>JAWWNH010000087.1:0-600000 GCA_034641385.1 Darevskia mixta
TGCTGGGTCAGTCTTGGCCCATGAGGGGCTCTAACCCAGCGTTTCCCAACCGGTGTGCCGCGGCACAGTAGTGTGCCGCAAGACACCGGCTGCTGTTCCGCGGCTTCTTTCCCCCTCCGGCACGCCGCTTCGGTGGGCGCGGGCGGGGCGACCGGCGGTGCCCTGGGCCGCTTCCGGGTCGGTCCGGGTGGCTGGCGCCGCGTCGCCTCGGCTCCGCTTCTCGCTCGCCGGCCGCCGCGGGCTGCCGGGCGCTTCGCCTGCTGCCTCTGCCGCGGTCGGGGACGGGCGGGAGGTGCCGGTGCCGCCGGGGCTCGCTCGGGGCCGGCTGAAGGTGCTGCCGGGGGGCTGGGGCGCGGGAGGCGGAGGGGGGGGCGGGCGCTTGGCCCGCCGATCTCCCGCTCCGTTTTCGCCCGCCTGGGTCCTTCCCCTCCCTCCCGCCAGGGTGCGCGGACACCCCGCCCCCCGGGTGGTGTGCCGCGAGATTTTTTTCGTGGGGCAGGTGTGCCGTTGCCCCAAGGAGGTTGAAAAACACTGCTCTAACCTGGTGAAAGAGGCCATTTCCCCTCAAACCACACCCACCTGTCCATCATGTGCGGGAGGGCAGGGTTTAGTGCTATTGGGTGTTTTGAAAACCAGAGGTTCAAAGGACACCAAGAAGTGTTTAAAAGCACTTTTGCAAACAGACCTGTGCTGTTCTTTAAACCTCTGAAAACCTGCCATTTAATGAGCAGTGCAGGGCTGTTTTGCAAAAGGGCTTTCAAAGAGCCCCTCACTGTGCTTTGAAGTCCTGGCAGTCAGGCCTTCAAAGTGCAGCATCAACTGATGGGCAAAGAACTGAACTCCAACCCCCACGCTCCAGTGGTGGTCTTCTATTTGTACGGAGTTTTTTGTATAGTTTTTGTTTCAAAAATATGACCTGTAGACTAAAGTGGTACAGTCCATTCTAATGTATCTGAATTTTGCTATTGCATTCTGGGGCCTAGGTAGCTTGAGCCAGAGATATATCCTAAAGTCTGGTGATTGATATTTGAAGACCAAGCCTCTGCTTGCACTTTGAAGCTTTTCTTTTCGGAGCAAAGGATATGGTGTTTGTAAATCATTTCATCTTCACTGCCCTTTTTGTTCCTTTTAATAATCCTTTGATAGTACAGCTCGGCTCACTTTAGATTTCAAGCACCTGTTCTACCCAGAAAATCTCAACCTGTTTCTTGCCAGTTGATAATTTGGAGACATTTTGAATTTCATAGGGTAACTGTATATCTGTTCATGCTTTGGTTTGAAAAGTGCAAATCAGATGGTTTATCATCAAAATGTAAATAACCTTGCATTTCTCTTCCTATCTCTTCCTTTTGCAAGAAGGCCGAGATAAAAATACAATCGTTAAATAAATGTCCTTTGCTAAGAAACCCACGCTGCTTTTTGTCCTGCCAAACGTAGAGTTCATGGTCCCTTGAGTCCAACCCCACTGTTTACATTCAGGTTCATGCTGTATTTACAAAGTGTGTACCTAGGTTTGAGGCTGTTTCTCCAGGACCTGTTCGTAATTTACAATGGAACTTTTCTTTGCAAGGACTAGTGGTTTGTGTGTGTGTGTCAAGGACTTTCACCATATCCCATAATCTGTGCTTTTTGCTGGGCTCTTAGCTCAGATAAACAACCAGAGATTCGTTTAACCAGTGAGGTTAAGAAAACATGCAGCAGCAAGAGATTAATTTCTCAATCAAGGCATGGCAGGGACGAGTCCAATTGAGCAATCTTTTTTTTTTTTTAATTATATTTATTGGGTTTTAAACAGAAAACAGAAAAAAAACTTAACATAATACAAAGAACAAAATACAAAATAGAAAAACACAAACATCATAATTTCCCATTCATCTTGTCTAATCATGTTGGGGTGACTTCCTCCAGTCTCCCCTGCTGCGTTTCAATGTCAATCATCTTTAGTAATTTCCTGTCATCTTTCATTATTTTTTCTTATATTACTTATATTCTCTTCTTATAATCGTTTTAAACCAAAAATCATACATTTACATTACTTGATCCTATTATTCTAATCTGTAAACTGTCATTTCTTCCAACTTTTTTCTATCTTTAAATCTTACAATAGTTCTTTAAATATACTTTAAATTTCTTCCAGTCTTTTTCCACCGTCTCCTCCCCCTGGTCGCGTAGTTTCCCGGTCAGTTCGGCGAGTTCCATATAGTCCATAATTTTCATCTGCCATTCTTCTATCGTAGGTAAATCCTGTGTCTTCCAGTTTCTTGCAATCAAGATCCTAGCTGCTGTTGTGGCATACATAAAAAAGATGTGATCTTCCTTAGGGATTTCTTGGTTCACCATTCCAAGTTAAAAGGCTTCTGGTTTTTTTGGTAAATGTGTTTTTCAACACTTTTTTCATTTCATTATAAATCTTTTCCCAGAAAGCCTTTATCCTTGGGCAGGTCCACCACATATGATAAAATGTCCCTTCCACATCCTTACATTTCCAACATTTATTGTCCTGCAAATCCAGTTGGGCAATCTTAGCCCAGCCTTCCCCAACCTGATGTCTTCCAGATGTTTTGAACTACAGCTCCCATCAGCCCAAGCCAGCATAGTCAATAGTCTGGGGTGATGGGAGATGCAGACGTATGGTGGGCACCAGGTTGGGGAAGGGTGTTGCAGTTAACGGCCTGGAAGCCTCTTCCTCAAATCTCACATGCACAGGCTGGGTTAGTGTGGTCATGGCTCCTCAACTTCTCACCTGCTCATGTGCCTCTTTGTGGCAATTGGCAGGCGAGCATGTGTGAGTTCATCCATAGAAATCTTCACCTGCTGGTTTCTTGGGGTTTTTTGCCATTTTTTTATTATTAATGTTCTAGATTTTTAACAGATGAACAACAACTTAATTCAAATTGAACACAAAATTTAAAGATTGACTTCCCCCCGCCCTTTCAAGATGTGTTTCCCCCCCTCCATCCTTTGCTGCTCACAATAAAATACTTTTTCTTAATTTCTAATACTTTCCCATCCGTTCTCTTTTTCCATTGACTGTGCATGTTCAATGCCTGCATAGACTTTTATTTAACTACCTTCCCAATTAATCAAAGAGTTAATCCTCATATTTCTTCCATTACAACTTATTCATCATGTCTTTATGTGTTCACCACATTCCTAATTAATAATACTAATTATATTATCTTATTTAGCCTGCTGGTTTCTGTGTCAAAGCCTCAGATGGGTTGTTCTCTCCAGAGCAGTTGGCAACCTTATCTTAATTTTTTGTCCTTGCATGGTGTTGTTACCATTCAATGTCTGAATCATTTTCAATCAGACACATTCAGCAAGAATCTTCTCCAGCAGGGTTAGCTGATTTAGGTCTTTCCAAGATAGCTCTATTCTCCAGACTGCTTCATGGACTGGATATACATTGTCCCACTCTCCTGGTTTTAAAGAAGAGTAAGAAGCTGCCCTATACAGAATGAAACCATTGATCCAGCAAGCTTAGCATTGTCTACTCTGACTGACAGCAGCTCCTGAAAGCAGTCTTCACTAACCCAGATCCCTAAGCATGCTTTGTCCCATCAGCTGCAGCCAGAATAGCTGATCTTCAGGATTGATTGGAGGAGGAGAATGGCAGACACAGACACAAGGAGAAGGAGGAAAGCAAGGAAAGATTTTTTATTAAAGTAGGAGGGAATAAGCAGGGGAGGAAGGGAACAAGGGAAGGAGGTTGCCTTACTTTATCAAGGGCTGAGGAACTGGGAGGAGAGAAAGGGAAGAAAAAGGGTAGGTTGACTCCAGTAATGAGCCAAGAAAAGATGACAAAAAAGGAGGGAGGACAGGACACAGGGCAACTACATGTTTACATCAAAATAAATCTTGGGATGAAATTGGGATCTTAGGCAGGGCAAACTTGACACTCCTAATATGCACATCGTTCTGCCTAATTTTGCCTAGTATATATGCAATTTTTGCAAGCAATTCCCCCCTAATAGAATGCATTATTGTATCTAATTTTCAGTGGCATACTCTTTTCTTTTTTAAGAATGTGTACTTTTTTATGAAGCTATGCATTTTTGTGCACATTCTTTGGTTGGAGAAGTACGTCACAAAATTCAGATGGACTTTCCAAGGAGAACCGTGTTTCACTTTGTGGTTTGGTTCAGGAAGTGCGAATTTGGTAGGTTCACCCGAATGCATTTCTCTCGCATCCCTAGCTCTACCACCGAGCTCCAGCTTTCTCTCTCCTCACATGCCTTTATGCTGGGATGCTACCTATAAAAGGCAGACATGCCGTTGAAGATGGTGGATGGGTGCTGAGCCAGTCAAAAGTCTTGTTTCTCACAGTGGCCAATCACATCTGTTGCAACTATTTCTTTCTTTCTTTCTTTCTTTCTTTCTTTCTTTCTTTCTTTCTTTCTTTCTTTCTTTCAAAAAACGCTTTATTAATCAATTTTCATATATACACAACATGTAGTAATCTTCATTTCAGTCAGTCCAATAAGGATATCTATGTTCACAAAGAAAATTACATATAATTTCAAAATAAAAAAAATCCTTCCAGTAGCACCTTAGAGACCAACTAAGTTTGTTCTTGGTATGAGCTTTCGTGTGCATGCACACTTCCTCAGATACACTGAGTATGCATGCACACGAAAGCTCATACCAAGAACAAACTTAGTTGGTCTCTAAGGTGCTACTGGAAGGAATTTATTTATTTTGTTTCGCCTACGGCAGACCAACACAGCTACCTACCTGTAACTGGGAATATAATTTCAACTATGTGTTTTCTACCCAAACATAAGACCTCCCATTCTCTCCATGTTTCCCTCTGTAATAAACATATTACTATTTGTCATTATTATTTGTAAAAATTCTCTTTTCTATTTTGATGTCATTTTCCTTTATAGACATCATTTACAGAAATCATTCAAAGGCAACTACTGTGCTTATATTACAACTATTTTTCAAGTAGTTCCTGAAGTCATCCCATTCTAGAATTAACTCCTGTCTGGGTTTGTCTCTGATTCTTTCGCAACTGTTTCTTTCACTAACTTTGCAACGTTTGCATTCAGCCACCCTGAACCACCACTCATGCAACAAACCAAACCAATAAAAATGGGATGTGGGCTGACAGCACGAAGAGGAAGGCAGCCAGGCTACGGTGCGTGTAGCACAAGCTGAAATATCCTCTCCAGTGGAGAGTGAGGATTTCCCCCCAATAACAGACCCAAACACATCTTTTCATTATTATTCAGTGAAATCCAGATCTCTTGTGTCAGTCGGTTTGTCCAGTGCTTTACAGAGAAGACCCGGGTCATACCAGATTTTGAATCTGGCTGATAAATGGACATTTTGCGCAAATAATAATAATAATAATAATAATAATAATAATAATAATAATAATTTATTATTTGTACCCCGCCCATCTGGCCGGGTCCCCCCAGCCACTCTGGGCGGCTTCCAATAAACACTAAAATACATTAAAATATCACACATTAAAAACTTCTCTAAACAGGGCTGCCTTCAGGTGTTTTCTAAATGTCAGGTAGTTATTTATTTCTTTGACATGGGATGGGAGGGGTGTTCCACAGGGCGGGCGCCACTACCGAGAAGGCCCTCTGCCTGGTTCCCTGTAGCTTTGCTTCTCGCAGTAAGGGAACCACCAGAAGGCCCTCGGCGCTAGATCTCAGTGGGGGTGGAGACGCAAAACAAAAATGTTTTGCCATTTTCAGTTCCCCTGCCATAAGAAAGGAATTTTAAAAAAAATAAAAAAATTAAAAATAGTGTATTCATGAGAGAGAAGGAAGTACGCATATGCTATCTTCTGGCTGTTGTGGTTTAGAGGATTGTTTCAACTCTCACGCTATGCTGGGGAGGGTTTACCCTAAAGATTTTCCTGCCCTCCTCAGACCCTCTCATATGCACGCAGAGTTACTTAGAAAGAATATAATCACTAGAATAAGTTATGCTTGATCCTTAATGCTGTTAGCTCAACATTTCTTTGCAAGGCAGATTGTATATTTATAGCCCAGGGTGATAGGACTGAAGTCTCATCACAGTGAGCTAACCATTAGGTTAGGAAAAGCCTGGTCTCTTCATTGACTGAAACCTCTCTGTGCTTTTGAATGAGATGCCCATTTGGCCAGTGGGGGATTCCTGAAATACAAATATCGGCTCCAGAAGAGGGATTTTGCCCACCCCAACACCCCCATTTGCTGAGGATTTATGGACAGAAGGAAGACCACAGCAGTGTTTGCAAGAGTCACATAAATAATGCTGAGTCCAGAGAGAAAATAAATACCGCTCACACTTTAGGGAGGAAAATGAGCAAAACAGTGTATAATTTGAGGAAAAATAAACAGAGAGGCTTTTTTCTTTCTTATTTCAGGCCTTCCACATAGCAGGGAGACATTGAATCAAACATGCAGAGGAAAACTACCTCCAAACTACACGGCCAATCAGGGTGTGTATTGTCTCAGCAGACATCATGCCACTCGGTCTGGTTACTAAGCAACATTTCCACCTGTACACTTCTTGGCTGGTTGACATTAACACTAACCGTTTAGTTACAGATGGAATGATCTCTGCTGTTGGCGCTTCCAACAAGCAGAAGTCAAGCATTAGCAGCTGGATCCTGGATCCTGGTGTGTGTGTGTGTGTGTGTGTGTGTGTGTGTGTGTGTGTGTGTTCTTTGAGGAACGTAAAGCTGGCCGCAAGCCAGGGAACATAGTCTGTCTGGCTCGGACAGATGCCAGGGGACAACTGTCATGTTTCTGCATGATGCTGGAGCCTGAAATAAAACGTAGGACCCTCCCTGACTCCTAGGCTTCATCGATTTTACTCCCCCTTCCAAGACCAGTGTGCAATTCCCTTGCAGATCAGCCCCACCTCACCTCTGACTGCTCTGTCAGTCACCTTGTCTCCTCCAAAGAGAGACACTGAAGCTAAACAGTTTACATGACGACCTTGGACTCTGCCTTCTCTCTTCCCAAAAGACTTTATTGGCTCAAAACAGAGCTATCATTGCAAAGAGGGACGCAGCTTAGAGGAAGGCGCTGCAAAGGGGGTTCAGCTTCGCAGGAAATGGGAAGGCTTCCAGGACTGTTATTTTTAGCTGCAGCACTAAACGGAACTGTGGAAAGAGATCTGACAAGCCCACTCACACAAACATGAGTGTTTTAGGAGCGAGGAAGCTAGACAAAGAGGGGCCAGGGTCGTGCCTCCAGCACGTATGCCTTGGAATTCAACAGGGGACCAGCTGCAGCCGTTGAACTTCTGCCTCTATTCCGGGGAGAGAAAAGTTTGCAAACCTACTGGGGTCAAACTGAATGACCTGACTTGGTTTAAGGCAGATTCCTACCTTCCTATGATATTCTCCAGAGAGAGGTGAAACTCTCCAACAGTTTGTGGGTGGGCAGGGGGAAAAGAAAATCCCCGGAAAAGTCCCTTCTGGGAAATTTTGGCTCGAATGAAATGTTACTTCGCCTTAGTGCACGAAGGAAGCAGTGGGCTGAGGGAGAACGGAAAGATGCAAAGGTCACAGCTATTGCTGTCTTCAGCAGCTGATCAAACCACACTTTGTGGGGAGCCTGAAAAAACAAACAAACAACTAGCAACAACAGCTTGCCACTAAGTGCCAAAGTAGGCTTCTAAGTGGTTTGTAAAATACCAAAGCCAATCACACAATGTTTAAAACATAACCATCCATACTTAAAATACACCACAAAACAATCCCACCAAAACATCATATAATAGATGTTACTATCCCAGAGATGGAAAGAAGACAAAGTCCCTACCAGAGAGGAATGGCAAACCAAGCTGATGGACTAGGCCAAAATGGCAAATCTAACTGGAAAGCTCAGTTGCGTGTCGAGGTCCGCAAACCACCCCTCAAATGAAACATACTTCAAACAGAAATTTAAGTTTAAGGTTTTTGGCATAATTTTGGCCACAACTTTATTAAAATACAAAATATGTGAGTGGTTGCTTAGGCATTGGTTCAGACTATCTGTCCCGCTGGGGACAGAACTGACATTCGTCAGTAAAGGGAAAACACTTTGGGGAGAGAATGGGAGCCGGGGGTCTGACCCTCGCCTCTCCCCAAATGCTCCCAGGGGCTCTTGCGTGGCCCTGGCCCCCGACCGGGGGATACGGACAAAAGCATGGCGACCCCCTGGATTCCTTTAACAGAATTCCCCGCGCAGCAGCAGCATTGGAGGGGCAGCCACAGCCAATCCTGACCCCTCCACCAACCAAATTAATAACCAATGCCTAACCGCCACTAGAGCCCCCTAGGCCCGCCGCCAAACCACTCACATCCGCAACCATTCCTTCAAACCCAACATAGTTTCCTCTAAGGAATTATTTCTTTCAACCATACAAGTTGGTAGCTATCACTACATCGAAGAGTGAACTGAAGCAACTTCAGACCCTCCAAGTGTCCCTATTTTCCAGGGATGTCCCTGATTTAGAGAAGCCGTCCCAGTTTCTGATTTGATCCCGGAATGTCCCATATTTCCTTAGGGCATCCCTATTTTCATTGGAGAAGTGTTGGAGGGTATGGTAGGATGTCCCTATTTTCATTGGACAGATGTTGGAAGGTATAGAGTTGTCCAACCCCCCTGGGGCATCTGAAGGCAACCCTGTATAGGGAAGTTTTTTTAAAAAAAGTTTAATGTTTTTTACGTTTTTATATAAATGGGCCTTCTCTGCAGTGGCTCCCCGCCTGTGGAAAGCTCTCCCCCGGGAAGCTCGCCTGGCGCCTTCATTATACACCTTTAGGTGCCAGGCAAAAACGTTCCTTTTTAACCAGGCCTTTGGTTGACCTGATTGACATCCTATACCCTTTTAAAATGTAACTCTTTTTTGGGGGGGTGTTATTGGGTTATTGTTCTTATTTTGATTTTATATATTGTGATCTTTTCTGTGAACTGCCCTGAGACCTCCGGGTATAGGGCAGTATATAAATTCAATAAATAAAATAAAATAAATATATACGTTGGAAGCTGCCCAGAGTGGCTGGGGCAACCCTGTAAGATGTGTGGGGTATAAATAATAAAATTATCATTATGGAATGGAACGTCCCTATTTTCATCGGAGAAATGTTGGAGGGTATGCAACCCATTAGGCATACATGCCTAGCAACTTGCCCTCCCTTCTTTTGTCTGGACACAAATGCTCCCCCCCCAGCTTAAATAGGGATTATTATTGTTCTTTTGCTTAAAGTGTAGCTGTAAACCTGCTTTAAAGGTGGGAATGGTTTGCTAGAGTAGGTTGGGGTGCAGAACACTGCTCGTAGCAAGAATTTTGATTACAGTTCTTTCGTATAAAAGGAAAAACGGTTTACTTTATGACTACTGATATCCCACCCTATTACCTGATTTATAGTGGAGATCTCCTGAATTAAAATGTACTGTCGCATCTATTTTAGTTAAAAAATTTACATAAATCAATTCATATATATGTATTGAATTATTTTAGCTTATCTTATTTATATATTTTTGCCTTGTTTTATTTTACTCTGTTGTATTCAGTGTAGATGTATACTGTTTTGCATATGGTTTTATATTATGGGCCTCTGGCCATAAAAATAATAAAAGTAAATAGGTTGGGCCGCATGCTGAACTTACGAGTGTTTTAGCTTCAGGGATAAAACTCCCTCCCCACTGGGATATACGCAGGATAATTCCACAGGGAACCCTCAGGGAACGTGCTATTTGGAATGAAGGCGCAGAAAACAATGGGAGATTACCGTGATGCAGGCCTGTGGTCTCATCCCTCCCAGGTGGTGAGGAGGGGCCTCTCTCAGGCTTGGATGCAAAGACAGGTTGGAAAACCATTATCTGCATCTCTGAGCACGGTAAACATCAGAACAGAGGACAGCAGAGATAAATAAAGCATCCACCATACAATGGGCTTTGTCGGGAGACAGAAACATCCTGTCTTGTTTTCCCCTCAGCAATCCTGGTTATTGTCCCATCTCTGAAACCACACCCAGATATGTAAGGGGACAAAGTAATATGGTCCTGGGTGACGCAAGGAAAAACATTTGGCCTTGTAAATAAGCTTGGCACCGGCTGTTTAGATGTGGAAGTGAGAGGCCTTGTCTTCCAAGCTCCAAATCTCTGGGTCCCCTTTTCTTCTCAAAATTCTAGAGTCCAAAGGCCCTTAATTATTAAGAATGTAAAAAGAACCTGCTGGATCAGGCCTGTGGCCCATCTAGTCCAGCATCATATACCCATATGGGCATGGGTAGGCAAACTAAGGCCCGGGGGCCGGATGCGGCCCAATCGCCTTCTAAATCCTTCCCGTGGACGGTCTAGGAATCAGCATGTTTTTACATGAGTAGAATGTGTCCTTTTATTTAAAAAGCATCTCTGGGTTATTTGTGGGGCCTGCCTGGTGTTTTTGCATGAGTAGAATGTGTGCTTTTATTTAAAATGCATCTCTGAGTTATTTGTGGGGCATAGGAATTCGTTCATTCCCCCCCCCAAATATAGTCCGGCCCCCCACAAGGTCTGAGGGACAGTGGACGGCCCCCCTGCTGAAAAAGTTTGCTGACCCCTGCTTATTGGAAACCTGAAAGCAAAAACTGAATGCTACAGCTCTCTCCTCTCCTGCAATTTCCACCCAATGTTCAGTGATATTCTACAAAGGGTCTTTGCACTCCGGCTTCTAGATTCTACACTGGTTTTCACACAGAAAAGTAAATTGTGCCCTGAAACCATATAGTCAGTTCTACCTAGGACAACCTTCCCCAGCCTGGTGATGACCTCTTAACGTTTTGGACTACGACTCCCATCATCCCTGACCATTGGGCCATACTGGCTGGGGCTGATAGGAGTTGGAGGATGCCAGGTTAGGGAAGACTGACATAGGAGGGTTGAAGCAGTTCCAAGCAGGCAAGCCATGTCTTCCAGGAGACATGGTTGAGCTTGATGACAGAGCATGAAAGTGCTGCAGAAATCTCATAGCTATAATATAGTTGAGCATTCCATACTCTCCTGAGTGTTGCAGAATTCCAGGCTTACCACTACAGACCCAGAATTGGTTTCCTTTGGAACAGGGAGCACTGGGGACTTTTCACTTTTTGTGCAAATATATTAGCAGAAGACATCACCTTGCCGACAAAGGTCCATATAGTTAAAGCTATGGTTTTCCCAGTAGTAATGTATGGAAGTGAGAGCTGGACCATAAAGAAGGCTGATCGCCGAAGAATGGATGCTTTTGAATTATGGTGCTGGAGGAGACTCTTGAGAGTCCCATGGACTGCAAGAAGATCAAATCTATCAATTCTTAAAGAAATCAGCCCTGCGTGCTCACTAGAAGGACAGATCCTGAAGTTGAGGCTCCAGTACTTTGGCCACCTCATGAGAAGAGAAGACTCCCTGGAAAAGACCCTGATGTTTGGAAAGGTTGAGGGCACAAGGAGAAGGGGATGACAGAGGATGAGATGGTTGGACAGTGTTCTCGAAGCTACTAACATGAGTTTGGCCAAACTGCGAGAGGCAGTGAAGGATAGGCGTGCCTGGCATGCTCTGGTCCATGGGGTCACGAAGAGTCGGACACGACTGAACGACTGAACAACATCAGCAGAACACCAGTATCGGCCTGGGCTCCTTTGCCTTACGGTGCGAGCCATTGTTTCTGAAGCAAGAAGCATACTTCATTTGTTTTTATACATGTCACAACAGGCATCATCTCAGCAGAGGCGTCTCCTCTTATGTGAAAGGAAAACACAAAATATAAAGTAAACAAAAACAAAACAAACCAATGATTCCCTTGGGGCACTTCTGGATCCTTTGCTGTCACTTGAGGCTCTCCAACATTCCTCTGATGAAAATGGGGACAACCTATTCCATAATAGATTTGACATCTTTTCTGCAAGATGGAGCTGTTCCGCCAGGACTTTGGTCAGGGTTCAGCCTGACTCATTTTCTCTTTGTATAAGAACAAGCACGAAGGAGGTTTCCCAGCCTGCTCACAGGTCCTTATAATATCAGTGGAAACAGTTGGTCCTGGCGAGTATTAACCGCTTTCAATTTAACCTGAGGACTGCCATTTGTTTAGTTTAATTGCGTAACTCCATACTCTCCAACATCTCCCCAATGAAAATAGGGACATCCTATGATACACTCCAACGTTTCCTCTGATGAAAATAGGGACATCCTAAGGAAAAGCGGGACATTCCGGGTTCAAATAAGAAACTGGGAAATTTACAGAAACTTCTGTAAATCTGGGACTGTCCCTGGAAAATAGAGACATCTGGAGGGTATGTACTCTTCCAGTGTCACAATTTTCCTGGATGGCCCTGGAATTCCTAAAGCCGTTGCAGCTTCTGAGGTGATCCGGGGCACCCCTATTTCTCCTGGCCAGCTGACAGGGGCTGCAGAAGCAGCTTGGGGGGGGATCAGCAGCATTGGGAGAGGCAAGAGAGCTCCTTCCCAAAGCCTAGTTAGCGCTTTCTTGGCTAGGTGTCTTAAGCAAATTAAGATTGCAGCTGTCTGGTTGCCTGCATGTCCCGCCAGCATTGCATTTTACAGCATGTTCAAAGTATAGGCAAAGTCTTTTTGTTTTTACAAAATTAAAACTTTAAGTTTAAAAGCAGGGGAGTGGCAGGGGGATCTGGGCCGCAGCACACACACGTCCCAGTGCTTGGCCACCTGGGCCACCCCTAACAATGGCATTGTTCCACATGACGCCATGCTGACCTTTCCCATAAGTTCTTCCATCATGTACTTGCCATCACAGCCTGACTAGGTGGGGCACTGTCTCGAAGGAAGAGGAGGGGTGGCAAGGGCTGGGATGGGCAGCGACCGGGGAAGAAGCGAATAGCTTTTCTGAACAGGAACTCAAATGCCAAACCCTGTCTTTCCTGCTCTCCTCCTCTTCATGTCCCCAAGTTCCCCTGCTTTCCTGAGATGGTGGATCCTTGTGGAGATAAGGAGCTGTCTCGTGTAAACATAATAATCAAAATGCCCATCATGGTGATGGATGGAGGCAGAGAACAGGACTGTAGATTGCAAGCACGGAGACTCGTCCTCCTGCCCAGAGAGGAGAAGCAAATGAGCAGTGGTGATAGTGGGATATATGTTTTGCAGGTATCATCAACATTATCATAATTTATTACGGTTACAGGTAGGTAGCTGTGTTGGTCTGCCATAGTCAAAACAAAATAAAAAATAAAAAAATTCCTTCCAGTAGCACCTTAGAGACCAACTAAGTTTGTTCTTGGTATGAGCTTTCGTGTGCATGCACACTTCTTTAGAATTCAGAAGATATTCTTCAGATAATTTATTACGGTCAGAGACCAGCTCAGGTATATACTAGCAAAATATCATAACAAATCCCAAAAGCAAAAGGGATACCGAGAACGGAACATTGAGCAAGACAAATACCTGCACCTAAATCAAGATCAGCCAATAACAGATCAATATAACACATTTGCAAGTAACACAAATGGGTTTGCAGTATCCTGTACCTTATTGCTTCAAAATAAATTAGAGACTTCATTTCTCCATAAAGACATTGTCTATCCTCTCTCTGGTTCTAACCACATGTATGAGCTTAACCCTGCATACAACGGTCAAGATTTTAATCATCCATTCTCTCCCCCCACCCCCAAGTTTTGTCAAATAATAATTTTGACAGCAGTCAAGAGGTGTTGTATTAATCCCTTGTCCTCTAATAGTACAGGAGAAGCCAAATAGTGGGTTTTCTACCTAGGGGCACCTCTGAACACAATATCCTACTCACCATCTCCGATCTTCCTGATTTCCTGGTTTCCAAAGGTCCATCGTACAGTCGGTGGCGGGATTCCAGTGGCTTGACAATCAAAGGCTACACTTGAGCCCTCAATAACTTCCTTTGTAGGCTCCATGGGGGCCACAAACTTCGGTCTCTCTATGGACAGGAACATGGGAAGTTGATTTGTACCGAGCCAAGCCATTTAGCTGACTGGCAGCACCTCTCCAGGATTTCTGGCTGTGAGGGACAGTGGCACAGTGGTCTAGGGTCTTGTGTGTGTGGGGGGGGGGGAGTCAACGTTTTTGTTTAGCCTACCTGGGTATGTAGAATGTTAATAGAATCATTGAATTGTAGAGTTGGAAGGGATTCTAAGGGCCATGTGGCCCAGCTCCCTTCAATGCAAGAATGCTGATGTGTTTTAATATGGCTTTAGCTGATAGTTGATTCCATTCTTTAAAAAAATTTCAATAGCTGTTTTGGACTGCTTTTACTGATACTTTCATTTTCCTATTCTTTTTTTGGGGGGAAATTACTTTGAGATGTTTTTTTATTAAAAAAACCAATTAAGTGTTAAATAAATTTAAATAAACCAATAAATGAAATCTCAAACATTGGAATCAGGTTTGAAGGAAGCCTTCGCCAGCCTAACCACAGCATGGGGTTAATTTTGGTGTGCTGGGGAGAGTCACAACAGTTCCTCTACTTTGCAAATGAGCCAAAGGGGCCATGAAGGCTCGTGATCCCTGAAGCAATGCAGGAAAAATCACTCAAAAAGGCACAATTCACAAACGCCAAATATACTTTAAAACCCCTGGCAGGAACAAGAACTCCCCCATTCAACATAAACTTGCAATGCCACATTCAACTCAGAGTCAGGTTGTATTTTTATATATTCATTGTGTCCAGGAAAGGGAAGGGGCTATCCTTTGTTTTATGAGCTGTTCTGCAGGATTAGATATTGGCCCAAGTCAGCTGAGATTGTTGTTGCTTGTTTTAAGTGTATATGTATATGTATATATATAATGGGGGAAAGGAAATATTTAGGTTTACTAGTCTGTCGCGTTATTCTGTTGCATAGGAACCTGGCCAAGGGTTTTGTAATTGTAAATTATCTATTTCCTCTCTACTTCAACCCCCCCCCAGCTTTATATTCTTATATAAACAATAGTATCAGTGCCCCATGAGATCGAACCCCACACTCTCTGCCGGGTGAGGGGGAAGGAGACTCTGCATCTCTCTCCCACCAACACTTTTATGTTTAATTAGTGTTTTAAAATTACACAGTGCATAGTTAACCTGTGGAACTCACTCCCACAGGAGGGAGTGATGGGCACCAACTGGGATCGGACAAGTTCGTGGATGTGCTCTGCCTCCGCAGTTGGAAGCGGTAAATGCTTCTGAATACCAGTTGCTGGAAGCTGCAGGACGGGGAAAGAGCTTGTGTTTGGAGATTTCCCACAGACATCTGGTTGGCTGTTGTGAGAACAGGGTGCTGGGCTGCATGGACCAATAGCCTGATCCAGGGTGGGCTGGGTGGGTGATCTCCATAGCGGGTGGCTTTTCACTCTCTACCTTAGAACGTATCTATACCATCAGGTGCCACAGAAAGGCATTAGATATATCAAGAGACCCATCGCACCCTGGTCACCGTTTCTTTGAGCTCCTGCCATCGGGACAGAGATACAGAATAATGAAGGCGAGAACGAGCAGTCTCAAGAACAGTTTCTTTCCTAGAGCAATTTTGGCCTTAAATGGAAACTCTGGACTCTGAAGTCATCTTATTTTATTTGTTATATTGTGCTGTATTGTATTGTGTTGATCAGTGTTTTTAGATTATGTGGAGTGTCTTATTTGAGTTAATATAGCAACCGAGGAATTTCGTTGTTCCCGCGAGGGGACAATGACAATAAAGATGTATTCTATTCTATTCTATTCTATTCTATTCTATTCTATTCTATTCTATTCTATTTTCTTGAGGAGCAGCACCCCACAGGATCGAATCCTCTGGCTGCTGCAGAGTGCTCCTCCTCAAGAGTATTCCGTGTATGGCAGGGTCTTGTGACGCAGCGCTTCTTCGCCTGATCAGAGCCCCCCTGCTCTCCATCAGGTGGAAGGCTGTATGTTTAACTAGGGTTTAAAAAGCTCTCATTAAACATTAGTCCTTCACCCAACTTGTTTCAGGGATGGATCTGGGGCTGGGCAGGTGTTCCCTGGGGCAACCCGGATTGGGTGCCTGGATTGGGGGCCTGGGGTGGATCAAGGGGTGTGTGTGTGTGTGTGTGTGCGTGCTCACATCCCTACTAGGTCTTGTCCTTCCTATTGTATTATTGAATGAGCTTTTAAATGAATTTGTATTGTACATTTGGTTGTGTTTTTTTTAATTGGCTTTTAATTGATTTTTATCTGTCTGCATTTTGTTATTAAGTTGCATCAGCGCTACCGGTATTTATTTTTATAAAGCGACTAACAAATGCAACACTTAACTAGCTAAACAACAAGTGTGGAGTGCAACAAAAGGTTGCAGTGCGTAGTGCTGTTGTTGAGAGTTCCAGCTAGGCCAGACAGCCAGGTTTCCTTTGAGTTTATCCCATTCCATTCTGCCACCCCTAATTCCGCCCTCCTCTAGCAAACACTTAACGTTCTGTGGAAACGGATTATGCTCAATCCTCATTGAGTTATTCTAGTTTGAATTTTCTCTCTCTCTTTCTTCCTCCTCCAAATCTTGGAGTTCTCTCACTTGAGCATGCTGGTGCTACCCTCTTGCATCTTAATGGTACTGTTTTGACCAGGTAGCCACCGTAGCTGAGCACCTGAGTTTGCTGAAATATAGGCAAATGCACATTTGGAAATGAATATCCACATGCCTGCGCAAGCTTACGTGTACACAAATCTTCTTATTTTCTTTCTCCCCTCCCACCCTGACTTCCTGCTCCAGCCCTTTTCCTCCTCCCCCCCCCCATGCCACAGGGGCACACAGCTGGGAGGAGGAAAGAAAAAGGTGGGGGGGGGGAGAGGGAGAGGGAGGGAGGGTGGTGGGTGGGCGAGAAAGCCTTATAAATAGCCCAGGACCCAGGAGTCCCTGCTCCAAACAGCTGGTGCTGACAGGTAAAGGAGCCCAATTCCTATCCCCACCTTTTAAAGATGGAACCAGGGAGATTCCTCATTTTCATGTTTGCAGCAGGTAAGATAAATGAATGAATGAATGAATGAAAGGGTGTTTGTGGCTGTCTAGACTGCACCCCCCCAGTCCCTTGGTATTAGTTATTTGGCTATTTCGTTCCTTCCTCTTTATGACTTTTTCTTTAAGGGAGCAAGTGAGACTTGCAACAAAATATTGCAGTGTGGGGTGCCCTTCTTCAAGGTCCCAGCCAGTCTGATGTACCTTCTTCCCTTCTCCCATTATCTTTCCTCCAATTTTCCTCAGTGCTTTGTGGCCACTGACCATGCATGGCCCTAATCAGACTTCTCTCGCCTTTTAATCTATGGTATATTTCCTACCCCTCCAACTTCCCTGCCCCAGTTGTACTTTGGGGGCTCTCTGAAGCCCAGCAATGCTTCCTTCTTGCGTGGGGATAGTGTTGGCTGCCTGGGCATTTGGGCTACGTAAGGACAGTCAGAGGATGAGTTCATGATGGACTGAAGTGCCCCTAGATCAGAAGGCTTCTGCAAGTAATCTCAACTCTAGAAAATCTAGGGATATTACCAGGCCAGTTTGTCCATCTAACCCAGCAATGTCTGCTCTGACTGGCAGCTACTCTCCAGCGTCTAAGGCAGAAAAAGGTTTCCCCCTGTTACTTGCTCTCCAATCCTGCTAACTGGAGATGCCAGCTGAACAGTCATTTGCCCTAGCTCAAACTTGCAAGCAAATTACTGCTGCTGCTGCTGTTTTCTGAATGCCTAACAGGATAGTTTTGAATGAGTCAACACCTAATTTGGGTTCTGGTCAATGCTAGTCCTATTCAGGGTAGACCCACTGAAATTAATATACATGACTTAGGTTCCAACTATGAGGGACGCGGGTGGCGCTGTGGGTTAAACCACAGAGCCTAGGGCTTGCTGATCAGAAGGTCGGCGGTTCAAATCCCCGTGACGGGGTGAGCTCCCATTGCTCGGTCCCAGCTCCTGCCAACCTAGCAGTTCGAAAGCACGTCAAAGTGCAAGTAGATAAATAGGTACCGCTGCAGCGGGAAGGTAAACAGCGTTTCTGTGCGCTGCTCTGGTTCGCCAGAAGCAGCTTTGTCATGCTGGCCACATGACCTGGAAGCTGTACGCCAGCTCCCTCGGCCAATAATGCAAGATGAGCGCCGCAACCCCAGAGTCGGACACGACTGGACCTAATGGTCAGGGGTCCCTTTACCTAGGTTCCAACTGCACTATACAATCAAAACAGTATCATGCCCCTTATAATAGTCATGGTTTCCCCCAGCTCCAGATTCCTGGAAAGGATACTTGGTTGAGGGTTGTTAAGAGACACCCCAGAACTACAATTCCCAGAGGTCCCTGGGAAGAGGGATTGATAAACCACTCTGGGAAATGTAGCTCCGGGGGGGGGGGGGTTAGGAGCCTTTCCTAACAACTCAGCACCTTAACAAACAACAGCTCCTAGAATTCTTTGGGGGAATGTTTATAGTGGTATCATAATGCTTTAAATGTATGGTGTGAGTGGGGTCAAAGAAAGCATACTTTCACCCCCTTTTGAGTTATTTCCCCTGTATTTACATTTAGCTGACTCACCAGTGTAGCAACTGAAATGTAGATAATCAACCCATTAATTTTCCTTTTATTGGACTCCAAAGTGGTCCAGGGCATTTTGTTGTTGTTGTTGCACCATGCAATTATAAAGCTGCACCCTGGCGTTACTGTGAGGTTGTCGAGGATCATGAGGGGATGCCTCTTGAATAATCTGCTGCTTAAGTGGTGCCCTAAGAGAGTCTCTTCCTTTAAATTCCTGGGAGTCCATCTTAGTGAAAACCTTACTTGGAAGGTCAATACAGCCCAGGTGGTCAGGAAGACTTCGTTTCCTTGTCTTGCGAAAGAACAATGTTAGACAACAACTAATGATTTCCTTCTATCGGTCCACGATAGAAAGTGTTCTCTCATACTGCATCACGGTGTGGTATGCGGGTATGACAGCCATGGACAGAAAGTCCCTACAGAAGGTGGTGAAGACAGCACAAGACATCATGAGTCCGCTAGATGTTATCGCAGAAGACCGTTGCCTCAGAAGATCGAGGAACATTCTCAGGGATGACTCACACCCTGGCCAGTACCTTTTTAATCTCCTGCCCTCGGGCCGGAGATATAGTAGCATGATAAGGCGAACCAACAGGTTAAAGAACAGTTTCTACCTGTGGGCTGTGAGGCTGCTGAATGGAAGACAGCAACATTGCAGCTGACGTTCACGGTTGGTGGTTGTACGAAGGACTGAGAGATTGTGGGGGGGGGGAGGGGGGCTCGTTTAATCTCACTGTAAACATGTGGTAAGGTAAAGGGACCCCTGACCATTAGGTCCAGTCGTGACCGACTCTGGGGTTGCGGTGCCCATCTCGCTTTATTGGCCGAGGGAGCCGACGTACAGCTTCCAGGTCATGTGGCCAGCATGACAAAGCCGCTTCTGGCGAACCAGAGCAGCACATGGAAACGCCGTTTACCTTCCCGCCAGAGCAGTTCCTATTTATCTACTTGCACTTTGATGTGCTTTCAAACTGCTAGGTTGGCAGGAGCAGGGACTGAGCAACAGGAGCTCACCCCGTCGCAGGGATTGGAACTGCTGACCTTCTGATCAGGAAGCCCTAGGCTCTGTGGTTTAACCCACAGCGCCACCTGGGTCCCTTAAACATGTGGTACAGTGACAATAAAGTATTTCTATTTCTATTCTATTTCTATTATTTCTATTCTAAACACTATTGCCACTGGCTGTGGCTGCTTGCAATGCTTGCTTGTGCTGGTAAGCCCTCCTTGATTTGATGCTCTGAGCTAAAAGGCCTTTGCCTTGTGATTGGACCAAACAATCTGCTTCTTTCCTCTTCCTAGGGGCTGTTCACTCCGCCAAGACGTCTCTGGAGATCATTCCTGGCAATGGGGATGTGCAGCTGGGCGAGAAAGCGTATTTCTTGTGCAAAGGTGAAAGCGGATAATGGAGAGTGTGTGCATGAATATGCATCAAAGCAGGAGCCAGCACAGTATTTTGGGCCCTTGCAGGGTGATTTGAGTGGCAAAGCACCTGCCTGCATGCAGAAGGCCCCAGGTTCAAAACCCCAGCATCTCTTCCCTGTCTGAAACCTGAGAGAGCTCCTGCCAGTCAATGGAGACCAGCAGTGGGGAACTGGTTGATTCCCCTTAACCAGACCGTTTGAGATAGCTCAGCCGGTAGAGCATGAGACTCTTCACCTCAAGGTCATGGGTTCGAGCCCCCCCATTTTTTTAAAAAAAAAATTATTTATGCTTTTCAGGTTTATACTTTCCACTAGTTTTACAATCATTTTAACATTTCAAAACTTGACTTCCTTTCCCCTCTTTCTGTGGTTCCTTAAATTTATTTTTAATATCTTCTTTATATTTTAAATTTTAAATTGTATTTTAATTTAACCGATTGTTTTGTATTTTGTATTGTATTTTGTTGTGGTTTTATGATTGTTAGCCGCTCTGAGCCCGGTCTTGGCTGGGAAGGGCGGGGTACAAATAAAAGTTTATTATTATTATTATTATTATTATTATTATTATTATAATATCCAAATTAACTTAATTTGCTCATTTAGTCATCTACTTTAAATATATACCGTACTCTTATATAAAACTGCAGGTTATTACAATAATCCTGCCAATGCTCTTATCTATTAACAATTTATCTGTAAATATTCAATAGAACATTTCCATTCTTTTATAAAAAAAAAGTTTATCTTCCGGTAAGTTTCGCCATTTCTGCATATTCCGTGAGTTTTTATATCCATTCTTCCTTTGCTGGGACTTCTGCTTCTTTCCATTTCTGGGCGAGTAACATTCTTGCCGCTGTGGTAGCATACATGAATAAGTTTCTATACAGCTTAGGTAGTTCTGTCCCCTATAATTCGCAACACATTGGGCAAAAGATTACTGCATCGAAGGGGTTGGACTAGATGACCTCCGGGTTCCCTTCCAACTCTACAATTCTATGATTCTAAAGGTATTGTTAGGGGAATCTGCTTACCCCGCCTGCATTAAGGAGGTGTGTCAAGGACGTTTGAGCCTTGACCCAGCCTGATAAGTGTGAGCATCCTGTTCTACCAGCTGGGTCAGGCATCCAGCTGTGACGGCGCAGGGTGACTTTCCCCTCTGTGAACAGGACTTAGGGCACATCCACACTCCTGTTTGCCCCGTGATTATCATAGAATTGTAGAGTTGGAAAGGGAAGGAGAGGTTCTTTTTTTTGTCCCGGGCAAAACCGGCTGCTTACTGCTCAATGAGAACAAACGGGTTTGCGGCAGAAGATCAGCATTTGTTTCATTTCAGCGGTAAACATCAGGTTTTCCCAGGGAAAACAGCGGGACAAATAATAATAATAATATTTTAAAAAAAACTTTATTGCAGCTATAAGCTCAAACATATATACATAAATAGACACACAAATCAAGCCTCTCTTACAATCCGTAAAAAAACCAAAAACAAAACATCTAAATAAATTAGATTTACATAGGACTGATGAAATAAAATATATACAATCAGTCAATGGATCAGCCTATGATGTCATCGGAGCTATTGACCTGGAAAGGGTGAAAATAAATTATTGAGATTCGTGTAATAGACCATTTCTCCTCTTGTGGTTCAGAACCGAAGTCAGATACCTTGCCACTTGCAAGGTTACCGTAGGGTTGGAATCCTGGAATAAAAAGGTAAGCTGCCTCTCCACTGGCAATCCAGAAAATTTTTGGACCAATGGGGTCAACAAATTTCTCCTCGCATTGCTGTATAAAGGGCAAATAAAAACAATGTGCAGGAGGGATTCCCTCGACCGCTCATCACATGAACATAAATCTGATACACTTCCCCTAGAGAATCTATGTGACAGGACCCCCGAGGGAAAGCCATTAAACCTTGCCCTAATAAACGCAAAACGGTGCTTTGCAGTAATAAGGGATGAGAAGTAAGATGGAAGGTGCTGGCCCGATGTAATACCCAAATGCCAGGGAGAGCATACTCCCCCACCCAACATGTGATTATGCTGCAGCTCGATATCGTCTAGTCTCAAATTGATAAGTTTTTTGGTGGAAATTTGATCTAAATTCAGAACTTCGGAAGGGGAAATTCCAATATTCAGAAGCTTGGCATGGATCTTACTTGCCCAGGGACTGACAAATTCGTCCCGCCATAGACATTGGGCTAGGTAGTAGTCCGGAAGTCTATGCCAGAGTGTTAACCAAAAGTTTAGAGTTCGTTTCCATATAAATATTTCTATTGATGAGATTTTCAATTCTAGACGTATCACCGCGTAACTCACGCAAGGGGGGAGTTTCAAGAGACGACGCAAAAAATAATTTTGGGGCGTCTCGAGGGGTGTTAGGTTGGACATAGCAGCCCAAAGTGGTGCCGCATATGAAAGTATAGCGGCTACTTTTGCTTTAAACACCCTCAGTCCCGAGGGTAAATAATAATAATAATAAATGAACCTCTTAGACCCCTGCCTAGGAATCACGGGACAAATGGAAGGAATCGCAGGGAAAACAGAAGTGTGGGTGAGCCTTTAATTTCTATGCATGCGTAAAGCTAAGGGATGCCTCTGTATATACCTGTGTAATCTATAGGCCTGTGGGACTCACCATGGTGACTTCTCCAATGCCTTTGCCAAATAAACTTGCACCAGTTCTCCTTTTGCGTGGACTCCAGTTCCCATTATCCACAGCCAGCATGGCCAGGGTGTGGTCAAGAGATGATGGGCATTGTAGTCCAACAGCATCTGCAAGTACCTCAGGCTCCCAATCCCTGGGATAGACAGTGAAGAGTGGGATAGACAGTGGTGAGTGAGATAAACAGTGATGAGTGAGATAGACCGATGATCTGAGTCGGTATAAACCCAGATGGGCGGGGTAGAAATAATAAATTATTATTATTATTATTATTATTATTATTATTATTATTATTATTATTTATTAGGAAGCTTCCTATTGGAAAGGTCCACAGCACAGCGACAGAGCACATCTTTTGCAAGCAGGTTCAACCCCCAGCATTTCCAGATAGGGCAGGCAAAGCTCACCCCACATCTGAGTCCCCGGAGAGCTGCTGCCAGTCAGTGTAGACAGCACTGAGCTAAATAGAGCAATGGTCTGATGTGGTCCTTCAGCTCCTTCCCTTCACAGTGGACGTTGCTTGCATTGCCAGTTTGGCCTCTCTCCCACCCTGCTTCTGGTGTGTGTGTGTGTGTGTGTGTGTGTGTGTGTGTGTGTGTGTGTGGTCTGCCTTTAAAAAACTTGTTTAAAATTATGTTTGCTGCTTATGTACCGTATTTAAATAACCATGCCGCATCTGGTTTGTTTGTTTTTTAAAGTCCAATTGTTTGTGGCTTTGGGGAGACAGGAAGAGGGCTCAGAGGTGGGACAGGCTCCCAGCCGGTCGCTGCTCTATCGGCACATTTCCTTTTGTTTAAAATTCACAGAACCTCTTCCTTCCCCACCTGCACTCAAGTTGTGTACACACCATACATTTAAATCATATCCCCCCCCCGCCCCAAAGAATAATGGGAACTGTTAAGGCAGCCGGCTAATTGTAGCTGTGTAAGGGCTAATCGCTGTTGCTTCCCAGGATCCTTGGTAGGATTTGTGCAGACTTTAACTGTAGTGCAAGTACATAGCTTCGGTCTTCAAGAGATGATTGGATGTGTTTGACAACTACACAGTCACTGCCCTTTCCAGAGCAGAGTGGCTCCTGTTTTTGCGAAAATCTGGACTTTCCTTAAAACAACCCACCCATTCATCCAACTTTTTAAGATAGTCTGTATGTGTGTGTGCACAACTTTACTCTTATAAAACTCTCCATTCATTTGATGGAAGGGTTGCCAACTTTTGGGGGCCCGTGGACATGTTTGCAAAACAGAGAAACTGTTGTAACACTTTTATCTCCAGCTCTCTCTCCCTCTCCTCCCCCCCTCTCTCTCTCTCACACACACACTGGAGGCAGCAGGGCTGCATTTCTCCTCCTGCTTTCCACCTGCTTCACCTGCACCCAGAGCTCTACACCTTGCTCCAGGTGTGCATGGAAACTCATAACCCTCTCTTCATCTTGAGCCCAGCCCAGTCCTTTTCCTTCCTCTGTGCTACCTCCCACCACTGAGCTGTTGGAATGGAGGTTAATTGGCAGAAGTGGGGAGGGAGCGGAGGAGGGCAGAACCCCTCGCAGAGATCTAGGCTAGGGAATCATTTGCAGCAGGTGCCTCCACAGTCTGTCTGTCTGTCTGTCTGTCTGTCTGTCTGTGTCTCCCCCCCTCTCTCTCAACCCCCCCTTTTAAAGGTAGTCTTACCTACCTGGAGATACAAGCCCTCCCCCTGTCACCTGAGTGGAGGCAGGCAAACCTGAAGATTTCAGGTCAGCCCTGAAGGTTTGGCAACCCTCTTAGCAACCCCCGATTTGATGGGTAGCCCTATCAATCAGGTCATCTGTCCCTCCCTTGCTACCACCCCATCAGGGCGATCTATTAATTGTGCATTTTAATTCCTCTGCATGTCAGTGAGAGCAGGTGGGGAAGCTACTTTGACCTGGACTGACCCGGACGATGCCGACATCGAGGATTCGGAGCTGTACACATTGCGGCCTATCGACGAGCAGTCTCAGGGGCTGGAGATGACTCTTCCTGATCCACAGGCAGGAGGCATCTTCACCTGCAAAGGGGTCTTTGAGTCTGGAGACACGGCAGCTACCCAGATCAGAATCCGTGTGGTCCGTAAGTGACATTCTATAGACATTCCTGCAATATGCTAGAGCAGGGATCGAGAACCTCAGATCCAGGGAGGAGGGGATGGATGCGGCCTCCCAGGCCTTGTGGCATTCAGCCCAAACTACGGGACCGAATGGAAAGAGTTAAAAGGTTTAGGCAGTTAGAACCTTAACGGGGCGGGGTTAAGAGGATTATATAAACCCACTCCAGGGAGTGTTAAAGGCAGTTAAGTGGCAGTTAGAGTTAAGTCCGAGGTTAAGTTAGAGTTAAAGTTCGGAAAGGGTGGTGGAGCATTTAGAGATAGAGGGGGCTGTGGAGAGAGAATTAGGAAGAGGATAGGAACTGTTAGGAACTGTTAAGATACAAGATAACAAGCTAAGGAAAAACCATTTATTGTGAAACCATATGCTTAAGAGTTGTACTTTAATAAACATCGTTTTGTTCTAACGTTCTCCTCGCCTGAAGTGAAGTAAATCATTACCAGACATACTGGTTGGTGGCAGCGAGTGAATAACCGTGGTAGATGCAGGTACCAACGGACCGTGAAACGTCTGGGGGTTCTGCATAGGTTGAGGTAACCGCCACAGGCCTCTCTATCTGGCCCTTGGGACCCCCAAGGCCACGCCCATCAATCAAAGACTTTTGCCTGGCTCTGCAACCTCAAGGGCTCTCTCCTTAGTGAAACGTTCCCTTTCATGGTGATAATGTCTCTTGACTGACTGGCTCATCTACTTTTGCCCCATTTCTTGCCTCTGGCCCCGCTTGCCATGTGGCCCCTGGACACTTGCCCATTAGGGAAGGCATTCCTCATATTGAAAAGGGTCCCCCAGTCCTGATCTAGAGTGACAATAAATTGGGAGTGTTTGGTGAAATTAACACACCGTATGTCATGTTTATGCCATATGTTTAAAGTGCTACGATACCACTTTAAACAGTTTGTGGCTTCCCACAACGAAATCTAGGAGCTGTAGTTTCTTAAGGGTGCAGAGAACTGTTAGCGGGCCCCTATTCCCCTCACAGAGCTACAGTTCCCAGATTTTCTTGTGAAGATGGATTAACAGTTAAACCACTCTCTGTCCTTCCCCCCATCATATCCTTAAAAACAGCAGGCAATAAGGTCAACACAAAAGGTAGGAACAAAATAAAATAAAAAAATAAAAAAATGCACACTTCTTCAGATACACAGTGCATGCACACGAAGGCTCATACCAAGAACAAACTTGGTTGGTCTCTAAGGTGCTACTGGAAGGAATTTTTTTATTTTATTTTGTTTTGACTATGACAGACCAACACGGCTATCTACCTTTAACAAAAGGTAAGGTTAGGCTCCCTCTGCCCCCGGGTTTGAACACTGTGTACATAGCTCACCATACCATGATGTCACCAAGTGCAGTTCATTCCACCTGACCCTGATTTTTCACCCCAAGTTGTGATTTGCCTGTGGAAGGTCTCAGGTTCAATTGTTTGCGTCTTCAGTTCGGGCCAGAAATCCTGGAGAGGTGCTGCCAGTCAGCTAGATGGCTTGGCTTGGTACAAATCAACTTCCCATGTTCCTATCCATAGAGAGACCGAAGTTTGTGACCCCCATGGAGCCTACAAAGGAAGTTGTTGAGGGCACAAGTGTAGCCTTTGATTGTCAAGCCACTGGAATCCCGCCACCGACTGTACGATGGACCTTTGGAAACCAGGAAATCAGGAAGATCGGAGATGGTGAGTAGGATATTCTGTTCAGAGGTGCCCCTAGGTAGAAAACCCACTCACACCTCTGCTATTTTGCTTCTCCTGTACTATTAGAGGACAAGGGATTAATACAATACAACATATCTTGACTGCTGCCAAAATTATTATTTATTTTGACAAAACTTGACAAAAGTTTTATTATTTGACAAAACTTGGAGGGGGGGAGAGAATGGATGACTAAAATCTTGACCGTTGTCTGCAGGGTTAAGCTCATACATGTGGTTAGAACCAGAGAGAGGATAGACAATGTCTTTATGGAGAAATGAAGTCTCTAATTTATTTTGAAGCAATAAGGTACAGGATACTGCAAACCCATTTGTGTTACTTGGAAATGTGTTATATTGATCTGTCATTGGTTATTTGTTATTGGCTGATCTTGATTTAGGTGCAGCTATTTGTCTTGCTCAATGTTCAGTTCTCGATATCCCTTTTGCTTTTGGCATTTGTTATGATATTTTGCCAGTATATACCTGCAAAACATATACCGGTATCTCACTATCACCACTGCTAATTTGCTTCTCCTCTCTGGCCAGGAGGACGAGTCTCCGTGCTTGCAAATGGGACGTTGGTGGTAAAGGACTCCCAACCCTCAGATGCTGGTGTCTACACCTGCGAGGCCAGCATTAAAGAGCGGAATGAAACTGTTGTCATGGTCGTCTCCCTCAATATTAAATGTAAGAGATGTTTGGGGTCTCTCAGCACAGTGCTGGGAGATAGGAGCCTTGGTCTCTGTTGGGCTGCCAGGGTTGTAAATTTGGTTGTATGCGGAGTGGATGGACCTAACCATAGGTAAAGTTTAGGAAGCAAGGAATGGATGGGTCTTTTGATTTGGAAAGAGAAGGGTAGGGCTGAGAGAGATTCCTGCCTGAAGCCTTGGAGAGCTACTGCCGGTATAGATAATACATACATTCTTTATTAGACCAGCAAACAATTTTTCAAAAGCAAAGTACATCAGAAAAACAGAAAATATATTACTTGGCAGTCACTATGTTTTATCCAGAGGTAAAATAATGGCAAAAGCTAGCTTCCTATGTAACAAATGTCAATCTGCTTTGCTTTCCCAGTCACTCCAAGGATAGAGCTCCCCACAGGCGACTCATTTGCCACCCAGATTGGGACACCTGCCCAATACAACTTCAGCATCTTGGCTTACCCTCCCCCCTCTGTCTCCATTGCTTGGAAGGGGAAAGTTTTTACAGGTGATGATATCAAGAAAGTGGCGCAGGACCAAGACAGACATACGTATTCCTTTGAGGTAAGACTGTTTGAGGGACCCAGGTGGCGCTGTGGGTTAAACCACAGAGCCTAGGGCTTGCTGATCAGAAGGTCGGTGGTTCGAATCCCTGCAACGGGGTGAGCTCCCGTTACTCGGTCCCTTCTCCTGCCCACCTAGCAGTTCGAAAGCACGTCAAAGTGCAAGTAGATAAATAGGAACCGCTCTGGCGGGAAGGTAAACAGTGTTTCCATGTGCTGCTCTGGTTCACCAGAAGCGGCTTTGTCATGCTGGCCACATGACCCGGAAGCTGTACGCCGGCTCTCGGCCAATAAAGCGAGATGAGCGCCGCAACTCCAGAGTCGGACACGACTGGACCTAATGGTCAGGGGTCCCTTTACCTTTTAAGACTGTTTGGGATTACAACTTGCATCATCCCTGAGCATTGGCCAACAGCCAACTCATTCCCTGACAAATTGGTCAGTTTCAGTTTCTCTCAGTTCCTCATCCCCACTTCCCCAATCTTAAATTCAGTTCTCCACTTTTCCCTATCAGTTTGCTTTTTTAAAAAAATTCAGCAGCAGCATTTTAGGGAGCAGTTATCAGAATATATATGAATTTTGGAGTGCAATTTTGCCTAACACACTATGGGGTTTGGGGGAGGGGTAGTTCCTCTGGTGGGGGGCACATTGTGCTCCTTCTGGGGTAGTTTGTTCACCTTTGGTCCCCACCTTGCACTCAGCTCTCACTTGTGGCTGCTAGAAGCTGTCGGCATGCAACAATGGCCAAACCCCAGGAAAGGCTTCAACTGGCCAACTAAACCAGGTGCAGGTAGCCAATGAATCTCAAATCCTTGCTGAGTTAAGAGGCTTCCTCTGCATGTCAAGACAGGCTCTGGCAGATTGAGCTGACAAGAGCAACAGTGGGTCCAACAATTAAGGAGGCAATTTCTGCATGTGCTGTAGAGGGAAGTGAGGGGCAAGATGGGGCTCCTCAACCTGGAAAGATAGCCCATCCAGAAGAAGGAAAACTCTGATCCTAAACCTCCACTGCTTTGTGTGACATCTTTGGGAGAAGGAAAGGCTAAGGAGTAAACCCTACACAAATCTGGAGTGGACTCCCTAAGATGGTTTGATGGAGTCTTGTACGTCTCCTTCCAGCAACTCCTGCAGCCAGGCTGGTTCCAAAAGTATTGCTCTGCTTTCCTTTGGACCACATCAGCAAGGCCCAGAGTGGGGCCCAGGACCTCCATACACACAGGACTCAGCTACATTAGTAAAGAAACAGTGATTTGACTGCACTATAAACATGCTACAACAGATGGTGCAAGAGAGCAGGAAATTTTAAAATCTCATTTTCCATAGAGATTTATTTTCTTTTGTTATAACGATCTGATTTCTAACTTAATTATAGCTCTCCCCCCCCGTGTCTAGATCCACCCACAGTCCAGGCTTGCATCCTAGGAAGGTCACTTTGGTGCTGCTAACTAGCAGTTTGACCTCCACCCTGCCTTCTCGAGCCTGGTGCGCCTTCACCTTATAAGGACCCAGACAGGGAGCACGGGGCAAGGCAGATGGACAAAGTGCCCTTGGTGGTTCTAGCAGCTTAACTTTTCCCTTGAGGCATTTGCAGATAAGGAAGTGGTGGCAGCCAGGGAGGCTGCAGGGCATTTGAAGAACATTTAATGAAAGATCTCTCTCTCTCTCTCTCTCTCTCTCTCTCTCTCTCTCTCTCTCACACACACACACACACACACACACCGTTCATAATGAAAGGGTAAACTCAACCCCACAAGTGTTGGGTGAGGGGCTACTCCATTAAATCATCCCTCCTTGAATTGTTGGGTTAAGTTCATGAATTTTAGACTGGATCACTGTTTCTGCTCAGCCCTAGTAAGCGAGCAACATCAAGCCAACAATGGTCGCTGAGGACACATGCAGTGTAAGCCACTCTTCTCTGCAACCTGGTGCCCTCCAGATGTTTCAGACTATAACCCCATGGTCAGGAATGCTGGGAGTTGTAGTCTAGCAGCATCTGGAGGGCACCAGGCTCAAGAAGGCAGGTGCAAGTTTTGGAAAAAGAAAACCCCATAAGTGTTCCTTCACTTGTCATAGCAGAATACTATTCCACTTCACATTTTGATGCATCTTAAATTCTCCTTTTTAATTTTGGTTCTAGTTCACGCCAACATCACAAGAGGATCTCTCAGAACTGCTAATAACAGCTGCCAATGATCAGGGTAGCAGCAAAAAGAAGGTTACTCTTCAAAAAGGTGAGTTGCAAACAATTGCTTAAAGTCAGAATGTTGACACTAAGCTAGAAAAGAGAAGACTGAGAGGTGATATTAGATTCAGGTAGGTAGCCGTGTTGGTCTGACGCAGTCAAAATAAATTAACAAATTAAAAAATTGTCCAGTAGCACCTTAGAGACCAACTAAGTTTATTCTGGGTATAAGCTTTTGTGTGCATGCATACTTTTTCAGATACACAGAAACAGAAGTCACCAGACCCTTATATATAGAAATAGACTTGAAAGAGAAGTTGCTGAATTACAACTTATTACTAAACTGAAAACTATGGAGAGACCTGGTCTGAATAGAGATATTGGATTCTTGTCTCATTACATATGCTAAAGCTATTTTTGCTCATCTGCATACTATCCCTTGCTTTTTCCTGTAGGACTAATTGCAGTCGTTAACAGTCATCAAAAGGTTTACCACACCCATTGAGTCAATCACCCATTTCCTACTGCCCCTCTTAGAAAAACCCCACCCCACCCTCCCACTATATATAAGGGTCTGGTGACTTCTGTTTCAGTGTATCTGAAGAAGTGTGCATGCACACGAAAGCTTATACCCAGAACAAACTTAGTTGGTCTCTAAGGTGCTACTGGACATTTATTTATTTATTTATTTTGAGAGGTGATATGACAGCCATCTTCAAATATCTGAAGGGTTGTCACATGGAAGATGGAGCAAACTTATTTTCTTCTTCTCCAGAGGGTGGGTAGGTAGGACCTAAGTCAATGGATTCAAATGACAAGAAATGAGATTTCAACTAAAAATTAAGAAGTTTCTGGTGGTAAGCAAATTAATTAAGTGGCAGATTTGTGAATAAATTTTTCAAAATCAACAATCCTTCTGGTCTATCTGAACACAAGTGATCTCAATTGGCTTTTCTCATAACTCGCTCCTAGCCATAGCCCTTGGTAGCTTTAAATACCTAGGAATAACTCTCATATTTGACATTAAATAGTTAGGATGAAGGAACTATACAAATATTTCTGAAAACATGCAACAGGATCTAAAATAAAGTAAAACAGAAGCGTACTAACCTAAGCTGGATCAGTTATTGCAGTAATAAAAATGTCTATATTGCTTAGGTTCTCATATCTCTTTCAGGTACTGCCAGTCCCCTCCCCTTCACTAAAAAAAGGCAAAATAAACTCAATTATTTTGTGGCACAAAGCAAAAGATCAAGGGCCAGTCATAAAATCTGATATAGGTCCAAAGGAATTGCAGCTTGAGAAGGTCAACTCTATCAAAGGTCCTAGAGAACTTTGAGAACCACAATATGTCTCGCTCCCAGCCAACAATCCTGCCTGTTTCTCCCAATGGCTGTCTTTCTTACAGTCACAGTACATGCCAGGATGTCTGTGTTGAGTTACCTTCACCTTAGCTTTCCCCCTCCAGCCTGTGCCCTTGCTCACAATGGGGTCATCCTCTGCTCAAGGCTAGTGAAAGGATTCCTGCGTTCTGATGTCCTTCCCATCTGCTCTTGCAAATGGATGTCCTTCTCCCCTTTCCAGACACTCAAGGTTTGGGAACTGGCATCATTGTGCTCATTGTGCTGATCATCCTCTTGGTGGCTTTGCTGGTGATGGATGTCTTCTGCTACTACAAGCGCCAGCGTGGCTTGTTGATGTACTGTAGGAACAATATCCTGGGCAAAAACTCATCCGGAACAGGCACAGAAAACAACGGGTGAGTTTGTATGGGGGAGAGAAGGATAGCCATGGTAGGAAATGAGGACCAAATATTGGCATAGCAATGATGGGAATCTCTTCTTAACCTTCTCCAGTGGTGATCTTCCTCCACCAGTCTTTCATCTACTGATCCCATCCCATGTTCCAGTTGCCACCCACAGCAGCCTGATTGGGATGGTGGTGATAGCAGTTCGTAGTGATTTCCATGGTCCATCAGTTATAGACGTGCTTTGACCATTAAGACTTTTTCAGATATGTTCCAATTGCTCCTGAGTCCTTGGCTTAGAAAACCTTCTCCATCTGCTTTGGGGAATGTGTCCAAATAATTCCACCAGTGTGTCAGTGGCTGATAAAAAGTCTTTTAGCTGAGCACTTTTTCTAAGATGGCGGCGCGTGTAGACGCAGCGGCTGGTTGCTCCTTAACTCAGAATTTGGCTTTTTTGTCCTGCCAAGATAGACTTGTTTATAGTCGACAAGATATGTTATCTATTCGGCTACGGAGCAAGTGCTGCACAAATTGTGAGTGTTTCCGCGTCTGCAAGGAAGATTTTTTGACTTCAAAGAGCCGGGGAGGAAAGAGACACAGGAGAGACCGTAAACAGAAGAGAGGCTGCAGAGGAGGAAGGCGATTAAGGCAATTAAGGTTGAAGACACAGCATTATAACTTACCGCTTCCCAGCATTTTTTATGCGAATGTGAGATCTTTGGTGAATAAGCTGGAGGAGTGGAAACTGTGGATAGCAACTGAGAGAACTGTGAGTGAATGCTGTCTTCTGCTGCTTACAGAAACTTGGCTGACACCACATATTCCTGACTCAGCCATAGAACTAACAGGCTATACAGTGTTCCGTCATGATAGAACAGAGGATTCTGGTAAAAGAAGGGGGGGAGGTTTGTGTGCATACGTGAATAACTGCTGGTGCACAAACCATGCTGTGATAGCTAGTCATTGCTCCCCAACTGTGGAATTTATGACGATTAAATGCAGACCTATATATATCCCCCGAGAATTTACAGCAGTATTGATAACTATAGTATATATTGCACCTGATGCAAACATCAACGAGGCATTGGGTCTTCTGCATGATGCCATTAGCAGACAACAAGGCAAGTATCCTGAGGCTGCATTCATTGTATGCGGGGATTTCAACCAGTCAGATTTGAAAGTGGTCCTACCTAAATTCTATCAACACATAAAGTGTGCAACCAGGGGAGAAAGGACTCTAGACAGGCTGTATACAAATGTCAAACAGGCCTACAAGGCTGAGCCACTGGCACATCTAGGCCAATCTGATCATGTGTCCCTGCTCCTGACTCCTGAATATATTCCACTGAGGAAACGGACTCCAGCTATAAAGAGGAATATTACAATATGGCCAGCTGAAGCATCTCAACAACTGCAAGACTGTTTCTTGACACAGATTGGGAGGTATTTGCCCAACAGGATGTAGAGACTTACACTGAGGAAGTGTTGGACTATATCAGGTTCTGCACTGATAATGTAACACAGAGGCGCCGGATAAAGATCTACCCAAACAGGAAGCCCTGGATGACAAGGGAGGTCCAGGGGTTGCTAAAGGCAAGAAATACTGCTTTCAGAAGCGGAAATAAGTCGCTGTACAGTGTAGCCAGAGCGGATTTAAAGAGAGGTATCCGCGTGGCCAAGGAGGCGTATAGACAGCGGTTGGAGAATCACCTACAGAGTAACAACACCAGGCAGGTGTGGCAAGGTGTACAGGAATTGACAGGGTATAAATCCAAAGATTCCCTGGCAGACAAGGGAGGGGCATCCCTCGCAGAGGAGTTGAATGCCTTTTTTGCTCGCTTTGAAGTAACATCTACAGCGACACCATCATCATCACCACCACCATCAATCCCTGGGGAGGCTTTGCCACCATCACCACCGTCACCATCATTGGTACAAAGGAATGTAGTACTCACTGTGGAAGAAGGAGAGATGAGAAAGGTGTTGAAGGGAATCAACCCAAGGAAGGCCACAGGACCAGATGGGGTAGCTGGAAGGGTACTGAGAGACTGTGCAGATCAACTAGCAGGAGTTTTCACTGGGATTTTAAATCGATCCCTAGCCCAGGCTACTGTTCCATCTTGCCTAAAGTCCTCTATGATTGTTCCAATACCCAAAAAATCTAACCCGGAAAATCTGAATGACTTTCGTCCAGTGGCACTCACACCTGTAATCATGAAGTGCTTTGAAAAGCTGGTACGAAATTATGTCATTGCCTGCCTACCAGAGGGACTAGACACATTCCAATTTGCTTATAAAACGAAAAGATCGACAGAGGATGCGGTGGCGATTGCCCTTCATGCTGTTCTAGCACATTTGGAGCAGCGGGGGGGCTATGCCAGACTGCTTTTTGTAGATTTCAGCTCGGCATTTAATACCATTCTACCACAACGTCGGTACCACTGCGAGAGGCAGTGAAGGATAGGCGTGCCTGGCGTGCTCTGGTCCATGGGGTCACGAAGAGTCGGACACGACTGAACGACTGAACAACAACAACAACCACAACGTCTGATGTCTAAATTGGGAGATCTGGGGCTCCCGCTATCACTTTGTGGGTGGATACTGGACTTTTTGTCAGATCGCCCCCAGAGGGTTCGGTTGGGCCCTTATACCTCTAATATGCTCAGGACTAACACAGGAACACCACAGGGATGCGTTCTCAGTCCGCTCCTTTATATTCTCTATACGTACGATTGTGTCGCTGCTCACCCTAGTAATAGGGTTGTTAAATTTGCAGATGACACAACCGTGATTGGGCTCATCTCTGATAAGGAGGGTGAAACGAACTACAGAGATGAGGTGGAGCAGCTGACGAAGTGGTGCAGAGCTAACAACTTGCTCATAAATACAAAGAAAACAAAGGAGCTTGTGGTGGACTTCAGGAGAAAGAAGAACGATGTCCAACCACTTTTGATTGATGGAATCTGTGTGGAGAGGGTAACAATGTTCAGATTTCTGGGCATTGAAATACAGGAGGATCTGTCCTGGAGTGCAAACATAAGGGGGCTTGTGAAGAAGGCGCAGCAGAGACTGTACTTCCTGAGAGTTTTAAGGAAAAACCATCTTCCACAGAAGCTGCTGCTTGCCTTCTATCACTGTGCCATTGAGAGCGTGCTCACTTATGGCTTATGTGTGTGGTACGGAAGCTGTACTACTAAGGACAGGATGGGGTTGGACAGAGTTGTTAAGGCAGCAGAGAGCATTGTTGGCTGCTCGCTCTCCACCTTAGAGCAGATTTATGCCATGAGGTGCCACAGAAAGGCACTGGACATAGTGAAAGATCCATCGCATCCTGGTCACCGTCTATTTGAACTTTTGCCATCGGGACGGAGATACAGGACGATGACAACAAGAACAAGCCGTCTTGGAAACAGCTTCTTCTCCAGAGCAATCGCAGCCTTGAATGGGAAGCCTGGACTTTGAAGTCATCTACTCTTACCAGTTATGTTTTAATTAATGTGTATGGTTTTAATCAGTGTGTATGGTTTTAATCAGTGTTTTTGTAGTTGTTTTGTTTTTGAGTGGAGTGCCCTATCTGGGTGGATGGAGCAGCCAAATAATTTCGTTGTCCCCGAAGGGGACAATGACAATAAAAATATTCTATTCTATTCTATTCACTTTTCCTTTTATCGAGAGCCTGTTCTCTACAAACACAACCTTATGTTGTATATCACAAATTCTTTGAATCTAGTAGTTCAGTTAGTCCAAGGACTCAGGGCTAATTGGGACATATCTGAAAAAGATTTGCTGGGATCTATAACCAGTTGTTCCATGGCGCTCTTGCCCTTTTTATATTATTGATCACTGTTCTTTATTACATGTTTCTTTCTTTTTTAGCACAAATATACTTTCATATATGTCACAGACTTTTTTAACCCCCCCCAAAAAAGCAACTAATTTTGAATGGCAATTGTGCCTGTCCCCCTGATAGAAATTTAATTATTATCACATTTATATTTCACTTTTCATTCAAGGAGCCCAAGGTGGCACTCATGGTTCTCCTCCCCATTTTATCATCACAACCACCCTGTGAGGTAGGCCAGGCTGATATATGGTGACTGGTTCAAGGTCACCCAGTGAGCCTCATGGCCAAGTGGGGATTTGAACCCTGGTCTCTCCCAGGACCTAGGCTGACAATCTTAACCACTACGCCACACTGGCTTCCTCAAAGAGGGTAGGTTAACCTGACTTGTCTTGTCTTATTTTTGATCTCTGTATGTTGCTCCGGGAGCCTTTTTTTCAGCTGAAGATTGGGATAAAAAAATGGTTTGGATAAAGAAGCATTTTTATCCATGCTCACCCATGCTCTATCTTTCCATTATTTGTTTCCACAGGAAAATGCTCTCCAAGTCGGGGAAAAGCACAGTGGTGAATGTTTCTGGCATTGAGGCCTGATTAGTCTACAGCGATGACCTTAGATTGTGCAGGGATGGAGATGGGACTCCATGGCCAAGCTTGGATGAGCTCTTCATCAAAAATGGAAACACAAAAGCCACTTCCCCTATGGGAGAGCTAAGAAAACAGCGCCCCCCTCTCTCATCTCACTTTTTCCTTAACACCTTCCTGTCTGTGGCCCAGTGACCTAACTCTCCTTTTCAGAATAGCTGTTGCATCACAAGCCAATGGGAGCGAAGCACCCTCCTCATCTAACCTTCCCCAACTCTATGCTCTCTAGATGTTGTTGGATTCCAACTCCCATCATTCCAAGCCACCATGGCCCAAACGGTCAAGGATAGGGCTGGGGGGAGACATTTGATTCTGTTCTTATTTAAAGGCAAGCTTACCTCATTTGCACTTCCCAAAACAAGATGCAGAATGAAAGCCCAGGCATCCTTTGAAATCCGCCTGTCTCCAAATTTTGGAAATGCCGTTCCTCAGCTGAGTAGTGGGTACAAAAATGCACGTACCAGTGTTAAGTGCGTAATAGTGAAGATAACATGCAGTTATGCCTTATATTAGGGAAAGCCACTTGTCAAAAATGTTCATGTTAGGGCAAATTGTATACAAAAAAATGCGTAGGGGAGAAATTTGCACTAAAATGCTAATGATCTTTCGTGAGTCCTTTAAAAAAAAACACCACCAATTGTGGCGGAAATATGGAGGAGTGAACTTTAGATAAATTAGATAAACAAGACACTGAGAGAAACTGAAATTGACATATTTCTCCATCCCTAGTCAGCGGTGATGGGTTCTGTAGTTTAGCGACATCAGTAAGGCATCAAGTTGAGGAAAACTGCTCCAGTGTAGGGAGGGGCAACCTTTGACCCTCCAAATGTTGCTGGACTACAACTCCCATCATCCTTGATCACTGTCTATACTAGTTGAGGCTGATAGGAATTAGGGTCTAACGACATCTGGAGGGCCACAGACTCCCCAACCCCACCCTCATGGTTTCTCTCTACCAGGAGCAGAGACTGGAAACCCCCCCCCCACCCCATTCACACCTCATTTTGCTGTCTCAGAGCCCTTGTTTCAAGCAAAAAAGTTCTGGAATTTCTCCTTAGAATTGTACGGCCATTTAGAGAGTAAACTTTTAGTCCTTTGATGCTACCTCTTCTCCATCATCCCTGATCCTTAATCTCAATAAAGATTCAAAATGGGAACCTGGGTTTGACTGCGTACTTTAGTAGCCGAAGGATCTGCTCCCTGCATGCCTGATTGATTGCTCATTCTGGCTCTATGCTTTATCTGACATGAGGAACACAGGAAAACTTGCCCAGTGGGGAATAGACAGGTGTTAGATGTTAGATGTAAGTAGCAGTCATGTCTGGGTGGAAATTAAGAGGTGGTGACAGCCATAAGAAATGGAAACACACTGCAACCTGGCCAACCCCAGGTTTCATTATCACCAAGGCCCTGGATGTGTATGTTAAATTACAGTTGCACTGTATTATGGGCTTTGCAGTTATGCCCATGAATGTTTTCATGATTATGCACACTTCAACCGTACCACGCCACATAGGTGAGTTTTGTAATATACCAAAATTATGGTGCACTATGACCATGCATGAAATACATACATGTCAAAACATCTGGGGGTTGACTACAAAGCCCATAATGCAGTACAATTGTGATGAATGTGCATGTATGCATGAAAAGCATCAATGGCCTGAAAAACAGCGACCATTAATATACAATTATCAATGGGAGTCGTCATACATTTCATGCAGTGGACACATGGTTGATTTCTGCAAAAATAAAATAAAAAATTAACTGTAATAGTCACCTGGGCTATTATACTTGTGCATTCCATTTTTTTTGTCCAAGGAGCTCAAGACAGCATATATAGCTGCCACCCCCATTGTTATTTTCACTACCAACCTGCAAGGTAGGCTATGGCTGAGAGACTGCCCCAAGGTCACCTAGTGAGGTTCATGTCTGAGTGAGGATTTGAAACCTGGTCTTCCGAGTCCGAAGTCCAATACTCTAACCACTACACCCCACTGGCAGTGGCATCATCCTGGGAGAATAAAGACACCAGGATCCCCAGACACAGGCTGTGTTACAGGTGACAAGGCAGGGGAAACCTAGGACAGTGGCATCCTTGGGCACACCCTGGCAGAGGAAACGTGAACTGAGCGCTCCTGTCTATTTGTTCCAGGAGCCGATTGGGAAAATACATTTCAATTCTGGAGAAATAATAGCAACAATGAGCAGCAGATAACAAAATCACACTGGCCCACGCACCATCCATACAGGAGCAACAACAATTAATAAAATTTCTATACTGCCCTTCATCTGAGGAACGTGGGGTGGTTTACAATAAAGCACAAAAATACATACCACAATAACAAACAAAAACAACACCCCACCCACTGTTTAAAAGGCCATAGATTCCATCTAATGCCCATTACTAGAATGCAGATAGCGCCACCTAGTGTGTACAGAGAGGGAGACCAGCGGCAGAGGAAGCAGCCAGAAGTTCATCTCTCGGTTAGGGCTTCATATATCTGCAAGGACAGCAGAGCCATGTTAAGCCAGTGAAATGGTTCTGGGAAAACATTCCCTGCACTGACATAAGAAGGGCTGTGGCTCAGGGAGGTGGAGCACATGCTTTGTATGCAAAAGGCCTCAGGTTTGGTCCCTGGCATTTCCAGGTAGTGCTGAGAGAGGGGGGTGGGGGGTGGGAAGCCATGTCCAAAACGAGATTGACAAAATGCTGTTCGACTCACTATAAATAAGGCAGCTTCATAGGACATGAAACCAGCTTGGCTCCAGTGTGGTGTAGTGGTTAAGAGCGGTAGACTCATAATCTGGTGAACCGGGTTCGCGTCTCCGCTCCTCCACCTGCAGCTGCTGGGTGACCTTGGGCTAGTCACACTTCTTTGAAGTCTCTCAGCCTCACTCACCTCACAGAGTGTTTGTTGTGGGGGAGGAAGGGAAAGGAGAATGTGAGCCGCTTTGAGACTCCTTCGGGTAGTGATAAAGCGGGATATCAAATCCAAACTCTTCTTCCATGCAAAGTCGGGCACCCGAGTCCTGGAGAGACGCTTATATTACTCTGATACCTAAGGCGGATGCTGATAAGACTCAGATGAGAAATTACAGACCAATCTCCCTCCTTAATGTGGATTATAAAATTTTTGCTAACATAATGGCCGAGAGACTTAAGAAAGTGCTGATGGAGGTTATTCACAAGGACCAAGCTGGATTTCTTCCAGAAAGACAATTAAATGGCAATATTAGAAATATTGTGAATATCCTAGAAAGACTAGAATGTAAAAAGAACATTAAGGCAATTTTGATGTTTGTAGACGCGGAAAAGGCCTTTGACAACATTTCTTGGAATTTCATGAAAAAGACGTTTGAAAAGATGGAGGTGGGAGGGGGATTTATGAATGGGTTGGACGCAATATATACTGAGCAAAGAGCAAAGATAATTGTGAATAATGTGGTATCAGATGACATTAGAATTGAAAAAGGAACAAGACAAGGGTGCCCACTATCCCCATTATTGTTTATAACGGTGCTGGAAGTGCTTTTGAATATGATCAGAAAGGACAATGACATAAAGGGAGTGAGGGTGGGGGCCAAGGAGTATAAATTGAAAGCCTTTGCAGATGATTTGGTCTTAACCCTTCAAGAACCAGAATCCAGTGCAATTAAGGCACTGGAGGTAATACAAGAATTTGGGCAAGTAGCTGGTTTTAAATTGAATAAAGATAAGACTAAAGTATTGGGGAAGAACCTGACACTAGAGGAGAAGGAGAGAATTGAGATGAGGACTGGCCTTACATTTGTAAAAAAAGTAAAGTATCTGGGTGTTAATATGACGGCGAAAAACCTGAATTTATTCAAAGACAATTATGAAAAAGTGTGGACTGAGATAAAGAAAGATATGGAGATTTGGAATAGATTGAATTTATCCCTATTGGGCCGAATAGCTGTGATTAAGATGAATGTGCTGCCTAAAATATTATTTCTTTTTCAGGCGCTTCCAATTGTGGACAAGATGGAACCTTTCAAAAACTGGCAGAGGGACATATCAAGATTTATCTGGCAGGGAAAAAAACCTAGAATTAAGTTTAAGATACTTACAGATGATAAGAAAAGAGGGGGCTTTTCCCTGCCGGAAATAAATATATATTTTGAGGCTGCAGCCTTCTGCTGGTTGAAAGACTGGTTCCTGTTGGAAAATGCTGATGTTTTAGATTTGGAAGGCCATGACAATCGCTTTGGTTGGCATGCATATTTATGGTATTACAAGATTAAAGCTCATAGGGATTTTAAAACACATATAATCAGGAAAGCATTGTTTAGAGTGTGGACGAAATATAAGGACTTGATCGAGAAGAAAACACCCAGGTGGATATCACCTTTGGAAGCTAAGGCCCGTAAAGAACTGAACATGGAAGGTGAATGGCTAAAGTATTCGGACATTTTGATACAGGAAGGGGAAAGTGTCAGATTGAAACTTTTTGAACAATTGAGAGGAAAAGTAAGAGACTGGTTGCATTATTATCAACTTAATGAAACCTTCAAGATGGACAAAAAAGTTGGTTTCCAAATGGAGAAGTCCAAATTAGAGACAGAGTTGCTAGAGCCAAATAACAAAAACCTATCTAGAATGTACCAATTATTGCTGGAGTGGCATACACAGGATGAACTTGTCAAATCTGCAATGATAGACTGGGCAAGAGACGTGGGACATAATATTATGATGGCGGATTGGGAAAGGCTGTGGAGGACGGGAATTAAATTCACTGCTTGTAACTTGTTAAGAGAGAATGTAATGAAAATGATCTATAGATGGTATTTGACCCCAGTCAAGCTAGCTAAAATCTATCATTTGCAGGATAGTAAATGTTGGAAGTGTGAAAAGGCAGAAGGAACGTTTTATCATATGTGGTGGACATGTCCTAGGATGAAGGCCTTCTGGGAGATGATTTATAACGAAATTAAGAAAGTGTTGAAAAACACATTTGTTAAGAAACCAGAGGCATTTCTTCTTGGCATGATCAACCAAGAGTTACCGAAGGAAGAACACACTTTTTTTATGTATGCCACAACAGCAGCGAGAATATTGATTGCTAAATATTGGAAAACAAAAGACTTACCAAAATTGGAAGAGTGGCAGATGAAGATGATGGATTACATGGAAATGGCTGAGCTGACATCGAGACTCCGAGACCAGAGGGAAGAGGCGGTGGAAAAGGAATGGAGAAAGTTTAAAACTTATATTAAAAAGCATTGCAAGATTATTTAGTTAGATAATCCTGAAGAGTATAAGAATTTTACAGTATAGAATTAAATTTTTAAGGTATAAGTAAGATAGTAATAGATAAGATGAAGATTAGGTTTAGAGTTAGGATAAGTGAGGATTAAGAGAACAATAAGATGAGTTAAGAAGAAGGACAAGTTAAGGAAATAGTAAAAGCCATAGATAAGTAATAGAGTTTATAATGTAATTTTGATAATGATGAGAAGAAACTGCTAAATATGTAAGGACCAGGAAACGAGACAGGAGAGACGGGGGAAGTTCAACAACAAGTTAAGGAAATAAGAATGAGAAAAGTTATATGAGGAGTTTTATTAGTATTTTGTATGTGTATGTGTGTTAAATTGTATTGTGTGCGTTTTGTTTTGTTTCCTTTTTTTGTATTTTATCTTTGTAGGTATGGTTAATAGTATATGAATATGTTGAAGGAGAGTGGAAATATATGTTTGAAAACTTAATAAAAATATTTTGAAAAAAAACAAAAACAAACTCTTCTTCCATGCATTGGCGATGAAGGAGCATCTCCTTCAGTGCTTGGTTTCCTCTTAGCTTTCATAGTTGCTTGGGCTCAGGGAGGAAAGGTGGGACATGAATGTTTTTAAACAAAAACGAACGGGTGAGTCCCACTGTGGCTCTGCCACTGCACCTGTGGCACCCTGACTTCACTGCTGCCCTGCCCAGGTAAGTGACAATGAGACTACTGCCAGGTCCAAGGCTGTGTGGTCAGTTCTGCCGCACCACCTCGGCAGCTGTCCCTGTACAGAAGAAGGAGTTTTCATGGTTGTGTTCAGAACAATTACTTGTCCATTGCAAATGTGAAACAAATAGCATTTTGGGAGACTGGACCCAGTGCACAGCAGATATGTGAATGGCCTAATTTTGCAACTTGTAAACAGAAAATGCCATTTCCACTCTCAAGTGGGGTTTATTTTGCCACATGCCCCTTTTCTCAAGCCTCAAGTGGTTTCTCCTGGGGGAGGGACTTGTGGGGCTTTTGAGACCAATCAGGATGGGGTGGTGATCAAGCTTTTCATGGTCAAATGGTCCCATGCTCAGGTAAGGTAAAGGACCCCTGGACAGTTAAGTCCAGTCAAAGGTGACTATCGGGTTGCGGTGCTCATCTTGCTTTCAGGCCGAGGGAGCCGACGTTTGTCCACAGACAGCTTTCCGGGTCATGTGGGCAGCATGACTAAACCGCTTCTGGTGCAACGGGACACCGTGATGGAAACCAGAGTGCACAGAAACACCATTTACCTTCCCGCTGCAGCGGTACCTATTTATCTACTTGCACTTTGACATGCTTTCGAACTGCTAGGTTGGCAGGAGCTGGGGCAGAGCAACGGGAGCTCACCCCATCACAGGGATTCAAACCATCGACCTTCTGATGGGCAAGCCCAAGAGGCTCAGTGGTTTAGACCACAGCGCTACCCGCACCCCCATGTTCAGCCCCCAGCATCTCCAGGTAGGGTTCGCTGCCTGAAACCCTTGGAAGCCACTGCCATCCAGTATGGACAACACTGAGCAAGATGGTCTAACTCATCTCCTTATGTCAGGAAGAGGCTCCACATTGTAGTTCTGGTAACTAACCACACAGGATAGCCTCAGAAAGATCTGGAGGTTTACAGTGGCTTCCAACACAGAGATTAGGAGCGAAACAATAATACTTGCCATAAGCAGCCAAAACTGTGAAGACTTGGCTCTCCAATTCCGTGCAGCACTCCCAAAAAACAAGTCTGGTTGCAGCAGTACAGAAGCTGCTTGTTGGAGAAGAGGAAAACAAGAATGTTTGGCCATGCAATTATAATGCAAACCATTGAGATGCCAACAACTGTCCTTGACTTATTCCTGGACCAGCCCCAACTCTCTCCACGTATACAAACCTTTGATCTGGGGGAAACACACACACCAAAGGGACAAACTGATGCTTGATTCCTCCATGTGACATACCTCAACTTAGCAACTTCTTCATTTCCAGGCAAGAACAGCTGCCAGTTCTCAGCTTATATATTCACAGGTGAGTTTCCCTTTGCTGTTGTTGCTCAGGATAGCTTGGGTTTGCTTTCTTAAGCAAAGAAAGGGGGAGAGAAACCCCACATGCACCTTGTTTCCAGGCTGCCAAGTTGGCCTCCCAATCTAGAAGAAGCTCACCAACTTTTTAAGAAATTGGGTTCTGCTCCTAGGCCTCAATCAGAAACTTGTGGACATTAGCAGGTGATCATGCTGATCTCCATGTGTGAAAATGTGGCTATCCTGTTTCCTGTATAAACAGCCATTGTTAAAGGAACAGAAGCAGGCTGGGCTGGGGGGTTTCTGGTCACTTGGGAACCCCCTGTCTGGATGGACAGATAACCTTAGGCTAAGCAATGTCACCTTAAGACCCTGAGCTGCAGGGGAAATGGGTGGCTTATTCCTAGAGACGATCAACTCTAAAGGGGTTTTGTTTCTCAATGGATTCTATTAATGATTCACTGGAGAATGTTGCATTGGCAATAGTGACCCTTGTGGCTTATCTAGCTGCTGGAGCTGTTCCCATCCCTTCATCTCCATTCCAGGAAGAGTTGCACTTGCTGTGTGAGCCACCGCCAGGGGAAGGTTCTTCTCTATGCCTGCCAGAGACGGTCAAAGAATCAAAGAACAAACCAGGACCGAGGCACAAGTCAAAAGCAACAAATATATAGGACCATACTTGAGTTGAAGAAGACCACATGGCTTGAGCGAGGCTCGCTTGGCACAGGAAATCATCTGACACTGCTTCCTAGATCCCAGAGTTTCCAATGCCCAGACTGGGCTGGTGGAGTCAGCCCAGGACCTGAGAGTACACCATCTGCAGTTCAGCGATTTACCACATGGGACAGATTTCCACAAATCTCAGCAGCTCCTGACAACTCTTGCTTTGCATGCAGCATGCCTCCCTAGCTTTCAAAATTGGACTCTAACTATCTACCTGGACAATACACTTCTTAGTGCAAGCATACCGAAGGTGACTCGGAAACTACAATTAATCCAGAATGCGGCTGCTAAACCCACCAGCACTGGGAGCGGCCATCGAGACCATATAACACTGGTCTTAAAGGATCTACATTGGCGCTCAGTACGTTTCCGAGCACAATTCAAAGTGTTGGTGCTGACCTTTAAAGCACTAAACAACTTTGGCCCTATATACCTGAAGGAGCGTCTCCACCACCATTGCTCAGCCTGGACACTGAGATCAAGCACTGAGGGCCTTCTGGCAGTTCCTTAACTGCAAGAAGTAAAGGGAACCAGGCAGAGGGCCTTCTCAGTAGTCAACGCCCTCCCATCAGATGTCAAGGAAATAAACAACTATTTGACTTTTAGAAGGCACCTGAAGGCAGCCCTCTTTAGGGAAGTTTTTAATGTTTCATGTTTCATCATGTTTTTAATATTCTGTTGGGAGCTGCAATCCAGTCAGATGGGCGACATACAACAACAACAACAACAACAACAACAACAACAAAAACAAACAACAATTAATGGTGTCTCTTGCAGTTCCCTCTCCCTTTAAAAACAAAAAAAGTATTTTTTCCCCTGGGCACCCTGCAAATTATAGTGCTGGGGAGACTCAAGTTACTTGGGACTCAGCTATACAGCTGCAAATATAACGTTTTAAGTGGGTTATACAAATGTGACACTAGATGCTGATGGGGGGCTTATGGCAAATTCAATATATTTTTCAAAACTCTCTTAAAAAGCATTTTCACAGCATTTTTATATGCGTCTAGATTCCACCCTGCTGTCTTAATTAGCCGATGATCCCTGATCTCCCAGGTCCTAGTCTGACACCCTAACTACTACACCACACTGGTTCCATCCCATCCTCCTTCTCCTCCCCTACTGAGAAGCATAGTGTGAATGAGTGAAGGCTTTAACTAATGATCCACTTTTCCTTTCCCAGGCTTCACACTTGCATGGACTCACAATGAGGCATTTCCTTTGGCTGCTGTTCCTTGCAGGTAATGCATGCGGGTTTTGGTATGTGCTAAGGAAAGCAGTCTGGGGGCGTCTCAAGCCCCGTTGCTCTCCTGGGTCTGTGGGGTAGCGTTTGGAGGAAGGATTGAAGAATATATGAGTGGCTCATGAGAGAGCAAGCAACAATACTTGCATGCATTGACTCTGGAGTCATTCAGATCAAAATCAGCGGGACTTACTCCCAAGCAATAGTCTACATACCATGCTTCCAGAATCCAGTAGCAATCCAAAGAGTTGGAGGCTGCAGAAGAACCAGATACCACCCACTGCACTTCACTGGTCAAACAGTGCAGAGAGTGCACCAGCAGAGAGGCTATGAAATAGAGAAGTGTCCTTTAAGGCTTTGAAGTTCTCTACAAGCGAAAGGAGCCCAGAGGCCTCAGTGCTCCCAGCCTTTGTTAGAGTAGCTTAACTCACTTTGAGCTATCCATGGTCCTGAAATGGCTGCCTTCCCACCTTCCCCACGGAACTGGGCACCAGCCATGACACATGACACCAAAACGAAAAAAACCAGTGGGTGGCAGTCTTTAGACAGAGAACCAAAAAAACGCCACACAACGGCCACTGTAGGTAAGCCACAGATGAACGAAAACTTTCTTTATTGGACAGTGTTCCGGTAAAGACACTGTTTCGAACACTTCTTCAGCTAACATAGCTTGTTAAATTATACACTTCACTCGGAGCAGTGGTCACTCGGACCATGTGGTTACATGGTCTATGACCACTGCTCCGAGTGAAGTGTATAATTTAACAAGCTATGTTAGCTGAAGAAGTGTTCGAAACAGTGTCTTTACCGGAACACTGTCCAATAAAGAAAGTTTTCGTTCATCTGTGGCTTACCTACAGTGGCCGTTGTATGACACATGACACCGGCAAAGGAAGACTTGATAAGAAGAAGTAGCACTTGCAGAAAAGAGAAAAGGCTAAACCCCTAGCTAGGAAGTCACTCTCGGGACTTGAACACACTTAATAGGACATTTTTGCTTTGCACAGCAGATGCCCTCCTTGCGCTGCAACACAGGCTGCTTTCAAAACTCCTCTCAGATTCCTAAATATCTGGCCATGCGACAATAGGTGGTGGAGAGATGGATGTTTTGCACAGTGGGCATCCAGAGCCTCCTTGCACAGATTAAAACCATGGGGTTCTTTGTATTCTGGCCACTGCATTTACAAACAATAGAGAGGCATTTATCAGGGAAACAGTGGCCTGTGAGCTGGATGGAGCCCATGGCCCCTCTTCATCTGGCCCACAGCATCCCCTTGCCCTGCCCGCCCAGCTCCAGCAATTAGATTTGGGGGAAGTGATGTGCAGCATAAATTAATAACACAGAGTCTTCTTCAGTAAAAGAATAAAAGCTTTACTGCGCTAAAATAAACTTGTTTGCAAATAACAGCATAGTGAACAGAAGATTAAACTAGCTTCAGAGCACACACAGAGTTACTGAGTCACACAGAGTCTCCATTGAGCACAGGCTTCACAGAGCACAGGCTCCACCACTCTCTCTCTCTCTCTCTCTCTCTCTCTCTCTCTCTCTCTCTCTCTCTCTCTCACACACACACACACACACACACACACAGAGACAGACTGAGACACTGAGTCTGCCTGCAAGCAGATGCAATACTTATACAGAGAATGAGTCATCCTCAAGATGAGTCACAGTGATTCAGCATGCTGAGTGATTGTGCAGCTTTTCAGCATTTTACAGCATTTCTAGGCTCCTTCACTGCTTCCTTTACTGCTTCTGCTCCCAAATACCTTTGTCACATGACAAGAAGGCCATCTTTTAAAGCCTATAGAAGACTTTTTTGAAGCCTTATTGTTGTACAGGGGAGCATGGGGGGGGAGGGCTCACAGCTCTGAAGGAAAGGGTTAATTCTCTCTCTGTGCCACAACATCTCTGGCAAAAATTACTCCCTTTGACTAGAAGGCATTTTTTCCAGTCTGACTATGGCAGGGTGAGAAGGGTAGAATGTGAGACTCAAAGTGTATGTTTGTGAGAGAATAATGAGTATGGGTATGTGCCTGTATGCATGCACGGTGTGAATGGATTTATGCAGTGTGAGATTGTGTGTGTGTGTGTGTGTGTCCCCACTCACTGCTCTCTCTGGCCATGGCCACTTTTGTTTTGATGCCACCCACTGCTAGAATGTGGCCCTCAGAAAGTTGGCTGTGAGAGAATGCGTCCCGCTCCATTTTGTACTTTTGCATCATCTGATGCAAACTTATCCATTGTCTTCGTGGTCAAAGGAGATGATAAAAACATTAAGAGGTCTTGGTTAATTTCTCAGTTCTTGGAGACGAATTCAATTCATTGGTGACATCAAGGAGCTGGAAGCGAATTTTCATAGTAATTGACCAACCTTTCGTATCTGCTTTCCCGTTTCAGGTTATATATATTGCGATTACCCCCTAAGAATAAGCCCCGATACTTTGGTTGCTTGGAAAGGTTCCTCCGTGGTGATTCCATGCCAGATCAGTGAAACACATCATTCTGCTAAGGTCCGTGCCACGGCCGTGGCTTGGCTTTTCCAGCCTGTTTGGGATAACAGTTCATTTGACTATAACGGCAGTCTGTTGTATGACAGTTCCAAAAGGAGGAAAGGCAATGCAATGGCGGTAAGTCCTGCCTTCCAAGACCGGGTGAAGTTCATAGGCAATTTGGGCAACAGAGACTGCAGCCTGATGATTACTCAGCTCCAGACAAAGGACAGCGGCACTTACGGGGCAAGAGTTGTTGCTTCCGTTGGAAACAACAATTGGAGAAACAAATGGTTTCGTAACGCTACGGTCAACGTTATAGGTAAGAGTTTTGCAGCGCAGTTCTAATTTGGCTTCATCACTTATGAATGATGTGGGACCCAAGCCTTTCTCTTTCAAAGTGTTGATAGATGTGTTTAATATGACAAGTTTCAGTCCAGAAATGATGCCTGGAGGTTGCAAACTAGCAAAAGGATATGTGTAGGCTTGTGCCTGTAGGACACCTAACTATTCTCTTCCTCTTATACTTAAGAACTTAAGAAGAGCCTGCTGGGTCAGACCAATGGCCCATCTAGTCCAGCACCCTGTTCTCTGTCAGCGTTTACCCAGTCGGGGGCAGGTTGTGAGACTGCCCCAAAACCAGAGCAAAGCCGTGCGCTCATCCCTGGCTACTTGGAGTCTGGTGGCGCAGTCATATGCTATTGTTCCTCAGCTGAAGAACAACACACACAAGCCATGATTAAGGCTAAACTATTTATTATAGGAAAAGTGTAGAGAGAATCTCTGCTGCCAGCTCAGTAAGTCAGAGCTGGCATAAAGCGTCTGTCCGGCATCAGGTCTAGCCAGAAGAGAGTGTACAAAAGTATTGAGTACAATACTACAGTGAAACATAAACATCACATTGTGCAGAAAGCAGATAAGCTTGCTTTCTCACGGGTACAGGCACAAGTCATACCAGCCTCGCTGCAGCTGTTTGCCGCTCAGCTTGCACAAATATCATAACATTCTCATAGTGACTTGTGAGAAACCCACCCCAGGATCTGAGCAAAAGAGCACTCTCCCCTCCTGTGGTTTCTAGCAGTTGGTATTAGGATGCATGACTGCTTACTCCTAATCCCCTCCCAGAGCTACGGTTCCCAGAGTAGATTAACAACCAATCCCTCTTTGCAGGAAATCCTAGGAATTGTAGCTCTGGGAGGGGAATGGGCTCTCCTAATAACTCTCAGTGCCCTTAATAAACCACAGCTCCCAGAATTCTTTGGGGGAAGCCGTGACTGCTCAGATGTATAGTGTGAATGTTGCCTTAGATACGTCCATTAGTTTCAATGGGTCTACTCTGAGTAGTTGATAGGTGGATATAAGCCTGGACATTGATGTAGGAAAGAGACCAACATTTAGATAATGCTCAGCAAAGATGCACATTAATTGATTGCCCAATGTGCTCAATCTCCATTTCCAACAGGTACTTACATGAGTCTCTTTTTTGTTGACTGGTTTTTTAGCCACATTCTCCTATTCCCCTGAGTATGCAGATGCACTGTAATAATGTTGTGATACGTATCATCCAGAAAGAAACATTTTGATCTGATTTTCCAGACAGCCCCAAGGGTGTCCATCTTGGCATTATGAACGATCTGCCCATAAAAGAAGGAGACACGGTTGTGCTGTGCTGCTCTTCAGGCAGAAATTACTCCAGAGGCAACTGGTACAATTGGATCAAGTCAGATCACCATTCAGTTGAACATAAGTATAGTGCTTCAGAGCTGTTAATCTTCCCTGCGACCTCTGAACCGGTCACATCTTATGAGTGTGAAGTATGCAACAATGCTGGCTGTACTTTATCCCAAATGGTCACCTTGGATGTACACTGTGAGTAACACCACTTTATTTACTAGCTGGGGCCCTAAGACATTCTGCAATGACAAATTCACAAGGAGAGGGAGAGCAGGTCATTCAGCATGTTTGGTCCATCCAAGGTACATAGCATAAATGCACAGTCTACTTATTTATGCAGCCAATTCAGGGATTGCAGGTTGAATACAAATGTCCAGATGAAGTCCAGGTTCCTGCAGACAGAGCTTTCTTCTTCCAGCATCAGGTCCAGCTCTGAGAGCTTTCTGGCAGTTCCCTCCCTGCGAGAATCGAAGTTACAGGGAACCAGGCAGAGAACCTTCTTGGTAGTGGCGCCCACCCTGTGGAACGCCCTCGCATCAGATGTCAAGGAAATAAACAACTATCTGACTTTTAGAAGACGTCTGAAGGCAGCCCTGTTTAGGAAAGTTTTTAATGTTTGATCTTTTATCGCCTATTATTATTATTATTATTATTATTATTATTATTATTATTATTCTGTTGGGAGCTGCCCAGAGTGGCTGGGGAAACCCAGTCAGATGGGCAGGGTAAATAATAATTTATTTATTTATTAGCTAGATAATACACTGTGGATGTCAAATATTTGATAGTGTTGTGTTTTATGAAGGTGTGGACCTTTGCCCATAGAAACTGTGGACTATTTTTAGTTGTCAGATAGATGCACTGAGGCAAAAACATTTTGGTGATCTTTTTCCATGCTCCTGGAAACTGAGGGCAATGTACACTGTGAGCATCCACAGTTTGCCCAAGAAAAAAATATGAGCTCCAAGAGTTGCAGGGCTGATAAATTATGCCCCCCCCCCGACTTCATTGCTGTGTACTTGATATGCAACAGATCCTTAGATGACATGACTTTCCCGGGTTCAATTGACCATGTGTGGGGTGTCTTCATATGATGGTTTCTCTTTGTCCTCCTCTCTTCCTGAAGTTGCCCCCAAAGGTGTAAAAATAAAAATGATGCCAGCAGGCAAGATCCAGGAAGGGAAGTCTGTTCAGCTGAAGTGTGAAGTGGGAAAGGCAAAACCCCAGAATCTCACATACGCATGGTACAAAGATGGGGAATGGCTGGAGATGGACTCTGCGACTGAAGAGTTGACCATTCCAGAAGTTACTTTAGCACACTCTGGCAGATATTGGTGTGAAGCCGGCAATAGTGTGGGCACATCGCGGTCCTCACCAGTCACGCTCAGCGTTATTGGTGAGTAAGATAAAGAGAGAGAGAGACGTTGAAATTGTACTAATGATAAAATCTTAGAGCTTGACTTCTGTGTTGTAACCTCTGAATATGACTATTATTACAAATCCATCATTATGTGATATAATGAGGTGGATAGGGGCAAGCTGATGACCATCTCCCTTGAACTTTTCCCATTTCAGGTTTCTTGTCTGATGAAAGTGGACTGAGGAAACATGCTAACTCTTTGGTGGCCTGGAAAGGCTCCTGTGTGATGATTCCATGCGAGATCAGTGGAACATTTAACTTTGCCACAGTCAACGCCACAGCTGTGGCTTGGTACTTTGAGCCTTTGTGGGACCACAAAATGCAGAATTATAATGGTACCCTGTTGTACCACAGCTCCAAATTCACGGAAGGCAATGCAAGAAGCGCTGCCTTTCAGGGTCGGGTGAAATTTTCAGGGGACTTAGGTAATAGAGATTGCAGCTTGATGATCACTCAGCTCCAGAAAAGTGACAGCGGCAGGTATGGGGCAAGAGTTGTTGCTTCTGTTGGAAACTATCCTTGGAGACTCAAGTGGTTCCTTGATGCCACAGTTAATGTTACAGGTAAGAGCTTGGCAGAACAGCTGTGATTTTTTTGCTCCATCCCGTATAAAACGAAAACACGAGGGCCCCCGGCCCTGCAGTGACAATCCCTGAAACGAGATACGGATATTTGAAAGTAATATTTGAAAGGAAAATGATTCACCCAAACTTAATGAGAGCTCTAAGAGCTTCAAAGATTTAAACAAAAAAGAAAGAGGGAGCAGTCCAAAAAATATAACTACTTAAAGATATCATTACAAAAGGTTACAAAAGGTTAGACAACCTAAACGGCTTTAAATTGTCAGTTTCTTTTGGTAAGGTGTTGAACTCATAATTGTGACGCTGCACTTTTCGGTTGTCTTTTCTAAGTTTATGACAACTGACAATTTAAAGCCGAATCATTTTCCTTTGAGGAAACAGACAGTGTCCAGTGAAACGAGTATTATATAATTAGCCGGCGTCTCATCAGGAATTTCAGTTTAGAGGGTTTGTTTTGGTTTTGTTCTTATCTTATCAAGTTTTGTAGAAGAATGGTTTTCTTATATAACTTTTGAGTAACGTTTAGTGCTAGTTTATTACTTTCAAATATCCGTATCTCGTTTCAGGGATTGTCACGGCAGGGCCGGGGGCCCTCGTGTTTTCGTTCTAGATTTTTCCGTGACTGTCTTTCTTTTTCTGCCATCCCGTATAAAAGCAGTCTTTCAGTTGAGATGCAGAACCCTCCCTTTCAAAGTATCATCATCAGTGTTTGAATGGTCAGCTTTCAGGCCAGAAATGATGTTAGCAGTGAATCATTCCCTCTATTCCCAAACTTCAGAGGAGAAGGGAGGTTTCTGTGTAGCCAAAATGACACCAACCCATGCACGAGTGTTGAGTATTAGCAGGCTCAGGGTCAGTTCAAGGTTGGCATAAGTAGAAGTGATCTTTAGAAAAAAATACTAAGACAGGTTTAGGGAACCTGTGTGACCCCTCCCCACCACTGTAAAGGTGGTGTTTCCCCTTTGCAGTAACACCCAGGCACAGTCAGCTTGGTATTTACAGTCTTTATTACATATGTACAAGAAACAGCTACAGTTCAGAATTACGCGTCCGAACCCGTTGAGTCAGATTCGGGGAGTGGCTTCCTACGATTGCCGCGCCATGAGGTCAGCACCCTTAACAAACCATAGTTCCTAGGATTCTCCATGACTGTTAAAGTGGTATAAGAATGTTTTAAACATATTGTAGGACTGGGTGAGACCCCTGTCTCAAATCCTGGAGAGAGCAGCAGCTGCTCAGTGTAGAAAATATTGAGCTAGATGGACTAATGGTTTGGCTCAGTATATGACAGCTTCCTATGTATTGGTGGCCAAGACATCAGGTTCTCTGCAGTATCCATCAGTTTATCCAGTAACTTTTTATTATCACTTTGCCTTAACTAGGGACTGCTATTTTTCTTTTCTTTTCTTCTGTGGATTCAGAGTCACCTCCAGAACCCAGGTTGGAAATAGTCCCTGTGATAGTCCACCAAGGGAGGACTACAGAAGTGATCTGCTCGGTGCCTTACCATTGCACTGATGTGCTCGTACTCTTGACTCTCAGTGGCTTAGAGAAGCATCACTTGTCTCCACAAATAACCATGCTTGAAAATCGAATCACGAAGACCGTGACGTTTGTACCCACATGGGAGGACAATGGGAAAACGGTGGGCTGCTCGCTGAGCAATCTGGATGGGTCAGAGATATCCTACAGTACCATGAAACTGAATGTGAGATGTGAGTGCACAGTGGGAAAGGATGGGTCCTTTTGTGGATTGAGAAGATGCTGCCTGGTGGGAGCAAAAATCAACTAATGTGATTAGCCACTTCATCACAAAGGCTGCAATAATATGCACCAGGGGTAGTGAAAAAGGGAATCCTTTTCACCCAAAGGGCCACCCAAGCTCTGCATTTAAACCTCCAAGGAAGGAGAGTCCACTTCCTGATGTTTAGTCGGAATCTGCTTTCTTGTAACTTGAATCCACTGGTTTGGGTCCTGGCCTCCAGAAATGCCCTTTAGATATTTGAAGATGGCTATCATAGGTATCTTCTCTCATTCTCCTTTTTACCAGGCTAAACATACCCAACTGTTTCTCATAAGGCTTTGTTTCCAGACCCTTTATCACCTTGGTTTGTTATTATGTATGCAATCCACAAACATTAACCTGATTTTCCAGATTGTCCTGAGGATGTCCAGCTTACCATTATGAATGATTTGCCAATAAAGGAAGGAGATGCCGTCATGCTGAACTGCTCTGTGGGCAGAAGTAACCCTGGAAACAACTGGTACAACTGGGTTAAATCAGATTCACATACAGTTGAACATAAGTATAGTGGCTCAAATATATTGGCTTTCCCTGCAACACCTGGATCTGAAACATCTTACACATGTGAAGTGTGCAACTATGTTGGCTGTACCTCATCCCAAACAGTCACTGTGGATGTTCATTGTAAGTAATGCTACTTAATTTGCTTTCTAGAAGCCCTGAAACACTCATCATTGACAAATGCACTTGCTCACAGGGAGAGGGAAAGCTTTGGGAGGCAAGTGTATTTATTCAACATGTTTAACCTGTCCAAGACACGTGGCACAGCCACTGCATAGCCCATGAAGTAAATTAAGGGGTTACAGCCGGAATGCTCAAGGAACTAAATCCTCTGTCCATTTGTGGATGGCTGGTACATTGTGGATTCCAGGTGCTTTGTAGCCTTGCTTTGAAACCTGTCAATGGAAACTGTGGGCCATTGTCAGTTACAATTTATACATAAAGACCAACCAGAAGGGAGAGAATTTGCGGATGATGTAAGCAGCAAGCTCTTGCTGATTGCACAAGAAGGAAGTGTGTGCCTGGGGTAGGGCTGCCACATTCTGTATGTATGTGTCTTTGGGGACAGTACAGGAAATTCTTATGTTGTGCAACTGGCTTTCATGCATGCCATGGCATTGTCAGTCAAGGAATGTCCAGAGTGAGGAATTAAGTCTTTATTAGACGTACACTTGCAAGTTAGGAAAAGGCATGTCCATCCGTTCTACGTCTCTCAGCTACTCCTAGGTGTGTACCTGATGAGGCAGTTGCAGCGACAGAGAGTCCCCACCCTCGACCTCAGCTTATGTATCTCCCCAGTGCTCCCCCCCAAAAATGTTTAGGGGTACTCTCATTTTGACTTAAGAAAACCACCATTTTTATAGTTCAAATCGGGGAAAATAAATACAGTAAATGGACAAAAGTACAAAGATTCACAAAATGTTTAGGGCTATGTGTACCCCCGTTTCCACCCCCAGAAAAAAGCACTGTATCTTCCCTACCTGAGCTCAGTGGTGGAGCTTCATGCTTCATGCAGGCAGGGGCAGGTCTGGCGCATGTCTCGGGGGCATGTCGTGACACCCACAGGGGCGTGGTGGGTGTCCTGGGGGAGGGGCGCGCCACCTGCAGGGGCATGGCACACTGCCTAGGGGTGTGACACGCCGCCTGCAGGGGCATGGCGCTCAGCGCGGGCAGGGGGGCAGCCTCGATGGCACCCCACTGGGATCGCGCTGCTGGGGGCGGTGCGCTCCCCCCCACTCCTCTTCCTCCGCCACTGCCTGAGCTGTGTGCAGGCAGGCAAGGAGTACATCTGCGTGTAACCTATTTCTGCGCCTCCCACTTCAATTCTCTTCTGATCCTGGGAGACAGTGGAGCAGGAGAGGTGGAGGCAGGAGGCGGCGTCGGTGGTATGAGGGTCCTTGACTTTACACCAGCCTGACCTATCTCTCTCTCCTCCTGCACCTGTTCTTCACTCTCCAATGCTGCAGTTTCTCCTGCCTCTGACTTCAACCCCCCTTTTCCTGGGTCTTCTCCTCGCCATCCAACCACCACTCCTCAGTGTCCAGCCAGTCTCTGACAGTGCAGCCTTGGTACTGCAGTGATGATGATGATTTTGCATTCATTTGCTTGTGTCTTTGTGTGATGCTTTTCCTTTGTTCTCCCTTCCTGCAGTTGCTCCCAAGGAGGTATACATTTTGGGAATGACAGAAAAGGTGGTTCATCAGTTTAGCCGTTTTCAGGTGACGTGCGAAGTGAGAGCAGCTAACCCCCGAGAACTCAAATACGCGTGGTACAAAGATGAGCAACAGCTGCTGCAGGACTCTGCAGATAATGTGTTGACCATCCATGGAGTGAAACCAGAGGATTCCGGGACCTACCATTGTGAAGCAAGCAACAGCGCAGGCCCATCACGCTCCCCAGCCATTCTTATAGATGTCCGTTGTGAGTAAGATTGATTGAGCTTATTTATATGCCACCAAGGTGGCTTACAACAAACACCCCCTTATTACCAAATACAAAGCATTGCAGGGGGTGGCGGCTAGGAGTGCCTTTCTTCTGTTCTGGCTAGTTCTCCAGCTACGAACCCTTTTGGATAGAGATGACTTGGTCACTGTACTCCATGGTCTGGTATCTTCCAGATTGGATTACTGCAACACGCTCAATGTGGGGCTGCCCTTGAAGGTGATTCGGAAACTTCAGCTGGTCCAAAATGCAGCAGCCAGATTACTGGCTGGTGTTCCATTTAGATATGATACCACCCTATTTGAAATACCTGCATTGGTTGCCAGTTCATTTCCGGGCCCAATTCAAGGTGTTCACATTGGCGTTTAAAACCCTTAAACATCTCAGGCCCCAAATATCTGAAAGAGTGCCTCCTTCTCTTGGGTGCTGAGTGCCTCACTTGGGTGCTGAGATTGGCCCTATTGGTAGCTCCTCTGCCCTCAGAGGCTGAATGTGGTGAGGGCCTTGGAGAGGGCATTCTTTGTGGTGGCCCCTAAGCTGTGGAACTCCCTCCCAACAGAGGTACACCTGGCACCTTCATTAGACAACTTTCAGAGGATGCTGAAGATGCACCTCTTTGCCCTCGCATTTAACAGTTGAGGTGTACGCTTTTACGATCCGCTTTGTTTTGATGGCTTAAAGTTGTTCTAAATTGTTTTTAAGACTGTTTTAGTGCTGTAACTCACCCCTGGATCTTAAGGTGAAGGATGGGTAATGATTGATTGATTGATTGATTAATAATAATAATCTCTCCTCCAGAGGAGGTTGAGGGCAGTAAAATGGAAATGCTCCAGAGGATAATGATGGTAATTGCTCTTCTTGAGCCTCCTGGAAGTTCCAATTGCTGGTGCTGGTTTTATTGAAATGATGGGTTGTTGGAAGCCTTCACGCTTGATTCCTTTGTTCTAATACCTAGGCACTAATCCTATTTCATCCCACAGCTGAGCACAAAATCCCAACATCTCAGACTCTGAGTCTCTGTTGTAGGTACCAGTGGCCTTTTCCGTATGTAATATTTTCAAGCAGAGGTCATGGATGCTCACTCCACCCCAGCTGATAGAAACCAAGTCATTTCTAGTAGAAGGTCACACATCCTTCAGGCAAAATGCCAGCTTCATTCGCTAACAGGATTGTGGGGCTAAAATGAAATGTTGCCTACATTAAGCATTCCCATATCCAGATTCTGAATTTTGCATCTCACAATGTTCTCCATTTTGCTTTCCAAAATTTGCCTTGAGGTTTTGAAAGCCATAGAACCTCAAATGAACTAGGAATGGGGTTTGGAGCTGAATAAACTGCAGAGCTCACCTTCAGTGGGTAGTATTCAAGACTAGTCCTACTCAGGGTAGATCCACTGATGGACATGGCTAACTTAGGTCCATTAATTTCAATAGGTCTACTCTGAGTAGCACTTAGTTGAATACTACCCAGTTGCAAGAATTGGCAGTAACCACCTCAAAAGCAAGATGTGTAAGAATCCCTTGGATTATGTCTGGCTTAGAGATGTCCTGATAGATCTGAGAGTGAGCTGCACAACTTTACAGAATGATGCAGATAATGCTAGGGTGGCTGTTAGTTATGGGGATGGTAGGATTACGGATGTAAGAAGGCATCCTTTTCCATCACATGCAGCACTGTTTCCATGCTGCTGCAGTTCTTCCTCCAAAAACTACATTATTTGTCTTCTTGTCCACTGTGGCAAATTTATGTAGCCTAAGCAATGTATGTAATTAACTATGGTGTCATTACATTATTCCATCTCATTTATTTCAAAATAAAGGAAACACAATGCAAATGGGAACAAAAACAAAACACACGTCATTTACAGTCTGAAAGTAACAACAACGACAATGAATCAATCATATTCATTGGACTGGGTTATTCAAAATGACATGAGGTGATTAAGTGAACATAGACAATTTCTGCTCCTGTTTCTGTTTTTGTCGGAATTCTCCGACATCTCCAGAATATGATGCTGAGTACGTTTTCTTTCTTTTCCCCAAAGCCTGATTTGTAGGGATTTCAAAGAACTGAAACAAGCAGTCATCAATATTGTGACCACCTTCTGAGAACAAAAGAGCAGAGCAAAACCCCAGAGGATATGTCTGGATGAGAGAACCTAGAGGAAGCCACAAATGAGGAGAGGCAATCAAGATCCCAACTCCTTTCTCACAAGTGATGATTCTTCTGCCATGCTTTCTGCTCTTTTCTTAAATGTTGTCTTGTGTTCACATCCCTTTCATAAGAGAATGAATTCTTGATAAACATCTCCATAAGATGAACCTTGGTTTAAATCCTCATTTAGAATCAAACAATGTTTGGAGGGTACCACATTGGCTACGTTGGGCCCCAAAGCTTAGGCCAGTCTGGAAAGTCTCAGTTTCTTGCCTCCTCATCTCCCCATGAAGTCCTTGCTGGAAGCCAATAACAGCACTGACTTGAATGGACCAATGGGATGAGCTCAGAATCCAGCCCTTTCCCATGTTCCCAACTGCCAGGAAGAGAGTATTCCCTAGCATACATTGAGGATGGGCGGAGGGAGGGAAGAGATACTTTCATTTGTTTTTTCATACAAACTCACCTAAGCTAACCTTCCCAAACCAAGACCCAACTCTCCTTTGAAATCTACTTCACTGGATTTTGCATTGACATAGGGAATATCACTGGCAAAAATGTGCTTATTAGGCATAATTGCATACAAAAAATCCATACATTAGGAGATCTGTGTATGAAAATGAGTTAGAATCTTCTCAAAAACATTCCCCAATTTGATGTAAAAATGCGGTGAACTTAACGACTGAAAAACATGAGAAAGAGAGGGGAACCAAAATGGGCAGATTTCTCTGACCCTCATGAACATGCACTGAATTTGCCTTGCAAAAATGGAAGTCACTTTTCAAACTCCCACCATCACCCCTGGCTATTGATCATGTTTGCTGGGGCTGAAGGGAGTTGTAGTTTAGCAACATCTGGAGGGCAAAAGGTACTCCTTGTACTCCTCCCAAGACAAGTGATGGAGGTCAGGAGATAAAGATGGTAGAATGGCCAGTACCAATGCTCTAAGGACAACATAAATGTATCCCCATGAATAGGTGTGTGTGTGTGGGGGGGGCTTCTTCTGTTGATGTCCTGAACCCATGGCCTACCTTGTGGCAAGTCAGGAGTCAAGTCCCTAAGTCCAGGGTAAATCCACATGTCCACATCTGTGCTGTGTCATGTGATTGATTATGTGTGGCGGGGCTTACCTGGGCCCCCACAGTATTTTGTTCAACTTGGCGCCCCTGCACTGTTGTGTTTTCTGAACAGTTGTTGTCTTGATTCTAATGAGTGTGTGTGAAAACCAGCCGACTGTTTGAAACTGAAATTTACATTCATTGCTCCTCCCACTTAGTCTCTGGCCCCACCCACCACTGGCGCCCAGAACAGAACGCAGTCCTTGGGATGAGTAAGGTTGACCACATCTGTTCTAATCCAACTTTAACCCTCATTTGGCAATTCTGTTCTTAGCTGTTAGTTTCCTCCTGTAGCTTGCTGAGCTGATCAAAGTGTCTTTAAATTGCATATTAAACATTAGTGTTGGCATTGCTAACTAAGCATGAATACTGCTGTACAAAGCAATTGTCTGCATGATTTGGCTTGTTTTTAGTTTTGCTTTTGTTTTCTTTAATGGAATGCTGTATTCTTCCTTTGGGTTGCTCTGTATGTTTTGTTCTGTTTCCTGAAAAATAATAAAAATTTCAGTTTAAAAAAAAAGAAAAGAAGAATTCTTTGGATAAGTAGGTTAAGTCTGGACTCCAGCGTGCTGACATGGAACTGTAGCGAAGAGTACATCACTTTGAGCCCCTCATGCTGTCGCTTTGATAGTCAGTAGGCGGAGCTGTTGCTTGTTCATCAGGCGAGTTTTGCCAGAGTCAAATCCCCTTGTTCATGAGAGGTTATTAGGCAAACACACAGAGCTTCCAAGGTATTCTGGGCCACCTGCTGGCTCTGGGAAGGAACTGTAAGTCTCCCTTGCTCAGCAGCATTGAGAAACTGTGAGTGAGCCTATAAGTCAGGGGGGGGCGGCAGATGCAAAAAGATGACCAGGTCACACAAGCAACATGCCGACCCCTCTTCTACAAAGCTTTTTAAATTGCAGGAGCCTCGTTAGCCTCAATTGCACCTTCATCTGGCCATGCCACAGCCTTTTCTTCCAATCGAACTCTGCTGCAAACAAGTCTCAAGTAGTAATGGTTCATTCAGGCAGACCTGCAATTTCAAGGGTCACCATCTCCCTGTCTATTGCTCACCCTTCACTCCTGCTGAAGGCGCTTTAATTTCAACTTGGCTCACCTTTAGTATTAGAGCCCAAATGGAGCTGGGGAAGAGAATTGGGGGTGGGAGTTGTGATTGACTATCAGTTAAGGGAGGAGGGCTAGGGCAAAGGGTCCAGTATACCCTGTCCTTGTATCCCTCTGGTGTCTTAAATTGTACTTAAATTGTAGATTGGTCTTTGAAGACATGGGTCTGCCACTGTGGTCTTTAACAAGGGTGTGGAACGTCAGGCCTGGAGGCTGAATGCAGCCTTCCTGGGTGTCTTTATCTCTCCCCCAGAGCTCTCCCCAGCCACAAGCACACTTTGCCCCCGGAGTGTTTTTGCTTGGCTGGAATGTGTCCTTGAACTCTGATCATGTGTCTTCGAGAATACAGAGAATACAGAAAGGTGAGTGAGTTTTCGCCCACTGTACAAAGGTATAATTTACATTCCTTGCTCCGCCCACTTTTGCCTCTGGCCCGCCCACCAGTCACTCTGAGCGGCTTCCAACGTATATGAAAACATAATAAGTCACTAAACATTTAAAAACTTCCCTATACAGGGCTGCCTTCAGATGTCATCTAAGGTTGTATAGTTACTCATCTCCTTGGTTCGGGGGTTCACATAACTCCATGCCTTCCACTATTTCTCCCATGAAAATAGGGATGTTCGAAAGAAAATTGGGACATTCCGGTATCAAATGAGAAACCGGGATGGCTTCTGTAGATCCAGGACTGTCCCCTGGAACATAGGGACACTTGGAGGGTATGGAATTCTGGAGGCTCCAAAATAGTCATATTGGTCACATCAGTTTTAAAACACTGTGAAAAGAAAGCATTTACACTATTACATACTTCTTGAGGATTAAGCCAGTTAACACACAAACAGTTTAATCTTAACTGGAGTTCAAATAAAGGTAAAGGTAAAGGGACCCCTGACCATTAGATCCAGTCATGTCCAACTCTGGGGTTGCGGCGCTCATCTCGCTTTACTGGCCGAGGGAGCCGGCGTACAGCTTCCAGGTCATGTGGCCAGCATGACAAAGCCGCTTCTGGCGAACCAGAGCAGCGCACGGAAATGCCCTTTACCTTCCCGCCAGAGCGGTTCCTATTTATCTACTTGCATTTTGACGTGCTTTCGAACTGCTGGGTGGGCAGGAGCTGGGACCGAGCAATGGGAGCTCAACCCGGAGCAGGGATTCGAACCACCGACCTTCTGATCAGCAAGCCCTAGGCTCTGTGGTTTGACCCATAGCGCCACCTGGGTCCCTGGAGTTCAAATAATATTAGCTAAAACACAAAATATTACGTAAAGCAGTCAAATGCTCTACTTTACATAATATTTATTACAAATGTTAAGTTGGTCACTGTGGAATTACATTTGTTACCCTCTCTCTGCTACCCTGTTTTCCCCTCTCTCACATGCCCCCCTCTTTCTTGCCACCCACATGAAACCTGGCAGATGCCTGCAGCTGATGTTTGGGCCCACGCCTTCCTTAAATGAAACATTGGATGGTCCTCTGCTGTCAGGGGTTCCTGCTGACTGGCCATGCATTGCTCGGGTCTCAAACTCACAGCAATGTGGGTTGGCTACTATTTCAACAAAAATACCTCGCCCTTAACCGCAGGAACTCAGCCAAGCTTGAAGCAGCAGAACCAGATGCCCCCAGATCTTCTGCTTAGGGCAGAAAGAGGGAAGTTCTTGTGACAGATGCACAGCCTTAGTTGCTGCTGGGTTTATTTTTATTTTGGGCCATCACAGCTTGGCCGACTTGGACCCTGGCAAACAGCCGCACTCAGCCCTGAAAGGGTGCTCTTAACACAGCTAAGCTGAGCTCCTCATACTTCGCCTGCATCTTCACTATCAGGTAGGAATATGAACGAATGATTCCTAGGGAATAACTCTTACTCCAGAGCTTTGATCTCCTAAGGGTTTTAATGAATGATCCATAAGGGGAAGTCTCACCAGGGGTGTTCACAGGTGACACACAGCACAGGTACAATCTGTGTACCTGTGTAGCTAGGCAGTTGAGCTGTACACACTCACAGTTATTCACATCTAATGTTCAATGGGAGTAGAGTCTGTGTACACGACAGTTGAGCTTTGCAAATCAAAGCATGTGAACTGTTTCATGCAAACCCTTGTACTGTGTAGAAGCAGCTGGAACCTCTGTTGAGTCGACTGTGTGAACAAGGCAACTAGCATTTGTGATCCATGTAGGGCTGGCTGTAGGTTTGGCAGGTCCCTGGGCAAACTGTCTCCTCCAGGCAGCAGCCCAGTGTACAGGGGTTTTGTTGGGGAAACAATTCCCACCATTTCCCTGCTGGAAGAAACTCTGTAAACAACATGTACCGGTAAATGTTACATAGCTGTGCCTTTCAATGCAGGTGTGTTTGTTTACACAGATTGCCACTGTGTGTGGGGGGGTACCCAATCAGGAAACAAGGCAGTGTTAACCCTTCACCCCCCACTGTGGCCTCTTTTCACCTGCAATTGGCAAAGTAAAAAAATATTTTGTTTATCTCAGTTGTGTAGCTTGTGACAGGTACTCCCCCTTTCACCAAGCTGCATACAAGCCTCCTCTCTGGGCACATGGTCGATACACATTCTTATGACTCGGGGAATATATTTTTGATGGTAAATAACTGTAACCGAATGAATCAATAATCCATCTCCACCCCCTTGCTTCCAGATTTGGCCCTTGCATGAATCCACAATGAGGAGTTTCTTTTGTCTGCTCTTCCTTCCAGGTAATGCATGATGTGTAAACACAAACAGCATAAAGTATCACTGTGGTGATAATATGAACCATAAACAACCAAAACCACCACACAATGGCTGAAAATGTAGTAAAAGATTTACTGGAATACTCTTCTGAAAAACTAATAGTCCTTCAATTAAGCCACAAGATTAACAAAGCCATTTATAAGTGATATAACAGAATGTATATAATGTTCACGTGACTGAACCATTCAGCAACAGGTTGGGTATGGCAACAAAATCATGGTGCCAACAAAACGTTCACAATCAGTGGATGGTGAATAGATAGTAGAGTTCTTCAACGGTTAAAAGCCAAAATCTCATGGATGTAATAGTAGATGAAGAATATTTATATGAGTCTTGCAACATCACCATCCAGCTGAAATCAACAAAGTGGCACATGAGAAGGACGAAGAAGACCTGTCCTCTGGATTACTCACAGGTTTCGCTATATAGCTTCATCAGTTCTGTACAATATAAACAATACCCAAATTACAATGAAACATTTTACATGAATTGTACAAAAATATTTACATAATACCATATATCACCTTACCAGGTAAGAATGTCTAAGAATGTCTTCTTCGTCCTTCTCATGTGCCACTTGTGTTGATTTCGGCTGGATGGTGATGTTGCAAGACTCATATAAATATTCGTCATCTACTATTACACAATGCATGATATGTGCCAACAAAAGCAAATTGGGCTTCTGGTCTCTTTTAAGCACCACTGCTCTCTTTGGTCTTTAGAAAATAATGGGGAGAAGGCAGTGGTGGACGTTGGGCTCTCAAATTTCAGCGGCGCCCTGTGCGACACTAAAATTCCACGAACTCCACCTCTGTAGCTCCAATCTGAAACATTGTCTTGATGACCCCTGCAAGGTAGTGCTCAGTGGGACCTCACCACTCCTGCCATCCTAAATGTGCCTCTGAATGATTATTCGATGGTCCAGTATATATCCCCCATTAATGCAATGCTATTGACATGTTTCAGAATATTCCTGCAAAAAAGCTACCAGTCTTGAGAGGCCATAAGAAGTTTAGAATGGGGAGAAGGCATTGGTGGACGTTGGGCTCCCAGATTTCAGTGGCGCCCTGTGCGACACTAAAATTCCACGAACCCCACCTCTGTAGCTCCATTCTGAAACATTGTCTTGATGACCCCTGCAGGGTAGTGCTCAGTGTGACCACACCACTCCTGCCACCCTAAAAGTGTTGATGGTCCAGTATAAATCCCCCACTAATGCAATGCTATTGACATGTTTCAGAATATTCCTGCAAAAAAAGCTACCAGTCTGGAGAGGCCATCAGAAGTTTAGTTTAGTTTTGATTAGAGAGCGCTGCCTTTAAATCATTTTTATCATCCTTCTGAATGCATGGTGGGAGCTGAGCAAAATTTCACATGTTGTTCTCCCATTTAGGTATCTTGGGTAATGAAAATTTGTTGACTATTGCCCCGAATAATTTCGCTACGTGGGAAGGATCCTGTATTCTGATTCCATGCAAGATCGGCCCAACATATAAGGGGATTCGTGTTGACAAGTTTTTCCTGATTTGGTATTTTGACCCCAAGTATGTTGAGACACTGAAAGATTATTCTGGTACCATGTTATACAATGGCTCCACTACCTCGGAGAACTACCTGACTCCAACAAGTCCCCACTTTCTGAATCGGGTGAGCTTTGTTGGGAATTTAAACAACAGAAACTGCAGCCTGAAGATCTCTCATCTCCAGAAAAATGACAATGGGAAATATGGAGCAAGACTTTATGGCTTCGTTGGAATCAATCGTAAACCAGACAAATGGTTTGCTGAGACTGCTGTTAATATTAATGGTAAGAAACTTTCAGAGATGATTTGTTCTCCACTCATGCCAAAGTGGTCAAGTAGTCTGGAAGCTAAGGGCACCTCCAGGCTGTCACTGTTTTGTGGGAGAGATTCAAGTACATACAGCAAATGTAGATTCATGCACTTTTAAGTGCTCTGTTGCCCTAGTGCTCACTTTCAAAAAGAATCAGCCTTTCTATAGCTTGGCAAGTGACAGGGTCATGCACGGAAATGTGTGGGGTGAGCAAATGGTTAATGTGGGAAGATGTGTAAATACCATATAAAGAAATCAAGGTGAATTACAGATGCTTAACTGCCCTGTGATCAAATCAGAACAAAAGCTCAACAAGGATATATACTCTGTGTAAGTTTCATGGAAGCAAATAAAGATGAACGCTCAATAAATAGGTCTTTGAGTGGAGTCCTAAACTTTCAGTTTCTAATGCTGCAATTGTAATCCTATAGGAATCATAGAATAACAGAATTATGGAACAGGAAGGGATCTCAAGAGTAGACTAACAGTAATCGGTAAACTGGTAACTGAAGAGCATTTCTGGAATCCCCTCCTATAAGGGTTTGTTCAATGACAGTAATAATTTATTTGCTAGGAGGCCTTGCCATATATTTGTGTGAAACTAATGTGCCATTCATCAGACATTCCCCTACATTGTGTTGCATCAAACGTTAGTCCACTCAGAGCAGACCCATTGAAAATAATGAACCTAAGTAGATTAACTATAGATACAACGCACTGTGTTCTTATTTGCCTTGCCAGTCTCTAGTGCTGAGTTTTTCATAGTACTTTGATATGCAAAAAGATTCAAATATCTATTTATTTTATTACCTAACAAATTTATAATCCGCCTCTACAAGTTCTTTGAAAAACAGGAATAGATTCATTTCTGCAAATGCCCATTCGACAAATATCAGCTCAGAAAGCCGTAGTAATTCAAAACAAGTGCTTCAGCGAACTAGGGATATAAGATGGTATTCTTCTCCATGTCACATGCAGCTCTGTTCCCATTCTGTGGGGAAGGAGACTTGGCAGCTAGACGACTCCACCAACAGAGGCATCTCCTACTTCTACAGAACTGGCTCTCACATGCCCTAGATCCTCATGCATATAGAGCCACCAGTTCCAGCTGTTGCCCATAGGGACTGGTAGGATGATAGACAGAGTGGCCAATAGTAGGCGGCACCAGAGCCATTGACAAGCAAAGCCAACTGATTCTAGTTTTGTCTCTGTCCTCCTCTCTGCTGCATTGTAGTTGGGGAACTCTGAGAGTGAGGAGGAAGTTAACAGCCAGTGTCAGCCCGCTCTGAACTGGTTATAAGTCAAGAGGCAGATGGGAGGGGTACTGGCTGAGGGCAGACTGCGGTTGGCGGGGGATTGCGCCATTTGTCCTCATTGGCAAGCCTCCACAAATACATAATTTGGAAAAAGTGACCATTCTTAATTTTCTGCATGCAGTGTCACCACCCAAACCCAGGATAGAAAGCAGCATGGCGCAAATTCAAGAACAGAAACCAGTGACCGTGACCTGCTGGGTATTTTACCACTGCCCTGATGAGCCAATTATGTTGACTCTCAGCGGCTTGGAGGAGAGTCGTATGTCTTCCCAAAAAACAACCAATAGAGATGGAAAAGTCCAGACTGTTCTGAGTTTTACTCCAACTTGGGAGGATCACAGGAAAATGCTGACATGCACTCTAAAAAGCCACCATGGGACAGAGATATCCCAGAGCACCATGGCATTGGACGTGAAATGTGAGTATTCAGGGGGGATGAAACTGAGATATGTGGGGAAAATCTGGAAAAAAATATTCCATCTGAACTGCACAAGATTCTGTTCCTCTGAAAAGCCATCGTCTGAACTCTGAACCTTGTGAGGGATGGTGGGATATGGCTTAGGCATTTACAATAACAAGAAGCATGTGGTTGTCACATTTGGAAGGATATCTGTTATTGAGTACAAAATGTGATGGGAATCCCTGCAAGATGGGAGGGGGGCATAATTAGGGGTCCCTGCTTATATGCTAGTGAGTAAATAAGTAAGTAATTTTTATTCATACGCCGCCCTCCCCGGCCAAGACCGGGCTCAGGGCAGTTAACATCACATGTCAAATATGCTAGGACCTCCAGTCTTGCAGCTTCTGTCAGTTTCTTATGGTACTTATGACTTCCATATTTTATTTCAGATGGTCCCAAAAGAGTTAAACTGAGCGCTACGCCTGGAATCACAGTCCGAGAAGGGGAGAAACTCTCTCTTGCATGTACAGTCAACAGTAGCAACCCTGAAGTTACATATCAATGGTACTGGAAGGGTGTCCGGAAGTATGAATGGACGACCCCAATAAAAGAATTTGATTCTGTAGGAGAGCAAGATTCTGGTGTCTATCGTTGTACAGCTGCAAACACATTTGGATCTGTTAGCTCAGAACTGACCATCAATGTCCAGTGTGAGTTTCTTTGTTGGGCTGGTGAATGATGACCATCAGGATTTACAGACATTGCTCGCCTCGCCTCTTCCTTCCTCTTCTGAGGGACTTTTCTTATTTCAGAAGAGAACTACTTTTCCCCTCTGATTTTCATGCATTGTGTGACTATCAGGACAGGAAGCAGGAAATAGCTTCTTTAAAGCCAATTCTACCTACTCACCAATGTAGTTTGTAAACCTGCATTGTTGGTCTTGCATAAAATGCACCTTTAGAATACAATCTAAACTCCGGTCTCCTTCAAAGATGGGCAGGGTTGCATCCAGGGCATGCTAGTGATCTGGTGGCTGGCTGGGTCTGGAGGGGCCATAGACATGGCCTCACTAAACCCTGTAGGTGCTGAACTGCAGTATTTGAACATGTTTCTGTATATATGGACTTTCTCAGTACCCCCAAATGAGAAATAACAGATATGATGAGAAAATAATGGTATCTCAAAATCTCCCTCCTGGGGTTGAGTTGACTCACCCTGATTAATGTGGCATGCTGGACCAGGATCTTCGGCAGCAGGGTCCCAGTCACCATTTCTCAGCCTAGCCTACTTGAGAGGGTTGATGTGAGAATGAAATGGGCAGGTGGTGAACCACACGCAGCAGCTTGAGCTCCTGGGAGGAAAGGTGGGATGAAAATATATACATAAACAATAGTTGGCCAAATTTGTACCACAGCAGTAAACATCATAATCACCACCAATTAATTAACTGATGATGATGATATAGTAGACGTGGCAGTAGAGATTCTGTTGACATGGTGGTATCAGAGGTGGTGGTGAATGATGATGATAAAAGTGTAGTCATACTCTGACTTCCCCTGTGTGTGAAGGCAGGCTCTGGCAGATTGAACAGACGAGAGCAAAGTGGGTCCAATGGTCAAGAATATGGTTTCTGCACTTGCTGTAGAGGGGAGTGAGGGGCAGATGGGCTCATCAACCTGGGAAGGTAGCTGATCTAGGAGAAGGAAAACTGTGGTCCAGAGTGGAGTCTCTATGATGGTTGGATGGTGCCATGCTTTTTTGTGGACCACATCAGCAAGTCGGAGAAGGGGGTATTGTAATCTGGGCACCTCAGGAGCTCCATACACACTGCCCAGGTTCGCGCCATATGGAGGTCACTTTGATGCTGCTAACGCAGCGATTTGACTAAATCCCCGGAAGCACACTCTGTTGTCTCTCAAGACAGGTGGGTGCCAACAACAGTCATCGTCAGCATAGTAATGATCTGTCTTCTAACAGTATCCCAAAATGTCCCTCCTGGAGTGGGCTGACTCACCCTTCCATATGGTGGGGCCAGTTTTGCTATCTTCACTAATCACTGAATACACACGTTACTCTCTCTCAGTTCTCTTGTCCCCTGAAGGGCAGCAGCAATCCCTGAGTCATACTGAGAGCCTTAAGACAAATACTATTGCAGACATTTGGCTTTGAGACCCAGCTTGGCAGGCCACCATATCAGGAAGCGCAGCCCAGCTGCAAAGGCTGGCAAAGCACGATCACACACCTGCTCTCAGTGGGTTTGCTGCGTTTCAAGCCAGATGTAGATGTCTGCCTACCATCAAAATCAAAGAAAAGAATCAAATCTAAATGGCCACGTGTCATAATAGTGGGATGAGCCATAGGTCAAATAACTCATTGGATCATTTTCTTTTTCTAGCTAACTGCCTGGACGTGGTACCCCATGGCACCTCAGGGCCCAAACCCAAGACAAAAGATGGTAAGCTGACATAGCAGGTTTGAACAGATTTCATTATTTGACTTCATACTTGGAGGGGTGTATGTGCACACATGTCCCAGATGCTTCTCCTTTCCTTCTCAGAAGAGACACAGGCCTCCTCGCTACCAGGCTGCACCCTGGAACAGATCTGCTCCTTGTGTCCGACGACTCAGGCTTCTCCCCAGCCTCAACCATCCTCTCCAACTCGGCTTGATCTTCCTTCCTCTTCTCAGACAACCTGCAAGTGCAGTGCTTTCTGGGAAGAGTTCTGCTCCACCAGGAAATCACAGGGCAGTAAGTATGACCTCTATCATTTACCATGGAAGGCACCCATTAAAGTTAGCATTTTCCTCATCTTTTTGTGGGGTTTAGTGGGAGTGCATCCACTTTGTATGCAGACAGTCCTATGTTTAATCCTTGGCATCTCCAGGGACGCAGGTGGCGCTGTGCCTAACAACCCCAAAATATGCCCCACCTGAGGTGTGGTGCCTTGCCCTCTCTGATGTTAGGGCAATTGTAGAAGAGCTAAAAGGGACCTCCTCAGAACATATCCAAAAAATAGTGGGTAGAATACAGCGATCAAAATAACGAACAATTAGTTGCCCTTTCATTGTACCTCAAAATAAACCACCCCAGGTGGGCTTCCTTGCCCTGCTTAAAGCTAGGGCTGGCTCCGGCTCCTTACAACTCTGTTTTGTTTCTTTTGTTTTAACACCCACCCACCCACCCACACCCCTCGCCACAGTGTGACATTGTTCGGACACCATGCTAAGCCGAATTTGGGTTTAGTGAGAGGCATCAAGTGTACCTAGAAAATCCTAGGCACTTTGTTCCTCACCCTATTTCTTATTCTGCCGCTACGCTACCCAGAGTGAATCCACAGCATGTTTTAGTATTGCATCCAAACTCAGGCTCATAGATTGCAAGCCACAAGCGATAAACCAAGAACAAGGCTTGGATACAGCTCATGGTTTCTTGGAACTAAGGCAAACCACCACAAGCCTGGGTTTGCGCATAATGTGGAACCAAACCATGGCTTAACTTTAGGTAGTGCTTTGGCAGCAGGGCTGGGGGAGGAATGAAGAGCATGAGACTTTTAATCTCTTGGTCATGGGTTTGAGCCCCACCTGGGCAAAAGATCTTTGCTGGGGGGTTGGACTAGATGATCCTTGTGGCTCCTTCAAACTCTACAAATCTACGATTCTAAGATTTAGACAACTGAAGCAGAGGCCTTCACATCACCACTCAGATGGTTGTCTTTTAACGGCACTCCAAAAGAAGCCTTCTCAGACACGTTTCCTTGCTCTGTCCAATATTAGGGCTGGCTCTGACTACTTACAATACTGTTTTTCTTTCTCTCCCCAGAAAACAAGATCCTTAGCATGTTCAATGAATTAAGATCTGCAATTGACAAATTCATAAACGAGCTGGAGCAAACAAGCTGTTGTCCTGATTCTAATGAGTGTGTGTGAAAACCAGCCAACTGTTTGAAACTGAAATTTATATTCATTGCTCCTCCCACTTAATCTCTGGCCCCACCCACCACTGGCGCCCAGAACAGAATGCAGTCCTTAGGATGAGTAAGGTTGACCACATCTGTTCTAATCCAACTTTAACCCTCACATGGCAATTCTGTTCTTAGCTGTTAGTTTCCTCCTGTAGCTTGCTGAGCTGATCAAAGTGTCTTTAAATTGCATATTAAACATTAGTGTTGGCATTGCTAACTAAGCATGAATACTGCTGTACAAAGCAATTGCTAGTCTGCATGATTTGGCTTGTTTTTAGTTTTGCTTTTGTTTTCTTTAATGGAATGCTGTATTCTTCCTTTGGGTTGCTCTGTATGTTTTGTTCTGTTTCCTGAAACATAATAAAAATTTCAGTTTAAAAAAAAAGAAAAGAAGAATTCTTTGGATAAGTAGATTATGTCTGGACTCCAGGGTGCTGACATGGAACTGTAGTGAAGAGTGCATCACTTTGAGCCCCTCATGCTGTCGCTTTGATAGTCAGTAGGCGGAGCTGTTGCTTTTTCATCAGGCGAGTTTTGGCCAGAGTCACATCAGTGGCTAGAATCCCTTGGTATAAGCTCATACCAAGAACAAACTTAGTTGGTCTCTAAGGTGCTACTGGAAGGAATTTTTTTTATTTTATTTTGTTTAGAATCCCATTGTTCATGAGAAGTTATTAGGCAAACACATAGAACTTCCACCTGCTGGCTCTGGGAAGGAACTGTAAGTCTCCCTTGCTCAGCAGCACAGTGAGTGAGCCTATAAGCCAGGGGGGCGGCAGATGCAAAAAGATGACCGGGTTACACAAGCAACATGCTGACCCCTCTTCTACAAAGCTTTTGAAATTGCAGGAGCCTCATTAGCCTCAATTGTACCTTCATCCGGCCACGCCACAGCCTTTTCTTCCAATCAAACTCTGCTCCAAACAAGCCTCAAGCAGTAATGGTTCATTCAGGCAGAGCTGCAATTCAAAGGGTCACGATCTCCCTGTCTATTGCTCACCCTTCGCTCCTGCTTTTCCTTTCAGCTTGGATCACCTTTAGTATTAGAGCCCAAATGGAGATGGGGAAGAGAATTGGGGGTGGGAGTTGTGTTTGACCATCAGTTAAGGGAGGAGGGCTAGAGGCAAAGGGTCCAGTATACCCTGCCCTTGCATCCCTCTGGTGTCTTAAATTGTACTTAAATTGTAGATTTGTCTTTGAAGACATGGGTCTGCCACTGGGGTCTTTAACAAGGGTGTGGAACGTCAGGCCTGGAGGCTGAATGCAGCCTTCCTGGGTGTCTTTATCTCTCCCCCAGAGCTCTCCCCAGCCACAAGCACACTTCCCTATACATGGTTGCCTTCAGATGTCATCCAAGGTTGTATAGTTACTCATCTCCTTGGCTCGGGGGTTCACATAACTCCATGCCTTCCACTATTTCTCCCATGAAAATAGGGATGTTCTAAAGAAAAGTGGGACATCCTGGGATCAAATCAGAAACCGGGACGGGTTCTGTAAATCCGGGACTGTCCCTGGAAAATAGGGACACTTGGAGGGTATGGAATTCTGGAGGCTCCAAAATAGTCATATTGGTCACATCAGTTTCAAAATACTGTGAAAAGAAAGCATTTACACTATGACATACTTCTTGAGGATTAAGCCAGTTAACGCACAAACAGTTTAATCTTAACTGGAGTTCAAATAATATTAGCTAAAACACAAAATATTATGTAAAGCAGCTTACAAATGTTATGTTGGTCACTGTGGAATTACGTTTGCTACCCTCTCTCTGCTACCCTGTTTTCCCCTCTCTCACATGCCCCCCTCTTTCTTGCCACCCACATGAAACCTGGCAGATGCCTGCAGCTGATGTTTGGGCCCACGCCTTCCTTAAATGAAACATTGGATGGTCCTCTGCTGTCAGGGGTTCCTGCTGACTGGCCATGCATTGCTCGGGTCTCAAACTCACAGCAATGTGGGTTGGCTACTATTTCAACAAAAATACCTCGCCCTTAACCGCAGGAACTCAGCCAAGCTTGAAGCAGCAGAACCAGATGCCCCCAGATCTTCTGCTCAGGGAAGAAAGAGGGAAGTTCTTGTGACAGATACACAGCCTTAGTTGCTGCTGGGTTTATTTTTATTTTGGGCCATCACAGCTTGGCCGACTTGGACCCTGGCAAACAGCCGCACTCAGCCCTGAAAGGGTGCTCTTAACACAGCTAAGCTGAGCTCCTCATACTTCGCCTGCATCTTCACTATCAGGTAGGAATACGAACGAATGATTCCTAGGGAATAACTCTTACTCCAGAGCTTTGATCTCCTAAGGGTTTTTGATGAATGATCCATAAGGGGAAGTCTCACCAGGGGTGTTCACAGGTGACACACAGCACAGGTACAATCTGTGTACCTGTGTAGCTAGGCAGTTGAGCTGTACACACTCGCAGTTATTCACATCTAATGTTCAATGGGAGTAGAGTCTGTGTACACGACAGTTGAGCTTTGCAAATCAAAGCATGTGAACTGTTTCATGCAAACCCTTGTACTGTGTAGAAGCAGCTGGAACCTCTGTTGAGTCGACTGTGTGAACAAGGCAACTAGCATTTGTGATCCATGTAGGGCTGGCTGTAGGTTTGGCAGGTCCCTGGGCAAACTGTCTCCTCCAGGCAGCAGCCCAGTGTACAGGGGTTTTGTTGGGGAAACAATTCCCACCATTTCCCTGCTGGAAGAAACTCTGTAAACAACATGTACCGTAAATGTTACATAGCTGTGCCTTTCAATGCAGGTGTGTTTGTTTACACAGATTGCCACTGTGTGTGTGTGGGGGGGGGAACCCAATCAGGAAACAAGGCAGTGTTAACCCTTCACCCCCCACTGTGGCCTCTCTTCAACTGCAATTGGCGAAGTAAAACAAGATTTTGTTTATCTCAGTTGTGTAGGTGTGGGGCTCTCAATTCTTATTGAGAATTGAAGCAAACAGTTGAAGCCTTCTAACAGGCACTCCTCCCTGCCTCTTGGGTCCTGATCTGGATCCAGTATCATGGTGTCAATATATGTAGTATGTGTGTGTGGGAGAGCCAGTGTGGTGTAGTGGTTAAGAGCGGTGGACTCGTAATCTGGGGAACTGAGTTTGCGTCTCTGCTCCTCCACATGCAGCTGCTGGGTGACCTTGGGCTAGTCACACTTCTCTGAAGTCTCTCAGCCCCACTCACCTCACAGAGTGTTTGTTGTGGGGGAGGAAGGGAAAGGAGAATGTTAGCCGCTTTGAGACTCCTTCGGGTAGTGATAAAGCGGGATATCAAATCCAAACTCCTCCTCCTCCTCCTTCTCTTCTTCTTCTTCTTCTTCTTCTTCTTCTTCTTCTTCTTCTTCTTCTTCTTCTTCTTCCATTCCCTTCACTTAAAGATACAGCTACACAGGTAAAACAAATTGTTCTTTGGCCAATGTGTTAGAAAGATTGGTAGGAGGGCATGCAGTAGTTGAATTTCTTGAAGTTGGCTTCGCTCCATTTCTCATGTATCCTAACTTAATTTCGGTTTGCCACACTTCCACAGTAGTTCGTTTTTTCCTTTAAAGTATCATTTTTTTAAAAAATGCACACCTTTGTATGCTGTTTTGCCTCATAGATACATTTCCCCAAGCAAATTCACCTAACAGAATGCATTTTTAATGCCGTCATTCCTACCAATATATGCATTTTAATGCATACTTCCCATTCCACATGCATTTCAAATGGGTGTTTTGATGGAAGTCTTGTACATTTGGAGAATGGCCAAAGAATAGCTAAGTTTCGGTCAACACTTTATTTCAGGAAATGAGAAGTAGGTTTGTTGTTGTTCAGTCGTGTCCGACTCTTCGTGACCCCATGGACCACTGCCTCTCGCAGTTTGGCCAAACTCATGTTAGTAGCTTCGAGAACACCGTCCAACCATCTCATCCTCTGCCGTCCCATTCTCCTTGTGCCCTAAACGTTTCCCAACATCAGGGTCTTTTCTAGGGAGTCTTCTCTTCTCATGAGGTGGCCAAAGTACTGGAGCCTCAGCTTCAGGATCTGTCCTTCTAGTGAGCACGCAGGGCTGATTTCTTTAAGAATGGATAGGTTTGATCTTCTTGCAGTTCATGGGACTCTCAAGAGTCTCCTCCAGCACCATAATTCAAAAGTATCAATTCTTCAGCGATCAGCCTTCTTTATGGTCCAGCTCTCACTTCCATGCATTACTACTGGGAAAACCATAGCTTTAACTATACAGACCTTTGTCGGTAAGGTGATGTCTTTGCTTTTTAAGATGCTGTCTTGGTTTGTTATTGCTTTTCTCCCAAGAAGCAGGCGTCTTTTAATTTCGTGACTGCTGTCACCATCTGAAGTGATCATGGAACCCAAGAAGTAGGTAGCTTAACATTAAAATATAGACTGAACCAAACTTTGCTCCCAACCCTAGGGAGGTCTAACCTCAAGCAGTATTTGATTTCGGTTCAGAACTCTTTTCACCCATGTTCTATGTACGTATGTGTATATGTATTTATTTATTTTTACAATGTTGCATTTATTGTTCATGTTGTTTGTGTATATACACACACAGTTAGTTGTATTTATTGATTTGGGTTTTTTATTCTTTTTCCTCCGGCTTCCCCAAACGCAGTACATAAATTCAAAGATTTCTGTGCTTAAAATACTGCAGTTTTCTTTGTTTCCTCTGATAACTTTTGTACTTGATCAGGAGGAAATGCTTAAGCAATGATCCTGATGTAGAATAGAAGGTCCCTGTTTCCATCTGAGGAATGTCGGAGGGTTTGGCTGCACTTCATATTGACTCTATAAGGGATGCTCTGCTCTCTCCACTACAACTGGGGTGGGCAAGCATACAGGTTGCAAAGTCTATTTATTGCAAGGGGTGGGTGAACTCTAGTAGAACAGCTCAGTCTGGCTGAGTCTTGCCTCTGTGAAAAAGAGGAGACAGAGAGAGGAGCAGCTGATGGGGCAGCCTGAGACCCCTGCACTTCCCTGAAATCATAGGGGGGATGTCGCAGGGCCTTCCATTTCTGGGTCTGCTGATCCAAGCTTCACTGTACTTCCTGCAGCATCTCAGCATGCCGGAGAAGCAGTAGCTGTCAGTGGCCAGATCGAAACAGGCAGGAGTTTGAAAAGGGGGTTTCAATTTTGCAAGGCAAATTCAGTGCATGTTCCACTATGGTTGGTGAAATCTGTCCATTTTGGTTTCTCTTTATTTAGAATCGTAAGTTCTGTTTGCAATATAGCTGCATTGTTTTGGAAATATTCTTAAGAAGTCTCCTTGCTCTCATGCCGTTCAAGCTAGTATTTCTGAGCTCTGAGGGTGAAGTGGAGAGGTTGGTGTCTCCTATTTATATCCTAGTTCTGAGCATTGATATGGCCTCTGCAGAAAGCCTGAAATGAATGTGAGAGTCAGACTGGAATATTTTGATTGAAGACAATTGTTGGACTTCTATGTGGTTAAGGTTCCCGTTGACATCAGTTTTATCTACCATGAGAGAACATGCATTGAAAGTGTCACAAAAATGGTATATGACTCCTATGAGACTGTTTCAAATGAAGGTGTCTAATTAGAGAGTATGTTGAAGAGGATATAAGGAGCCTAGGTCATTTCAGCTCAGGCGGAGGACTTGTGACAAAGTGTCAGACTTTTGGACTGGGGTCTTTGCAGAAATGATTGGACAACAACTATTGAAATCTCTGGAATCACTCCTTTTAAATAGGAAGGGCGCCACATTAGCTGATTGGTAGAAAACAGTATGGGAAGTCGCTTTAGTGAACCCCCCCCCCCAAGTAATCTGATTAAAGAAACAAAATTGTAAGTTTCTTTTGTACTATTTTTATTGTTTATGAAAGCAAAGATGAATTTCAAAAACAACTCCCAGCTGCATGCAAAACTTTCCGGCTGCTGTGAACATAATGGATTTGAATTTTTTAAAAAAATCCTTCCCTCCCTATCCTCAATGCTTACTGGAGACGGCTGTCTTCCTGGTAGTTAGGGACATTGAAAAGTGCCATGTACAGAATCAGTCCATTGATAGGATTTATTGTTTATTTATTACATTTATATATCACCTTTTTTCTTCCAAGGCGTTCATATGGTAGTGCACATGGTTCCATCCCTCCTTCCATCCTCACAACAACCCTGTGAGGTAGGTTAGGTGAAGAGATGGTGACTGGCCCAAGGTCACCCTGTGAGTTTCAGGGCAGAGTGGGGATTTGAACCCTGGTCTCCCAAGTCATAGTCCAGCACTCTAACCATTACACCACACTGGCTCAAGTCAATATTGCCTACGGACTGGCAGCAACTCTTCAGAACTTGAGGGAGGAATCTCTCCCTGCCCTGCAATGACAGGCGTTGGATCTGGGACCTTGTGCCCGCAAATCATGTGCTCTGTCCCTGAGCTACGGCCCTTCCCAGTCAGTATGCAGGGACAGAAAAAGGCAAAAATGGGGGGAGTTCAGGAGGCTTGATCCTGAGGCTTTCCAGATCAGAAGTAGCTAATGTGGTGCCCTCCAGATGTTGTTGGACTCCATCAGCCCCAGCTGATGGGAGTTGTAGTCCGGTTAGTTATATGGGAAGACAAGCTGAATGGGCAGGAACAGAGCTTGTGACACCAAGCTGCATACAAGCCTTCTCTTTGGGCACATGGTCAATACACATTCTTATGACTCGGGGAATATATTTTTGATGGTAAATAACTGTAAGCAAATTAATCAATAATCCATTTCCACCCCCTCGCTTCCAGATTTGGCCCTTGCATGAATCCACAATGAGGAGTTTCTTTTGTCTGCTCTTCCTTCCAGGTAATGCATGATGTGTGCCAACAAAAGCAAATTGGGCTTCTGGTCTCTTTTAAGCACCTCTGCTCTCTTTGGTTTTTTAGAAAATAATGGGGAGAAGGCAGTGGTGGACGTTGGGCTCTCAGATTTCAGTGGTGCCCTGTGCGACACTAATATTCTACGAACCCCACCTCTGTAGCTCCATTCTGAAACATTGTCTTGATGATGATGATGATAATAATAATAATAATAATAATAATAATAATAATAATAATAAATTTTATTTATACCCCGCCCTCCCCAGCCAAGACCAGGCTCAGGGCGGCTAACAACAAGTATAAAAACAATTGATTAAAATACAACTTAAAAACAAGATTAAAAACAACATTAAAGTGCAGCCTCATTTCAGTAGAACTCAAATCAAAACTATTTGGGGAAGAAACCGTCAATTCTTCACCAAGGCTGACTAGCCAGACTGGTCCTGCATGGGCCAGAAAAATGCCAGGGAAGTCCCCAAATAGGAGTTCCATCTCAGGAGGAAAAAAGGAAAGAGGGGGGAGGGGATCAAATTGATTCCAAGCCAAAGGCCAAGTGGAACAGTCTTACAGACCCTGCGGAAAGAAATCAGATCCTGCAGGGCCCTGGTCTCATGAGACAGGGCGTTCCACCAGGTCGGAGCCAGTGTTGAGAAGGACCTGGCTCTGGTTGAGGCTAATCTAACTTCCTTAGGGCCCGGGACCTCTAGAGTGTTGCTATTTATGGACCTTAAGGTCCTCCGTGGGGCATACCAGGAGAGGCGGCCCCGTAGGTACGAGGGTACTAGGCCGCGAATCCCTGCAGGGTAGTGCTCAGTGGGACCACACCACTCCTGCGACCCTAAATGTGCCTCTGAATGATGTGTCGATGGTCCAGTATAAATCCCCCATTAATGAAATGCTATTGACATGTTTCAGAATGTTCCTGCAAAAAAAGCTACTAGTCTGGAGAGGCCGTCAGAAGTTTAGTTTAGTTTTGATTAGAGAGCACTGCCTTTAAATCATTTTCATCATCTTTCTGAATGCATGGTGGGAGCTGAGCAAATTATCACATGTTGTTCTCCGTTTTAGGTATCTTGGGTAATGAAAATTTGTTGACTATTGCCCCGAATAATCTGGCTGCGTGGGAAGGATCTTGTATTCTGATTCCATGCAAGATCGGCCTAATATATAAGAAGACTCGTGTTGACAACTTTTTCCTGATTTGGTATTTTGACCCCGAGTATGATAATACACTGAAAGATTATTCTGGTACCATGTTATACAATGGCTCCACTACCTCGGAGACCTACCTGACTCCAACAAGTCCCCACTTTCTGAATCGGACGAGCTTTGTTGGGAATTTAAACAACAGAAACTGCAGCCTGAAGATCTCTCATCTCCAGAAAAATGACAATGGGAAATATGGAGCAAGACTTTATGGCTTCGTTGGAATCAATCGTAAACCAGACAAATGGTTTGCTGCGGCTGCTGTTAATATTAATGGTAAGAAACTTTCAGAGATGATTTGTTCTCCACTCATGCCAAAGTGGTCAAGTAGTCTGGAAGCTAAGGGCACCTCCAGGCTGTCACTGTTTTGTGGGAGAGATTCAAGTACATATCGCAAATGTAGATTCATGCACTTTTAAGTGCTCTGTTGCCCTAGTGCAAGAACTCACTTTTAAAAAGAATCAGTCTTTCTGTAGCTTGGCAAGTGACAGGGTCAGTCACGGAAATGTGTGGGGTGAGCAAATGGCTAATGTGGGAAGATGTGTAAATACCTCATAAAGAAACCAAGATGAATAACTGCCCTGTGATCAAATCAGAACAAAATCTCAACAAGGATATAATCTAACTCTGCATAAGTTTCATGCAAGCAAATCAAGAGGAACGCTCAATAAATAGGTTTTCTGGTGGAGCCCTAAGTTTTCAATCAGGTGGCGCTGTGGGTTAAACACAGAGTCTAGGGCTTGCTGATCAGAAGGTCGGCAGTTCGAATCCCTGCGACGGAGTGAGCTCCCGTTGCTCGGTCCCAGCTCCTGCCCACCTAGCAGTTTGAAAGCACATCAAAGTGCAAGTAGATAAATAGGAACTGCTCTGGCGGGAAGGTAAACGGCATTTCCGTGCGCTGCTCTGGTTCACCAGAAGCGGCTTTGTCATGCTGGCCACATGACTCGGAAGCTGTACGCCGGCTCTCAGCCAATAAAGCGAGATGAGCGCCGCAACCCCAGAGTCAGACACGACTGGACCTAATGGTCAGGAGTTCCTTTACCTTTACCTAATTGTAATCCTATGGGAATCATAGAATCACAGAATTAAGGAACTGGAAGGGATCCCAAGAGTGGACTAACAGTAATCAGTAGACTGGTAACTGAAGAACATTTCTGGAATCCCCTCCTATAAGGGTTTGTTCAATGACACTAATAATGTATTTGCTAGGAGGCCTTGCCATATATTTGTGTGAAACTAATGTGCCATTCATCAGACATCCCCCTACATTGTGTTGCATCAAACATTAGTCCACTCAGAGTAGACCCATTGAAAATAATGGACCTAAGTAGATTAACTATAGATACAATGCACTATGTTCTTATTTGCCTTGCCAGTCTCTAGTGCTGAGTTTTTCACAGTACTTTGATATGCAAAAAGATTCAAATATCTATTTATTTTATTACCTAACAAATTTATAATCCACCTCTACAAGTTCTATGAAAAACAGGAATAAAATCATTTCTGCAAATGCCCATTCGAAAAAGATCAGCTCAGAAAGCCACAGTAATTCAAAACAAGCTTCAAACAACTAGGGATATAAGATGGCATTCTTCTCCATGTCACATGCAGCTCTGTTCCCATTCTGCGGGGAAGGAGACTTGGCAGCTAGACTACTCCACCAACAGAGGCATCTCCTCCCTCTGCAGAACTGGCTCTCACATGCCCTAGATCCTCATGCAAATAGAGCCACCAGTGTCAGCTGGTGCCCATAGGGACTGGTAGGATGATAGACAGAGACGCCAATAGTAGGTGGCACCAGAGCCATAGACAAGCAAAGTCACCCAATTCTAGTTTTGTCCCTGTCCTCCTCCCTGCTGAGTTGTAGTTGGGGAACCCTGAGAGTGAGGAGGAATTTGACAGTCAGTGTCAGCCCGCTCTGAACTGGTTATAAGTCAAGAGGCAGATGGGAGGGGGTACTGGCTTAGGGCAGACTGTGGTTGGCGGGGGAGTGCCCCATTTGTCCTCATTGGCAAGCCTCCACGAATACATAATTTGGAAAAAGTGACCATTTTTCTGTGCTCCAGTTGGAGGCAGGCATAACAATGCTAACAGGCTGCATCACAGAAGGGGTTAAAAATAGGCCTGGGTGCTTCTTGCCATTATTGGATAGATGATCAAGGCTCTTATTTGCTCAACAGCTTCCTTTTCGATCAGGGGTGGGGAACCTTTGAACTTCCAGAAGTTGCTGGATTAGAACCCCCATCACCCCAGACCATGCTGGCTGAGGCTGATGGGAGTTGGGGTCCAAGAACATGCAGAGAGTCACAAGTTCTCCATCTCTGGTCTACAACTTTGCCTGATCAATGACTTGGAATTTCTCTTTATTATTTTCTGCATGCAGTGTCACCACCCAAACCCAGGATAGAAAGCAGCATGGCGCAAATTCAAGAACAGAATCCAGTGACCGTGACCTGCTGGGTATTTTACCACTGCCCTGATGAGCCAATTATGTTGACTCTCAGCGGCTTGGAGGAGAGTCGTATGTCTTCCCAAAAAACAACCAATAGAGATGGAAAAGTCCAGACTGTTTTGAGTTTTACTCCAACTTGGGAGGATCACAGGAAAATGCTGACATGCACTCTAAAAAGCCACAATGGGACAGAGATATCCCAGAGCACCATGACATTGGACGTGAAATGTGAGTATTCAGGGGGGAAGGAAACTGGGATATGTGGCGAAAATCTGGGGAAAAAAATATTCCGTCTGAACTGCACAAGATTCTGTTCCTCTGAAAAGCCATCGTCTGAACCTTGTGAGGGATGGTGGGATATGGCTTAGGCATTTACAATAGCAGGAAGCATGTGATTGTCGCATTTGGAAGGATATCTGTTATTGAGTACAAAATGTGATGGGAATCCCTGCAAGATGGGAGGGGGCTATAATTAATGGTCCCTGCTTATATGCTAGTAAGTAAGTAAGTAAGTAACTTTTTATTTATACCCCGCTCTCCCTGGCCAAGACCGGGCTCAGGGAAGTTAACATCACATGTCAAATATGCTAGGTCCTCCAGTCTTGCAGCTTCTGTCAGTTTCTTATGGTACTTATGACTTCCATATTTTATTTATTTCAGATGGTCCCAAAAGAGTCAAACTGAGTGCTACACCTGGAATCACAGTCCGAGAAGGGGAGAAACTCTCTCTTGCATGTACAGTCAACAGTAGCAACCCTGGAGTTACATACCAATGGCACTGGAAGGGTGTCCGGAAGTATGAATGGACGACCCCAATAAAAGAATTTGATTCTGTAGGAGAGCAAGATTCTGGTGTCTATTGCTGTACAGCTGCAAACACATTTGGATCCGAAAGCTCAGAACTCACCATCAATGTCCAGTGTGAGTTTTTTTTTGTTAGGCTGGTGAATGATGACCATCAGGATTTACAGACATTGCTCGCCTCTTCCTTCCTCTTCTGAGGGACTTTTCTTATTTCAGAAGAAAACTACTTTTCCCTTCTGATTTTCATGCATTGTGTGACTATCAGGACGGAAAGCAGGAAATAGCTTCTTTAAAGCCAATTCTACACACTCACCAATGTAGTTTGTAAACTTGCATTGTTGGTCTTGCATAAAATGCACCTTTAGAATACTATCTAAACTCCGGTCACCTTCTAAGATGGGCAGGGTTGCAGCCAGGGCATGCTAGTGATCTGGTGGCTGGCTGGGTCTGGAGGGGCCATAGACATGGCCTCACTAAACCCTGTAGGTGCTGAACTGCAGTATTTGAACATGTTTCTGTATATATGGACTTTCTCAGTACTCCCCAAATGAGAAATAACAGATATGATGAGAAAATAATGCTATCCCTAAATCTCCCTCCTGGGGTTGAGTTGACTCACCCTGATTAATGTGGCATGCTGGACCAGGATCTTCAACAGCAGGATTATGATCCCCACTCAAACATGCAGTTCACTGGGAGTTCTTGGGCTATTCACCATTTCTCAGCCTAGCCTACTTCACAGGATGAAATGGGGAGGTGGAGAACCACACGCGGCAGCTTGAGCTCCTGGGAGGAAAGGTAGGGTGAAAATATATACATAAACAATAGTTGGCCAAATTTGTACCACAGCAGTAAACATCATAATCACCACCAATTAATTAACTGATGATGATGATGATGATATAGTAGACGTGGCAGTAGTGATTCTGTTGACATGGTGGTAGTAGAAGTGGTGGTGAATGATGATGATAAAAGTGTAGTCATACTCTGACTTCCCCTGTGTGTGAAGACAGGCTCTGGCAGATTGAACAGACGAGACCAAAGTGGGTCCAACTTTCAAGGAGACAGTTTCTGCACTTGCTGTAGAGGGGAGTGAGGGGCAGATGGGCTCATCAACCTGGGAAGGTAGCCAATCTAGGAGAAGGAAAACTCTGGTCCAGAGTGGAGTCTCTATGATGGTTGGATGGTGCCATGTACGCCTCCTTCCGGCAACTCCTGCAGCCAAGCTGCTGCCAAACATATTGCTCTGCTTTCTTGTGGTCATCAGCAAGTCGGAGAAGGGGGTCTTGTAATCTGGGCACCCCAGGAGCTCCATACACACTGCCCAGGCTCCTGCCATATGGAGGTCACTTTGATGCTGCTAACGCAGCGATTTGACTAAACCCCTGGAAGCACACTCTGTTGTCTCTCAAGACAGGTGGATGCCAACAACAGTCATCATCAGCATAGTAATGATCTGTCTTCTAACAGTATCCCAAAATGTCCTTCCTGGAGTGGGCTGACCCACCCTTCCATATAGTGGGGCCAGTTTTGCTATATTCACTAATCACTTAATACACACGTTACTCTCTCTCAGTTCTCTTTCCCCCCAAGGAAGCATACACGTTTTCTTGCCCTGAATCAAGAGTCCTGATTTCAGTGTCCATAATATCTCTACCCCAGATCCACCAAAGGATGTGAATATTGACATGCCATGGGGGATAATCAAAGAAGGGGACTATGTCGTTTTGCGGTGCTCTTCCCGAGGGAATCCTGCCACCAACCGCCATGGCTGGTATAAAGATAGTGAGTCTGGCATAATTGGAACTGACAAGGAGCTGCATTTTGAGGCGATCCAGGCCAGAGATTCCAGTACCTATTACTGCATAGCCTGGAACGCCATTGGAAATTCAACATCCTCATCTGTCACCCTGGACGTTCAGTGTAAGTAACCTCAGTTTCAGGAAGTGAAGGGTCTGTCACTTGGACTTGGACTGTCAGGGTCACAGCTGTGCTCTGCATCAGCTGCCACCAGATCCTTTTAAAACTAAGAACCCTGGAGGTACCGGGAATATTGACCACTTGCATGCAAAGTATGTGGCATATCATATACAAATTTAAAAGAGAGTTGAGCATATCCACTGGAGAAGGTTATCAATGGCAGCTGGACATGACAGCTTTGTTGTACCCAAACCAAGTGGGGACAGTGTTGTTGTATTCATTGTCCTGCTTGAGGACTGTCCATAAGCATCTTGGTTATTGACCACTGTGAGATGGGCCTTTGGCCTGATCCCTATGGGCTGTCCTGAAGCTCTTACCTTGGGATGCAATGAAAGGTCAAGCAAGGCTGTTTGTATAAACGAGCAGCTCTGCTTGATTTCTGCAAGCTGAATTGGGATAGTAGCACCAGCCACCTTGAGTGAATTTTGTCCCAATCCTGCATGTGCACAGCCCTTGGATACCATGCTGACTGGGGATGTGGGTGAATCCTCTACTTGCTGTTCATCATAGACCCAGAGCTTATGGAGAGAGTTGGGCACCACCAACCTTCCTCTATTGATGTTCTCCATGTTCATGTTGGGCAGGGGTGTAAGGGAAGATCCTCCTTTGCTGGCTAACTGGTCAGTGTGCAATGTTTGTATTTATAGGTATATTATGCTCATTCTTTGCTATTTTGGTGAATGTGTGTGCACATTTATTGTGCACATTTCCCAACTGATTATTGTGCACATTTCCCAACTACGCACATCATGGATGATGTTTCTCAGGAATAAAAAAAGCATTGAACTGATTTTCCAGATGCTCCCAAGAATGTCCAGCTTACCCTTAATAGCCGTCAGCCCATAACAGAAGGAGACACTGTCCAACTGAACTGCTCTGTGGGCAGCAGTAACCCCAGTCGCAAATGGTATCAATGGTACAAGTCAGAGAAACGTATAAGTACTCAGGAACTGTACACCTTTACTGCATCACCTGAAAAGGTCAGCATTTACAAATGTAAAGTTTGCAACGAGATCAACTGTACACCATCTGCACCCGTCTCTGTGACAACACTCTGTAAGTAATGCTACTGGATGACCTGGAACACATGTACCAGTCAAGCAGAGGGAGAGGTTATGGGAAGGCAGGCACAGTCATTTCGCAAACTTGATCCACACAGGCTGTGTGGCTCCACTACCTGTTTGGAGAATTGCAGGTTGAACTTAAATAACTTAGCCAAATCACGAGAAGGATGTAGTCTTTGGCATGTAGAGCCTCTTAGCGTAGACTGATCTTACACCTTAGATCCCAAATTGTTGGCAGCCTTATACAGAAGCCTATAGAAATTGTGAGCCATTATCAGTCACAACTTACACAGGCAGACCCACTATGGCAGAAAGATTTTGGAGAATGTTTTTTTTCTGATGCTTCTCACGTGGTGAGCAAAATTTAATAAAAGCCGACTGCCAAAAGCAAGACAGTTGACTGAAGCAGGCATGTGCTTTTCAAGCTGAAAATTGAGGTTGTTAACTCAGATTTACTGCAGAGAAATCTGTATTCAGCAGTATTGCATGGGGGTTTTGTGTATGTGTTCAGGTGCAAGGGCAGGTGGGGCACCTCATGTGATACATTGCCTTTGGTCTCTCCTCCTACAGTTGGCCCCAAGGACGTGAAAGCTGTGCGAGAACCTCTGGGGCCGATCACTGAAGGCAGCTTTGTGAAGCTGAGATGTGAAGTGAGAGAAGCCAACCCCCAGGAGCTCACCTACAAATGGTACAAAGAAGGACAACAGCTGCAGCTGGACTCTACAGTGGCCATCCCGAAAGTGACCCCAGAGCATTCTGGCAGTTACTATTGTGTAGCAAGCAACCAAGTAGACTCGGCACAGTCCTCACCAGTTTGGCTGGATGTCCGTTGTGAGTATGGAAAGGAGAGAGTGCTGGAGATGGCTGATGAGGACCCCGCCCCTAGTATCTTATTCCCTATCTCTGTGCTCAGGGGTGGCCCATCCAGCTTCACTGCTTGAGGAAAAATGGGAAATGCCACTCTACCCTGCCATTGACACCGCTGCCTCCACCACCCACCCTACCATTTCCTTCACTGGTGGAGAAGCAGCGCTTGCATCGATGCTGATTTCAGGCAAGATCTCCCCGATTTTGGGTGAGATCTTGCCTGAAACCATGCAAGATATTGTGTGCTTCAGAAGATCTGGTGCAATTTCGGTGAGATTTCACCTGAAATCGGGGTCAATACCAGCCCCACTTTCCCCCTGTAAATGGGGGCAGTGGGGCAGGTGGGGTCTGCTTAGGCAGCTTCTGCTACCTGAGGCAGCATCCTCACCCCACCAAATGGCACGTCAGCCCTGCCTGTCCTCCAAGCATTACTTCTAGCTGAGGACAAGCTTCCAAGATCTTGTCTTCAACACTCGCCTTTTAATTAGAACCAGCGCTGTCTGATTCATGCTCCTTAGTCTCATTGTTTCCTTTCTAGAATGCAGCAGGGAAAAGGATGGGGACAAAATTAAAGTTAAAAAGTTGGATCTGCCTCTCAATGGCTCTGGCTTCACCTATTGTTGGTCTCTCTGTCTTCTGCCCTACAAGCCCCGAAGGGCACCAGCAACCCTTGAGTCGTATTGAGAGCCTTAAGACAAATGCTAGGCTGTGCTGAATGGATCTTCCCTGCCTTTCTTCTTGGCAGATGGGCCTCGCAATGTCCATTTACTCCTGAGCACCCAAGATGCTGTCATTGAGGGAATGAGTGTCTCATTGAGATGCGCTAATGATGCCTACCCACCAGCCGATGTTTACACATGGTACTGGAACAAACAGAAGCTTCAGGCAACTTCCAGGATACTTCAGCTTAAGAAAATCCAGGTTGACCAGTCAGGATCCTATCACTGCAAAACTTCCAATGGCATCTCTGAGCAGGAGTCGCCGCCCATGGGCGTCACTGTCTCCTGTGAGTAGTTATTAATGGCAGGTCAAGAATTCTACCTTGCAAAATGTTGTTTTAGTAGCTGCATGACCATCCTTTGTCAAGAATTGTATGTTGATAATTATTGTGGAAGGATGATCCGTGGATATAATGGCCAATGCATTTCTAACAGCTTGTTATTTTGCGAGAGCATTGTGACCTGACCAAGGAGCATGGGCAAAGGAGAGTCTTGAGAACTAGACAGATAGTTCTGGAGGGTTGTATTTGAGCCCAGGACCAGAGGTTCTCCACTGCTAATCTATACAGATCTGCTGTAGTGTCAGAGTTATTGTGGGAAATAAACATGGCAGCAAACCCAGCCACTCAGAGCACTAGATGGTGGTGGTGGGGTTCAGAAAGTGGGTATACCCAGCCCTGCCTGGAGATGCCAGAGATTGAACCTGGGACCTTCTGCATGCAAAGCCAATGTTCTGCAGCTGAGCTCAGGCCCTTCTCACCGCTTGCAAGGCAGATGGATGTGAAGGAGAGGAACCTGGTGGAACTTCAATGTGCAACTGAACAAAAGCCTGCTTGGGATCAGGCAACAATCTCTTCACCGTTACAGCCAGGTGTTGCAAATTCTGCGCTTTCTCCCTTTCTGTGTCATGTAGACAGCAGAGCTACGGTGTTGAAGCGTGCCCTGATTGGCCTGGGCAGTGTCCTATTTGCGGTTTTCCTCCTGGGGTTGCTGTACCATGTGGTGCAGAGATGGTAAGTGGATGTGGGGAGAGCCTCTTTGACCCAGGCAGGTCATTAACTGGTGGTGTTTCTGAAGGAGGTACCCTGTTTCCCCCTTTTTAATACGTAGTCATAAAGTAAGCCATGGCAGGGTTTTTTTACCTTTGTGAGAAGTAAGACGTACCCCAAAAGTAAGCCATGGTGCCGCCATTGTTCCCGTCGCCTCCTCAGCCCCTCCTGCGTGCGCAGGGAGCCAGCGAACCAGTGAGAGGCATGGGGGGGGAAAACGTGCCTCTTGCGGAGTTCTGCCCCGCCTGCTTAGTGCGCAGGGAGAGGCGGGGGGGGGGGGGAGACGCCTCTTCCTGCCCCGCCTGTTCCCCGTGTGCAGGGAGCCAGTGAACCAGCGAGTTCTGCCCCGCCTGCTCAGCGCGCAGGGGGAGGATGTACCGTACCATACTGACGTAATAAAAATAAGACATCCCCCGAAAATAAGCCACCCTGTGTTTTTCTGAGGAAAAAAAATTATAAGACGGTGTCTTAAAAAGGGGGAAAGATGGTAGGCTTCCCTGTTCTGCGGGCATTGTATTATTGTGCATTTTATTATGTATGGATTTTATAATCGAGTTAATGCTTGTAAACTGCTTAGAAGCCATTTTGGCATGTAAGCAGTATGTAACTGCAAATAACTAGTGGGTAATGTCTGGCATTGCCCAGGAATTTGTAAAAACAAAAAAAAGTGTTTTTTAAATGGATAGTGTAGTAGCCTGTCATGCCCAAAATCAGGCAAATTCACATTTGGGCCTGCCATCCTGCTTCACAACGGCTCCTGGCACCCAAACTTTGATGAAGCCTCCTGCCCCCACTTCTTGACACCCCATGCTAAATTTTGTGATGAAATCTGGAGAGGTGGCCAAACCTATGCAAAAAAAATGAGCAGCGTCATACCCATGTCCAACTTCAGTCTGCCATCTTGATTCAAAGGGGCATTTGGCATCCCAACAATGACAAAAACCACTACCCCATCTTGAGAATTCTCATGCTGAATTTAGCAACGATAGCTTGAGAGCTGGGAAAACCTGTAGAGAACAGACAGACAGACCAGTTTCCAAAATATGTAGCTGTTATGTACTGAGTCGGGTGCCATTCTGAGTTCCTTGGGTCCCGGAGCTGAAGCCTGGATACACGGTGCGAGGCAGTGGTGCGGCAGGTGGCGGTGCTGCGGTGCTGTGTGTGGCGGTCAGCTCAGCAGGATCCCATCCTCGTCGCCAGTGAAATATACTCGGAGTCGAGTGTGGATTCCTTGCTACTATGAGCTGAATAAAGAGCATGAAATCCACACTCGACTCCGAGTATATTTCAGTAGCAGAAGAGATTGACCAATGGTCTGACAGTTTAAATAATGCCTATCAACTTTCTATAAATCACACACACCTTCTGTTTGGTGAAGGGGTTTGGAAGTGCTGGTAGTCCTCTGGTGAACTGCCCCAATGAATGGCTAATGGGACAGAACTGTATCTTTCCTACCATTGCAGGAAGAAAACATTAGACCCCGGCACCGGAAGGGCACGGAGATCAGGCTCGTTTTTTGTGAAGAAGGTTAAGTCTTATTTTCCACTGGCATCAGTACATTGTGGGAGGGTGAGGGTGTTGAATCTGTTTGCAAATAACAAGTGACATGGCTGCTTCTGTGACCAGCCAATGACCTCTAGATGTTGCTGGCAGTCGTGACGATCAGCATGAATTAATAGGACAAATTAGATGAAGCTGCACCACCATCCCAAGTATGACGACAGTGGTTGCTTCTTCTCCCTTGTGGCAAGTAGCAACCTCTGGGAGTCATCCCTCCAGCTTTGTGATTGGGACTGTGGTGCAGTGGAAATTGGTTGCCGTCCCCTTGCTTTGAAAGAGAATTAGACAAGTCCGTGGGAGATAAGGCTCTCAGTGGGTACTAGCCACAATGACTATGTTCCACCTTTACAGTCAGAGGCAGGGTAGCTCTGAATTTCAGGAGCTGCTGGCTTTTCTCAGCCCCAAGTGACACATGGGACACCCTGTGAAATACATCTCAAAAGGCACAGGAGCCTGTCATCCTTTGCATGGAGGGGTGGGCGGGCAAGTGTCCCTGCAGAGAAAATGAAGGTGTCCTAGGCAAGAGAGTAAACACTGCTTTGTTTCTTAGGCCAAGGGAGAAAAACTGTGTAATGGTAACAACAGGCTGAGAGAAAGTGGAGCAGATGGCTCCACTGGATTCCTGAACGGGGGCACAGAAACTTCCATTTCTTATGCGGCGCTCAGGTTCCCTCCAAGTTTGTCTGAGGAACGCACTGTTTATGCCAGGTATGATGCAGAGCAGACTAGAGGGTTGCGGAAAGCTGTAGTAGATACGTTGCCTTTTTGGGAAGAAGGGGGAGTCAGACAAGCAATGGGTTCAGATGAACTGCAGTAGGAAGGGACTTCCACATGCAAGGAGCCAACACTGAATAGGCCCTTCCTATACCCATATTTACTCTCTCCTTCCTTCCCTATGATGGACCAGATACAAAGAAGGTCACCAGAGCCCCTGTGAGTTTATCACTGGTGTAGAAGAGGGGATTTCAGTTGGTACAGCTTCTCATGTGGTGGGTGGGGAAAATGTCCCCACCCTGAAACCACATCGTTTGCATGGTGATTAAAGACTCAGCAGTCCCAGTTCTTCTTTGCATCTGGTACTTCTTTTGCTCATCTCCTGTGTATGGGAAAGTGTATAAAGTTAGTAAGGGACCCACCCACTGAAAATCAACAATCTACTACAACATGGTGCATTCTAGATGTAGATTACAACTCCAATCATCCTTCACCATTGGCCATGCTGGCTGGGGATGATGGGAGTTGTGGTCTAATGACATATGGAGGGCACGAAGTTGACAAAGGCTGCTATATTGCATTCAGGCAGCCTAAGCATTAAATTCCTCTTCCACACTCTGAATGCTTTTCTAACTGGAATTTTCAATTCTTTACAGTGTCAAAGCACCGCAGCCTTTGGATGATGCTGTAATCTACAGTGTGGTAAAGAAACCCAACCTCCCCACAAAGGTACATCTTCATTGTAAGACAGAATCCCATGGGATGTGTGAATGACCTGGCTTCCACAGTATTGTAGCCCATGATCTCCTATGGCTGGCATGTCTAGACATATGGTTGGACACATCCTAGCAGATTCTCCACTGACCAGAGAACCCTGGAGTTGCTGTGATGAGGAGGTAGAGTTACCGAGGGAAAGAGGATCACAGAGGGTGTCCTCCCAAGGTGTCCTCCCATAACTCCAAAACACTGTGAGGTTTGGTCCATGCAAGGTGGAGGTAGGGGCTTCATAGGGGTCTGGTCCAAACACAAGCATGACCAATGTTTCAAACTGCAAACGGCAGTTTGACTCGCACTGTAAAGATACAGGTTTAAGAGCAACATGTCTGCCTCTTTTAAAGCATCACAGAGAGTTGTGGCTTTCAATAAACGTTTATTGAATATATGGGAAATAACTGTGTACAGCTGAAAACGCTGTCAGCATTAAGATAAATTCAACAGTGTATAAATAAGTTTTGATGGATGCAATAATGGAACACCGATTGGTATAGTTTTTGTAAAATGTGCAGGGATTTATTATATGTAAAATGAACCATGGAAAGAGAAGAATGGAAGTCATGGATATCTCAAGAGTGTAAAATGAGTATTTTAAATTGTAAAACAGAAAATTAAATACAAAAGATATATTAAAGAGAGAGAGAGAGAATTGAGGCTTTCAGTTTAGTACAGGGAATTCAAGCTGTCCCTAGAATATTTTTCTCAATTTTTGTGGTTAGCTATAGAATAGGTGTGCTGTGAGAAGAACAGAACAGGAGAAGCCCTGATGCAATTTCCCCCAACCTGGTACCCTCCACCTGTTCTGGACTAAAGCTCCCATCATGCTTGATGATTGGTCATGCTGACGAGGAATGATGGGAGTTGTAGTCCAAAGCAGCTGGAGAACATCAGATTAGGGAAGTCGCCTTAGTAGCACCCTCCTTTGGAGTCATGAAAAAGTCAGGTTTAATTCCACCCTATGTTTTTGTAAAGCAACTTGAAAAGGTTTTTTTTAAAGGACCTTTAAAAATAAAGAGCACCTGAATCTGGCAAAATAAAATGCTAGATACCTTTAATGGCTGCCAGAATTAGCTCGGCTAATGCCACAACCACCAGAGAAAGGTAAACCACCCCTAACCTCCCCAGGGAATCCACTTCTGGATAGATAATGAACTGCCTTCCTAGTCATTTGTTGCACAAGTGAAAACTGAACTGAGCAGGTACCATTTATTTTTAAATTTTCATTTGCTTTGAAACTCATATCATCAGGCTTGCTAATGCACAGGGCTATGCTGTCCTGATTCAGCGTCCGGTTTCTTATGCTGTCCCACCCCCTTGTTGGCAATTTACAAGAAATCGTCACCCTTGAAGTGAAAACCATTTTTCTAAAAAAGATGAGCATGTGTTTCCTTTGTAAGGCCCAGATAGAATCTCTGCAGAGCGTAACATTGCCCCAGGGATCTATACAGTCAACACCATCTCCTCCTAGCTGTGCTACTTTTTTATCATTACAGTATGCCAGTGCCTTCTGCTATCTGCACGAGAAGCAGAAATTCAATAGGTAAAGGAGGTTTTCCTTGCCATAGTGGTGAGACGGGAGAGAGAAATCTCTTGAAGTCTGGTCTAGCAACTGTTTAATAAAAGTGTTGGGGCACGCAGAAGACCTGCCCTAAAGATGGGGGGGGGGAGGGAGAGAGAACAAACCTAGATCTGTATTAATTGGCACTTCTAATGAAGCTACAAATCCCACCACCCCTGATTGTTGGCCATTCTGGCCGGGGCTGGTGGGAGTTACAGTCCAATGATGTCTGGAGGGCACTGAGGTGGGGAAGGATGCTCTGTTGCCTCCAGGAAGCCTAACCACTAAATCCAAAATGTGAAAGTTTTATCAACTGCATAGGGATACTTGTTGTAGCTTGGCTGGGTGGGAGTGCAGATATAAAGGTAAAGGTAAAGGGACCCCTGACCATTAGGTCCAGTCGTGTCCGACTGGGGTTGCGGCGCTCATCTCGCATTATTGGCCGAGGGAGCCGGCGTACAGCTTCCAAGTCATGTGGCCAGCATAACTAAGCCGCTTCTGGCAAACCAGAGCAGCGCACGGAAACGCCATTTACCTTCCTGTCAGAGCGGTACCTATTTATCTACTTGCACTTTGACGTACTTTCGAACTGCTAGGTTGGCAGGAGCAGGGACCGAGCAACGGGAGCTCACCCCGTCGCGGGGATTCGAACCACCGACCTTCTGGTCGGCAAGCCCTAGGCTCTGTGGTCATGAAAAACTGTGGTTCTTAAAAAACTCACGGAAAAAACCAAGCTGTTAGTCCTTAATTTTGCAGCGAGCACCCTGAAAAATGTGTAGGTGGTTTCTACCAAATATTCCAAGGCTTTGGGTGGAAGCTGTCTTAAACCTAGCCAAACCATTGGCCTTTTTAGCTCTGTATTCTGATTGGTAGAAGCTCCCCAGTATTTCAGAAAGGAGTCTCTTCCAGCTCTGGAGATGCTGGGAATTGAACCTGCCATGCAAGGCAGATTCTATGCTACTGAGCTTTGATGAAGGGCCAGGGAGGGCTGGGGAGGATTCTTAGTTCAGAAACCCTAAAAAGACGGTACTTTGAGACAACACTGAACTAAATGGACCAATGATCTGACTCAGCAGAAGGCAGCTTGCTATGTGTGCGCTGCAAAGATAAAACAAACACCACCCTTGTTTTCAGCATTTCTTCTCCACAGATTTTGATAATGGACATTCTCTGCAGCTGTCAGGATTCTGACAGCATCTGGCTTGCAGAAGATAGTACCTGCCAATGCAAACCTGCAGCAGCGGAGACTGCTTGATATTAGGCATGATTTTAACAGCTATAATCTAGCAGCAGCTAATACAGCATTTGACCATTTATGATATTCTATAAGTATTAGAGCAAGGATGCAGATGTTGTTGGACTCTGGCTCCCATAAGCCCCAGCCAGAACACCCAATGGTCAAGGATGATAGGAGCTGTAGTCCAAGAGAATCTGAAGGACTACAGGTTCCTCAGCTGTGCAATAGAGGTCACTATTTGACAGCATCTCACAGGACAGTTGCTATGCAGCCTCCACCAGTTTTGCTTCTGCAATATACTAGCCAACAATTGACGTATTAAAGTTGGTAGATGACATGCAATGCAATGAAATGTACTCCAGTTTATATAATAATTCAGTCAGTCAGTCAGTTATCCAATCAAAATAGGCAAATTGCAACATTTTGAGATCCCTCCATACAACTCAGTCCAAATATTTATTGACTTTCTTTGGACTTTCATTTCAGTGTCACCCTGGGTCTCTCTAACACAATAGAGCAGTCTTTCCCAACTGAGTGCCTTCCAGATGTTGTTGGACTACAGCTCCCATCATCCCTAACCAATGGTCATGCTTGCTTGGGCTGATGGGAGTTGGAGTTTAATTACATTTGGTGGGCACCACATTGCCTACCCATGGTCTACTGGTGGCAGCTCTCTGGAATTTGAAGCCAGGGTTCTTTCTCAGCCCTGCGTGATGCCAGGGGTTGTGTCTGAGACCTTTTGCCTACAGACCTTCTACTCCACCACTAAGCTACACTCCTTCCCCTAAACTTGTATCTCCTTCTGCTTTAGGGAGACACCAAACCTGACTACGAGAACGTGGTGAACAAGAGCGAAGAGGAACTGCATTACTCATCCTTGGTGAACCTGGGTCCACGGCCTCTCCCCACCTATGTAGACTCTGAAACAGACTCTGAATCGGAGGAGAGCATCCAGTATGCATCCTTGAAGCACTGATCCTCTTGGAACTAGCAGAGATCAGGAACCACTCCTAGACTCTTTCCCCTCTGTGTTGAGGTGGTGCCAATGGCTGGGCCTGTATTATAGCTTGCTCTTTGCAATCAAATGCAGCAGAACTTGAGCGGGTAGTGCAGATGATCTGGCTGTACTGGGAGACAAGCAAGGCTGAGGTTTAGATAGATATGGTGCATCACTGCCAGCACAGTGTTCCACCTATCAACACATTTCATTGGTGACCGAGATCAGTATCCCCAAGTCTTGTCTTTCCCATCAGATCATATGGGAAAGATCTGCTATTCCTTCCTTCCTTCCTTCCTTCCTTCCTTCCTTCCTTCCTTCCTTCAGTCAATCCATACTTGCAACATAGAAAACTGCTCTCTGTATATTCCAGGTGAGACTATTCATTCATCCTGTCCAGGATCATCAATCTTGGCTAGAAGCAGCTCTGCAGGCCCAGAGGTCTTTCCTATCATCTGCTGCCTGATCCTTTGAACTGGACATGTCACAGATCGAACCTCTGCATGGATCCTTCCACTCAGCTATGGTTGCATTTGGTTCAGGGATTCAGGGTGGGGTCCTGCTGTGCCTCAAAAGGGATGGGGAAGATATTTGATTCAGATCATGTTTTACGGTAAACTTAAAGAATTCTCATTTCCCAAAGCTGCACACAAACCGAAACACAGTCGTCCCTCAAAATTCTCACTTCTGCAAATTTTGCAATGCAGTTCTCCAACCATGCAACATGTTTAAAGAGGTATATGCAAAGTGGGCATATATATCTCTTTGTGTGTGTCCCAACTTTTCATTTCAAGTGGGCCACAAGGGTACTTTGACATGAAACCTGTGGGCTTCACGCTGCCTTGTTGTGCACATAGGGGGAACAAGGCTAACATTTGACTCCCTGTCAGCCCTCATTTTACCTTCCCAAAGCTGAGTCAGCAAGGTGCTGGCTTTGGGAAGGAGGTGGGAGGACTCTAGGACCCCATCAGAGCCCTTGTGCCTCCTTCCCAAAGCCCAGTGCCTTGCTTACCTGGCTTTGGGAAGGCAGTGCAAGGGCTGTGGGGGGAAATCAAATGTTGCTGAGGGCTGCCAAAAAGACCTTGAAACCTTGAGAGAAAGACCACAGTGGACCACGCGCGCGTGCGCGTGTGTGTGTGTGTGTTAGTGAAAACAACATGGGAAAATGTAGTATATAAAGGGAAGTTGTTTTGCAAAATGTGCATTAGGCAAAATTTCAGACAAATATGTGCATATTCACACTAAAATGGGTTATGAATTTTCATGAGGACTGATGTGGAAATGTGAAGAACTGAGCTTGGAAAGAGTGAGAAACTGAGAGAAACCAAAACTGACACATTCACCTATGCTGCCAGGAACTTCTTGCAGAGGCAAGAGGGCCAGAGCCTGACCCAGGGGAAGGGATGGGCTTTTGTGCCACCCAAGAGGCAAGAGCTAGGGCTGGAGGAAGAGGGAGAGTCTGAGCAGTCGGAAATGGGGTAGGAGGAACAGGATGTGTCAGAAGTGGAGGAGACTGTTGCTGAAGGGCAGGGTGGTCAAATCCCCACTGCTCCCTTCCCCACAGTCTCCAAGGACCAGGAGGGCTGGAAGAAGCAGGCATCGTGTGTAGGTCGTAAATTGCTTGTGTATGCCCTATCAGGCAAGGGGCACTTAAGTCTGAAGGGGGGCATGGTCACACTATTGCACCAACAGCCTAGTCTGGGGCACAAGCCTGGGGTGGGGATGCCAGCTATTTAGTTGCCAAAACTATGTGTCCGTGTTCCGTGCCCCTTAGGAGCTACATTAAGTGTGTGCTTTATCAATAAATGATTAAACTACTGGTCATTTGTCCTCCTTGGGCCAAAGGATACATATGTACTGAAGAGATCATGGGACATCCTGCATACCAACCAAGCATATATACTCTCACTGAGCCACAGCCATTACTAAGCTCTTAGTCACATTCGTGGACCTATGAGCCCTATATGGTCAGTGACAAGACATCTAGTCCTGAATGGTACTGCTACAGCCTTGCCTTCCTTCTGTCACTCAGATGTAATCCATCAGTTTTGACATGCAAGTGTATCCATGGAGTTTGCATTTGAATCTGTCTATTGATTGAACAAACAGTTGCCTCCAATGTTTTGCAAAACTTTCTCCTAGCAGCACTGATTGTATCTGAAAGAAGTTTATGGCAGTCCACTTATATATCCTTTGTATCACATGGTGGAAATACTAATGGTTCCCAGAACAGCTTGAATCCAGGTATCATATCTCAATAACCCCATTCATTTTGTTCTAAAATGTCAAGGCTAGTGGACAGGTCCACCGCAAATGTACGTAATATCAATAACCACCTCCTTCCTTATGATGCTTCCAACAAATGGGGATTGCATATATCTGATACCTGGCATGCATTCCTCGGTGTCATATGCCACCCTGCAATTCATTTAAAATACATTTCTCTTTGAGTAGTACGTAATGGAAATTCACACAGTGTTATATATATATAATCCCCTGTATCCAAATGGAAAACAGGTTTTTGTCTTCAGCTACTGTCCTTCCCTGCAGCAGGCAACACAGAAGGTTGAGTGACAGCCTTATCAGTTGGGCAGCAAATTGGGACCAGCAAAAACTAAGGGAGTTGTTTTCTAAATACTTGAGAGGTTCCTATGGTATGCACATGTACATACCTATGGATGATGTTCTACAAAAGGAAGGGCGATACAATGCAATAAATAGTGGCGGATAATTAAAACCCTCTTAGCAATATGGCAAGGACTATGACTCTTTGGGATCTACAAAATATTGAGGTGACAGTTGAAAGGGTGATACCACCAACTAGGTTGGCTTTAAAAGAGGATTGGACAAATTCATTGCAGACAAGGCTATCCTTGGCTACCATGTTCTACCTCCATAGATGGAGGAGGTAATGCTTCTGAATACTGGATGTCTGAAAATGCAGGAGAGGAGAGTGTTGTTGCACTTAGGTCCTGCTTATGGGTTTCCCATGGGCAGCTGGCTGGCCACTGGGAGAACAGGATGCTGACCAAGATGGGCCATTGGCCTGATCCAGCAGGCTTTTCTTACATATGGGGAAGGAAACTGGGTAAGTTGATGGGGGGGGGATGAGAGAACTGACCTACTCAAACCCCTAACAATCTACAGTAAGCATCATGGAGTGGAGAGGGTTAAAAACAAACACCTATGCTGCACAAGTATGTGATTTGTTTTGTTTTTTTGCTACAAATATTACGGTGCAATACTTTGCATGTATACATGGAATTTTACAAAGACAAGAAAAGGAATGGAACGGATCCCCCCCCCCTTTTACAGTCCTCCCCCCAGTGTGTGTTTGTGTGTTACCGAACATTGCTCTCACTTCTAGGAACTTACTTCCCCAACTGCACCTATTTAGCTATGTCACAATATCACAATGCCTGTCTTCCTCAGTAAATAGACCATCTTTCACAACTTTGCTGGCCTGTACAGTTAGGAGCTTGACACTGTTTTGTATTTTGAAAGCAAGAAGTTATGAAACAATAACAATAAGTAAATCTGTGACGTCTGGGTTCTAGGGAAATCAAGTGGAAGATGACTTCAGACTTTTTCTAAGACTATGTATCCAGATTCCTACCTCTGTTGACTCAGGCCTGCCACTCCCCCAGCCCACCCCAGGTAGAAGTTTTAGATCTTAACAGCTAGGGGTGTCAGTGAGCAGGGACCCCATCACCACCCATGGCCTTCTCCCAAACCTGAGTGGACCATCACCTACACCTGGGATCCATAAAATGATGCTCATGAATACTACAGCATCCCCAGATACCTTCTTGGCACCTGCCAATTCCCCTTGCCCCTCTTAATGGTTTATTTTTCCTTTGGTTGGTGGAGCTATTTTGGGAAGTGGGGATGTCCTGCTTTACTTGGTCTGTTATGTATTTCTTTTGGGGTGTGTAGGCGTTTTTCTTGGGTTTTTTGTGTGAAATTTGAAAATCACAAAATTCCTTCTGTGAAATGGGTATTTTGGGTTGCCCATGACGGTTTTAGAATTCTGGGCTCAAAATGTTAGTTGGCCACTGGCTTCCATTCTAGGGCCCCTGTGGGCTGACCTGGGAGCAGAAATACTCTGATCAGAGCTGGGTAGGGGCCCAAATTTTATTCTACCACAGTCCCCTGGAGGAAGCTCTGAGGCATTGGGTGTCAGTGACTCTGGGACCTGCTCAAAGATGCTGGATGTGACGAAGGGCCTGCCTTCTGTCACTTTTATAGAAATGTAACATACAGAAATCAGACTGTGAAACTTTTCACGGTATGGATCTAAACATAAATTTAATCTACATGTTAGGGTGGCCGTGTACCTTGCTTTACAGAGAGATGCCAGTTTAAAGACTAAGAGCATAATAAGAAACACAGCCATCATTTGAAATTCTGAATTTTGCAATGCAGTTCTCTGACCAAGTATTGTGTACACAAATGCATATGTCTGTGACAATCACACAAACACACACAGATTCTATTGGGGAATATTGCCCTGCAAAAATGTGTGTGTTAGGCAAAACACGGTTAAAAAATGTGTACATTGGGAGAAATATGCACTAAACACTAAAGGGTTTTCAGGAGGACTGTTAAAATACATCACCATCACCATCACGCTGCTGTGGAGAACTGAACATAAGAAAGTACAAAATGAGAAACTGAGAGAAACTGAAATTGGCAACTTTGCTGATGCCTAATCAGGATGTAAAGGTGAAGGTAAAGGTACCCCTGACAGTTAAGTCCAGTCGCGAACGACTCTGGAGTTGCGGCGCTCATCTCGCTTTAGTGGCCGAGGGAGCCGGCATACAGCTTCCGGGTCATGTGGCGAGCATGACTAAGCCGCTTCTGGCGAACCAGAGCAGCGCACGGAAACGCCGTTTACCTTCCTGCTGCAGCGGTACCTATTTATCTACTTGCACTTTGACGTGCTTTCGAACTGCTAGGTTGGCAGGAGCAGGGACAGAACAACGGCAGCTCACCCTGTCGCGGGGATTCGAACCACCGACCTTCTGATGGACAAGCCCTAGGCTCTGTTTCTTCCCATCTACCTCTTGTGACCTGTCTTAGTGTTGGGTGTGCAAACCGGGACATGCATGTTGGGAGCAGTTCTCATACCCTCCCTGCATGGGGGAGCAGGAGGCCCTGTCAAAGGAAGCTTTTTATAGGCTATTAACAGGGACAGGAGTGAGCAAACCAACAAACACTCTAGAAGCGGGCTAGATCTCCTCTGCAACAAGCTGGAGGGAACACAAACAACAGCTGTGAGCAGGAGAGCCATGAAACGCCAGCAAGTCAATATTCCAGTTTCATTGGCTGTGCATGTGTCAGACACTTTATTAAGAGGCCCTCTTTCCCTTCCAACCAATCCGGATCTTCAGACACTTTTATCGGTTAATGCGACTGTGTTTGCATTTTTCTTTTTAAATGCCATGCAATCGTTCAGCACGATGACCTGCTGTAAATGTGTTACAGGTTTAAAGAAGCTGTTTTGTTGACAGGGTGGAAAACACACACACACACACACACACACACACACACAGTTAAATGTAGTGTAGCAAAGTACTTATCTGTGGAGCACACTCTTTGGGGATTAGCCTGGAAGCTTCCAGAAGCTGTGAAGACTCTTAGCCCCTGTGGGTTGCTAGCTTTTATAATGGTCTTGCTGCTGTGCTGTTTAACACACATAAAATTAAATGGGAAGTCTTTACCTCAGATGGAACTGTGGCTTTTAGACTAGTATGTCATGCTAAATATCATTCACTCCAGTAAACATGGTGTGACACAACAATGAACATCACTGGACGCTGTTTTCGTTGTTAGAATTATTATGCTGCCCTTCATTAGAATATCTCAGGGTGGTCCACAACATAAAAATACAGAATGAAAACACAGAATACATAATAAAACAAAAGTAAAACAAACCCCTCTTAAAGACCCATTTAAAAGGCCAAAGAATGTTAATAAGCCAAATGCCTAGTTGAAGACAAACCTTTTTGCCTGGTGCCTAAAGATATGTAAGGAAGGCACCAGGTCAGCCTCTCTGGGGAAAGCATTCCACAAACGGAGAGCCACTGCAGAAAAGGCCCCGTTCTTGTGTTGCCACCCCCTGGACTTCTTGAGGAGGCACATGAAGAAGGGCCTCAGATTGTGATCACAGGGTAAAGGTTAGTTCATATGGGGAGAGGTATTGCTGTCCTGAGCCTCAATACCTCACTCTCCCGCACCTTTTCTGCACATCCATGCTTTTGTTCCCCCATGATTCCCCCATGAAAATAGCAGGAAAGAACTGTAAGGTGGTATACAAACCCAAGTTGAGTTACTTCCAGGGTTTTTTGGGTTAAGGGGGCTGCAAACAGCTTGTTTCATTTGTTTTCAGGAAGTGACTATTATGTTATGGGAAATCTCAAATACAATGCGGAAATTAACAGTTGGGGGAATAAAGTGCTGCGTCACTGCAGCCACAGCATTTGGGAAGGCTCATAGCTCAGTGGCAGAGCTGTTGCTTTGTGTGCTAAAGATTCCAGGATCAAGCACGGGCATCTCCTGGTTTGTGGGGTGGGGGCGGGGGGCGGACAAACACCGAAAAGTGGAAACTGCTGGTGCCCCCCAGCCCCAAAACAGAAAAATACTGCCTGCACCTTTTGTCCCATATCTCAGGTTCTGGAAATGCTAGAAACTCACTTTAAAAAAGGAAGAAAGCTGGGTATCTTGGGGTTATGGTCTATTTCAAGGGCTGCCTCTTGCCTAACCCCCACCCCACCCCTGTATAGATGCCCATGTTTGGGACAGACATCTGATTGAAATCTTGGAGATCTGCTCCCATTCAGTGCACACAATACTAAGTTAGCTCTGAGCTGGCATGGGGCAGCTTTTTAGGTTTCTATGAGAACCGTTTCCCACAGTGGCATCTTGACTGAATCACGTAGGCTGGTGATTATTCAAATTTGAAGGGGAAAAAATAACAGGGAAATGTCACCTCCGGGGTGGGGACATTTCCCCGGCTTGTGCTTTTCTGATTGGCTCTCTTTGGAGAGTAAACTTTCCATCAGTCAACAGAGCATGCTTCCTCACTGAGTCACTGAATCTGTTTTCTCACCCTGGTGGAAATAATGCCATGTGATATGTCACTAAAATAAACATTATTTGAAATGCCCCCCCTTTTAAAATGATGGCCCATAAAGACTAAAATAGCAGAAGGATGAGCGGTATAGTTAACAATCGCAGAGAGTCAATAAACCAAAGGATAATGTATGAAATGGGGCAAAGAGAAGCTGAGGAATCAGACTGTATAGTCATTAGGAAATAACTTATTTTTTATTTTAATCATTGATTGGTTACTCACTTAGAAAACAAAACACTTCACAACTGGCACACAAGGGAAGAATAACAGCCATAAAACAGGGATGGGGGAACTTCAGGCCCAGGAGGAAATGCAGCCCCCCAAGGCTCTTGGAAGCCAAATATCACCTCAACCCCAAGCTATACCCCTTCTCCCCAGGTATCATCCTTCCTTGTCTCCCTCCTTGACAGATTTTACCAGGCTGTAATACAATGGTACCTCGGGTTAAGAACTTAATTCGTTCTGGAATTCTTAACCTGAAACTGTTCTGAACCTGAGGTACCACTTTAGCTAATGGGGCCTCCCACTGCCGCCGCGCTGCCGCCGCGCTGCCGCCGTGCTGCTGCCGCTGCCATGCAACAGGACAAGGATCCCAAGCACACCAGTGAATCCAGAACAGAATGGCTGAAAAAGAACTGAACCAAAGTGTTGCAATGGCCCAGTCAAAATCCAGACCTCAACCCAATTGAAATGCTGTATGGGACCTTAAGAGAGCTATGCATGAACAAATTCCAGCAAACCGCAATGGACTGAAGCAACATTGTAAAGAAGAGTGGGCCAAAAATCCTCCACAATGATGTGAGAGATGGATAAAGTCCTACAGAAAGCAATTGCTTCATGTTATTGCTTCTAAAAGTGGTTCTATTGACTCTGTTGAAGCTAAGGTGCACTTAGTTTTTCACACATGGGTTTTCCATTTTGGCTTTATTTCTGTTAAATAAATCATGACACAGTGTAATATGTCATGTGTTATTCATCTGGGGTTGTATTTACCTAATTTTAAGACATGCTAAGGAACAGATGATTGTTATTATGTCCTCATATGTAAAACAGAATTCAAAGAGGGTGCACTTTATTTTTCCCATGACTGTATATATTTGAGCTTTTTCTCCAAAACCCAAGGGGCTAGTAGCTTGGTTTATGTCAAATGTTAGTTGAGATTTTCGGGGATGCAAAATTTTGTAGAAGGCAACAAAGCCCCACAGTCTTGAGCCCAGTTGATGCTCCCAACACTTTCCATAAAGGTAACTCCAAATGTCCAAGGAGGTCTGTTCCTGTTTCCGAGTCACTTGTTCTCCCCACCCCACCCCCACCAGTCAATCCAGGTGTATTTAAAAGCCCAATGGGCCATTAACAATTCCTGCTCTTGCCTAGCTTTCCGGGAGTTTATGGCTTTATTGCCTTGGCTCATGGTCACTTGCACCGAACAATCTCTCACAGTCCATTTCACCTTAAGCTCGGTTTGCTCCCTGTGTCTTGACTCTCTCTCTCTCTCTCTCTCTCTCCCTGACACAAACACACACACAGCTACTCAGCACTCAGTTAGGGACCCCTCCGGTACGACTCGAGAAGTTGCTGAAGAATGGACAAGCAGGTAGGCAAGCAGTGATTAAAGGAAATGCCTTCGGCTCAGCCTGCCCTCTGATCCCGATGCTATGGAAGCGTGGGTGACATCGGTCTCTTTGGTTGTCTATGGAGTTACCATCCTCCTGGGGCTGCCCTCCAATGTTCTGGCCCTCTATGTCTTCTGTTGCCGGGCCAAGGCTCGCCTGACCCCCAACCTCATCTACATGATGAACCTTTGCCTGTCGGACTTGGTCTTTGTCCTTTTCCTACCACTCAAGATGCTGGAGATAAGCAAGGTGAACTGGGTCAAGCCGGACTTTGTCTGTCCCCTTTACAACCTGATCCACTTTGGCACAATCTACACCAGTGCCTGCTTCCTGACTGTGGTGAGCGTGGGGCGCTTCCTAGGAGCTGCATATCCCATCCACTATCAGGCTTACAAAAAGCCGTGCTACTCGTGCCTGGTCTCCTTGGGGATATGGAGTCTCGTCGGATTCCACGGGCTTCTCATCTTTGCCCTGGAGACCAACAGGGACATCCCATCCAGGGTCTTTGAGAGCAATGGCTCTTCTTGCTACAGCAACTTCAGCAAAGAGCAGCTGGCTGTGTTGGCACCTGTGAGGCTGGAGCTGTCCATGGTCCTGTTCTTCCTCCCTTTGGTCATCACCTCTTTCTGCTATGCTGGCAGCATCCGCGTCCTGGTTGGGTCACATCTCCACATGCGAAAGAAACGCCGTGCGGTGCGGGTGGCCACAGCCACACTCTCCTTCTTTGTCCTCTGCTTTGGTCCTTACAATGTGTCCCACGTGGTGGGCTTCATTGTGATGGATAACATCTGGTGGCGCAGTGTGGCTGTGCTGCCCAGTGTATGCAATGCTTTCCTGGACCCCTTCATCTTCTTCTTCGTCTCCTCCGCCATGGATGACGGGATCACAAAAGTATGGCGCTCCATGATGGAGAAGTGTAATTCCATCCGGCTGAAGATTGCCTTGGCCCATGAGAAAGGAGATAGCAACCAGGGAGCACTTGCCATCGCCTGAGTTGTGTGGCGTTCCTCCTGGAGCTCAAGCATCCGTGGCCTTCAAAACCTTAGGAGAAATGCAGCTTCAGTCTGGGACGGGACACTACATTAGCCAGGATGTTGCCAATTCAGAAAGGCATTAGGAGAGCAAATGTTCTCAGCAGCCATGAACAGGAGCACAAATGAGGTGCACCGAACATGGGTGTAGATTGTTTGAATGTCATCATCCTGATTGTTTGATGCTCTGAGTCAAAGAATGTTATCTTCAGCATCCAGCTGTTCTAGGTAACGATAAACTAGTTTATTAGATTAATGTGCAATTCAGGTGGGACCAGCAAACCTAACAATGTTCTCATTTTTAAAGACACATGAAAATAGAGATGCGAGTCATGGAATGGGGGGTGGTGAATGAAGGGAGGCAATTTGTGAATTGCATATGACTTAAGGGCTAATCAGGGTCAAATGTCACATTGCACTGTGATTGATCTGATGTCTTTTTAAAAAAAACTTTTTGAAATGGTTGGCAAAGAAAATCTGCTTTGCATGCAGAAGGTCCCAGATCTAATCCCCAGCATCTCCAGATAGGACTGGTAGAGACAATGAACATCATTAGACAATATTGCTATTTCCTGCTTTTCTGCATATGTGTGCTTTTGTTCCCCCATGGTTCCCCGATGAAGACGGGGGGAGGGGATTATGCTGGTATAACAACCCAAATTTTGTCACTTTACCACTGTGATTTTTCCAGGTTAAGGAAACGACCCCCCCCCCAATAAAAGAATATAGAAACAAGCATTTACATTGTGCAAAAACTCAAATATAATGTGGAAAATAACAGTTAGGGGAACGTCAGGAAAAATGGAACAAACTGCCATGTGAATGCAGCCCTAAACATCTTTGCTCCCAAATAGCTGGAAGATTGGTAGAGGGCCCCCCCCTTTGATAGTTCCACTGCCCTTGGAAGTCCATTGGGTGGGAGACTTGCAGAGGGCATTATCTGGGGCAGCCCCTAAACTGCAGAATTTTTATCTTTCCTGGCACCTTCGTTGTATATAATGTAGCTTTCATTACATGCTGACGGCACACCTCTTTACCCTGAGCTTTAGCATCTAAAATATACCAATATCAGAACCCACCCTATTCCCTTGATTGTAAATTGTTTTAACTGATTTTAATATTATAAACTTAGGAGGCTGCCTTATACGGAGGCAGACCATTGGGATATCTAGCTCAGTATTCTCCAACACTCACTGGCAGCTGCTCTCCAGAGTTTCAGACAGGAGGTCTCTCCCAGCCCTACCTGGGATTGAACCTGGGACCTTCTACATGCCGAGCAGAACCTCAAGTGCTGAGCTACAGCCCTTCCCCATTCTTGTGTACAGCATTTTCATATTGTTGTAACCTGCCCTGGGGTCCTAAGGTGAAGGGCGGGTAAGAACACCTAGCAATTAATGTCATAAAAAAAATGTCAGGAAGACATATTCCGCATCCAGAATGTCTGCTTTTCATTGGGGGAAGAGTTGAAAGTCGCAATTCCAGACTTGCAGGTAGAAGTGGTATAGTCTTCACGATAAGCGACATCTCGTGATTTTCCTGGCTGTGTGGCTCAACTCTCAGAAAAACTCCAACTGAAGATAATGGCCCATTGCTCTGTGAAACTGTCCTCCATCTGCATCTCAATTCATGTACGTCACTTAATTCTTACAGCTAAACTGATTTATTTGTAAAACAAATAACTCTCACACACATGCACGACAGATTTAGGAACGGATGCAATAAACATTGTATTCCATCTGGGGAAATTTATATTTCTTTGACATGTCTGGGAACCTAGGATGTGGCATTGTAGGTTTACTTTTGTGCAAATTCTGCAATGTAAAGTGCACCTTTGGCCTTTTAAAGAAGGTGCATTTGCTGCCACAAATGTCAGCCTTGGCTCCCCCTGATTCTCCTTTTTTCTCACTGCTGACACATAGTTAGGGGAAATGTGTAGCATGATGTCATCATTTTGTCTCCCTGTCACCATTCCAATGCATTAGTTGAAACTGGGTAGGGAGGAGAGAGAACTGAAAATGCACTCTGTAGTGATGCAACAGCGTAGGTTTCAGCTTAACTAGACATCACAGGAAGAGGAAGGGGAAGTAGCTTTGTGTGGCTGCTGATTCCAGCACGTCGACCATGAGATCTACCGAGCTTGAGACCCAGTTCATATGGGGGAAAAAATTCTGCACCAGTTTTTCCCCTAGTGTGGTGGTGAATAAGAGTGACTGGAATACTGATAGCTGGCATGGCATAGTGGTTAGAGCACTGGGCTAGGACTGTGGAGACCAGAGTTCAAATTCCCACTCAGTTATGAAGCTCTCAGCCTAGCCTACCCCACAGGGCCATCGTGAAGGTAAATTGAAGACAGGGAGAAACCATGTAGGCCACTTTGCGCTTCTTGGAGGAAAGGTGGGAGAGGTATGTCGTAATAATACCATTAATTTATTAATCATATTATAAACTGCAATCTCAAGACATAAAATAATAAAAACTGTTAAAAACACAAAACCAACAAATATTGTTAAAGCAAAACGGAAACCCCCACTGCGAAAGCCCGGGGGAGCAAAAATATATTCAGTGTAGTGTTGTGTTGTGGTTAGAGAGGTTAGAGACCAGGGCTCAAATCCTCACTTGGCCATTAAGCTCACTGGGTGACCTTGGGCCAGTCACTGCCTTTTAGCAGAACCTCCCTCACAGGATTGTTGTGAGGAGGGGGGGAACCATGTATACTACCTTGAGGTCCTTGGGAAAAAAATATGGGATATAAATGCAACAATCAAACAAACAAACAAACAAACAAACAAACAAACGCAACAGTATTTCAGCATTATTGTTGTTGTTGTCTTTAAAAACTCCTTCTGCTGGTTGCTGATGTCTCGACTGGGAACTTCCTGTGGCTGCTCAAGAGTTGAAACAATAGGTAGAAAGGTAAAAAGGAGCTGATGTTTGTCCACAGCTTTCTGGGCCATGTGGCCAGCATGACTAAACCACTTCTGGTGCAACGGAACACCATGACACCGTTTACCTTCCCACTGCAACGGTACCTATTTATCTACTTGCACTGGCACGCTTTCGAACTGGTAGGTTGGCAGGGGCTGGGACAGAGCAACGGGAGCTCACCCTGTTGTGGGGATTCGAACCGCAAGCCCAAGAGGCTCAGTGGTTTAGACCACAGCTCCACCCGTGTCCCAGTTGAAACAATGCACTCTGCTTCTTTCCAAAGGAGCTGTCCAAATTCTTATCTGGCATTTTCCAGGGTTGAAACTTGGCATGGAAAAGAAATGTTCAGGGCAAAGCTGTGGCCAGCCATGACACAAACAAAGCCCTGGAGCAGTGTCGGGAATGTGATGTACCCCATGTGTTCATCAAACAATGACATGTAGAGCACATGTCCGAAGAGCGGATGTGTGCCCATTTCGACGCACCTTCCTTGCTAGGTCCATCAGAGGAGGAAGAATCAAGGAGGGCTGTGTGACAAATCTTACCTCTTCAATGAGCACACGATGTAGAAATTAGCACGGAAATAACATCTGATGGGGGGGAGGAATCAAAACTCTACTGTTTTAAGTACTGCTAGTCATCTGTAGCACAGCAACACTCCCTCGCCTTCAAGCTATTTTGGTTTTTTTACAAATATTTTACTGCCTAGTGACCTAGAGTCAATCTTTGCTCACCACAGGCAACCTGGTAAATGGTAATTTGCAAATTTGCTTTTGCATGTTTGTCTGGCAAGTCCTAATTCAATGAACCAGTCAGAATGGGGATGGACATAGCTTCGTGACTCTGTGCATACACCTTTATTTTAAACGAATATCTCTCACACACAGTGAACAAACATAGATGTAAATCTGAAGTTAATGGTTTGGGAAATATGAATTGCGTAGGTTAATAATAAAACTAGAACGATGCGAATTTCTTCTCTTACCTCTCGCCCTTACAGCCGGTTGACTTCTCTTCCCCATTATCAAGGTCAGCTCCTGTATCTCCTCTCCTTGCATTGGAATAGCTAGATTTTGGAACTATCTTCAAATAGGCAAATGATGGGAGGGTGCTTATATCATGCCCAGGTCTAATACTAGCCATACTTCAAGGTCTTTGAATTAATTTACAAAGCTTTGACCAGCTGAAGTCCAGGGTACCTAAGGACTGCCTGGATCCTTATGTCCCAGCTTGATCCAATGATCCAATGATCCAAGAATCTGACTAAACATCAGGAAGAACTTTATGACAGTAAGAGCTATTTGACAGTGGAACGATCTCCCTCAGGAGCTGGTGAACTCTCCTTCATTTGAGGTTTTTAAGCAGAGGTTGGATTGCCATCTTTCATCAATGCATTGCAGGAGTTTGAAGAAGTAGAAGAAGAGTTTGGATTTGATATCCCGCTTTATCACTACCCGAAGGAGTCTCAAAGCGGCTAACATTCTCCTTTCCCTTCCTCCCCCACAACAAACACTCTGTGAGGTGAGTGGGGCTGAGAGACTTCAGAGAAGTGTGACTAGCCCAAGGTCACCCAGCAGCTGCAGGTGGAGGAGCGGAGACGTGAACCCGGTTCACCAGATTACGAGACTACTGCTCTTAACCACTACACCACACTGGACTACATGACCCTCAGGGCCCCTTCCAACTCTACGATTCTTTAATTCTATGATCAATGAGATCATCTGCAGGAGTTTCGGTCATTCCCTGAGTTGGTGAGGATAATTTGACATTGACACAAAACCAAACCTTTAGTGCCATCAACTCCAGTTCTGTGGAATGCTCTACTGATGGAGATTTGGCAAGCGTCTTCCCTTTAACTTTCCACCATTTAATGAAAACTTTTCTGTGCTGCCAGGCTTATGCAGACAATTAAGAAAACATATTCTGTGAAAGTTAGCTGGCAATTTGAAAGTTTAGGTGGTTTTCACCACACACATACACACAAACACACACACACATACTTGTTGTAAACTGTCTTGCTAGCTTATAAAATGAAATTGCAGTATACAAGTATTTTTATAAATAAAATGAACGCAACATTTTTATTCCTTTATTTTATTTCATATGCTTCTATGCCACTTAACACCAAAACAGTTTCCTAGTGGTTTACAGAAAGGTAACAAATACAACAGAAGCTTTTTTTTTTAAAATACAAAATATAATACCGGGTCAAATAATAAAATCCCTCCCCCACAAAAAATTCACAACATAGCAGCACATATAGAAAATAAGAGTGAAAGGAAGCATACATGGCTACCCCATCCCATGTGATTCTCACAACAGCCCTGTTTAGTAGGTTATGCTGAGAGATAGCAACTAGTCCAAAGTCACTCGGTGAATAGGATTTGAACCTTCTCCCCTGACCTCACTGCACCACATATGCCAGCCCAATTCTGACTTGGGCCCAGGAACAATAGAGTGGAAAGGATGTGGAATTTGATCAAGCAACCCTGTGTTCTGGGAAGATTTCCAGGGTTTGCCTGAAAGAAAGCAGAGAAACCTTTCTGAAATGTGAATTGCCCACTGCAGCCTTGCACTGGGCAGTCACAGGAGAAGGTAGGTACAATCACTGTCTGCCCCCTAAATTGGTCAAACTGGCTGTTGTGCTTTTAACAGTGGTAGACTGGTCTGCAGAAAGCTTTCCAGCACATGGAGGTGTATATTATCACCTGCTAAAGCTTCTATTTAAAAAAAGCCAGGAGCAGAGGTAGCTTTTAAAAGGGGGAAGAGAGAACCCTCTGTGTTTCCTTCTTTGGAGGTCTTTAAGCAGAGGCTTGACAGCCACCTGTCAGGAATGCTTTGATGATGTTTCCTGCTTGGCAGGGGGTTGGACTGGATGGCCCTTGTGGTCTCTTCCAACTCTGATTCTATGATTCTATGATCTCTGGCACACACTCTGTTTATATGGGGCAGTGATGAGGCCCTATGGCATAGCTCAGGCAGTAGAGCATGAGACTCTTAATCTCAGGGCTGTGGGTTCAAGTCCCACGTTGAGCAAAAGGATCTTGCATTGCCGGGGGTTGGACTAGAATAGATGACGCTCACAATCCCTTCCAACTCTACAATTCTATGATTCTAAGGAGGTTTGGTGGGTGCCCATGTGAATTAATCTTCCATCTGCCATCATCTCCCAAGGGACTGAATTTTCTGGAAATCTTGATGTTGAGTTTAGCCACACACATTATTTTTTTCCTAATTCCTGTCTTGCTCCTTGATCTTTCTGAGAAACAAGGGGGTTGTTGTTTTTTACCACGTCCACTAAAAATACAACCAATTCTTTCTGAGAAATTAGGTTTTGTTTTTTAAAAAAACCAGTTCCACTAAAAAACAACCCTCACATGCATATTCACTGCAGGTTTCCTCAAGCAGCCAGCACATAAACAAATGCATACAAATGAGAGCCAGTGTGGTGTAGTGGTTAAGAGCAGTAGACTCTAATCTGGGGGACCGGGTTCGAGTCTCCACTCCTCCACATGCAGCTGCTGGGTGACCTTGGGCTAGTCACACTTCTTTGAAGTCTCACAGCCCCACTCACCTCACAGAGTGTTTGTTGTGGGGGAGGAAGGGAAAGGAGAATGTTAGCCACTTTGAGACTCCTTCGGGTAGTGATAAAGCGGGATATCAAATCCAAACTCTTCTTCTTCTTCTTCTTCTTCTTCTTCTTCTTCTTCTTCTTCTTCTTCATACAGCACTGCATAATAAGTGTTAATATTTAGAAAACCCCTGCTGCAGAAATAATAATGCCACTTGTGGCTTTACATTTCATACATGTATTTTTTAAAATTTATTTTTAAAATTCTTTCCATATAACATATACGGTACATATTAAAAGGGACAAGAAAGGTACACCATTAAAACAACCATACAAAAATAAAATATAAAACATGAAATCATCAAAAAGCAACATTATTATAAGGGTAGCAGTAACTAATACTGGTGGGAAAGCAGGAAAAGAAAAGAAAAAGAGTTCAAAGGGCATGGGGAGGAGACAAAGGGCCAAATAAGTTCTGTGATTCTTCCAAATAAGATCATACTTGGCTGGAACAAGGTGGTCCATCGCATTCATTTAAATCAAAAAAGGCCACCATTTGGTCACAAAGTCTCTCGGAGCAGCAGAGCCCTTGGTGATTTTGAGTTCATGATTAAGCTGCTCCAAGTAAACAGTGTACAGACCCCTTTTATGCCACACATCCTGTGTAAAAGCCAAGGCATCCTTCCAGCTCTGAATTATAGCCAGATGGGCTGCAAACAAGAGGAATGTAATCAAAGGTCAGAACAATTGGGGTGTTATTTATTGTCTAACTTTGGGTTGCCAGCTATCAGCTTACCAATTATGGATGCAATTGTGCACATATGCCTATGGGCAGCCCCACCAGCAGGTATTAGACCCTAAACCCAAGGTGGGGCAAATGTGGCCAGTGGGTGGAGAGAGTTCTCCCATGTACTGGCAGAGACTGATGTATGTGTGTGTGTGTGTGTTTTAAAGCATACCATTTGCATATAACCAGGCTTTTCTTTAAAAAAAGAAAACTGACACCACATAAGTAGCTCAGACATGTGAGTTCTCAGTGCAAGAGGCAGTCTGACACAGGAAAAGTTCAATCAGGTCAGAACTACCAAGTCCATCTATAAATCCATTTAAAACGGATTTCCCTCCATCCCTACTCTGGAGGGAGAACACCTGGAAATCACTGGAAGATGCAATCTCATCCTTGATGTTTGCAAACGACGACAACTGAGATATTCCTGCCAGCCAAAAACAGCCAAGTTCCCCCATTTTCAAGGTGATGTTAATTTCCAGTTCAAAATGCAGGTTGAAATGGTAAGTTCATGGCTTCAGATGGAAAACTTGCGTCGGGAAACTAGAACAACTGGCAGATTATGGATGGGGATATTGTTTGGATTTGAATGTTCTCTGCTTCCTGTGGGCTTAAGCACCAGGTTGCTCTGTGTCGGGTGCTTGCTCCAGACTGCTCAATCATCTGATGACCCAGATCTTTGCTGAGTTGTAAAAGGAGTAGGGGCGAGAGCCCCTGCCAATCCACTGGGGAGATCTGAAGCAGTTACATTTCCATCTCCTGCTTTGTTGCCTTCAGGAGTCTTGCAGCAACACAAACAGCAGGGCGACACAACAGCCTGTATCTTGCTACACATGCCAAGCCAGCAGTTGCCGAAGGTTCGCCGGATGGTGTGGGAGGAGAAGAAGAAGATGACAGGGTCCAAGGTGGTGTTCAGGGAGGTGAGGAAGAAAGTCTCCACTCTCCAGGAAGGACTCTCCTTATTAATGAAGCCCACAATGTGGGAGATGTTGTATGGTGCAAAAGCAATGGAGAAATTGAGCAACGTGGCCACCGCCAGGCACACCGCCCGTTTCTTTTTGTGGGGAGGGATGTTGGGCATGGTGGTCAAGATGCGGATCACGTTGATATAGCAGAAAAGGGTGATGGCGAGAGGCAGGCAGAAGAGGAGGAGGCAGAGCTCCAGCCGGAAAGGGAGAAGGATGCGGAGCTGCTCTGGGGAGAAGCTGTAGTAACATGTGGTGATGTTAAGGTCTGACGGGGTCCTGTTGTGGTATTCGACAGCATAGACAATGCTGGCACAGTGGGAGCAGGCCAGGAACCAGAAGAAGATGCTGGCTGCTCTTGCAGAGGTTGGCTTGCGATTCAGCTTGTGCTTGACCGGATGGGCAACACAGAGATAGCGCTCCACACTGACCGCCATGAGGAAAAGGGTGCTGAGGTAGATGCTGCTGTAGAAGAAGAAGTTGGTGAGTGGGCAAAGGAAGTCAGGAAGAGGCCAAGTCATGTCACTGGCAACCTCCACCATTTTGAAGGGCAGGAAGAACAGCAGGAAAAGGTCAGATATGGTCAAGTTGAACAAGAAGATGTCGATGGGCACTGGCTTCTGCCTCACTTTCTTCAGGAATGCATAGCCAGCCAGGAGATTGGAAGGTAAGCCTGTCAGGAAGGAGAAGGTATAGATTGCAAGGACAACAGCCTTATTCATGGGTGTCATCTCAGCTTCTGCAAAAGAAGGGTGAGATTATTAGATAAGAACGTTAAGTGAGGGTAGCTGTCTCTACTGCTTCAAGTATCATTCAGAGATGGCTGTCCTGTCTCTTGGAATGCACTCAGTCTCCTGCATAGTATGAACTATAATGGTTCCCCAGTGGTTCGATCTGGGATGGTCAATATGGTACCCTCTGGGTGTCATCGGATCACAACTCCCATCATCCACCACCACTGGCCAAGGGGCTGGGTCTGTTGGGAGTTGGAGTGCAAAGCATCAGGTGAGCACAACGGAGGGATGAAATGGACAAATCCTTCCATCCCTATCAAGGAATAGGCATGAGCTAAGCATGTGAGCTCTGCGAGTCTTAAAGTAAGCTGGAGACACCACTTCTTTTTTTGTGGGTTGGTAGTTAAACTGCTGTTTTGTCAGCCCCTGCAGTGAAATCTTTCAACGGCAGCTTGATGTGTGATGCAATGTTGAAGTTTTTGCAGCTCAAGCTGTTGCTAAAGCACAAGAACAGTCTGGAGTTTCCTTTTTTATTTTTAATAAAAAAAGATGTGTATCAGTTCCCAGCTCTAACTGTGCATTGCAGTGCTGTGTTGTGCTGGCTGTCGCTTCATGTTGGGTTGGATCTTAATTCATTCATAAATTCAGTGGCCCTGATTTGCATTGGACCAAGGAGGTGGCCCAGCTTTGTGTTGTGAATGGAGAGCAGATGTCTCAACAAGGTAAATATACTGGCTCATGAAAGACGCTCAGCTGGTCTCCCAGCTTAAACGGATGTGCTTCATAAACCCAAACCCCATTATTCCTTCTCAGCACAAGGTCTGCCTTTGAGTTTTCCCAGTTTGGGTTTTCCCCAGGCTGATGCCACATTCACACCATACATTTAAAGCAGTAGGATACCACATTAAACAGGCAAGGCTTCCCCACATCCTTGTAGAAATTAATAGCCTTATCTACTGTGCATTTGTCTCGTTCACTTTTAAAGCTACCCAAATTGGTGGCCGTCACCACATCTTGCGGTAGGAAATTTCTTGGCTTGACTACGTGCAGCATGAAGAAATACTTTTTGTTATCTGCCCTAAATCTTCTCAGGCTCCAGCATTTATGAGTTCTAGTAATATGAGAGAGGAGAACAGCTCCTCTCTAGCGTTTTCTCCATACTGTGCAAAATTTCCTACACCTTGATCATTCCCCGTTTACATCTAAAAACAAACAAACTTAAAAGCTACCAAACATTGCAATTTTCCTCATATGGGAGTTGCTCTAACTTCTGGATTCACGTCTACCAAAAATCATAATTATAACTATTTCACTATATTAAGCATTTTTAGGGGGGGGGGGAATCTAGCCACATTTTCTAAACTTACTTGTGTTCTAGGGGATCAATCACTCTGCTCTGTCTCCACGGAGGACTAGAACCACAACCTTCCAGAGATGACTCAAAGACCAGCCTGAATTCTTTCTTTCAAAAAGATGCCAGTGGGCATATCCACATGTGACTTGAGAAAGTAGGAGCATCTGTCCAACAGACGAAAGTGCAAGTCCTTATGAGACAAGTTGGAGGAAGTGAGGTCATTTGCAGAAAAAGGAACCCATCATAAATAGCAACAAATAAACTGGAAACTCTGTGGCAGAGGGGGAGGAAATTGATTTCAGTGTCACTATGAAAGTCAACTATTGTGCAAACCTTTAATGAAATCCTCTCCAATCTTCTTTTTAACTAAGATTTTCCATTTCCCCTCCCACGCCCCAACATGGCAGAATTAAATAAATAAATAATAATAATAATAATAATAATAATAATAATAATAATAATTTATTATTTGTACCCCGCCCATCCGGCTGGGTTTTCCCAGCCACTCTGGGCAGCTTCCAACAAAGATTAAAATACATTAAAATGTCACACATTAAAAACTTCCCTAAACAGGGCTGCCTTCAGATGTCTTCTAAATGTCAGGTCGTTGTTTATCTCTTTGACATCTGGTGGGAGGGCGTTCCACAGGGCGGGCGCCACTACCGAGAAGGCCCTCTGCCTGGTTCCCTGTAGCTTTGTTTCTCGCAGTGAGGGAACCGCCAGAAGGCCCTTGGCGCTGGACCTCAGTGTCTGGGCAGAATGATGGGGGTGGAGATGCTCCTTCAGGTATACTGGGCCAAGGCCATTTTGGGCTTTAAAGGTCAGCACCAACACTCTGAATTGTGCTCAGAAACATACACATTTCCTGTATTGCTGGAGCAGTCTAGCTGAAAATCCCACAAGACCCATAATCGACCCTAATGAAATGTAGCCTTCCAGTCCTTGCATCTAGTTTCATTCTCTTCCCCACCTATGCTATTTGATTCCTTCATCACAATGTTTTGGACTAGATGATCCTCAGGATCACTTCCAACTCTACAATTTTATGGTTCACTCTCAAAGCCAGCTTCTCCCATCCCTGCTTGCGAGAACTGCCTTGGGATGAGGTGTGCTTTGGAAGCAGGTTCAGTTAAGGAAATGAAGGAGGATGTTCTGAGCCAATTACAGGGAAATTGCTAGGAAAGGAACACTTTGTGGCTTAGGGTTGCTGCTACTAGGACTTTTTTTTTTTTTTTTTTTTTTGCCTAACCACAGATCGATCAGAAAAGTAGCATCCTTCCTCTTCCACACCTTCAAAGCCATGTCAATAGTCCAATTTGTCTCTATAATGAAAGCCAACACCCCTTCATAGAGGCACACTTTTGCTACATTACGCATCCTTTCTATCCAATTAACTTCTGTGACTGCCCCAATTGGAAATGGCCGAGAAGTTGCAGATGGGAAAAGTTGCATGTACCCTTTTCACAGAATTTCCCCTTTGAAAATGATTAAAAATACATTTTTTAAGAGATGGAGATCAAAAGTAGTGATGGAAGGGCTGCTCAATTTTGGTGCTCTTGGTTTATAATTGAAAAATGAGTGTTCCATATTTCCGCAGCAATTTGTGATTTAGAAAAATAAATCATGAAAATACATCAGCACGTTTGTATGTTATTTTCTATAATATATTCATTTTTGTGCATACTTCCCCTAATGTGTGTGTGTGTGTGTGTGTGTGTGTGTGTGTGTGTGTGTACAGAGTGGATATTTGCTAGTCATCTTCAAATATCTAAAGTGATGTTACAGGGAAGATGGAGCAAGCTTGTTTTCTCCTGTTCTAGAGCTTGGACTAGATGATCCTCTGGGTCCCTTTCAACTCTACGATTCTATTATTCTATGTACTGTACAGAGCATCCTTCTCCCCAGGTTCTGTCTTTCAGGTTGTGCCACCACAAAACCACTTCCTGAAGCTCGATCTGTCTGCTGGCTGGAGACAGAAAATCACCCAAGCTCCATGGCAGACATCTCAGGAAGCCGAAACTTACAGCTCTTTCTAACATAGAGAAAACAAACAGAGAAGGAACTTGCAGTGCTGGGGAAATTCAAAACCTTTTAAAGCTGTGAGGGGATCCTCATTAGCTGTTCTTAAAGGTTCAGGGTCTTACATGCAAGAGATACCTCAGTGTGGCTAAGACGATGCCTGCTAACTGTCCATTATGGTGGCTGCTCTCTGTTTCAGCTGTCTTACTCAGCATGTGCAGAGTCATCAAACAGTACACACCAGTGGGTTACACAATGCTACTCTATGACAAATGATGCATAGGATAATAAACAGATGGCATGCTGATTCGGCATTAGCATGGAGCCGCTCCTTTTATGTAGCTTTGGAACTCCCTGACTATTGATATTACGGAAACTCCCTTACTGTATCGTTTTAGAAACCTGCTGAGCACTTTTCTGTTTTGGCAAGCCAACCCAGCCACATGATTTAGTTACCTGTTGGGCGAGCTATATTTAAGGGGACAATGTGTAGTCAATTCGCTTTGCCTGACTCTAACACAGGTACTCGCAGCTACTTACACACAGTTAGAATCTGTAGCCGAGTCATACAGTGAAGCCTATCCAGCCTCCAGATGAGAAGGAGCCTTTGAAGAATGATGCAGACAGAAAGTGGGAGACCTTGTGCTGCGGTTATCCAACAGGTAAAAAAGTTAAAACCAGAAAACAAGTTAAAAAGAATGAAAAACAGTGTTGTATGTACAATAATGAAAAACAATTCCATATATAAAAACAACATGACCATTAAAAATTAATTTCATATAAAAGCAGTTCCCACATAAACGCAGACAGAGGAAGGTCTACTGAAAGAGGAAGGTCACTATTTCATGTCACTATTTGTATCAGAGACTTTTTCTCATAGTTCCCATGACACTTATTCCATAGTTGCACAACAAGTGATGTTGCACAACCATAAGAATAGGCACAAGGAAGAGAGTATTGTTCTCAGTTTTCTGGAGGAAGCCCTATAAATATGTATGCATGTCTTTTCTTTAAGTACTTCCAGTTTCAGTTGTATTTAGAGGAAGTTGGGCTCCCTGGTGCTTTAATGACAGACTTTAGATTTCTGGCTCAACATTGTATTTTCCTAGGGATCCTCCTCTTTTGCTGTGTGAGTAATTTAGCCTGCCTACCTGCTAGACCTACTTGGAGCAGCTGATGAACCTCAAGCCTGGGTGCCAAAAGCAGTCCTCCAGACCTCCCTGTCTGACCCCTAAGATTCTTCCCCAGGACACCCCCCCTCCCCAACCATGACCCTTCTCCTCAGGACACAACCGTCACAAACTTTGTTTCACATCCTCATTGAGGGTTTGTGCCTGTCTGGAATGCTTCCTTCAACTCTGATAATCGCTCTTGCTTGCCTGGAGGAAGCTTAGAGTGTGATTCTGTGCAGAAATTATCTGGCTGTATAAAGGCAAGAATTACATTCATTTTTCCATCCCTCTTTACCTCTGGGCCCTGCCCACCACTGTCATGTGGCCTCCAGAAGGCAAAGTGGCCCTCGGGATGAAAAAGATTCCCCACCCCTGAGGCAGAGCAAGTCCTAGAAGTTAGCACCAAAAACATTTTATCGGTTTTGCTTGACTGCGTTCTGTTTTGTACATTTTTGTTAGTGAATCTTAGCTAATTTCTGATCCAAGTGTGTTCTGGGTCATTTGTTCTTGCCTCTTGTTTGGACCTCTCAGCCAAGCTAGTGCAAAATGGTTTGCTAATCCCCTGCAGGACTTAAGCAAGCCAATATTAGAAGCTGGCAGAGTTGTAACTTGGCATTCCATCTCTCTCTCTCTCTCTCTCTCTCTCTCACTCACTCTCTCTCTCTCATGATGGAAGAACACTACTAGCCTTGTAGCTCAGTAGGCTGGGACAGCTATTGATTTTGATGGGTATTTTAGGGTGGCCTTAGTGATATACTTGGGCAACAGGACATCCTTCCAATGGAACTTACTTAATGCAGAGGGGAGTGAGAGGCAGGTGGGGCTCATCAACCTGGGAAGGTAGCCTATCCAGAAGAAGGAAAACTCTAATCCTAAACTTCTGCTGCCTTGCAGGATAACTTCGGGAGAAGAAAAGGCTAAAGCCTGCACATATCCAGAGTATAGTCCTTAACACGGTTGGATAGTGGCTTGTATGTCTCCTTCCGACAACTTCTGCAGCCAAGCTAGTGCCAAATATATTGCTATGCATTCCTTTGGACACATCAGTGAGGTCAAGAGGAGGGTCTTGTCTGGGCAGCCCAGGACCTCCATACACACTGCCCTGGTTTGCAGCTTGAGGAGGCCACTTTGGTGCTGCTATCACATTGGTTTGACTCCCCCCCCCCCGAGGTGCCCTCCAATGCCTCTCGAGACAGACGGATGTCAGCAACAAATATATAGCCTGGCCCGTTCTTGTGGTTTAACAGCAGCTCGAGCTGCAAAAACCTTAATATTGCTTCATGCATCAAGTTGCGGTTAAAAGATCTGAATGCCAGGGCTGGTAGAACAGCTACCGACCTTAACCCCAACCATCAGGCCACAAGAAAGAAGTGGTATTTCCAGCTTGCCAAGAAAGAGCTCACACCTGCATAACTCATGCCTGTTCCTTGATAGAAATAGAAGGATATGTCAGTTTAAGTTCTCTCAGTTTCTCACTTTCCCCAACCTTAAATTCAGTTCTTCATGTTTTGCAACAATAGGCATTTGTTTTCTTAAAAATTTTCCCCAAATTCACCAGCATTTTAGTGAAAATATCCCCAGATAACCACAGCTTTCTATGCAGCTTTGACTAATGTACAAACGTGCAGTTTCCCCTAATAAATACATTTTTGTAAACATGGTTTGGTTGGCGAACTGCACTGCAAAATTCAGAGAAGTGTGAATTTCGAAGGATGGCTGTGTGAATTTAATAGATTCAGCTTTAAATCAGACCTGAATTGAATTTTCTCCCACCTCTATTATTTTATCCCCTCTTTCTCGAGCAAGCACAAGGACTGCAGAGCAAACATTAAGCTGGAAGTGCAACAGGGGCGAGCCTGCTCTGTTTTTACTTGGAAGATGCATTCAGTGCCTCAATCTGAGATTTGTCTGTGAGAATGGAGGGAGGGAGACTCCTCCCAACTGCTTTGCAGCTAATTGCAGAGCATTCTGTGCTGCCCTATTTAAGGGTGGCACTGCCCCCACCTTTGGCTTATTGTTAGCCTACCCATCTGCCATTGTGTAGTATGGAGGAGGGGGCGTGGGTGGGATTTGGTTCAGTTGGTGTTTAAATGTGAACCTACCAGATTTGCACTTACTGGCACAATACACAAAGCAGAATTCTTTGAAATTCTGCAAAAATTGGCACTTTGCTGAATTTTGCAATGTCGTTTTCCAGCCAAGTAGCATTTACAAAAAAATGCATATACTACAGTGAAGTGTTCATAAAAATGTATGTGTTAGTGAAAAATAACACACAAACTTGCATTATATTACAGGAAAGTGCATGCAAAGGAGTACATATTAGGAGAGATTTGCTGGTGAATTTTTGTGAGGTTTAAAAATAAGTAAATCACAAACTGATATGGAAAATAAATAAGTTATAAACTGATATGGAAATCTGAATTTAGGATTGGGAAAAGGAGAATCCAAAATTGACAGAATGTCTATCCCTAGTAGTATGCTGCTCCACAAATCAGGGCCATGTCACCTATTTGAGGAAGAGAAGGGATTCTCCCTTCTACCTCTTCATTAAGTTTAGGCCCACACTTAGAGATGCTGAGGTTCTGCATTAAGAAGATTAGAAGAGGCTGCTGGATCAGATCAACAGCCCATCTAGTCCAGCATCCTGTTCTCACAGTGGACAACCAGATGTCTCTGGGAACTCCCAAAGTAGGATCTGAGTCCTGGAACATTCTCCTCACTTCTGATTCTCAGCAACTGGCCTTTGAAACATGCTGCCTCCAACATTGGTTGTAGAATATATGCATCCTAGCTAGTAGCCATTGAGTTGGTGGCTGCATGTCTTCTCAGAATTCTCATTAGTAAAGTTGTGGTCTTTAACATGGTCTTTCATCTTCCTTCCAGGTATGGGGACAATAGTTAATTACAGAAAATGTTTCATATGCAATTTATTTTATTTAAGATTTCTAACCTGCTGGGTAAAAAAGCCAAACCTTCCCAAATGCAGACGCATCAGACTTTAACATACAAGGAAACAACCAAGCCAAGTTCAATACAATAAATAGTATTCAACATACAGATTTACTTAATGCAGGCCAGAGGCACCAACTTGTGCCGAAGATTGAGAGGGCCCAGGGTGCACCGCACACTCGCGGCATCATGTGCCCAGTGTGCATTGCAAAGTCACAACATGGGGAGGAGGCCAAGCGCGGAGCCCAGCATCTTCAATGGCCGGCAGCTCCTCCTTTCTAACATTCAGGAGGAGCTGGCCACTGAAGCTGCACCACATTTGGCTCCTTGCACCACCTCCTCCACCCACTCAACATTGAGGGTCCCCAGCTCCTCCCAACAGATATTAGGGCCCCTGAATACACCTTGGTCCCATAGAATTGGCGCTCTTAAAGCAGGCTAACCTCTTCCCCAGGTGTTGGTTTTTTTGGTGGGGGAAGGGGAGGGTCTGATTCAGCTCACAAGCATTTTTTTCTGCCCACTACAAGACACTAGTGATTTGGGTGGTGGCAGCAGATAAGAGAAAAAATAAATAAAGTAGACACAGGGCTAGAGCTCAGCTCCTTAGTGGGGAAATAAATTGTTCCCTTCATGACCATCAGATTGATCATTTGAAGAGTGGCGTTGGAGTGATAATCCAACACAGAATAGCTGGGGGGGGGGCAGAGCTGTCTGTCTCTTATGTGTGCCGAGACGAATCAGTTGTCCTCAGCCAACTGACCAAAAATGACCTGAACTGCTCTTGTGCTTTTAAAGGTAGGAGTTTGATTTGGAGAAATCAGCCTGTTTACAATTTCACAGCGAGGACTTGACATTAATACCAATAAAGGTAAGGCTGGGGAGAAGGGGATGGAAACAAATTGGCAACCCTGAATGTTTTGGACTGTAATCAGGTGCATACAGGGAAATTAGATAACTCAATTGATAATAGCTGGTGATCCATACGAATGTGCCATGTATTCTAGGTAATCCCTCTGAAATAAGTAGAAAGGTTTTTCTGAAGGCAGAATGTCTGGAAGCATCTGGCTGATGTGATCTCATAGCTGATACCTACAGAAACAAATGGACAAACAAACTGGAAAATCCAAGGAGTTCAAGAATGTTGCGGCAACAAATTCTCTTTCAAAATGCAAACTTGAAATGTTTGAATTCATGGTTTCAAAGTCAAAATCTGCTTGGAGCTATTCGAAACTTTTGAAGGTGCGTAAAGGTTCATTTCAGCTGGCATGTTTTAGAGTCACATGTCTTGTTATGTGCAGGGAACATCTTTCAGTATGTGCTCAGTGCTCAGATATCCCTGACCTCTGCCGGCTGGTACAAAGAGTGGAATCCCTGGCTTGTGCCAATTCACTTGGGAGATTTGGAACAGTTTGACCAGCTCCTGAATCTTCTACATCACCACCATCATCTCCAGGAACTTTACAGCAAGGAGAGCAGCAGGCTGACACAATGGTCCGGAGCCTCTTGGACATACCAACCCAGCAACTAGAAAAAGTCCGCCGTATGGCAGTAGAGGAGAAGAAAAAGAGAACCGGGTCCAAGGTGGTGTTGAGGGCACTGAGGAGGAAAGCATCCACTCTCCAGGAAGGGCTTTGCTTCTGAATGAAGCCAACAATATGGGATGTATTGTAGGGAGCGAAGCAGATGGTGAAGTTGAGCAGAGTCACCAGAGCCAGGCCCATGGCTCGTTTCTTTTTATGGGATGGGATGTTGGGCAGGGAGGCCAGGATGCGGATAACATTGATATAGCAAAACAGGGTGATGGCGAAAGGTAGCCAGAAGAGGAGAAGGCTGATTTCCAGCCGGACCGGAAGGAGGATTTGGAGCTGGCTGGAGGAGAACTTCTCATAGCATGAGAAGTTTTTGTTAGAAGGCAGCATGGTGGTGTTGCGGTTTTGGACAATGTAGACAATACTGCAGTGGGAATAGGCCAACAACCAGAAGAAGAGACTGGCTGCTATTGCGTGAATTGGCCTGCGATTTAACTTGTACTTGACAGGGTAGAGGACACACAGGTAGCGCTCCACGCTGACCCCCATCAGAAAAAGGGTGCTGATGTAGATGCTGCTGTAGAAACAGAAGTTGGTGAGGGGGCAAAGGAAGACAGGGAGATGCCAAGTCATGTCCCAGGTAGCTTCCGCCATCTTGAAGGGAAGGAAAAGCAAAAGGGTGATATCAGATATGGTCAAGTTGAGCAGGAGGATGTCTATGGGGACAGGCTTCTGAGATACTTTTCTGAAGAACGTGTAGCAGGCCAGGAGGTTGGAAGGGAGACCAGTCAGAAAGGTGAAGATGTAGAAAGCAAGGACCACACCCTTATGTGCCATCTTCTCGGGGTCTGTAAGGAAAGGGAGAGATGGTAAGTCCCTACCAGGAACTGTATGGCAGTGTGAGCAGAGGAGGCTGGTCAATTAAGGTGAATGGGGTATTGCGCCACCAGTCTTGGTCTGCCCACAGCCACCTTAATCACATAGTGCTTTATATCCTGCCCATCAAGTTTGATTTAGGAATTGAAGTTGGCACACAAAATTGTTGTCTTCAAATTAAGAAGTAAACTGAAGGATTTAAGTTGTCTTTGATTAGCTTTCACAATTGAACATCACACCTGAATCTTATAAATGCCTGATGCATTTGAACTTGAGTTCCTAATACTGCCGAATTTCAGATATGTGCCAAATGTAATCTGAGAACTACATTGCATGATACAAATGGAAGTTAGTGCTAAAAAGAGTTTGGAAAAACAATGGAGGGGATGGAAATAGAGGTCTGCTAATCATGGGCAGTATCTAGGACCTCCAATATCCATGGCACCATACATATTCTGAATACTAGTTGCCGGGTATAGTGGTATCATAGAACTATTCTCTGGTTGTGAGAAATAAGATGCTAAATAAGATAAATCTTTGGTTTATGCCAGCATGTGTCTTCTCATATTCTTCCTTCATTTGACAGCATCATTCAGAAAAGGTATAAATCCTGCCCAACAAGTTCTTGGCGGTTTCTCCTTTTTAAGAACTTTCAAATTTTCAGAAGTATAAGCTAATTCCCATTAAAGAACTTGATTGTGGCTCCTTAGTTTACTGCAAGAATACCCAATGTGGTGCTCTACAGAGCCTGCTGGACTGCTATATGCCCAGCAATCCCAGCCAATATGCCCAATGATCAGAACAAGATAAGATGAGGCTGCTGAATCAAGCCAGTGGGCCAGCATTATAGTCTCACAGTGGCCAAGAGACAATGGGATTTGTAGTCCAATGACATCCATCCATGGTATGTATTTTATTATTAATTTTAAAAGAGCTATACCCAATTCTGGTTTCATTAAAGAAAGAAAACACTTACCTGTGTTGTCACTCAGGAATCCCTCTGTTTGATCGCCAAGGAATAGATGAGGCACTTTCCAGAGATAATCCAGTGAACAGTCTGAAGCCTGCCTTGCAAAACCAAAGAGACAAGATTTTTACATTCACTGAAGCATCTGTCCAGGGGAGTAAAGATAGTATAGTCTGTGGTATTTTGGAGGATATGGAGAACCAACCTACTTCTTAAAGTTGATAAAGAAAAAACCTCACTAGCAGGCAGTTTCTGACTAGATGGTGACCAGAGAGTTTGTTTTGAGCTCTGTGGTTTGTTTTAGCTTGATTAATCTTTCTTCTTTTTTTTGGGTGGTGCAATTTGCTCATCAGTGCTAACTGCTGTATATGGTTACAGGTAGGTAGCCGTGTTGGTCTACAGTAGTCGAAACAAAATAAAAAAAATTCTTCCAGTAGCACCTTAGAGACCAGCTAAGTTTGTTATTGGTATGAGATTTTGTGTACATGCACACTTCTTCAGATACACTGAAACAGAAGTCACCAGACCTTTATATATAGTGAGAGGGTGGGGAGGGGTTTTACTCAGAAGGGTGGTGGGAATGGGTGATTGGCTGATAGGTGTGGTAAACCAGTTGACAACTGTTAACGACTGCAATTAGTCTTACAGGAAAAAGCAAGGAATGAGGTGGCCAAAAATAGCTTTATCATCTATAATGAGATAAGGATCCAATGTCTCTATTCAGACCAGGTCTCTCCATGGTTTTAAGTTTGTTAATAAGTTGTAATTCAGCAATTTCTCTTTCCAGTCTATTTCTGAAATTCTTTTGTAATATGACAGCTGCTTTGAGATCTTGTATAGAATGTCCTGGGAGATTGAAGTGTTCTCCTACTGGTTTCTCTGCCTTGTGATTCCTGCTGTATATGGGTAATGGGCATATTCAACTCATATTCTGTTTTTGCAGACTCCAAAGTTTTTACTGTATTAATTGCACAGCCGTGCAACGTATTTTGAGTCTTTTGGAATTTGCAGTTCTGAAATCAATATAATACGAGGCCCTGAGGAGTACAATATGTCCAAGAGGATTTTCCATCATCGTAATGACTGCTCTGGATTATCCCAAGGATGAGCAAAGCACACGAACCCTGATTCAAAGAAGTAAGGGTTCACTCCACCCCCCCCAAGTAAGAGGACCTTGAAGGATGGAGCAGAGGATGCTGATGCTGCAAACCAAGCACTCAGAGAAGCCCTGTGAGGGCATTTTATTTGCACGCCTGCTCATTTGCCTCACCAGACTTGTGGGTGCACAACCTGGAGTAATGGTTCTTACGAGGCAAGGATATAAGAAACAGGGAGCACTACCTGTATCTGAGAATGTTGCACATGTAAGAGAAAGAAGACAAAATAAAATGACCAACTTCTTCCTCCCAAGGGATAAGGTCAATAAATGCATATCTCCATCTCTTCCTGCCTGCAATATAGAATCATAGAATCATAGAATCATAGAGTTGGAAGAGACCACAAGGGCCATCCAGTCCAACCCCCTGCCAAGCAGGAAACACCATCAAAGCATTCCTGACAGGTGGCTGTCAAGCCTCTGCTTAAAGACCTCCAAAGAAGGAGACTCCACCACACTCCTTGGCAGCAAATTCCACTGTCGAACAGCTCTTACTGTCAAGAAATTCTTCCTAATGTTTAGGTGGAATCTTCTTTCTTGTAGTTTGAATCCATTGCTCCGTGTCCGCTTCTCTGGAGCAGCAGAAAACAACCTTTCTCCCTCCTCTATATGACATCCTTTTATATATTTGAACATGGCTATCATATCACCCCTTAACCTTCTCTTCTCCAGGCTAAACATACCCAGCTCCCTAAGCCGTTCCTCATAAGGCATCGTTTCCAGGCCTTTGACCATTTTGGTTGCCCTCCTCTGGACACGTTCCAGCTTGTCAATATCCTTCTTGAACTGTGGTGCCCAGAACTGGACACAGTATTCCAGGTGAGGTCTGACCAGAGCGGAATACAGTGGTACTATTACTTCCCTTGATCTAGATGCTATACTCCTATTGATGCAGCCCAGAATTGCATTGGCTTTTTTAGCTGCTGCATCACACTGTTGACTCATGTCAAGTTTGTGGTCTACCAAGACTCCTAGATCCTTTTCACTTGTACTGCTCTCAAGCCAGGTATCACCCATCCTGTATTTGTGCCTTTCATTTTTTTTGCCCAAGTGTAGTACTTTACATTTCTCCCTGTTAAAATTCATCCTGTTTGCCTTGGCCCAGTTCTCTAATCTGTTAAGGTCATTTTGAAGTGTGATCCTGTCCTCTGGGGTATTAGCCACCCCTCCCAATTTGGTGTCATCTGCAAACTTGATCAGGATGCCCTCAAGCCCATCATCCAAGTCATTGATAAAGATGTTGAATAAGACTGGGCCCAAGACAGAACCCTGTGGCACCCCACTAGTCACTTCTCTCCAGGATGAAGAGGAGCCATTGATGAGCACCCTTTGGGTTCGGTCAGTCAGCCAGTTACAAATCCACTGAATGGTAGTATTGTCTAGCCCGCATTTTACCAGCTTCTTTACAAGAATATCATGGGGCACCTTGTCAAAGGCCTTGCTGAAATCAAGATAGGCTACATCCACAGTGTTCCCTTCGTCTACCAGGCTTGTAATTCTGTCAAAAAATGAGATCAGATTAGTCTGACATGACTTATTTTTCAGAAACCCATGCTGACTTTTAGTGATCACAGCATTCCTTTCTAGGTGTTCACAGACCGTTTGCTTAATGATCTGCTCTAGAATCTTTCCTGGTATTGATGTCAGGCTGACTGGGCAGTAATTGTTTGGGTCTGGTCTATTGACTACATGGACTGGTCTATTGACTACAGGTGTGTAGCACAAGAGGCTAATTGGGAAGAATATGCCATTAGCTTGGCTATGGAGATGGCTTTGGCTGAAACAGCACCTGCTAGTGGTAGGATGGAATGGGTGGTACGAGGGAAGCTAGTGGGTGATTTCGTGTTAAAGCAGGTGAATGAGCAGGCCATATTAAATCAGAGAATTAGGCTCCAAATAATTTCTTTCTGAGTGTCATGAACTGCTACCAGGGCCAGATTAAGGTTTGATGAGGCCCTAAGCTACTGAAGGTAATGGGGCTCTTTATATGTCCAGCTGTCCTTTGTCAACAACAAATTGTCACTGTTTTTTGTGTTGAATATATGCTATATGGTAATTTATGGACCTAATAGGTATCTAAAGCCATTTGCCCATGCAGAATATAGGCACCCTATATATAGAAATGAGCAAACCAGTGATATTTTAGGGAGTAGGCTAGCAGGTGGGGCCCATTACTTACATCATAGGAGCCTACACAACACAAAAGACTGTTTCTGTATGTAGGTTTTATTTTATTTGTTTTTTTATCTTATATTTTGGAAATGTACATCCAGTTCCCCCCCTTTAATTTATTTGGGGGCCCCCAAGAGAGTGGGCTCCTAAGCTATAGCTTTAGCTTATTTGTAAATCTGACACTGACTGCTACCCACATTAATTGAGCTGCATAAGAAAACTAGGAATGACAGTGGGCTAGTGGATATAGCATGGATAGGCAAACTAAGGCCCGGGGCCGGATCCGGCCCAATCATCTTCTAAATCCGGCCCGTGGACGGTCTGTTTTTACATGAGTAGAATGTGTGCTTTTATTTAAAATGCATCTCTGGGTTATTTGTGGGGCATAGGAATTTGTTCATTTCCCACCAAAAAATATAGTCCGGCCCCCCACAAGGTCTGAGGGACAGTGGACCGGCCCCCTGCTGAAAAACTTTGCTGACACCTGGGATATAGAAACTATCAATTCCCTCAAAGGACCCCATGTGGATAAACCCCCACCTAAAAAGGAAAGCATTTTATAGGTCCCCAGGGGAAAATAATGTGGCAATTAAGATATTGAAGAGCAAGAACATTAAGAACTTAATTAAGGCCAAAAGAACACCACATAGGAAGAATTGTTATTATAACTTATTCAGCCTTGTTGTTGGCATCCATCTGTCTTGAGATACATGGAGTGTTCCTCCAGGGGGTAAAGTCAAAATGCTGTGTTAGCAGACCAAAGTGGCCTCCCCAGGGCACAAGCCTGGCCAGTGTTTATCTGCTTTCTGCCTCATTTTCTTTATAATTGTGGGATTGTTGCAAAGTGCCCAAGGATGCTACATGTGTATGTGCTTTTATTTCTATCAAGCATCTCCCCAGTGCTCTGCAATCTTCCTGGTTGCCCGCCCTTCCTGATCTGAAAAAAACAAACACACCATGGAAGGAACTACCTCATGGTGGGTTTCAGCTAAGAGTGGGTAGGATGGCTACCAAGTTCCAGAGACTGGTGCACTCACTGATCTTGTTTCTAAGGGGAGTTATTCCCTTTACCTTTTACAAAAACTTTCGGCAGTGATTTCGTTAAGGGTAAAAAATATATCAAAAATAACACTGGACAGCTGTCAGGTGCATAGTACTTGGCTTCCTAGTTTCCTAAGTTTACAGAAAAGCCCAACAGATGATGCTATGGGGTTTTCAGGAAGCATGGGCACTTGGGAAGGACACAGAATTCAGACTACTGGAGATACTGTTTTTGTAAAATGAAATAAAAGACTCTCAATCCCTTTGGTTCAAAAGTCAGGTGAGCTCCACCTGTGACAATTTCACTGAAATGTTTTCTCCTATTTGCTTATTTTCAAATACATTTCTTCCATAGCTGTCAACCCTCCCTTTTTTTTGCAGGAAACTCCCTTATTCCAATGCCGTTTCCCGCTGCTATCCCGGATTGTTGATATCCCTTAAATTTCCTGGATTTCAAAGGAAGCAGCTCCTCTCCCTCCCTGCCGGCCAGGGAGGCTCCTCAGCTGCATTGCTCGGCTGCCAATAAGGAGTCTGAGACCGACTGGGGGCGGAGCTTGAATGCCTTGTGCAGCCAGACCCTCACGCCCAACCAGACAGCCAGCCTGCCTGCCATCTATGCACTCGCTCTTTTGCTCACCCGTTCGCGCGCAGCCTCTGGAGTGCAGGGTGGCAAGGCTACTTGGTGCCATTGCACCGCCCTCACGGCATCCCTTATTTTCAAATCCGAAAGTTTGAAAAAATCCCCTATTTTCAAATCCAAAAGTTGACAGCTATGATTTCTTCCCCTACCCCTTTAGTGTTGCAGAATGGTTGAAAACACGCACATGCACACACACACACACACACACACACTTTTTTTTTTTTATAGCACAAGTGATATCTTATGATCTGATACCCAGACCATAGTTTATAAACATCACACACTCTGAGTTTCTGTAGATTTGATAAAACATGTTAGCTTTTGCCTGGGTCAGATCTACTAGACTCAGAGCAGCCTGTTCCTCTAGCCTCAGAGTGAAGTTCTTCCCATTCCTTTTTTCTTGGATCATAACTGAGAAATCCTGACTTCTGGTCCTTGCAAATGGTTTTCTTCAAAGCCAGTGTCTGTATTTTCTGACCCTGTTTGTCCTAGGTACTAGGAAGCACTGTGATTGGTTACTAGCTTCAGAAAGGCATATGATGGGAGGTGGTGTATCGCTATATGAAAAATTGGCACTTAGACATATTACATTGCTCCGGCTATACCTGATGTTGTTCCAACTATGCTCCTGCTCAACCGTGATCTAAGATCTAATGCCCTGCCAGTATCAGCAAATACACCCCTACTTCAATAAGTAATGATCACCTGTGGTGCTTGTGTCCCTTCAAGTCATATATATTTTATTAGCCCACCAATGCAATTGGCTCATTTTTATTTTGGCCTGGCCTGCAGATCCCATAGACCCATTGAGCCAATCACAACCATGGACAGTGACCTACCAGATCTTTGATAAATATCACTGTTTCTGCAGTTGTAGACAGGTATGAGAAACAGGAGATTTATTGAGTCTGCGGTGGACCATGTTGCAGGGATGGCGGGCAGCACTTAAATTAGTTGGTCCTTCCCGACATGTGGAACTACCTGTTGCCGATTAGAGCCAGAAAGTTTTCAGAAGGCTGAGGAAATGGGAAATCTAATAAAAACCCAAGTGTCAGTGCAATAAAAGAGTCTGCAAATTTGATCGTTCCTGTACTGGAGTGGTGTTTGCAAACTATGGATGCACATCAGACATCTTCTGCATTACAAGCCTTCAGCTTCAAGAGCTTCATCTGACAGCACACCACTATGTGAAAAATCACTGCTAAGCAACACACTCTAAACATACACACTTAGACTGTGTACGTTTAACACAGGCATAGATGAGATAGAGAGGTTGCATCCTTCCTCTTTATCTCTTTGAGAGCCGAGTTCTGACATAGGTCACAGGGAAAGATGCATTAGTAAGAAGGATGTGGAACTGTGGTCTAAAGAAACCTGGGACTTCGGGGAAACTTATCATGGTTCTCTCCTTCCCCCGAAATCAGTCATGGTGGACAAATGTCTGTAAAATGTAATGTATTCACTACTGCCAACCCTACACCCGGGGGCCTACTCCAAAGAGTGTTGGATTGTTTGCCAGAGGACCCCAAAATACTTGGACTGCTCTTCTGTGTCCCCCCCTTTCTTTTCTCTTTTTCCCCTCACCCATGTTGTCCTCTATCATATACACTCCAGTGTTGTTGTTGTGGTGTTGGTGGTTAACTATTACTACTTCAATGTATTTATTTTAATACACCTCTATTAACTTTCCAATTTGTGTGTGTATTTCCTGATGCAAACGCAAGTTAAAATCGGCATTTCCAAGTGTGATCAGGCGAACGATGACGTTCAAGAGAGGAAATAAGTTTGACAAGCAAATTGGCACGGAAAGAGGTCATTTGAAGTTGCAAAGTATGAAAAACCACAGGCAAGGGCTGGTCTTGAGGCAGCTGCCTCAGATGACAAATCCTGGGGGGTAGGGAGCAGTGCCAAAGTGTTGGTGGAGAGAGCTGAGTGCCATATATGGCCTGCTTTAAGTTACCCTTTCATCCCCAGATGCTGTGGAAGACTCTGCCTGTCACCAGTTTTGAGGTAAGCTCCAAATGCCAGACCAACTGCCTTCTGTACATGGATTTGGAATAATAATAATAATAATAATAATAATAATAATAATAATAATAATAATTTATTATTTGTACCCCGCCCATCTGGCCGGGTCCCCCCAGCCACTCTGGGTGGCCTCCAACAGTTATCAAAATACATTAAAATATCACAGGTTAAAAACTTCCCTAAACAGGGCTGCCTTGAGGTATTTTCTGAATGTCAGATAGTTGTTTATCTCTTTGACCTCTGCTGGGAGGGCGTTCCACAGGGCGGGTGCCACTACCGAGAAGGCCCTCTGCCTGGTTCCCTGTAGCTTTGCTTCTTGCAGTGAGGGAACTGCCAGAAGGCCCTCGGCGCTGGATCTCAGTGTCCGGGCTGAATGATGGGGGTGGAGACGCTCCTTCAGGTATACAGGACCGAGGCCATTTAGGGCTTTAAAGGTCAGCACCAACACTTTGAATTGTGCTCGGAAACGTACTGGGAGCCAATGCAGTTCTCTCAGGACCGGTGTTATGTGGTCCCGGCGGCCACTCCCAGTCACCAGTCTAGCTGCCGCATTCTGGATTAATTGCAGTTTCCGGGTCACCTTCAAAGGTAGCCCCACGTAGAGCGCATTGCAGTAGTCCAAGTGGGAGATAACTAGGAAGGAGGCAGCAAAGCGTGTGGGGCTGATCCTGCCACCGACTTATCTTTGATGCTGGTGAAAATGATCTGGACCACAGCAACCTCCAAAGGTCTCAGATTTCAAATGTCAAGGTTCACACTCACGATTTCAGGTTAAAGTTCCCATTTAGGAAAGATCTGACCCATCTGGAAGATTTGTATCTGTGCTGCTCTGTGCTTTATACTCTTGGAGCTCTGGGCAATGTAGGATAGCTTCTGTGTAGCCTCGTAGTCCTACTCGAAGCACTTGTTCTTGCTAGGGTCTCAAGGCTCTGATCTCACAGGCCCTTGCAGTTTGGACAAAGGAGGCTTCCGTAGGGATGGCGGCCCCTGCCAGTTAACCAGATGTCGATATGCCACCTGCTCCTGCTTCTTTGTCGGGTTCTCCAGGAGTCCTGCAGCAAGGCAAAGACCACTGGGACGCAAGAGCCAGCAGTCTGCAGTGCGTTGCCTGCCAGCAGTGAGCAAAGGTTTGTTGGATGGCAGTGGAGGAGAAGTAGAAGATGACAGGGTCCAAAGTGCTGTTGAAGGAGCTGAGGAGGAAGCCATACACTCTCCATTCAGGGCTCCGGAACTGAATGTAGCCCATGAGGTGAGAGATGTTAAAGGGCCCAAAGCAAACAGCAAAATTGAGCAGAGTGGCCACTGCCAGGCCCACGGCTCGTTTCTTCCTCTGGGGTTTGATGTGGGGCAAGGAGGTCAGGATGCGAATGACCCTAATGTAGCAGAAAAGGGTGATGATGAAAGGGAGGAAGAAGAGGACAATGCAGAGTTGCAGTCGGACAGGGAGGAGGATTTTAAGCTGGCCATCAGAGAATGACTCATAACACGTGGAGTTGTGAGACGTGGGTTGGGCCTCCGGGTGGTATTGGACAGTGTAGATGATGCTGCAGTGGAAACAAGCCATAAACCAGAAGAGACTGGCCACTATTACATAGGTCGGTCTACGTTTACATTACTGTGCTGGTCCCAAGGGATATCCGATAGGCGAGGTCTAGTCCAGTCCAAGGTCAGTCCAAGCCAGAAGTCACGAAGCCGAAGTCACGAAGCCGAAGTCAGGAAGCCGAGGTCAGGAAGCCGAGGTCAGGAAGCCGAAGTAACAAAGCTGAGGTCAGGAAGCCGAGGTCAGGAAGCCGAGGTCAGGAAGCCGAAGTAACCAAGCTGAGGTCAGGAACGCAGGAACCAGGAACAGGAACTAGGCAGCACCGATGTTGCTCCTGCAACTTGGGTCTGGGACTGGCTGGCTTTTATCTGCCCCGAGGCAAAGGGCGGCTCCGATCCTCAGGTGCCTCGCCTCTCCTGGCTTGGAGGCGAGCACTCCTCCTGCGGGAACTTAGTTCCCTTCGCCTCTCTGCCCTTAGCCTTTGCAGCTCAGGAGAAGCTGGAGGGTTACCGGACCCAGAGGCAACCTCAGCTTCCCCTGACTGGGTGGGGAGTGGAGCACCTGCAGGCAATAAGTCCTCCATCCCATTAGAAGCCAGATCAACCTCAGCCGATGCCTGCACCTGAGGATCCAGCACAGGTGAGTCCCCTTGAGACTCAGGCCCCAGCCCTGGCTCTGCTGGTTCTGGAGGCAGTGAATCCTGTGCAGGCTGGGATCCCTCAGGTTCAGCGTCTGAGTCTGACTCCCAGGTCATCACACCATCCCCCCTCCCAGGCCCCCCCCTCAACCGAGGGGCCGGACCAGGCTTGCTGGGGTAAGTCGCATGGAAATCACGGAGGCAGACAGGCGCGTGGACGTTCTCCGCTGGTTCCCACGACCGATCCTCGGGCCCATACCCCTTCCAGTCGATGAGGTATTGGAGCTTCCCCCTGCGGTATCGGGAGTCAAGAATGTGCTCCACCTCATACTCGGGCTCCCCCTGAACCAAAACTGGCTGCGGTCGTGGATGGTCTGGGTGGAACTCGTCTGGCGGGGCGACCGGACTGAGTAGGGACCGGTGGAATACCGGGTGGACCTTCAGGGTCGCGGGTAACCGGAGACGGAATGCCACAGGTGAGACACGGTCCACGATCGGAAATGGGCCGGTGAAGCGGGCATCCAGCTTCCGCGAAGGCCGAGAGGGGTGCAGGTGGCGGGTGGAGAGCCATACCAGGTCTCCGACATGGAGTTCCGGCCCCTCCTGCCGGTGACGGTCGGCCTGGGCCTTATACGCGTCCTTGGCCTGGCTCAGTTGCTCCGTCAGAAGCTGCTGCTGTGACTGGAGCTCTTGTAGCCAGTCTGTCACTGCGGGAACTGCGGATGCCGGCAGTACGCTTGGAAACAACCGCGGGTGGTATCCATAGTTTGCCTGGAACGGGGTCTGTTGGGTGGAAGCGTGCACTGCGTTGTTATATGCGAACTCGGCCAACGCCAGGTGGTCGACCCAATCGTCCTGGTGGAAGCTGCAGTAGCACCGGAGGTACTGTTCCAACACCGCGTTTGCCCGTTCGGTCTGTCCATCCGTCTGTGGATGGTAGGCCGAAGATAGGCAGACCTCCGTCCCGAGAGCCTGATGTAGAGCGCGCCAGAACCGGGAGGTGAACTGGGCACCACGATCGGAGATCAAACGTTCCGATAGGCCATGTAAGCGGAAGACGTTTTGTAGGTACAGTTGCGCCGTCTCCTTGGCTGAGGGTACAGACGGGCACGGGGCGCAGTGCACCATTTTAGTGAAGTGGTCTGTGAATACCAGGAGGCAGGTACACTGACGGGATGGGGGTAGGTCTACCACGAAATCCAATGCGACCGTGTGCCATGGACGAGGGGGAACTGGCAGTGGCTGTAGCAGTCCCGCAGGTCTCCCGGTCGATCCCTTGTCTCGCCGGCAGACCTCGCACCCCCCAATGTACCGTGCCACGTCGGCCTTCAAGCGGGGCCACCAGAACTCCCGGCTGACCAGGTGGGTGGTCCGATACCTCCCGAAGTGGCCAGCTGCCGGGGCGTCGTGTGACATTTGGAGTACCTCGGCCCGCAAAGGCCCTGGTGGGATGTACAACCGACCACGGTGCATCAGCAGACCCTGGTGCACAACCAGTTCTGGGTATCGAGGACATGATCCACTGGCCAATTCCTGAATCCGTTCCTGAGCCCACGCGTCGACCCGTTGCTGCTTCCGCACTCGGTCCAGCAGCGACTCAGTCTCATGAACAGCCAGGAAAGCTGCTGGTGGGATGATCGTTGTTGGGGCCGCCTGCTGCACCGTCTCTGCAATGTCCTCCGGTTTCCGGGACAGTGCATCCGCCTTCTGGTTTTGGGAGCTGGGGATGTAGCGGATCCGGAACTGGAACCGGGAGAAGAACAGTGCCCACCGGATCTGCCGCTGGTTTAGCCTGCGAGTGGTCTGGAGGTACTCCAGATTCCGGTGGTCGGTTCTCACTTCCACCGGGTGTCGTGCCCCCTCAAGATGATGGCGCCAGACCTCAAAGGCCACCTTGATGGCCAGTAGTTCCCGCTCCCACACGGTATAGTTACGCTCCGCCGGAAGGAGCTGCCGGGAGTAGTAGGCGCAGGGTAACAGTGGCGCATCTGGTCCGTGTTGCTGGGACAAGACGGCACCGAGAGCCGTACTGGAGGCGTCAGTCTCCACCACGAAGGGACGAGAGGGATCAGGATGCTGCAAAATTGGCGCCTTCTGGAAACAGGCTTTCAATCCCTGGAATGCCACCTCAGCCTCCTCATCCCAGGCGAAGGGCGTCTTGGGGCGCAGCAGTCGGGTCAACGGGGTGGTGCGATGAGCATAGTCCGCAATGAATGTCCGGTAATAGTTGGCGAACCCCAAAAACCGCTGTAGGTCCTTGCGGTTCCGCGGCGCCGCCCACTCTCGAACCGCAGACACCTTCCCGGGGTCCATCTGTACACCGTCAGGGGAGAGTCGGTGTCCGAGGAAGTCCACTGACCGCTGGTGGAACTCGCACTTGCTGAGCTTAGCGTACAGGCGGTGCTCCCGCAAGCGCTGCAACACGGTCCGGACATGACTCTCGTGGCGAGCTGGGTCACGGGAATAAATCAGAATGTCATCGAGGTACACCACCACATACTTGTCGAGCAAGTCCTGGAACACGTGGTTGATGTACCGTTGGAACACGGCGGGCGCGTTGCATAGTCCGAACGGCATGACCAGGTACTCGAACTGCCCATAACGGGTCCCGAATGCGGTCTTCCACTCATCCCCGGCACGGATCCGAATCAAGTTGTAAGCCCCCCGGAGGTCCAGTTTGGTGAACATCTGCGCCCCTTGCACCCGCTCCAGCAACTCTGCAATTAGGGGCAAGGGATACCGGTCTGGGATGGTGATCTTATTCAGGGCTCGGTAATCATGGCAGAGGCGAAGCTCCCCACACTTCTTCTTAACGAAGAGTACTGGAGCGGCGGTGGGAGAGGTAGAGGGCCTAATGAACCCCCGCTCCAGGTTCTTGTGAAGGAAGTCCTGTAAGGCTTCACGCTCTGGCTCCGAAAGAGAGTATAGGCGACTCACAGGCAGAGGCGCCCCAGGCTGGAGGTCTATGCCGCAGTCAAAAGACCGATGAGGAGGCAGCCGGTCTGCCCCCTGTTCCTCGAACACGTCTACGTAGTCCCGGTACACGGCGGGGAGCGTTGACGCAGCCTCCCCCATGGAGGCGGCCGAAAGCATCTCGGACTGAGCAATCGAACCCGAGTCTGGGAAGCGTACAGTTCGATTGACCCAATCGATCTGAACATTGTGAGACTCCAGCCAGTCCATCCCCAGCACCAGGGGAAACCGGGGCATGGTGGCAATGTCCAGGGTACGCACCTCCCGGTGCTGCTGGTGGCACAGGACCAAGGGCTGGGTCTCCCGAGTAACGGCGCCTGACCGCAAGAGCCGTCCGTCGATTGCCTCCACCTGCACCGGTTCTGGCTTGTTCTGGAGCGGCACCCGATGCTGAGCGGCGAAGGCAGAGTCCATATAGGAGCGGGTTGCCCCTGAATCCACCAGAGCGTGGGTGAGAATCCAGGGCCCGCCTGGGGGGTATAGACGCACTGGGATCATGAGGTGTTGCAATTCCACTGGTGAGGGCCCATCATGCGATGCTTGGGACCCCAGATAGCCTGGGCCATTGGCTACTGGGGTTGGCGGTTTCCCTGCGGCTGGCGTTTCTCGGGGCAGGTTCGGGCGTAGTGTCCACTCCCCCCGCAGTAGAGACACAGGTTTCCCTCCCGACGTCGTGTCTTCTCCGAAGGGGAGAGGCGAGGCCGTGCTGCCCCGAGCTGCATCGGCTCCTCCAGTGACTCGGCTCTGGCCGTGGAACTGCTGGGGAGCACTGGAGTCGGGAGCCCAGAGTGCTGGCGGGCCCGGGCCTGGCGCCGGTCCTCCAACTGATCGTCTATCTGTAGACTCCGTTGGATGAGGGCCTCCAGCGTGGCGGGGCGATCCAAGGTGGCCAGCTGGTCCAGTATCTCGTCCGAAAGCCCCTCGAGATACTGGTCCCGAAGTGCGGAATCGTTCCAGGTCAAGTCCTGCGCCAACAGCCGAAATTCCGTGGCATAGGCGGCCACTGTGGACTTGCCCTGTTTCAACCGCCGAATTGCCCGATTGGCTTGACTCGCCTTCTGAGGGTTGGCGAACGCGGTTTCAAAATGGTTGCAAAACCCCGTATAGTCTGTCAGCAAGGGGGAGTCTTGCCGGAGCAGCGGCAACGCCCACTTGGCCGCCTGGTCCTTCAGCAAGCTGATCAGGAAGTGCACCTTGGTGCGGTCGTCGGGGAAATCCCGGGCTCGCCCCTGAATATACAGTTTGGCCTGGGCGAGAAACATGGGAAAGCTGCCCGGGGACCCATCGAACTTTTCTGGCAGGGCCACTGGGTACTTGCCTGGAGCTGGGGCGCCGGCACCAGGAGCCGGTAAGGCGTCCAAACGCTGCTGAAGTGCTGTAACCGCATTGCTTAGCTGCTGCACTGTGTGGGTCAAGACCTGGTTCTCCTGGGCCAATGCCACCAGCGCAGCCGCCTGGTCAGTCATGACGACAGGTTCCTCCCGAACGCACCCCAACGAAGGGGGAGTGCGGGTGTGGCAGGAGCAAACTGTGCTGGTCCCAAGGGATATCCGATAGGCGAGGTCTAGTCCAGTCCAAGGTCAGTCCAAGCCAGAAGTCACGAAGCCGAAGTCACGAAGCCGAAGTCAGGAAGCCGAGGTCAGGAAGCCGAGGTCAGGAAGCCGAAGTAACAAAGCTGAGGTCAGGAAGCCGAGGTCAGGAAGCCGAAGTAACCAAGCTGAGGTCAGGAACGCAGGAACCAGGAACAGGAACTAGGCAGCACCGATGTTGCTCCTGCAACTTGGGTCTGGGACTGGCTGGCTTTTATCTGCCCCGAGGCAAAGGGCGGCTCCGATCCTCAGGTGCCTCGCCTCTCCTGGCTTGGAGGCGAGCACTCCTCCTGCGGGAACTTAGTTCCCTTCGCCTCTCTGCCCTTAGCCTTTGCAGCTCAGGAGAAGCTGGAGGGTTACCGGACCCAGAGGCAACCTCAGCTTCCCCTGACTGGGTGGGGAGTGGAGCACCTGCAGGCAATAAGTCCTCCATCCCATTAGAAGCCAGATCAACCTCAGCCGATGCCTGCACCTGAGGATCCAGCACAGGTGAGTCCCCTTGAGACTCAGGCCCCAGCCCTGGCTCTGCTGGTTCTGGAGGCAGTGAATCCTGTGCAGGCTGGGATCCCTCAGGTTCAGCGTCTGAGTCTGACTCCCAGGTCATCACAATTACATAGGTAATGTATGTAATGTATGTATGTAACTATTACATAGGTCGGTCTATGTAAGGAAGAGGGTGTTGCTGTAAATGCTGCTGTAGAAACAGAAGTTGGTGAGGGGACAAAGGAAGGCAGGGAGAGGCCAGGGGACACCTGAAGAGGCCTCTGCCATCTTGAAGGGCAAAATCAGCAGAAGGATAAGATCAGAGATGGTCAAGTTGAGCAAGAAGACATCCATGGGGGTTGCCTTCTGGCGCACTTTCCTCAGGAAGGTGTAGCCAGCCAGCAGGTTGGAAGGGAGGCCAGTCAGGAAGGTGACGATGTAGATGGCAAGGATAAGAGGCTTTGTGGCCATTCTTTCAAGCTGCTGTAAAAGGAAGGATATTAAAATATCAGGAAGCCTGATTCCTATCCCTCAAGGAAATCACCAGGGGGCAGAATATGCTTGCAGTGTCTCCTGCTGTCACTCAGAGGCTGAGGTCATTTCTTCCAGCATGTTCTGAGTCAGAATAATTTCTATAGCATCAGTCTTTAGACGGTAGCAGCACAGCGAGAAAGAGCAAAATATAAACTAGAGAACAAAATGTAGATGAACTTGCAACTTGCATGAAAACATCACTATTTACCATTTAAAATTTATCATTAGTAAAATTAGGATTAGTAAAATTAAAACATATGCACCTCAAAACACTGTTATGTACACAATTTAGAAATGTTAATGATTGAGCAGTATATGAATACCTCAAATAAACATAAAGTAAATAACAATAATAACAAACGATCGAAAACCGGAAGTGAGTATTCTGGTTTTCGAACGTTCTTTTGGAAGCTGAAGTCCCACTGGGCTTCTACGGCTTCAGATTGGCTGCAGGAAGTTTTTAATCCTTCTCCACAATAATTGTGTTTGGAGGTTGCCATTCCTAGCCCTGAGGTGGTGCCAAACACAGAAACCTGAGAGGATGAATCAGAAGACAAAGACCTTGAGGAGCAGGCAGAGCCCCCTGAATCCAATATTAAGGATCCCCTAGCAGAGCCTTCTAGGCTGACACTTGATGAAGAACTGGAACCTTCAGAGAAGGAGGTGAAGGCACCACCATCAGTTTACTGCAAGAGTACCCAATGTGTTGCTCTACAGAGCCTGCTGGACTGCTATATACCCAGCAATCCCAGCCAACATGGCCAATGATCTGAACAAGATAAGATGAGGCTGCTGAATCAAGCCAATGGGCCAGCATTATATTCTCACAGTGGCCAAGAGATGATGGGATTTGTAGTCCAATGACATTCATCTATGGTATGTATTTTATGAATAATTTTAAAAGAGATATACCCAATTCTGGTTGCATTAAAGAAAGAAAGAAAACACTTACACCTGCGTTGCCACTCAGGAACCCCTGTCTGATCACCAAGGAAAAGATGAGGCACTTTCCAGAGATAATCCAGTGAACAGTCTGAAGCCTGCCTTTCAAAACCAAAGAGACAAGATTTTTACATTCACTGAAGCATCTGTCCAGGGGAGGAAAGTCTGTGGTATTTTGGAGGATATGGAGAATCAACCTACTCCTTAAAGTTGATAAAGAAAAAAAAAACCTCACTAGCAGGCAATTTCCGGCTAGATGGTGGCCAGAGAGTTTGTTTTGAGTTCTGTGGTTTGTTTTAGCTCGATTAATGTTTCTTTTTTTGGTGGTGCAATTTGCTCATCAGTGCTATCTGCTGTATATGGGTAATGGGCATATTCGACTCATATTCTTTTTTTGCAGACTCCAAAGTTTTTACTGTATTAATTGCACAGTCGTGCAGCGTATTTTGAGTCTTTTTGAGTTTGCAGTTCTGAAATCAATATAATATGAGCCCCTGAGGAGCACAATATGTCCAAGAGGATTTTCCATCATCGTAATGACTGCTCTGGAGTACCCCAAGGATGAGCAAAGCACAAGAACACTGATTAAAAGAGGTAAGGGTTCACTCCACCAGCCGCACTTTGGAAGTCGAACATTTCAGAGGTCAAATGGATTTCCGGAACAGATTCTGTTCGACTTCCGAGGTACGACCGTAATGGGAGATCTAAAAACAGCTATAACATTTCTTTTCAAAGAAGTGAGTGGAATTTGCAGGCATGGCAGTCCTCCAGAGTGGTTCAAGCCTTTACCATGTTGGAGTGATTAAAATAGGAATTATGAAGGGCCGGGTGATGGTGTGTGTGTGGGGGGGGTATAGATCCCCAAGAAAGGTTGGAGTGGGATAAATGCACCCCCTGCCAGCAATGTTCCTATTTCCCCAAGGTGGTGGGTGGGATCAAGCTTCTCCCATAGATTTTTTTGGGGGTGTGGGTGGAAATACAATCATAGAATCATAGAATCATAGAATCATAGAGTTGGAAGAGACCACAAGGGCCATCCAGTCCAACCCCCTGCCAAGCAGGAAACACCATCAAAGCATTCCTGACAGGTGGCTGTCAAGCCTCTGCTTAAAGACCTCCAAAGAAGGAGACTCCACCACACTCCTTGGCAGCAAATTCCACTGTCGAACAGCTCTTACTGTCAGGAAGTTCTTCCTAATGTTTAGGTGGAATCTTCTTTCTTGTAGTTTGAATCCATTGCTCCGTGTCCGCTTCTCTGGAGCAGCAGAAAACAACCTTTCTCCCTCCTCTATATGACATCCTTTTATATATTTGAACATGGCTATCATATCACCCCTTAACCTTCTCTTCTCCAGGCTAAACATACCCAGCTCCCTAAGCCGTTCCTCATAAGGCATCGTTTCCAGGCCTTTGACCATTTTGGTTGCCCTCCTCTGGACACGTTCCAGCTTGTCAATATCCTTCTTGAACTGTGGTGCCCAGAACTGGACACAGTATTCCAGGTGAGGTCTGACCAGAGCGGAATACAGTGGTACTATTACTTCCCTTGATCTAGATGCTATACTCCTATTGATGCAGCCCAGAATTGCATTGGCTTTTTTAGCTGCTGCATCACACTGTTGACTCATGTCAAGTTTGTGGTCTACCAAGACTCCTAGATCCTTTTCACTTGTACTGCTCTCAAGCCAGGTATCACCCATCCTGTATCTGTGCCTTTCATTTTTTTTGCCCAAGTGTAGTACTTTACATTTCTCCCTGTTAAAATTCATCCTGTTTGCCTTGGCCCAGTTCTCTAATCTGTTAAGGTCATTTTGAAGTGTGATCCTGTCCTCTAGGGTATTAGCCACCCCTCCCAATTTGGTGTCATCTGCAAACTTGATCAGGATGCCCTCAAGCCCATCATCCAAGTCATTGATAAAGATGTTGAATAAGACTGGGCCCAAGACAGAACCCTGTGGCACCCCACTAGTCACTTCTCTCCAGGATGAAGAGGAGCCATTGATGAGCACCCTTTGGCTTCGGTCAGTCAGCCAGTTACAAATCCACTGAATGGTAGCATTGTCTAGCCCGCATTTTACCAGCTTCTTTACAAGAATATCATGGGGCACCTTGTCAAAGGCCTTGCTGAAATCAAGATAGGCTACATCCACAGTGTTCCCTTCGTCTACCAGGCTTGTAATTCTGTCAAAAAATGAGATCAGATTAGTCTGACATGACTTATTTTTCAGAAACCCATGCTGACTTTTAGTGATCACAGCGTTCCTTTCTAGGTGCTCACAGACCGTTTGCTTAATGATCTGCTCTAGAATCTTTCCTGGTATTGATGTCAGGCTGACTGGGCGGTAATTGTTTGGGTCCTCTCTTTTCCCCTTTTTGAAAATAGGGACAACATTTGCCCTCCTCCAGTCTGCTGGGACTTCACCTGTTTTCCAAGAATTCTCAAAGATTACTGCCAGTGGTTCTGAAATCACCTCTGCCAGTTCTTTTAATACTCTGGGATGTAGTTCATCTGGCCCTGGAGACTTGAATACATCTAAACTAGCCAAGTGTGCTTGTACTACCTCCTTACTTATTCTGGGCTGTGTTTCCCCTGCTGAATCATCTGCTCCATATTCTTCAGGTCGGGCATTGTTTTCTTTTTTGGAGAAGACTGAGGCAAAGAAGGTATTGAGGAGTTCTGCCCTTTCTGCGTCCCCTGTTCGCATTTCACCTTCTTCTCCTCTAAGTGACCCCACTGTTTCCTTGTTCTTCCTTTTGCTACGGACATACCCATAAAAACTCTTTTTATTGCTTTTAACCTCTCTAGCAAGCCTGAGTTCATTCTGTGCTTTAGCTTTTCTGACTTTGTCTCTACATGTGCTGGCTATTTGTTTGAATTCCTCTCTGGTGGTTTCCCCCTTTTTCCATTTCTTGTACATATCCCTTTTAAATCTTAACTCAGTTAAAAGTTCATTAGATAGCCACCCTGGCTTCTTTAGGCACCTTCCATGTTTTCGTCTCATTGGTACTGCTTGAAGTTGTGCTTTTAATATCTCCCTTTTAACAAACTCCCATCCATCATGAACTCCCTTCCCTTTTAGTATTACTGACCATGGGATCACACCTAGCATTTCCCTAAGTTTTCTGAAGTCGGCTTTCTTAAAGTCTAGAATTTGAGTCTTAGTATGCTTGGTTGCTCCTTTCTGATGTATAATAAACTCCAGAAGAGCATGATCACTCCCACCTAATGATCCTACCACTTCTACCCCACTAACCAGGTCATCACTATTGGTTAGGACCAGATCTAAAATGGCTGATCCTCTTGTTGCTTCTCCCACTTTCTGGACAATGAAATTGTCTGCAAGGCCAGTGAGGAATCTGTTCGACCTTATGCCAATGAAGAGCTCTCCATTGACTTGCATAGGGAAAGGCACAAACCCATGTGGAAATCAAACACAGTGTTTAGATTAGATTAGATAAATTTATTGTCATTGTCCGTATATACACAGTACACACAACAACGAAAATCAAACACCCAAAGACCGGATTTGCCTTACACATTTACACATATCTCCAACACTCTCATCCTATTAAGACATAATCTATTAAAACATACCATAATCCAGAATGTAACATAACCTATTAAAAGCATAACATAACCTAAAACCTATCTCCTTTCTTACTATTCACTGCTTGCTATTTCTTACTACTGGCCCTGAGGTCATTATTTAGTGCAATCAAAGCTCTTGGATAGAAACTATTCAGAAGACGTGTGGTTCGAGTTTTCATCGTCCTGTATCTTCTGCCAGAAGGCAACAGTGCAAAGAGGTTGTGAGCAGGGTGGGTGGGATCTCTCAGGATATTGTGTGTCTTCTTCAAGCAGCGAGACATGAAGATCTCATCCAGGGTTGGTAGTTGGAGCCCAATAACATTCTGGGCAATTTTAATTATTCTCTGTAAAGCTTTTTTGTCCATTACAGAGCTGCTTCCATACCACGATAATATACTATGGGTTAAGACACTCTCAATGGTACTGTGATAATAGGACATAAGTAGGCGCTGAGATAGATTCAATCCCCTGAGCATTCTCAGGAAATACAACCTCCCCTGCGCCTTCCTCACAACCACATTAATGTTTGCAGTCCATGAGAGGTCCTCAGAGATGTAAGTGCCCAGGTATTTAAAACTGTCAACCCTCTCCACCTCCTCGCCATTTATGTACAATGGTAAGAATACACTTTTCTTCCTCCTAAAGTCAATTATGAGTTCTTTGGTTTTTTTGGTGTTAAGCATAAGATTATTTTCTTTACACCATTGAATTAACCCCTGTATTTCTTTCCTATAAGCAGACTCATCATTCTCACTAATGAGCCCCACCACTGTTGTATCATCCGCAAATTTGATGATTGTGTTGGACTTATACAGTGGGATGCAATCACATGTGTACAGGGAATAGAGAAAGGGGCTTAACACGCATCCCTGAGGGGCTCCTGTGCTTAATACTAGAGTAGAGGAATAGTAAGATCCCATTCTCACTGTCTGCGGCCTATCAGTCAGGAAATTCCTTACCCACAAACAGATCTTCTGATGTATGCCCAAATTGGTCATTTTAAGGAATAACCTGTCTGGTAGAATTGTATTAAAGGCAGAACTATAATCCACGAACAACAGCCTTGCGTAGGTTCCCTGTCGTTCTAGATGACTCAGTACAGTATGGATAGCGATGGAAATAGCATCATCAGTAGATCTGTTACTTCTGTATGCAAACTGGAACGGGTCTAGAGTGGATGGAAGACCGGCCTTAATATGATCTAGCACCAATCTCTCAAAACATTTCATAACGACAGATGTTAGGGCTATTGGTCTGTAGTCATTGAGAGATACCACCACTGACTGCTTAGGGACTGGCACTATAATCGATGTCTTCAGGCAGGTAGGGACAGAACCCTGCAACAGGGATAGGTTAAAGATGTCCGTAAATACACCAGCCAATTCTGTAGCACAGTCCTTAACAGCTCGTCCCATGATTCCATCCGGTCCAGCTGCCTTCCTAATATTAATGCTCCGAAAAGCACGTTGTACGTCAGAAGTCTGAAATAAAAATGGTTGTTTATCAGTAGTAGTTTCTGATGATGTGCTGGTAGCCAATGCTGTAGTGACGGTAGTTCCAGTTCCCACCTCAAAACGACTGAAGAATTGATTCAGCTGGTCAGCCAGGTGCTCGCTGCTGCTAGCCAATTCGTTTTTAATATTTTGCCCTGTAATTTGTCGCAGGCCTTGCCATACTCGACGAGGGTCGGAGCTCTCAAAATGCTTTTCGATCCTCCGGCAGTACATAGCTTTGGCATCCCTAATCCTTCTCCAAAATAATTGTGTTGGGAGGGTGCCATTCCTAGCCCTGAGGTGGTGCCAAACACAGAAACCTGTGAGGATGAATCAGAAGACAAGGACCTTGAGGAGCAGGCAGAGCCGACTGAATCCAATATCAAGTGTTATGGCGCCAACAGGATGGCGTGCCAAAGCCAGGTATCAGTACTGGGGTCAAGAGAAGCCGAAGTCAGGAGCAGTCCGAGTCAGGAACCAGCCAAAGTCAGGTGTCAGTATCGGGGGTCAAGAGAAACCGAAGTCAGGAGCAGTCCAAGTCAGGAACCAGCCAAAGTCAGGTACACAGGATCAGGAGCAGGATGAGCAGGCACAACCACGTGCTTCAGCTCAGCAGTTGCAGGTGCTGGTGAGGGAAGCAGCCGGCCTTCCTTAAGTAGCCAGCTCATCACCACGCCTTTTACGAGCTGCAACTGCCTCCAATTGCTCCCTCCGTTTCTCAGCTCTACGCTCTACAGCTGAGATGGGAGGAGGGGAGGGGGCCTTCCGGCTCCTCTCCTCACAAGGGCCTGATTCTGGCTCAACTTCTTCCTCCTCCTGTTCTGGCCTTGCCTCTTCCCCATCTGCTTCTTCCTCTTCTGAGGAGTGTCGCCACCAGTCTTCTTCAGGTAAGAATCCCTCCATTTCTCTGGACTCTTCCATAGTTGCCGCTTCGCCTAGGGGGGCTTGCCACCACTTCTGCTCATCTGGTGCAACCCTGACATCAAGGATCCCCTTGAGGGGTCCTCTAGGCTGACACCTGATGAAGAACTGGAACCTTCAGAGAAGGAGGTGAAGGCACCACCATCCCAGTCTTCAAGAGCACCAATTCCAAAGGTTTTGGGTCCAGGCTGAAGAGAAATGCCACAATATGCACCAATGGGCTCAGAGTTGTCAGTCTACTTGTGAGTAAGGGGTCTACTAAGGAATAATCTATCCCTGATATTCCTTCACTGCCAGCAGCTGTGATTATTCTGTTGTGGCTGGAAACAACACATTTCTCTGGCTTCTTGTCAACCCACCTTTTTTGGTGAATCCCATGTGACATTAACCTTGGACTGTGTCTTGACTTTACTTCCAGATCATGTTTGGGACCTAGCCTGATTCTGTGTGCTTGGTCTTGGCTAGTTGTTGAAGAAGAAGAAGAAGAAGAAGAAGAGTTTGGATTTGATATCCCGCTTTATCACTACCCGAAGGAGTCTCAAAGTGGCTAACATTCTCCTTTCCCTTCCTCCCCCACAACAAACACTCTGTGAGGTGAGTGGGGCTGAGAGACTTCAAAGAAGTGTGACTAGCCCAAGGTCACCCAGCAGCTGCATGTGGAGGAGCGGGGAAGCAAACCCCGTTCCCCAGATTACGAGTCCACCGCTCTTAACCACTACACCACACTGGCTCTACACTGCACTTAGAACTCTGCTTACTGAGACCCTAGTCCCTGAGGGTGACCACTGGAGACCAAACAGTGCCTTGAGAAAGTCCGTTCACCTTTTCTGGTGGGTGGCATTGCGGCCAGGCATCTGGGCCCTGCAGTGTCTCTTTTTGATGATTTAGCTCTATAATTCAGCACCACCTCTGCGACAGTTCTACATTTTGCTGCAGCTGAATTGAAATAAATCACTGCCTTCGAAATGGAGGGGTCCAAATTCAAATGCATGCTCTTTCAGTTCAATTTGCTCCATCCTTCTTAAATGTTTTGGGTTCAGGGACTTTTGCTAGTGAAATTATGCCACACTTATTTTGAATCCAGAGTTGGTTGCAGCATATGTATTAAAACAGCAGCATAATATAATCATAAAAATGCAAATAAAGCAATTCATAACAAAATAAGATTTTTAAAAATCCATAAAACAACACAATCTTTAAAAATAATAGCACAACAGCTCATAACAAATCACTAAATAACAATAACTAAAGCAGCTGCAATCCATCCGTTTGCCTCATTGGGTCTCTCCCCCTACAAAACCCCCCACCCAAAATGGTAAATCTTAACCAAACATAGCCTAAATTATAAAGAGATAATGCCAGACATAACTCAGTAGGGACACAGGCTTTCTTATTTGCATGCAGGTCTACTTCTACAGTCAAATTTCAAATGTCAATGCTCTGCAAAATGCCCCTGCAGCTCTATCTTGGAACCTGGGGGGAGGGGGAATCTTCCCTATGACATCTGAGCAAATACGTCTCTTCCATGAGGAATATCAATTAATTCCTGTTAAGATCTATTAATCAACCAAACTTTGTCTCTCTGTCTCTCTTTCTTTTACTATATGTCTTTTTTTAAAAAAGCAATATAAATCCCAGTAACAGTTTCAAATCTTACTTGTGTTCTTGTTGAGAAAAATGCCACTTTGTTGAGAAAGAACCACAGCCTTCTGCAGTGACTTCTCCGGTGGCTGGTCTGTGCTCCCACCATATAAGCAAGTGGATGGACATGCATGTAACCCCATCTGGAAGCCTAAAATCTGCCTGGTACAGATGTATGTGGTGTTTGGGAGCGGGGGTGGTGGAAGCAGATGTATTGGGCAACTGAGTTAACCAGTAGAAAAAGGAACCAGATTGTCTTTACAATGGAACCAATTTACGTGAAATCACTTGGCAGAGTGGGAGGAAATGTATTTTGACCACAGTAGAACAGTTCTGCATTTTTTAAAAGTGGCACCAGGCTCCATCACCTTCTGAACTCAATAGGTCTTTCATACAGACCCTCCTGGGATGCGGGTGGCGCTGTGGGTTAAACGACTGAGCCTCTTGGGCTTGCTGATCAGAAGGTTGGCAGTTCGATTCCCCGCGACAGGGTGAGCTCCCGTTGCTCGGTCCCTGCTCCTGCCAACCTAGCAGTTCAAAAGCATGTCAAAGTGCAAGTAGATAAATAGGTACCACTCCGGCAGGAAGGTAAACTGCGTTTCCATGCGCTGCTCTGGTTTGCCAGAAGCGGCTTAGTCATGCTGGCCACATGACCCAGAAGCTGTACGCCAGCTTCCTCGGCCAGTAAAGCGAGATGAGTGCAGCAACCCCAGAGTCGTCCGCGACTGGACCTAATGGTCAGGGGTCCCTTTACCTTTACAGACCCTCCTGGATATTAAGATTGTCAGATGTTTTGGCTAGTTATGTTGCCCTGAGAAATTTAGGGTGGTGGTGGCAACCAGAGAGAGAATATTATTCGTAGCAGCCCCTAAGCTGTGGAATTCCCTTTCCAAAGAGGTACATCCAACACCTTCATTATGTCATTTTCACTGGATGCAGAAGTCAGTGGTAGAGCACCTGATTTGCTTGCAGAAGTCTTTGTTCAATCTCTGGCATCTCCAGGTAGGGTTGGGGAAACCCTGGAGAGTCACTGCCAGTCAAGGAAGACAGTACTGAGCTACATGGACCAAAAGTCTAACTCAATTCATCTCTTTGCCCATGCCAGATGCTTGAGTTGTCTAGTTCAGGACCCACCCTATTATAATCATTTGTTTTGTCTTGATTTTTAATTTGTTTTAAGCAGTAAAAAGGTAAAGGACCCCTGACAGTTAAGTCCAGTCGTGAATGACTTTGGGGTTGCGGCGCTCATCTTGCTTTACTGGCCAAGGGAGCCGACGTTTGTCTGCAGACAGTTTTTCCAGGTTATGTGGCCAGCATGAGTAAGCCACTACTGGTGAACCAGAGCATCACACGGAAACGCCGTTTACCTTCCCTCCAGAGCAGTACCTATTTATCTACTTGCACTTTGATGTGCTTTCAAACTGCTAGGTTGGCAGGAGCTGGGACCGAGCAGTGGGAGCTCACCCCGTCACAGGGATTCGAACCACCGGCCTTCCAATTGGCAAGCCTTAGGCTCAGTGGTTTAGACCACAGTGCCACCCACGCCCCTCATTTTAACCAGTACCACTCTTTTATTCCTTGGTCAGACCACACCTCAAGAACTGTGTCCAGTTCTGGCCAATTTAAGAAGGATATTGACAAACTGGAACATGTGCAGAGGAGGGCAACCAAAGGTCTGGAAACCAAGCCTTAGGAGGAATGATTGAAGGTGCTGGGTATGTTTAGCTTGGAAAATAGGAGACTGAGAAGAGATATGATAGCCATCTTCAAATAGTATATCAAGGGCTGTCACATGGAAGATGGAGCAAGCTTGCTTTCTCCTGCTCTGGTGGCTAGGACCCGAACCAATGGCTTCAAGTTACGAGATAGCAGATTTTGATGAAACATAAGGAGGAACTTTCTGACAGTAAGAGCAGTTTGACATTGGAACGGTCTCTCTCGGGAGGTTGTGAACTCTCCTTCCTTGGAGGTTTTTAAGCAGAGGTTGGATGGCCATCTGTCATGGACACTTCAGTTAAGATTCCTGCATTGCAGTGAGTTGGACTAGATGATGCTTTAGGCTTCCTATAGGCATCTGGTTGGTTGGTTGGTTGGTTGGTTGGTCACTGTGGGAGATAGACCAGGGATAGCCAATGGGGTGTCCACTAGATGCTGCTGGACTCCAACTCCCATCAGCCTCAGCCAATATGGGCAATAATCAAGGATGATGGGAGTTGTAGTCAGGTGACATGCAGATGGCACCACATTGGCTATCCCTGCCTTGGTGATGTTGGAGTCAAAGAAGTTCAGTAATTGGTCCTTCTTGCATGACTAAAAAGGCAGAGCAACCAAGTGCAAAAAGTGATTTTGAGGAACAACGCAAGGTGGTAAAAAGCATCCCATTATGCTGAGTGAGATGCTTGGAACCAAGAAGCTGTAATGTGTTCTGAGTTACTTAACATAGCAGATTAAAAGCAGGGGATCTTTTGAGCACACTTGATAATTCACAGTCTCAAGTTGCAACAAGATGTTTTATATTTCTCATTGCCATTTTTGGTAATCATGCAATATCTTTCTCATTCCCCTTTCTTGCACTGATGACTAGTTAAGGGGCATGTGATATATGACTTCAGTTCCACAAAATCAGGTGCCCAATGGAAGAGCTGTAACAGGAGAAGACCTTATGACCTGGACATTGCCACCTGCTTTATTTTTTATTTTTTTGAGAGATCTGTGTGTTCTTCTGGGGAGAGACTGCTCTTATTCAAGGGCAAGGCAGCCAGAACTACCAGCGACAATGAAGAGGCATTGCTTCTCTTCGAGACAGCAAGGGTCCTCATACACAGAGCTAAATGACTGTTATAAGAACTGCAACTTTAAGACCTTTGACTTGAGATTGATTCTACCTACTCACTAAACCACATGAGGGCAGCCAATGGGTCTCAAACCCTTGGTGAGTTAGAGACTTTCCCTGCATGCAAAGACAGGCTCCAGCAGATTGAGCGGATGAAACCAATAGTGGGCCCAACAGCCAAGAACAAACTGTAGAGGGAAGTGAGGGGCCAATGGGGCTCTTCAACCTGGGAAGGTATCCCATCTAGGAGAAGGAAGACTCTGATCCTAAACCTCTGCTGCCTTGCAAAATATCTTTGGGAGAAGAAAAGGCTAAGGAGTAAACCCTACTCAAATTCCTAAGATGGTGCCTTGTTCTCCTCCTTCCTACAGCCAAGCTGGTGACAAATATATTGCTCTGCTTTCCTCAGCGAGGCCAAGAGAGGAGTCTTGTCATCTGTATAGTCCAGGACCCCCATACACACAGCCCAGGCTTATACCCCAAAGTGGTCACTTACACCCTGGAGAGGTGCTGCTAACATAGTGGTTTGACTTTGCCCCTGGAGACACTGTCTCTTGAGACAGACAGATGCCAACAACTCGTCATTTGGGCCAATGGGCAGAATATATATGCCTCAAAGAAATGTATACAGTGGTGACTGGTGCCCATAGGGGCTGGTAGGCAGAAGGCTCTACTTAACAGCCAGAGTCCATTGCTATTAGCCAGGGGTAGCCCATTGACACCCTGAAAGAACCAGCTGTTTTCCACTTTACAATGCTTCCCTGCCTGGTGGCTCAGAGGTGATCCTTATCCATTACTGCTGGTCAGGCAACGAGCCAGGGATCACATGGCGAACTGTGCAGCCAGTCAGTGATGCACCTGAAGAAAGCCAATTTGGGAAGCGCTGCAACGAAGCAAGAAACTGGAGTTGACTTCCCCTAAATTACTTAACTTCTACTTTTAGGTTAGACTAAAAGAGGAAATACCTTAAAATAGCCCACATCCTGAAAGCAGACTGGATTTGACTGAGTGGATGCATTTTGAGGAAATCGTGTTTTTCCTAGTAACTCACTGTGTCCTTGTGAAGCCAGGGTTTCTCAGGCTCTGGAACTTGATCTATTCCACTCCCTAGTGATGGGTCACCAACACCCACAGGTGCCAGTGTGTTCTCTAGAACCCCCCTCAGAACTCCAACTTATGAGATGAACCATATCTGGGTGCCCCCACCATGTGAGGTGTGGAATTCAGGGGCATTTACGTCTCTTTGCTTTACTTTCCCATCTTCTCTGAAAACCATCTTTGGTATCTGCACCCGACCCCAATCAATATCACTCAGTTATTTGTTTGGCCTTCCCAGGATTAAGCAGCACTTTGTAACCAGCTTCCATTAGGGGAAATGAATGAAGGATGTTTACGGTGCCTGGAGCTCATTGGTGAGCACGTTGTTTGGGGAAATTGCATGGGAAGTAGAACTTTGGAGGGCAAGCACTTAGTGGCCATTAAGCCACTGTCAGGAATCCTCAGTTCCAACCACAGAGTGACTAGAAGTGACGTCATGTCCCACTTCATTCTTTACCCAGCTGTTCTTTATCAAGGAATTGGGAACTTGTGGCCCTCCAACTGTTGCTGGACTGCAGCTCTCAACCATCTCTGGCTATGGGGCATATAGGCAATTGCACTTCTTTAGATATTTGGGGTGATGGGTATCTTCTCAAACAGGAAGCTGGTCACAATGTGCAGCAATTACAGAAGGAAAAGTGTCAGAAGTAGCATTGGGCATCTTACCTTTTTACAGACCGAGGGATGGACATTCGATAGCACCAGCTGTGGGGTAGGAAAGTCACCCCACAACTTCTTTATGGAATCCAGGGGTGGGACTCTGGGAACTGAAGTCCCTTGGAGATGGCGCAAAACCAGTTTAGGATGCAACCATTGTTGGTGGTCTCTACTCTAGCCAGCCTTTTCTGATCAATGCAGAGCTGGTTGCATTTGTTACAAACAGCAGCATAGGACAAGCAGAGTGCAAACAGCCTTGGGCACCCGAGAGTCATGCTTTTTCAGGACCTACCCTGTTCTTGTGAGTGTAATATTTTAACAGTTTTTAATTCCAACTTTTAAAAAATGGCTGTAACCCACCTTGGGACCAGCTGGTGATGGATGGTTAGTACATTTCATAATAATAACAATAGAAATAATTTAAATATTCTCACACAAACACAAACAATTCATACATACAAAACACTCACATACATAACAAACCCCTGGAGATATTGGGGGATGAACATGGGACCTTCAGCCCACAAATCGCTTGCTCTTCCACAGAACTAGGAACCTACTCCCACTGAATACATGAGATGTTAAGTAGTTGGAAGCACAGGGGAGATCGCTTTGCTGAAATGTGTATCTTACATGTAGAGAACGTATATGAAAAGAAATTCACACTAAAATGTTGCTGGGTTTTCTTGAGAATTGTTCTTATTTAATTGCAAACTGATGCAGAAATATGGAGAAATGAATGTACGATTGAAAAAAAATAAGAGAAAACAAAATTGCCAGTCAGGCAACTTTATTTGCAGCTTCCTTGTTGCTTCACCCAACATCAGATCTGTCACCCATTGCATATTGAAGATGGCTGCATTGACACAATCCATAAATTGTATTTCACTAATGCCAAGTAAGACAAGTTCTATGCCTTCCAGGAATTAATTGCAAAAATCAAGGCAGGCACTAAATGCAGAAGTTTCACTTCCACGTTTGGACAAAAGCCCGGATTATTATCAGCCCGAGTATTGCAACATTGAAGTGTCCCAGTTCAAGGAGGTGGACAGAGTTTAGTGACAGCTGGCAGGGGTCCAGTAAGTCTTCTGGAGGAAGACTTTCTGGCTATGTTTCAACAACTGGAATGAAAAATTGTCCTCCTCCTCATGTGATTATTGTGATGGCTTCATTTCCCATCCTCTCACTCCAGTGAAATTAATTCATGCTACAGTCATCATTCCCTCCACTGGTCTCTTGAAGCTCCCTGATTCATCTCATGAGAGACAGCTGATCTACTTCCCTGCTAGATTTAATCATACTTTACTCCTCTAAAAGTGGCACTTTTTTCTCATTTCCACACCATTTCACTCCAGGTAATGACAGGTTGCAACTGGACTAGTTTATCAGATATCTGCTACAGGGTGTGTCAAGGCTCAACATTTGGCAGGGTGTCCAGAGAGCCTCCTTGGAGATGGGTGAATCTGTCAGTTTTGGTTTCTTTCATTTTCTCATTTTGCCAGTTGAGTTCCCCGCATTTCTGTAGCATTTTGTATGTCGTTCTTGTTTTCTAAATCAGCCTGACAATTTGTCCACATTTAAGGGAGACTTCCTCCTAATTGACACATTTTGTATGCGGTTTTGACAGATATACACATTTATGTAAAGAATTCCCCTAAGTAGTCAATATTCAACGTTTATTGAATATATGGGAAATAACTGTGTACAGCTGAAAACGCTGGCAGCAGTAAGATAAATTCAACAGTGTAAATAGGTTTTGATGGATGCAATAATGGAATACTGAATGGTATAATTTTTGTAAAATATGAAGGGATTTATGATATGTAAAATGAACCATGGAAAGAGAAGAAGGGAAGTCATTGATATCTTAAGGATGTAAAATGAGTATTTTAAATTGTAAGACAGTGCTTATATATATATATATATATATAAGTTTAGGGATACTCTCATTTTCCTAAACATATTGAAATACTGCTCCTCAATGAGGCCAAACTTAGAATCACAAAATGTTTAGGGGTATGTGTCCCCCTGCATCCCCCCAGAAAAAGTGTGTGTGTATGTATGTGTGTGTGTGTGTGTGTGTGTGTGTGTGTGTGTGTGAATTTCCCTAAGTATACTGCATTTCGGTTTGTTCGTTTCACTAATGTATGCATTTTTACCCAGGCTTTCCCTAGTATGTTCATCTGTGTAATTATTGGAGAACTCGATCACAGGATTTGAAGAAGTGTGAATTTCAATGGATAGTTGCGTTTTGGTTTGCATATTGGTTCAAATTAGGTAGTTTCTCGTTAAAATGGAAGCAACGCTGACTGTCTCCCCCATCCCTGACTGCTCTAACAGGGCTTCCTACCCTTCCGCCCTTCCCTTCCCCTTTCTGCCTACCCTTGTGTTGGAACGCAGAGATGGGGAATGCATAGCCTTCTGCATGCAGATGGAGCCCAACTCCCACCAGCACTGGCCAGTGTGGCCAATGGCCAAGGGTTTTGGGAGCTATAATCCAACTTCATCGGGTGTTCTGCGGTTTCCCCATTCCTGCTGTAACGCCTCTGCACCCTTTTGCTAGAGACTTCCATGCTCACTCCGGATTATAGGTGTCCTCTTCTGGAGCAGTTTGTGTAAAGTTATCTGAGGACACATAAACACCAGAGGAATCTTTGCATATACTGTCCCTGGTTTTGACTGTGGGTGCTGTTGCAGAAGCCAAGAATATCTGCACTAAGAGTGCTTCCTTGCATAGACCACGTAATAAGCTAAGATACAGCCTAAGGAAAGCCTCAGTTTGCCTGTCCTCCATGGGTGGCGCTGTGGTTAAACCACTGAGCCTCTTGGGCTTGCCAATTGGAAGGTCAGACGGGGTGAGCTCCCATTGCTCTGTCCCAGCTCCTGCCAACCTAGCCGTTCGAAAGCACACCAGTGCAAGTAGATAAATAGGTACAGCTGCGGCAGGAAGGTAAATGGTGATTCTGTGTACTCTGGTTTCTGTCACGGTGTCCCGTTGCACCAGAAGTGGTTTAGTCATGCTGTCCACATGACCCGGAAAGCTGTCTGTGGACAAACGCCGGCTCCCTTGGCCTGAAAGCGAGATGAGTGCTGCAACCCCATAGTTGCCTTTGACTGGACTTAACTGTCCAGGGGTCCTTTACCCTTTCCAAGTTAGGAGGTCTCCTAAGGATGCAGTGGCCAAACTTATCTGGTGGGTATGCTAAAAATGTGTCTGAACTACAGATCAATTCTTTTTATTTCATAACATTTTAATACAGTTTATTTTTTTTTAAAATCCCCAAGTGCTTTACATTAAAATACAATGGCAACATTCAAAAAGCTTTCTGTAAAACAAGATTAAGAAATGAGATAAAAGTGAAACTAAACCTGTCAGGAATGCTTTGATGGTGTTTCCTGCTTGGCAGGGGGTTGGACTGGATGGTCCTTGTGGTCTCTTCCAACTCTATGATTCTAAAGATCAGAAATAAAAGTGAGTAATGCATTAGTCCCATATTGATTAGTTCCAATTTAGTTCCAGTTTTAGTGGTTTGGGCTTTGGGGACCTGCTTCATGGTTATGACAGCATATCAGTTGCTGGCATCCATCTGTCTCAGGAGACAATGGAAGAGTGTGCCTTTGAGGGTAAAGTCAAACCACTGGAGAGTTACAGCGCCTACTGTGGCTGTAGAGACTGATAGGGGAGAGACATGTTTTGTTGCAGGTGGGACAGATGAAGGCTTCCAGTTTTGCTGCTACAGGCGCACCATGGCGTTTTCTCTCTCTGTGCTCCTCCGAGAGGTCACTCCTCTCTGGTCACTGCATATCAGTGCTGTATATTTATAGTCATTCCCAAATAGTTGGAACCTGGGAATCTTTCCATTTTAGAGCTCAGACTACCCTGGCTGTGATGAACAAGATTTGGACATATGCCAGTGGCCCTACAGATATTTCCTCCTCAATCCAACTGAAAACAATCCACACAGCGTAGGTGTCCTCTTCTGGAGCAGTTCCTTGGAAGCTGTCACCCGAGGACACATAAACATGAGAGACATGTCTTCTTATACTGTCGCTGTATTGGCTGTCGCCGCTGACGCAGAAGCCAAGAATATCTCTTGGAGCAGGAGAGGCTTGCAGCTTAGTTGTCGTGGAGGTTCAGTGGTGGGAAGTGAGCAACACTGAGCCTAGCTGGGATGAAGCTTGAGTGTAATGTGCCATTGTTGTGTGCCAATCATGCATGTGAGCTAGAAGCAAGATCAGAGTCAAACTGTTGGAAGGTTGCAGTGCCTGCTGTGGCTCGAGAGGCCGATATGGGAGAGACATGTTTTGTTGCAGCTGGGACAAATGAGAGTGTCTGGTTGTGCTGCTGCAGGTGCACCATGGTGTTTATTCTCTCTGTGCTCCTCCCAGTGGTCATTCCTCCTTTGGTCACTGCTGTGGGTACACCAGTTGACTGTCTGTCTCCAGGCATTGTGGTCCTCTGCAAGGATTCCCACATGGTGGGGTTGATGTTGCCAGCTTTCATGTTGCTTTTTCAGACATCGTTGTAACACAGAGTTGGTCCGCTGGTGGGCCTGGTGCCTGAAACCACCTCCCCGTAGAGCACCCATCTTGACATCATGACATCCATCTGGTCATTCAGGTTTAGGGCCTTGTGACATGCTTGGAACCATTACTGTGCCTGAAACATTCAAGTTTGCTTGTGACTTCTTTGGAAACATAAATAAACCCACAAACCACAATACATCTAACAACGGCAGATTTCTATAAGATAAACTATTTTAGTCTTTTGCATTACCCATTTCCTTGGGGGATTGGAAGTGTTTGGATCAGGGGTCAGCAACCTTTTTCAGCCGTGGGCCGGTCCACAGTCCCTCAGACCATGTGGTGGGCCGGACTATATTTTGGGGGGGGGAAATGAAAAATTTCCTATGCCCCACAAATAACCCCGAGATGCATTTTAAATAAAATCACACATTCTACTCATGTAAAAATACCAGGCAGGCCCCACAAATAACCCAGAGATGCATTTTAAATAAAAGAACACATTCTACTCATGTAAAAATACGCTGATTCCCGGACCGTCTGTGGGCCGGATTGGGAAGGCGATTGGGCCACACCCGGCCCACGGGCCTTAGGTTGCCTACCCCTGGTTTGGAGTCATGTATCATTTGGGAAAGTGCAGGTTTGATAGATTCAGCTCCCAAGGAGACCTGATTGGCATTGGTCACCCAGCCCTACCTTCCACATATGTTCTGCCACCCCCTACACTCCAGGAAGTCCCTTTCCCCAAATGTGCTTCGAATCCATCCTTAGACCTTTGCAACAAACACTGGAAAGTCAAAAGGGGTGGGTGGGTGTTGTGATGTGGGGGGCTTTAAGGACAGCCTGTTGCTCAGGTCCTTGGCATCTTACATTTCCCACTCATGTGTTCAGGCCAAACACTTGTAGTGGGCTGTTTCTTCTTATATATGCGGCATGAGTTCATTTTCTAACCAGGGACGAGAAAAACAGTATCCATCATTTCTGTGTCTCCACTGAAGACCTAGTGTGGTAGAGTGGTCAGTGTTGGATTAGGACCTAAGAGACCAAGGTTCAAATCCAAGCTCTCACTGGTTGGACTTTGGCCAGTTGCTGCCTCTCAGCCTAACCTACCTCATAGGGTTGTTGTGGGGATTAGATGGAGAGGATGGAAACCACGTATGCCACTTTGAGCTCTTTGGAGGAGAAGGTGCGATATAAATGCAAACAACAAGAAGAGCAACTTTGTATAGTTTTCACCTCAATGGTCGGATTACAGTGCGGAGAAATAAGGCTGGACTCATTTGAATCTAGAATCATAGAATCATAGAGTTGGAAGAGACCACAAGGGCCATCCAGTCCAACCCCCTGCCAAGCAGGAACACCATCAAAGCATTCTCGACAGATGGCTGTCAAGCCTCTGCTTAAAGACCTCCAAAGAAGGAGACTCCACCACACTCCTTGGCAGCAAATTCCACTGTCGAACAGCTCTTACTGTCAGGAAGTTCTTCCTAATGTTTAGGTGGAATCTTCTTTCTTGTAGTTTGAATCCATTGCTCCGTGTCCGCTTCTCTGGAGCAGCAGAAAACAACCTTTCTCCCTCCTCTATATGACATCCTTTTATATATTTGAACATGGCTATCATATCACCCCTTAACCTTCTCTTCTCCAGGCTAAACATACCCAGCTCCCTAAGCCGTTCCTCATAAGGCATCGTTTCCAAGCCTTTGACCATTTTGGTTGCCCTCTTCTGGACACGTTCCAGCTTGACAGTATCCTTCTTGAACTGTGGTGCCCAGAATTGGGCACAGTAGAGGCATCATTGATTCTAAAAAGTAGATTAGAAACTCTGTGGGTGGCACCCTCTGCGTGCAGCTGAAATTGGATTCCTCCTCCGCCTCTTTTCTCCATCCAAGAGTTTGTTTCCCGGTTTTGAAACCAAGAAGTAAATCCCCTTGTGTTACTAGAGGAGATAGGTCAGTTTCCTGCTGCTGCTGCGCCTGTTGGGCTCCTTCTGTCAAATGATCACGAGTGATTCTGCTGTACCAGGCAGGCTGCTTTCCTCTCTCCTTCAGGGCGTGGGAGCCAAGCAAAGCCTTCCGACTCCTGCGAGGGTAGAAGGTGGCTGGATCCATCGTGGAAGAAACCTTCGTCCAGCTGCGGAGAGACAGGCATAGCAAAGTCTGAGCTTGTGGAGGAGGTGAGGAATAAAAACACAATTCTTTATTGGTGATGGTTTCGATAGGGACTTTTGGAGAGCTCAGGAGGGCGCTTCAACATGAATCACAGTTATAAGCAGTGAAGAAGTATTGTGGCGCATTAAAGACAAGCAGGTTTATTGTGGCAAAATCTTTCATGGGCTAGAGTCTCTCTCTCCTACCCGCGAGGCATGGAAATGTGATCCATGGCTGGCATTCTGCCAAAGTAGATGATATGTTAACTTATCTGAATTAAAGTTCTCCGGTGTTTGTTATTTAAATATCAGCCATAAAGTAAGTTGTGTGTAAGAAAAGCAGAACGGGAAGATGTGGAGTCAGTATCAGGACTTTTATGCACAGGGAAGGTTGAATTAAAATTAAAATCTACCCTTCTCCCACAAGCATCATTTTTCCTTAGGAAGCTGTCATTGAGATCAGATTCCTGAAGTTGGTACTGTATGTGTGTATGGTCTATCTATCATCTATCTATCTATCTATCTATCATCTATCTATCTATCTATCATCTATCTATCTATCTATCTATCTATCTATCTATCTATCTATCTATCTATCATCTATCTATCTATCAATCATCTATCTATCTGTCTATCATCTATCTATCTATCTATCTATCTATCTATCTATCTATCTATCTCTTCAGAGACGCACAGAGCTATAAATAAAAAATGGATAGTGTGAAACAATGGTTAGAGTACTTGGCTAAGACTTGGGAGACTCAGGCTGAAATCCCCATTCTGCCATGAAGAATCCATCCCCTCTCTTAATCTTCCTCTGAGGATTGTTGTATGTCTAGAATGTCCTTGGAGGAAGGGTAGGGTCAAAACTTCTTAAGCAAACATGGGCCCCAAAAGTCTGTAACAAAATTTCTTGAAATTCATGCCTTCAAGACGTTACAGCTTACATCCTAATTTATCTTTGTTGATACCTGCCCACTGGAGGAAAGCCTCAGTGCATCTAACTAAATGGGTTCTAATCCATGAAGGGTTCTGCTGCAAGAAATCTGCCAGCCTTTTAAGATGTGCTAAGACTCTTTGCAGCGAGCTGAAATCGACACACCTCTGGAATAACTTTGCCCCTCACATCCTTCCATACAACGATCTTGTAAAGTAGGTCAATGTTCTTGTACCCATGTTGCAGAAGGAAGTGCTGATCCTAGATCTATGAAAGGGGAGAACAGCTTCCCTAAATCCACCGAGTAGGGATGGACAAATCTGTCACTTTCAGCTGAGTTTCTCATTTTTGCATTCCTAAGATCCTTAGATCTTTATTCACTCAAGATCTAAGGATCTAAGGATCTAAGGATCTTTATTCACTCAGCTCTCCACATTTCCACAGCAGTTTGTTTTTTCTTCTTCTTTAAGTTCTCATGAAAATCCAGCAGCATTTTAGTGTGAATTTTTCCTAATATGCACATCTTGGTATGTAATTTTGCCTAAGACACACACTTTTGCAAAGCAATTTCCTCTGATGACATGCAGTTTTCTATGCTATGTCCACTAATATGTACATGTTTTGTGCATATTCCTTGACTAGAGACATGCACTGTAAAATTCAAAGAATTTCGAAGGAGGCTGTTTTGGTTTGTATAGGATTTCAAAAGGTGTGACTTTACCTATAAATGTGAACGGCATCAAATTCTCGCCACATTCTTACCATCAAGTGATTTCATGGCAGTGCCAAGATTCGAATGGTGTACTCCCCAGGTCGTTGCAACCCTTTACCCACTTTCTTAGGAATAAACCAAATTTGAACTCAACAAGACTTACTTCTGAGTAGGCATGTGTAGGATTATATTGTCAGTTACAATTGGTGCTGCACTGAAATCTGTCCCACCCAAGCCCCGCCTCAACCATGAAACACACTTCCCTTCTTCTGACTCCCTTTAGAATTTCTCGACAGTGAAAATTTCAGACAGTGCTGAACTTTGAGCTTATTTTATCATTCCAAGGTGGCTACGGGCTGAGAGTGTTTTGTATCTGAAGAAGTGTGCATGCACACGAAAGCTCATACCAATAACAAACTTAGTTGATCTCTATGCTACTGGAAGGAATTTTATTATTTTGTTTGTTCTTCCCAGTAAACATTTCTCAGGAGTTCTGCAGCCACCCTGACTGCTGGGGCTGCCAAGGGAAGAGTCAGCTCACATGCCCCAGCCACCTTAAAACCAATCTGACAAAAATCTTGCACCCCATCCATGAGAATTGCACCAATATTTTCTTTCCTGCTTGATAACTTTTAAATGCATGGAGAATGGTGAAGGGGAAAGAGAGAAGAATTCAGCACAGTGCTAGATATAACACTCCCCCACCAAGGGCACGAAACAATGAAATTGTATTTATATTCCCTGGGACATAGACAGAGTGTGTGTGAAATCCATATAATTTTTGATGGGAACTTTCTTGAGTGAATAAAGATCTAAGGATTATTGGACTCAGAGGGTCAAACAGAGATCAGACCTCCCATTTTGTGGCTGTGTTTCCTAACTTTGAAGCAGCCACAGAAAGGGTTGTGAGGCTTTCTTTTGAATGGGGCAGCAATATTGGAGAAGAATGTATTTAGTTCGAGCTTTCCACCCAGTGCCATTTTAAAAAAAATATTTTTTATTGGTTTTTACAAGAACAAATTCAAAAGAAAAAAGAATTATTATTTTTTAACATATCCATATACGAGATTTTCTGAATCTCGCGAATTTCCCCCATCCCCTGCATGGGTCCTTAAAATATTTTTTCTAAAACTACATATCATTACATTCTCCACAGTTTTCGTCTCTCTGAATTTTCCACATTTTTCGTTTCTTTACAAATTATTTTAAAGTCCAGCTAACGCTTTTGTTTACAATGGTCTCCTAAGTAAGTTATGAATTCTCCCCATTCTTTTTTAAAGTCATCACCTTCTTGATTCCTGAGTCTCCCAGTCAGTTTTGCCATTTCAGCATAGTCCACCCAGCAGAAGCGTAGGAAGGTCAGGTGGTACCCGGTGCTAAAAATTTCTTGTCCCCCCCCCCCACATTGATTTTTATTTTATTTTATTTTTTGCCTGCAAAAATGGTTTTACGTTATTTCATATTTTCTTACAAAGGAATAATAATAAGTAATAATAATAATAATAATAATAATAATAATAATAAACTTTTATTAAATCCTGCCCTCCCCGGCCAAAGTCACGCTCAGGGTGGCTATCATCAGATACATAACATTGGTATAAAATCAAACAATAATTAAATTACCTCCTAAAAACATGTCAAAATCAAATTAAAGTCTAATTAGTAAGTGCTCCACTGAATTGAAATTTCAGCCTTCACGACATAGGAAAACGGCCAAGTAAACAGCTATTTTCATGGAGGAGGGTCAAGATATTAACTGATATGCATGAAATTTCATATATAGCTATATAATCCCTAGTGTAGTAAGATAAGACCTTTGGAGCAGGCATTTAAAAAAAACACACACACGTTTTTTATGAACCGCCCTAGTAGGGTAGTAATTGTTCCTTGATAATTTGTCACCCCCTCCATGATGGAACCTGGGGTGATCCGCCCCCCACTTCCTACGCCCCTGCCACCCAGTGCCATTTTCAGGATCTAAACTGCTTCCCAACTCCTTCCCAAACCTGATGCAAAAATACTGACATCCCAACAACTGTGTGGGTTATGTTTCTTGTCTGCGGCCAGGTGAATAGAGGCTTGAGTGATTATATCAGGAAAGTGCAGGGGGACTGGAGGATGAAACACTTACCTCCCAGCTCCTCTGCCCTGATAAAGATCATAGCCCACTCCCCTTTGTAGGCGAGGGGGAGTTGGGAGATCTGATCACCAATCTCCTGTGCGGTTTCTGTTTTGGCCCTCAAGACCAGACTTGGAGAGGCTTCGATGAAAAGATTCTGCAGAGTGAATGCCTGCTCTGCATCCAATGAATTGCTGAAGCAAAGCACCATGAACAGGGGCTGATCAGCTGGTTGTCAAGACTTGCAAAGGGCTGGGCCAGGGCCAGCCTACCCATGAAACAAGGGGAGGCTACCACCTCGGGTAGCAGATCCAGCCTACAAGGAATGCATCTCCTGCTGTTGCCGCCCTAGCAGTGACAGCTGTGCCATGCTCCTTGGAGGCCGAATCTGACAGCCATCACCCATACCACCTCTACAGAGGCCTCTTGATGAATTAGAGACACTGTTATCTCCTCTCACCCTTGTTCCCAGTTTAGATCTCCACTCATTCATTCCTTCTTCCCTGGTGGCAGGCATGGAAAAGGGATGCCATTTTGTGGTTCACCTCAGGTGCCAAAATATCTTGGGCCAGACCTGGGCTGTGCACAGGACTGATCAGCTGATTAGCGGTGCCTAATCAGCATTGTGGGCCAAGTGGGGGGTGCTTGGTGGGTCAACAACTTGGGTGTTTCCTGACCCTGCCCTCGGTACTTTCTATCACTATCCTCCTCCCAGAAATGGTTTTCTGGTACATGAAAAACTATCATAGAATTGTAGAGTTGGAACGGGTGATGAGGGTCATCTAGTGCAACCCCCTGCAATGCAGGAATCGTTTGCCCAACGTTGGGCTTGAACCCATGACCTTGAGATTAAGAATCTCATGCTCTACCAACTGAGCTATCCAAAGCCAGACCTGTTACCAGCAGTGGAAAGACTAGAACAGTGATTAAAGTTTGAATTCATTATGTTCTACACATAGTTGATCTGGAGGGCTACCAGATCTCCCATGGCAATATCTGCTTGGTAGGCCTTCCCCGCTCCCGAGGGGCCACCCTTCTTGTCAGCACCCCCACTGCCTCTTTGCTTGCCCACACCCTCTGGACCCAATCCTTGCTGTTGCCCAGCAGCAGTAGATAAGAAAAGGAGACGATCTGCTGCTCCTTCAACTTGCTCTTGCCTCTGTTCACCTGGCAGGGGAGGGCAGGTGAACAAACAGCCACAGCAGGGAGAATAATAATGAGATAGAATAAGGCTCTGGAGGTCAGCAGTGTGTGTGTGGCCGGGTCCTGTTGCCGTGTCACTCTGCTTGGAGGGTGGCCAGATGATAAGAGAATAGGACCCCCAATCCTTTTCATAGTCATGTAGAAGAAGGAATTTTAGCAAATAATAATAATAATAATAATAATAATAATAATAATAATAATATTTTTTATTTGTATACCGCCTTTCTATCTTACGATACTCAAGGCGGTTTACAAGCAGAAGAAACAAAAAAAATCTCAACAATCCAATGCAAAACAAAAATATGACAATACAAAACTTCAAAATAAACAAACTACATTAAAAAGTAACATTCAACAATCATTAGAGTAATATAAAACAATATCAACATATACAATTTAAACAGAAATCCACTCAACATTTACAACAAACGATTTCTAAACTAATCAATTAAACAACGGCATAAAATGCCTTTTGTCTGGCAACTCTCCTAATTTTCTATTTGCTGGGATATTGAATGTGCTATATACCCCGTATCACACAGGGCGGACACATTTTGGCTGCTGTTGGTGGAGAGCCACTTGTGGCAGCCACAACATTTCCTAAGAGCTTGGCCTCACTCATGTCCTTGGCAACAGGCTTTGCAGGAGCTCAGTGACAGAAAGAGAGGGCTTTATTGCTGTAGGATATCACTAGAGTCCAGACCTTGAGGCATGGGGTTAATCTCTCACTTCAGAAAGACTCTTGGGAGCTATGCAAGTAATATTTACTTGCGCATTTCTAAAAATATTTCTACGCCGCTATTCAAGAAATAAAAAAATAAGTATCAGAGCAGTTTACACCAGTGATGCATAAAACTGCATCATAAAAACCATATAAACATTTAATAACCAGAGATCACTTAAATATTGTAGGTTCTTAGTATTCTTAGTTGCCTGCATAAGCCTGGCGGAGCAGGCTGAAACGGAAGGTGAAGATGGTCTCAGTGGAGCTGGGATCATAGAATTGTAGAGTTGGAAGGGACCAAAGGGTCATCTAGTCCAACCCCCTGCAATGCAGGAATCTCAGCTAAAGCATCCACGACAGATGGCCATCCAACCTCTGCTTAAAGCCCTCCTATGAACAAGAGACCACCACCTTCAGAGGGAGTCCATTCCACTGTCGATTGGCTCTTGCTGTCAGAAAGTTCTTTCTGGTGTTTAGTTGGAATCTCCTTTCTTGTAACTTGAATCCAGGAGAAAACTAGTTTGCTCCATCCTCCATGTGATAGCCCTTTAGATATTTGAAGATGGCTATCATATCTCCTCTCAGTCTCTTCTTTTCTAGGCTAAACATACCCAGCACCTTCAACTGCTCATAAGGCTTGGGTTCCAGACCCTTGAACATCTTGGTCGTCCTCCTTTGCACATGTTCCAGCTTGTCAACATCCTTTTGAAATTGTGGTGCTCAGATAGAAGGGTTCAGGTGATCAGCCTGTCTTGGGAGCAGATGAGCAGTCAGTGCAGATGCCTTAATGATGGTGTCACATGTTCTCGGCCAGATGCCCCAACAGCAGTATGTACCAGCTGGAGCTTCCAAACCAGTCCTGCATTTTGATGCTCCCAAGTGTCTCCTGAGCTTGGAATAAAGTGAAACTCGCCTTTCCCTTCTTTGAGTTCAGTGTATGTGTTAGAGAACTTGGGGAAATGAAGAAGGACCAGGTCTGCTGGTCTCTCTTATCCATCATAAGCAATGGACTCCTCATCTCCTCTGTGTGATGAATAGAGTTGAAGGAAGGGATCTCCCATTCCATAATGGACATCCAAGGGCAGGCTGTCCCCAGAGAGTTATGGTTGCTTCTGGGGGACCAGAGGAACAGTTAATCACTGCATAGGCAAGGAATTGGAAACCTTTTCTGCCCAAAGGGCCACTTTCCCTTCTGGGAAACTTTCCAAGGGCCATGTGCCAGTAGGGACGGTGCCAAAGGCTAATGTGGGTAGAGCAACAAATGCCAAATTTACCTTTGTACAGTAGGCTTGCTTCTACACACTCACCCATCCCTCTCTATTCTCCACCCAGGAAAGGACACATTCCAGCTAGGCAAAAACACTCAAGAAGGGTGCCAAGCAGGGCAGGTGAAGGCCATGGCTGAGCACCGTGGCATAATCAGAGGTCATTGTCAAGTTTCTGTCCCTCAAGGAGGCTGGTTTGATTGCCTGGTTCGAGGGCTAATTTCTACAGGCATGTTCAGCACTTTCTGACTTCCGTGGCAACTAGATTCGAAAAGGAACACCTCCTTTCTCGTCATTCCCTTTCGCAAACGCTGGATACCAAATACTTTCTGAGTGGGTGTATACTCATCAAAATACCTGATATTTAACAAGCATTTGCCATCCAATTATTTATCTGTAGCAGTCAGGGTTTGAGGCACGTAGCGATCCCCTTGTGACAGTTACACAACAGCTCACAGTAAATCTTGGGCTCACTTCACTTTTTCATTTACAGTGCAGGCTTATTCAGAAGCAAAGCCCCTTCCGTTTAATGGGGCTCCACCCCCCTACCAAAGTGAGGGTGCATAGCAAGAATCACCAACCTTTTTGGGTCCATGGGCCCATTTGCAAACTGGAGAAATTGCCATGCCCCCATCACAAGCTTCAAGTGATACAGGCCATATCTGCACCATACATTTAAAGCACCATCAAGGCTTTCCGCAAAGAATCCTAGGAAGTCTCATTTGCAAAGGGAGCTGAGAGTTGTTAGGAGACCCCTATTCCACTCCCGGAGCTACAGTTCCCAGAGTTCCCTGGGAAGAGGGGTTGATTGTTCAAGCCCTCTACCTCTAGGAATTGTAGCTAGGGGAGAGGTCTCTTAGCAACTCACCCCACTGTTTAACAATGACAATTCCCATGGTTCTTTAGGAAAACCAAGGATTGTTTGGAGTGGCACGATACTGCTTTGAATGCATAGTGCAGCTGGGGGCCTAGGGCATCAAGGGACGCAGCCAAATTCTCTATCTCCCTCCCATTTTGCAGCTGTCATGGTCAGTTCTACTCTGCCCCCATGCATATCGCAGTCAACAGAGAGGTCCTTTCCCAGTGGCATTTACCCCAGGATGCTGCGAGGCCTATTTTGCATGTTCAAAACCACCATTCAACAGGTGTGTGCCGTTTTCTGCATGGAGCGGCATATCTGAAGCGAGAAAAGGTGGAAGAAGAGCTGCCACATATCCAAACTTGTCATCCAGTTTGGACCTATCATTTGCATGTTCCCCAGACAAATATCTAAATGTCCAAACCAAGCACATGGCATTATCTCATGTGCCATTTGTTTCATTTTTGCCGTGCTTCTTTTAATTTTTTTTTGGGGGGGGGGGGCTTTTCCTCATCCTGCTCTTCTGCCTATAACAGCAGCCCAACACACATGAAATTCAACAGGTGAAGCATTTTTGGATGCAGAGCTAAGATAAAAGGGAAAAGCTTCACTTGCTGAACTACTCTGTATCGGTCTCTCTCTCTCTCTCTCTCTCTCTCTCTCTCTCTCTCTCTCTCTCTCTCACACACACACACACACACACACACCCTCCACCCCTCCACCCTCCATCCTGGTGAACAAGGGGCTTTATCATAATTCAAGAATGTGTTCCGGTTGTGCAAAATAATCAAAAAGGCTATAGACCAGGGCTTGTGAGAGGTCTGGCCTAAGGATATAGAGACCTCAAGGGTCTCCAGATATAGGGACCTCAAGGATCGTATACATTCCTCCCCCTTGCTCTAGTTAAAAGCTTAGTAAGTGATAGGACTGTGCTGAGGCTCAAATCCCAAACCAAATAGGGCATATTGGAAGGCATTTTGGTGTCAGTCAAGTTGGGCTGGGGCAGCCGCAGATGGCTGCATGTCAAACTGGATTGCCCTGAGTGGTCCGGGGCTGCCTGGGGGCCACAAGGTGGAGAAACCTGCAAAAATGCCAAGGCTTACCTGACCACTGGATGCATCTTCTTGGGAGAAGACAGGTGCCTGCTACCAGTGGCCTCTCCTTCCTGCTTGATGCTCCATCGCTGAAGCAGCACCCTTCACCCTCCACACATCAGATGCTGAGCAGCAGTTTCCCTGGATGAAAGCCGCTTGCAAAACAGCACCCTACAAAACCCCCCAAACATGCTCTCTGTTGGGGTGGAGGTGGGGAGATGCAGCCTCTCATACCCCCATCCCCTGCTCCCAGCTATATATAAGGGATTTAGAAAACCTCTTATTCCACATTAGCCCCACCTCAAACTAATTTGGGACTGGATTTGAAGCAGGTGGTCTCTGGGTTGGCCCAACGGGGTGGGAGATTGAGGTGAGGGAGGGGATGCACAGTCCTACAAAATGATACGAAAAAACCCTGCTGGAGACTCCATCAAAAGATAAAAGGGGTGGGCACCCAGAAAGGCAGTTTCTTTTTCTTTTTTTGAAGTAATTTTTACTTATAAAATTATAACAATACTACCATACACATCCACATGTAAAGATTCCTCCGAATCTCTGGACTTCCCACCTTCCCCTCTGTGGGTCCTATTGTTAACCTTCTCTACTGTATCTTTTTCAATAGTCCATATTTTATATACCTCCATTATCTCCCTAATACTTCCACATTACAAGTATTATTGCAATCCTGCTAATGTTTTCATCTGTTTGCAGTGGTCTCCAAGATAAATTATAAACATTTTCCCATTCTTTGTTAAAGCTTTAGTCTTCTTGGTTTCTGAGTCTTCCAGTCAGTTTTGCCATTTTGGCATCATCCAACAGTTTAATTTGCCTTTCTTCTATGGTAGGGACTTTATCTTCTTTCCATCTCTGGGCTAATAGCATTTGTGTGGCTGTCGTCAAGTACATAAAAAGTCTTTTCTGCTCCCTTGGAATATCAGCACCTACAATCCTCTATAATAATCTCCCTGTGTCCCTGCGTCCGCCGTCCGTGTGTCAGTGGAAATCGCAACTGCGCATGCGCTCCACTGACACACGGATTGGAGCGCAGAGAGGAGGAGGAGCCTGATTGGTTGGAGCGCAGTGCGAGCGAAGCGCTTGCGCTTCACGAGCCTCCGAATCTCTCCGCTCCGCAATGGACCTCTCCTCTCCGCAATGGCGGCCGCTCCCCGTGCGCTGCTGCTTCTCCCCTTCCCTTCTTTCTCCCCGCCTCAGCCACCCGTGGCGGCGGCGGGGAGGGCGGCCGTCGCCGGGGCTGCCGGCGGAGCAGCGGCAACAGGCGGCTCCGCCATGGTGGTGGCTTGGCCGCCTGAGGCGGGGAGAAGGAAGCGCCTCGGGTCCCCGTCGCCGCCGCTAGCGCCCATTATTAATGGGCTTAATTCAACTAGTTCCTAATAAAAAAGCCTCTGGGTGTTTTTTTTTAAAAAAAATAAAAGCTATTTTAAACATTTTTTCCAACTCATTATATATCATTTCCCAGAATGCTTTTGTTACTTTACAATACTACCGCGTGTGATAAAAGGTGCCTCCTTTTTCTTTACATTTCCAGCAGATATTTGTACCTGCCTTATACATTTTTGCTAACTTACTAGGAGTCAGATGCCATCGGTACATCATTTCGATATAGTTTTATTTCAGTGTACAATTTTTAAATCAGTTTTCCACAACCTTCTGGAAGGCAGTTCCTGTCACAAATTGTGGCTCTTTCTTAATCATCTGCATCTTGAGCAGCAGGTGAAAATGAAACAGGCTGATTGGAAAGCGAGAGGCTCTGCCAAGGTTCTCAAAACAAGCAAGGGGACGTGTGTTCATGAACAATTTTACAAGCCGGGACTCTAGCTGGGGATTGTACAAAGGCGTTCTATTCCCGGTGTGTTTACATTCAGGCTCCTAGCTTTCCACCTTCCCCCAAGGGATTGTATTGACTTCCCGTCCCATGATTTATCCCTCAGAGACACTAATGGATAAATAATTCCCCTCACTTGGGAGGCAATCCCTCCTCCTTCACCCGCACACTGTTTAGACTGGAGACAAGCAAGCTGCTGCAGCAGCAGAGAGGTGCGCTGGGAGAAGCTGGAGGGGGAGATGGGAAGCAATGCTGGGAGACAGACGCAGAAAGGCCAAAGGTCTAAGTTTCCACGGTTCCTCACAGGGCCGGCCAGGCCTTTTGGTGTATGTCTGCCAATTTAAAAGCTTGCACCGGCTGCCCATATAATTTTAATAATAATAATAAAAATAATTTATTATTTGTACCCTGCCCATCTGGCTGAGTCTCCCCAGCCACTCTGGGCGGCTTCCAGCAGATATTAAAATACATTAACACATCACAGATTAAAAACTTCCCTAAACAGGGCTGCCTTCAGGTATTTTGTAAATGTTGTTGTTGATCTCTTTGACCTCTGATGGGAGGGCATTCCACAGGGTGGGCGCCACTACCGAGAAGGCCCTCTGCCTGGTTCCCTGTAGCTTTGCTTCTTGCAGTGAGGGAACCGCCAGAAGGCCCTCGGCACTGGATCTCAGTGTCCGGGCTGAATGGTGGGGGTGGAGACGCTACTTCAGGTATACAGGACCGAGGCTGTTTAGGGCTTTAAAGGTCAGCACCAACACTTTGAATTGTGCTCGGAAACGTACTGGGAGCCAATGTAGATCTCTTGGACCGGTGTTATGTGGTCCCGGTGGCCACTCCCAGTCACCAGTCTAGCTGCCGCATTCTGGATTAATTGCAGTTTATGGGTCACCTTCAAAGGTAGCCCCACGTAGAGCGCATTGCAGTAGTCCAAGCGGGAGATAACTAGAGCATGCACCACTCTGGTGAGACAGTCTGCGGGCAGGTTAGGGTCTCAGCCTGCATACCAGATGGAGCTGATAGACAGCTGCCCTGGACACAGAATTAACCTGCGCCTCCATGGACAGCTGTGAGTCCAAAATGACTCCCAGGCTGCGCACTTGGTCCTTCAGGGGCACAATTACCCCCATTCAGGACCAGGGAATCCCCCACACCCGCCCGCCCCCTGTCCCCCAAAAACAGTACTTAAAAGCTTGCACCGGTTGCCAGGCCAGATTACAAGGCTCTTAACAGAGTTTGTCCCGGTGTTTATTCCACTTTCCTTCTTCAGCTCAGGGTTTGAGCACCCACGGTCAGCTTTTACTTGCCATTCCCATGCCAGGTAAGGAATGTAGTTCAGGACTTTTGCAGTGGCTCAGGTGATGGCTCAAAACAGGCTCATTAAAAGAAAATTAATGTCACCTCTCTGAGGTTTTGTCATCACAGGACACATTTATGATGGATGCATTCCTGGGTGGTGTTTAGTGGCGACCGCAAGCTACTATACCTGTTTGCAAAGCTCTTTGACAACCCAATCTTTGTTCATATGGGGAAAGGGTTCCCATCGGTGCTTTTTTCTGGGGGTACACAGGGGTACGGATAACCCTAAATTTTTTGTGCATCTAACAGATTTTATATATAAAAAACAGTTTCTTCTCTAGCATGGTGAATCGTCAGTTCTGTTGCTACCCCCAATGACGGCCTCATTTCCTGTCACGGTGTTTCCTGAGTCTCAGGCGGAAGCGAGCGTTTAATGTGTGAAGTAGCAGTTGGAATCTAGCACGGTGATTGGTCAGTTTCGTTGTCACCACCTCCGATGGCAGCTTCACTTCCGTTGCCAGTGATTTTCTCGAGTCAAAATGAGAGTACCCCTAAAACATTTTTTTTAAAGAAAAAAAGCACTGGTTCCCACTAAAATCAGGAATAAGATCTCATACCTGCTTGGTGCTTATAAAAAGGTATTGGAAAGTTGGAAAAGGTTGAGAAAAGCAGTGTAGAAGGGGGGAGAAGTGTCATGCACTGGTTGGACGCAGAGGAATGGTGGGAGGAACCGGTCGTGTGGCAGGGGTGGGACTAGAGAGGGTTTTTAAAGGCAGGATCCTAAGCATAGCTGTCAACCCTCCCTTTTTTTGCGGGAAACTCCCTTATTTCAAAGCCGTTTCCCGCTGCTATCCCGGATTGTTGATCTCCCTTAAATTTCCCAGATTTCAAAGGAAGGAGCTCATCTCCCTCCCCGCTGGCCAGGGAGGCCCCTCAGCTGCGTTGCTCGGCTGCCAATAAGGAGTCTGAGACCGACTGGGAGCTTGCATGCCTTGTGCATCCAGACCCTCACACCCAACCAGACAGACAGCCTGCCTGCCGTCTATGCGCTCGCTCTTTCGCTCACCCGTTCACGCGCAGCCTCTGGAGCGCAGGGTGGCGAGGCTACTTGGTGCCATTGCACCGCCCTCGCGGCATCCCTTATTTTCAAATCTGAAAGTTTGAAAAAATCCCTTATTTTCAAATCCGAAAGTTGACAGCTATGGGTAGGACCAGAGAGGGTTTTTTAAGGCAGGATCCTAAGTCATTTAAACTTGGCCATTTGAGGTGGCAACCCTGTGCTGAACATGACTTTCAAGGATTGTTTTCTCTGCAGCAGCAGGAGCCTCACTCCTGAATGGAGTTTGGATCTGGCGTAACTTTGTACTGGCTTTGCTTTACAACTATCTACTTGTGTATAGGAACCACTCCCTTATTCTACCAAGAAGTGTGTCTTTCGATTTGTCTTTTTCTCCTGGAGCTCCCTGTTATTCAAACTGCATTCTCAGCCCCTTTCCTCCCTCTCTTCCCGCTCCCTCTTCAGCCTCGCTCTATCTGAGCAGGAAGTGGAGCTAAATAAATACAGTTAAATAAATATACAGGTCAGCTAAATAAATCCTATAACATAGGGACTTCTGCTGATGGGCAGAAGCTGAGGCAGTCAATCTGTCTCTGGACTGAGCTGGAGGCTCACACAACTGAGTGCTTCTCCACACGAAAATAAGAATAACTCCTGAATATAGAAAGGTAGCTTGCTGGAGATAAGTAATCCTGATCCAGCAGGCTCTTGTGTTTTTATGGCTATACACATGCCAAAGCAATGGCCTGCAAGGAAAGATGGGTTGGGGGAAAGTCGATTCAAATCCATATCTTCTCTGAATCTTTCAATGCTATTCTCCAGCACAAGATTTTTTTTAAAAAATCATAGTCTGGGGAGGAAATGCTTGAAAACATGCACATTGGTGAAAATATCACACAGAAGTGTATTATCAGGGGAGAGCCATTTTGCAAAAGTATGGATATTAGGCAAAATTGCATACAAATATATGTATGTCAGGTAACATTTGAACTGAAATCCTGCTGAATTTTAATGAGAACTTTAATTAATAATAATCAAAAATTAATGTGGAAATGTGGAGACTTGAATGTGAGCCTGGAAAAAATGAAATGGACACATATGCCTATCCCTCCCCATGAGTCCCAAAAGGCTGGAGCTGAACTTTAGGAACTGGAGAGTTTGTTTGGTACCTCTGAGTTTGAAAATAAATTAAAAACCTGGACTACTGCAGAAGATTTATTTCCCTTCCCAATTTTAAAATCAGAGTACTATTCACAATATGCATAGTGCTCCCTCTGAAAAAATGCTTTTAAAAACAACAGCACCCAAATGAAATCAAACAATAATGAATAAATACCTTGGAAAACAATAATTGCCATAGTTTTCTGTGTATAACACGCACCCGTGTATAAGACGCCCCCAATTTTTGGGGACTCAAAATTATGAAAATAGAGGGAAATTTCCCTGAGTTGTTGGGCTTTTTTGGGGGAGGATTGACCGCCTGAACAATGCTTCCTATCGCACATGACGCAAAAGCAACCAAATATCTGAACGGGCGTCCGCTGCAACAGCTAATCAAAAAAAGGCCTGGACACAGCCAACAAATATTGCAATACTGCCTATGACAATCTCCAGCTCCCAGCAGCAACCAAACCCCCGTCCCCATCCCCTGCACTACCCGTCTATAAGACGAGTCAAATTTTTCAGCATTAAGTTACCGGCGGTGGTGGGAAACCTCACCTTATACACAGAAAAGTTCAGTACTCTCATTTGGCTATGTGTAGTTTAGAAGCATAGCCACCACCCTGGTACCCAATTGACGGATTTGCTTGTGCCTCTGTACAACTCTTGCTTGGTCAACTTCTTTTCCAGTGGATTTCTTTTGCATATAGATGTTGTGATATGCAGAACACAAATGTCCAGTCCCATTATTCTGCTGTTTCCTTATTAGACTTATGCAAATATTTCCCGTCTGGGGGAATAATGGAATTCTTTTGCTAACCTGTGAGCAGTTCACTATTTCAGTTGATTCCTGATGCAAATAAACTCTGAAGAATATATAATATTAGATATCAGGGAGGCCTGCTATCTTTTCCCTCGGAGGCAGAAGCAGCTGGAGGCCATCGGTGGAGGAGATGAGCTGCCCACCTCACCCTGGTCCACAGCGGCCTTCATTCGCTGCTGCCAATTAAGCTGGTGTTTCCCCATCTCTCGCCAGCAGAGAGAAGCCTGCACCATCCCTGTGTGAGTGACTGAATGAGGGAGTTGGGGCTATATTGCTTCCTGGGCTGACTCAAGCTGAGCCGAACTGCCAGTGGTGAACCCAAAGGATGAGAAGAAAAGGGCATGTACAATTGGGGGATCTGCTTTGGGGAGAGCGCAAGAGTCACCTCCTTAAACATTTGGAGGCTATTTTTATTTTTATTCTTATTTTATTAGTTAATGAATTTATATACCGCCCTATACCTGGACGTCTCGGGGCAGTTCAAGGATTAAAATCTGGTATTGGTATTGGTTGTGCTTGTTTGCTTCGTTTCTCCTTTCTTCTCCTACGGTGATGGTCTTAGCTTAATTATAAATGTGCAGTCAGGTTGTTTAAGATTGTTCAATTTCCAAGAGGGAGGGAAAGATGTGTCTGGGACAGGACGAGCGGAGGGGGTTGCGGTGCTTTATTTCTCCTCCTTTCCAAATCTGTTTGCAATTTTTAATTTAAAAGTCCTCATTAAAATGTGATGGACTATATGGAACTTGCTGAGCTGACCGGGAAACTCCGTGACCAGAGGGAGGAAGCGGTGGAAGAAGATTGGAAGAAATTTAAATTATATTTTAAAAAGTATTATAAGATTAAAGAGTAGAAGTAAGCTGAAAGATAAGTGAGGCTGTAGAGTTAGAAAATAGATTTAGGTTTTATAATTGTTTGAATAAATGTTATGGATAATAGAAAAGAAGAGATGTTAAGGTCATTTAATAAAAAATGTTTTTAATGATGTAAAGAATTTACTAAAGATGATTTACAAGGTACGCAGGAAGAGAGGACGGGAGGAAGTCAACCCACAATGATAAGAAAGAATGACAGGTTAAAAGGATTCATGTATGTTTTTATTTGTATTATTGTATGGTGTGTTTTTGTTGTTTGATTGTTGTTTGTGTTTTTTATTGTATTAATTTGTTAAAACCAATAAAAATCTATTAGAAAATAAATAAATAAAAGTCCTCATCAAAATGCAGGCTATTTTTACTACTATATGCATTTATATGTACCTTCTCCAGTAATGTATGCATATTGTACTCATATCTTGTTTGAGGAAATGCACTGCAAAATTCAGAGATGTGCAACTTTGGGAGGATGTCTTCCTTTTGGTTCACCTTTCCATGAGAACTCAATCAAATTTATCCTCCTGATGTGGCCCTCTAGATGTTGTATTTGTTATTTTATTCATTGCATTTATAGCCCACCTTTTCTCCCCATTTTTATTTAATCCCCATGACAACCCTGTCAGGTAGGTTAGGCTGAGAGGCAGCAACTGGCTAAAGTCCACCCAGTGAGAGCTTCCTGGTTGAGTGGGGATTTCAACATTGGTCTCCTACACTCTACACCACACTGGCTGGACTATAGCTCCCACTAGCCCCAGCCAGCAGGGCTGAAGGTCAAGGATGATGGGAATTGTGTAGTTCAAAGTAACATCTGGGGGTGGGGCACAGGTTTTCCAGCCCTGGTTGAGAGTGAGATAAATTGAAGTTTCGTGGGGCAGTATCCTTGCATAGGTAAAGAAAAGCCTTTATTTATTTTGCAGGTACTGAAAGGATGTCATTATACAATGCCATGGTCCTTGCTGTCTACATCTTTGCCTTCCTGGCTGGCCTCCCTGCCAACCTCCTGGCCTTCTACACATTCCAAGCCAAGGTGCGCCAGAAGGCAACCCCAATAGAAATCCTCTTGTTCAACTTGACTGTGTCTGATGTCATCCTCCTTCTCTTTCTGCCCTTCAAGATGGTGGAGGCCGCTTCGGACATGACGTGGCCTCTCCCCATGTTCCTTTGCCCTCTCACCAACTTCTGTTACTACAGCAGCATCTACATCAGCACCCTGTTCCTCATGGCGATCAGCGTGGAGCGCTACCTGGGCGTTGCTTATCCTATCAGGTACAAGTTGAACCGGAGGCCAATGTATGCGGTGTTTGCCAGCATCTTGTTCTGGTTCCTCGCCTGCTCCCACTGCAGCATCGTCTACATTGTGGAACTCGCAGTGCCAGACCGTAATAACGAGACCAACTCTGCCAACGCCTCCAAATGTTATGAGAGTTTCTCCCCCAACCAGCTCCACATCCTCCTTCCTGTCCGCCTGGAGCTCTGCATCACTCTCTTCTTCCTCCCTTTCCTCATCACCCTTTTCTGCTATGTCAACTTAGTCCGCATCCTAGCCTCCTTGCCTAACATCCACGCCCGCAGGAAGCAACGGGCTGTGGGGCTCGCTGTGGCCACTTTGCTCAACTTTGCCGTCTGCTTTGCTCCCTACAACATCTCCCACATTGTGGGCTTCATCCAGAATGAGAGCCCTTCCTGGAGGGTTTATGCTTTGCTCCTTAGCACCCTCAACGCTTCCATGGACCCAGCCATCTTCTACTTCTCATCCACTGCCATCCAACAAACCTTTGCCAAATGTTTTTCCGGCCTGGGACGCAAGTTTCATGCCATCATGCCATGGTGCTATCAGTTTTGCGGGTTCTGCTGTGACGTCGAGATGGACAACAGTGGGGTTGATAAATCTTCTATTTCTAACCTGGGGGAGCTGCCTTCTGAAAGGATTGTGAGGGGCAGGTAGCCTGCTTTGACCATACTTTAGGTCTTTGAATGAAAGAGGATGTCCATGTGGAGAAATGAAGGACCTTCTTTCCTGTGGCTCTCAACAGACCTTTGCAAACTCCACAGAGTTTCAGCCGCTAATACATATGGAAGGTCAGCATGGAGTTTCTCCACAGATGACTGAAAGGCTTATTTAAAGCTATGGTTGGCCTATGCAATGTGCTTCAGAGGACTAAGTGAAGCATTTTGGCTTGCCTAGGAGGCAAAGATTTGTGGTCAACACCACAGAAGGAACCTTCTGTCGGTTCATGAATCACTCCACCTCCCAGTTGCCAGAGAAGGAGCTGAGAGAGAAGCTACCTCTTCAGAACTCACCCTTTCGACAGGGGAACCTTAGTTCTGGTGGCCAATGGTGGCCCACACTGCCTCTGCCTAGACCTTGGGACTACGCAGGCCACACCCATCACTGGTCTTGCTCTGCTCCCTCCTATAGCAATTTTATGTGGCTGGAATGTGTGATAGATAATACCTCGTTTCCCTAGCTGGAGGATGGAGGACTGATTTGTTTTAAACCATTTTGAATATTGTGTTTTAAATGGTTGTGACCCACCCTGGGGAAAGGATACATAATAAATCTAATATTTAATGATAATGTGTGACTGGCCGCACCCATCTTTGCCACACCTGCCCCTGGCACAAGCCTCCAGAGGGCCACGCCCAACAGGAAAAGTGGCCCTCAGACTGAGAAAAGTGCCGATCTCTCAACAGTGAGCTAGTCTATTTGCTCCAAAAGCAACATTGGCCCCCATTTTGCAGTTGACATCTTGTCCTTGGCCTTCATCTGCTACTGCTGGTTGTGGTACTGAAACTAAGACCTTGACCTTGCACAGGCCTTCTCAAGATCTGAGTTCTGGACAATTAGCAAGGATGCTCAGTGCTCCCCCCCTCTTTTTTTAAATTTATTTTTTAATAAATTTTATTTGCTTTATACATGTTACATGTATTCAGAAAAAATTCAGTTGTACAAATAGTAAAGAGAGTAAACAAGATACATGTTATCTTAATTTGACCTGCGACAAAACTAACATATACCGAAGCATGAATAATAAAATGAAAAATACCTAAATAAAAAATAGAAAAATGTAAGTATGTCGGATAACTTATAAATGAAAAGAAAAGAAAAAAGAAAATGTAGGGGGGGAATAGAGGGGGGAAGCTGTTTCTTATACACATCTTTTAAGAAATACAAGCCTTCACTGATTTTCTGGCTAGATTCCCTGATTTAATCTCACTGTAAACATGTGGTACAGTGACAATAAAGTATTTCTATTTCTAGTACATTGACTTCCTTCGACCCCTATACGGTTCCCATAATCTAATATCTTTGGTTGTCTGTAATCAGTTTAAACTTAGTAGAGAGCTAAGGAGCTAATTTGTTTACCTGTGGAGTTTTTAATCTAGACTAAGCCAGTCATAGTTTTGGGAACCTACTTTCTTCCTGCTGCCTCTTCAGCCTTGCTGTATCTGAGCAGGAAGTGGAACTAAATAAATACAGATATATCAATATACAGGTCAGCTAAACACAACACACTTAGGAACTTAATGCTGATGGACAGAAGCCATAGTCCTTGCAATCGGAAGATGAGGCAGTCAATCTGTCTCTGGACTGAGCTGGAGGCTCACACAATTGAGTGCTGCTCCACATTAAAATAGGAGCATGTAAATCTTGAATACAGAAAGGCAGTTTGCCAGAGACAAGTGATCCTTGTTGCTGACAGGCTTATTTTATATGAAGTAGCCCACTCCAGATAGATGTTTATCACCTGTGAGAAGATAGATAGATAGATAGATAATTTATTGTTACGGTGGTCCACCAGCACACACCTGTGAGAATTTATCAAGAGCAGGAGGGAACTGTGGAAAGTTGCCCCGTGTGGTCAACCACTGAATTGCAGCTGGCATTTCCCCTGCCCTAGACTGAATCCGCCCACCGTGGTTGGCCATGTTATCCTCCTGGTCAGGAAGCAGGCTAAGAGGACTTCCTGTTGAAGTTGAGAACCTTGCTTGAGCAACAAGATCTTCCTGGAGTGGTCCTGGTCCTCTGGGGGCGAAGTCAAGCAGCTGCAATAGCAGCACCAAAGTCACCTCCCCGGGGCACAAGCCTGGGCAGTGTGTATGGAGGTCCTGGGCTGCCCAAATGACAAGACCCCCCCTTTTGACTTCACGGATGTGGTCCAAAGGAAAGCAGAGCAATAGGTTTGGCATCAGCTTGGCTGCAGGAGTTGCAAGAAGGAGACATAGAAGGCACCATTCAACCATCTTAGGGACTCCACTCCTAATTTGTGTAGGGTTTACTCCTTGGTCTTTTCTTCTCCTGAAGATGACCAACAAGGCAGCAGAGGTTTAGGATCAGAGTTTTCCTTCTCCTAGACAGACTACCTTCCCAGGTTGACGAGCCCCATCTGCCCCTCACTTCTCCCTGCAGCACGTGGAGAAACCGCTTTCTTGACCATTGGAACCACTATTGCTCTCATCCACTCAATCCACCGGAGCCTGTCTTCGTAAGCAGGGAAAGTCCCTGTCTACCCTGGCACTCCGTAGTAGCTATGGGGATTAAAGGGGGAGATCTCCAAAGTCCTGTTTTGGTGCTCTACTACATTGCTCAGAGCATGAGTCATGTTTAGGAGCAGACAGCATCTGTTCCCTGCCACACCCTGACAAGGTACCTGTTGCAGAGACTGCAGAGCAAACAGTGGGGGCCAGAATCTGCTGCCAAGGCCCACAACCTAAGTCCCCAAATAATGTGGCCCAGCTGGGATCGCTAGCACAACTCTCACCCACAAGAGGCAGTGATGGCCACCAACTTGGAAGACTCCAAAAGAGAGGAGGATGAGACCATCAGTAGCTACCATGCATGATGACTATGCTCTCCCTCCTCAGTTGGAGGCAGGAATGTCTCTGAATACCAGTTGCTGGACACCACAGGAGGGCAGAGTGCCCTTGTGCTCGGGACCTGCTACCATGTTTCCCACAGACATCTGGTTGGCCACTGTGAGAACAAGATGGTGGGCTTGGTGAGCCTTTGGCCGGATCCAGCAGGTCTCTTCATATGTTCCTATGGCTATACACAAGCCAAGCAATGGCCTGCACAGAGGGACAGTGTCAGGATGCTGCATGGTTGCCCGGGAAAGTATAGAGACAAGGAAAGGTTTCTTACCTTCCTTTTTTAATTCAATCTTTACAGAGAGAGGCTATAGAACCCAGCCTCTTGGATAATGGCGTCCCGAGTGAATCTCCACCCCCTCAGTTTCTCCCACTTCCGCGTTCGTCACTTCTATGGGTGCTGCTACGTGCCCTCTGTCTTTGAGCTCTTTGCTCTCCTACTTTTAAGGCTTGCCGGGTTCTGGGAGATGGATGGTCTGGGATGCTTTCTAGTAACGACGTTTCAGCTGGGTGTTGTTCGGGCTCTCCCATGATATCCCAGCTTTCCCCCTTATCTGCCTCTGAGCTGCTACCTCCCTCAAACCCCTGTTGTAAATCTAGACTGCCTTCCTCTTCCTTCTCCCTGGAAGGGTCAGGTCTCCACCATTCCTCCTCTGCCCAGTCCCTGACAGACAGGGTTTGCACTTATAGGTGAACATGCTTGATTTCCAAAGCAATATGTAACCTGAAACAGCCACCCTTCAAAATCCACATCTTCTCTGATTTTTTGCTATGCAGTTCCCCAGCGCAGGAATGTCTACAAATAAGCAATTCTAGTGGAAAGTGTCCATAAAGATGAGTGCGTTGGTGAAAATATCACACAGCTATACATCATATCAGGGGGAATTCCTTTCCAGAAATGTGGGTATTATGCCTGGAAACATTCAAACTAAAACGCTGATGAATTTTAATGTGGACTTTTAAAAAATCTTAAAAAATCAAAAGTGACAGTAGAGAAATGAACTTGAGACTGGGGGAAAAAATCCAAAACGAAACCCAAACAAAACTAAAATAGAGTCATTGAAAAAACCAGAATTATTCTCATTTGGCTATGTGCAGTTCAGAAGCACAGCTGCAGCACTGATGCCCAGGAAATGCAGTTCTTGAGAAGTGTTTGAAGAGCAGAATACCTGGCTACATGCAAATCAGGACCAAGATTACTAAACCACAAACAGCAGCTCTGTTGTAGCAATCCCATGTAAAACATTGCCCACATCTTCCCCGAAGTTTCTGCCTTTTCCTGCTCAGATAAAGGAGGTAGGAAAGATAATGGCTTCCCTTGAACCAAAACTAATCTACCTCAAACAGTGCAGTATAGATTGACATACAAACTTGCTACCTGTGATAATACTTTACATTTTATTGCGCTGCTCAGCTATTTCTAGATGACAACTCCCATTATTTACAACACTGGTTGGGGCTGAAAGGTAAAGTGTGCAAACAAAAATATATGCATACATTAGTGAAAATGACATACAGATCAGCATTCTATTTCTTAAGATTGCTTTTCAAAATGCGTCTATTAGAGAAATTCTCACCAAAAATTGCTAATCATCATCATCATCAGTGTGATATGGAAATGTAGAGAACTGAAGATTGGAAAAATGAGAAACTGAGAGAAACCAAAATGGACAGATTTGCTCATGCCTCAGTATAACTCTTGTTTGATCAACCTCCCCCCCCCCCCGCCAACTTTATTCAACCTAAATTCTAATTGACTTATAGGCCACATTTTCTCTAATTATCATTTGCTTAAGAGTGACAGGTATGAAAGAGGGTGCTTTCTGTTTGAATTTTTGCTGGTTCTGAATGCTTCATATCACCTGCTGCACTTCCTCAAATGAAACTTTGAAGCCTTACTTGCTTATTCTCATCCCTGTACTTAGAACATTATTAAATTAAAGAAGAATGTGCTTATACGTGCATATAAATCTTGTAATATGCAAAGTCCCATTCTTCTGCTCTTTCCTCATCACGGTTATGCAAATATTTTCCATCTAGGGGACTAATGGAATTCTTTTGCTAACTTATGAGCAAGTTGCTTTTTTATTCATTTCCTGGTGCAAATATACTCTTAGTACAGTGGTACCTTGGTACTCAAACGGCTTGACTCCCGAACAAATCGGATCCTGAACGCTGCAAACCCGGAAGTAAGTGTTTTGGTTTGCGAACATTTTTCGGATGCCGAACATCCGACGCGGCTTCTGCTTGAGTGCAGGAAGCTTCTGCAGCCAATTGGAAGCCGCACCTTGGTTTTCAAATGGTTTCGGAAGTCGAACGGACTCCCGGAATGGATTAAGTTCGAGAACCAAGGTACTGGTGTAATACATAATATTAGTGTCAGGGGGCTGCATCCTTGCTCCAGTCCCACGTTAAGCAGCTACCGAGAGCAGTCCCCAATCTTAACGACGGATTCCTCCAGTTCCCCTTCCGGCCCTAGCAGTGGAGAAGGGGGGTTGCTGGAGAGGCTCTAGCTAAACAGGGAGAGACCTCGTTACAAAGAGGGGGAGAGGAAAAAGCGGAGAACTAAGTGCTTCCGCTTTCCCAGATTCGCTTCCTGGCGGGAGAACAGAAACAAAGCAGTTCGGGAATCTGATAATGATGAATGAGGAGCTTTTTACGACCTGCTCTGCTTGTAAAGCAATTAGTTTAGATTAAAGCCTTGAAAAGCTTGATGGATTGGTCTCTTCTTTCGTGCGACCTAATTAAGAAGACAGCCCAGGTCTTCTGACAATTAGATATCAGGGAAACCTGGTATTTCTTCCCTTAGAAGCAGCAGCAGCTGGAGACCGTCGGTGGAGGAGCCGAGCTGCTCACCTAGTCCCCTCCACAGTGACCTTCATTCCCTGCTCCCAATGAAGCTGGCCTTTCCCCATCTCTGGCCAGCCAAGGGAAGCCTGCCTCATCCCTCCTGATTGACTGGCCGAGAGCCTGCCTGCGCTCAACTCCCAGGGATGCTGGGGCTATATTACTTCCAGGCAGTGGCAACCTGCTGGCGGTGACCCCAAAGGATGAGAGGAAAGGATAATGTCCCTTTGGGGGAGCTGCTTTGGGGAGAGCACAAGGGCAAAGCCGCCTCCCTTAACATCTGAAGACTAAGGGTACTGTATGTGCTTGTTTATTTTGCTTCTCCCTTATGCGCCTATGGGGATAGTCTTTGCTTAATTACAAATCTGCAGCCAGGTTGTTTTATATTGTCAAATTTCCAAAAGGAAAGGAAAGATGCATCTGGGATGGGACCAGTTGGGGAGAACGGAACTGCAGAGGTTCAGTTCTCATTTCCAAATCAGTTTGCTATTTTTTTTAATGTCTACATTAAAATTCATCAGGATTTTAGGGCATATTTCTCCAAACAAACACATATGCCTGTAATTTTGCCCAATATACCCATGTTATTTTAACCACTATATGCACACTGTGCCCTAATCTATACATTGTTGTACCTATTATTTGCCTGGAGAACTGCACTGCAAAATTCAGAGAAATGCAAATTTTCAAGGATGGCTGGTCTTTTGTCTATGTAATGTTTCGGAAAGTGTGAATTAGGTAGAGTCATTTTTCAATGAGATATAGCTTTCCAGATGTTGCTGGACTATAGCTGCCATCAGGCCCAGCCAGCATGGCTCATTGGCGTGGATGATGGAAATTGTGTCATTTAGCGTAACATCTGGAGGTTGAAAGGTTCCCCAAAATCTTTACCTTTCAGCCTTCCACCAGCCCATTTGTTACAAGTCTAGTATTCACCCTTAGTTCACAGTCAATATATTGCACTTTGTCCTTCATCTGTTATTGTTGTCATGCCAATGAAACTAACACCTTATGCAGGCTGTCTCACAATTTGAACCCTAGTCAACTGGCATCAAGGCTTACTGCTTTGCTGATTTGCTACCAACAAAAGTAGGCTGTTCTCTTTTGGGTGCACACAGGGAAAAGCAGGTCTCACACTTCCTGTGCCGCTCAGAGTCCGGCATTTGTTGTTTATCAAGAGCCAAGGTTGCTATCTTCCAGACAGATGGCACAAAAAGGTGCCCTCTGGCCCATTAATGCAATCATAGATTTTAAAAGCAAAGCAAAACATTGCCCATTGGTATTAAGCATACCAAGGAAGGTAATTTTGTCTGTGGTATTAACACAGAAGGCATTTTATCAGAGAGAATTCAATATATTGACAAATAAACTTTTGATTAATCTTGGCTTTATGACGAGGGGTTGTTCATTTGAAGCAAGGAAAGCTGCATACAGCATTTTAACTCCTCTCTTCCCGCATTTTAATGAATTGCTTATTTCCTGCAGGGGAGAGCAAAGGTTGCAATGTACAAACAACAACTTTTATGGAGTCTTCATGTCTCAAGGTTCAGTGTTGATCCTACTGCTAGGCAGTACTGCTAGTGTTGTGGAGGGTGGAATAAAACACTTTTCTTTATCCACTGTCTCCATGTTGTGCATAGTTGTATAAGGTTCGATCATGTCACCTCTTACGTGCCTTTCTCAAAACTAAAAAATCCCAAATGCTTCAATCTTTCCTCATAGGGGAGTCATCCCCTTCATCATTTTGGTTGCTCTCTTCTAAAGTTATTCCAACTCTAACTCTATAATATCCTTTCTGAGGTGAGGAAAATCACTTTGAGAAAGAAAGAAAGAAAGAAAGAAAGAGTAATTGTCTTATTTGGAGAAAATCACACTTAGATGCTGGCGAAGGCTTTCAAAACAAAAGCCACAAATGGACACGGAAATGTGGAAAAATTAGAAACCGAGAGAAATTTTAATGGACAGATTCGCCCATGGCCGTGCATCCCATTGGCTCTCATTCTGAGAAAATGCTGAAAAGCCAACAGCTCCTTCTAATTAACATCAGAGAAAGAAAGGGATAATGATAGTAGACATATATTTAACTGAGAAAACAGTATTAACCGCAGGTTAATGAATAACAGGTGCTACACAATGTGCTACCGTGCTGTGGGAAGTTTAAGGGGGATACCAACTCGGCTGTCATCTCTAAATATTTGAGCTGGGTTGGGACCTGTGGTGGCCGCTGTCCTTTCAGAGAGGCCAGCCGAAGGTGGAGCCAGAGCCAATGACAGGCAGAACCAACTAACTCTAACTTTGCCACCATCTCCTCCCTGCTGAGCTCTTCGAAGGAAACATTGAGACTACAGAAGAGGAAGCTGACAGGCAGTGCCACCTCCTGGGCTGGAAGTAACTTAGGCAACATTCACGTTTGAAGAACTATGATGCCACTATAAACAGTCATGGCTTCCCCCAAAGGATTATGGGAGCTGTGGTTTGTTAGGAGTATCCTGAGAAGAACCAGGGGAGTCCCTATTCCCCTTCACTTAGCTACAGCTCCAAGAGGTCCTTGAGAAGAAGGATTGGTTGTCAAACCAAGAAAATCCTGACTGTGGACCAGATCGAAAGGCCTGGAGGGTTAAATTCTCTCTCTCTCTCTCTCTCTCTCTCTCTCTCTCTCACACACACACACACACACACACACACTGCCCTTCTCCAGACCGGGGGTTTCCCACTATCTGCTGGGAAAGCTAATATTGAAAGCAAAAGCAACAACCCCAAACCCACCTGTTAGTTCTATACACTCTCTCATCGTGTACTTAAATAACACTATCCTTGTGTCGCCTCCTCCTCCTCCTCCTTCATCATCGAATTTATATACTGCCCTATACCCAGAGGTCTTAGGGCAGTTCACAGAACAAAATCAAAATATAAAACCACAAAATATATAATCAAAATAAAACAATAACCCAATTACCCCCTCCAAAAACCCACATTTTAAAAGGGCATAGGATGTCAATCAGATCAACCAAAGCCCTGGTTAAAAAGAAACTTTTTTGTCTGGCACCTAAAGGTGTGTATTGAAGGTGCCAGGCAAATGTCCCTGGGGAGAGCATTCCACAGATGGGGAGCCACTGCAGAGAAGACCCGTTTTCATGTGGCCACCCTCTGGACCTCTCGAGGAGGAGACACATGAAGGAGGGCCTCAGAAGATGATCTCAGGGTCCGGGTAGGTTCATATGGAAAGAGGCGGTCCTTGAGGTACTGCGGTCCTGAGCCGTTTAAGGCTTTATAGGTCAAAACCAGCACTTTGAATTGGGCCCGGAAACTAATTGGTAGCCAGTGCAGTCGGACCAGGATGAGGAAGAAGAGTTTGGATTTGATATCCCGCTTTATCACTACCTGAAGGAATCTCAAAGCGGCTAACATGCTCCTTTCCCTTCCTCCCCCACAACAAACACTCTGTGAGGTGAGTGGGGCTGAGAGACTTCAGAGAAGTGTGACTAGCCCAAGGTCACCCAGCAGCTGCATGTGGAGGAGTGGAGACGCGAACCCGGTTCCCCAGATTACGAGTCTACCGCTCTTAACCACTACACCACACTGGCTCTCAGGATAGGTGTAATATGCGCAAACTGTCTTGCTCCGGCGAGCAACCTGGCCGCTGAATTCTGCGCCAGCTGAAGTTTCCAAACTGTCTTCAGAGGCAGCCCTGCGTATAATGCATTGCAGTAATCTAAATCTTATCACATGCAACAGTAACTTTAGGCAGGGTGACAGTGATGCCTCCAGTAATTTGACCTCCACCCTCACACAGCCTCTGGTCCTGGCATTGGCTAAGCAGAAAAGGGCAAATGTAGCCATAGGCTGGAGTGGGGGAAACTGAATGTACAGTGGAACCTCTATTTGCGACCATAATCTGTTCTGGAGGTCCATCCGGAGGTCGAAATGGGTCGCTGGGAGAGGCGCCGTTGTGCGCATGCGCGAACGATGATTGCCGCTCCTGCGCATGCGTGGACGGCGGCAAACCCGCCAGTTACTACCGGGTTTGCCGCGGTCGCAACTTGGAATGACCGTAAGAAGAGGCAGTGGTAAGTAGAGGTTCGACTGTACTGAGCTTTGGCCCAGGGTGACAACATAGCCTCTGCATGCATTTCTTCTCTGACTACAGTTTGTCCAAACAGCGACATTCTCTCAGTGCAACCCCAGACACTCTTGCCGTCTGGACAGCTGGAAGAACGTTCTCTGCAGAGAAAACCTCAGGGTCTGTGTTGTACTGGGAGAGAATCAACAAGCTTGATGACAGCACTCTGCACTCCTCAGTTAGCTCATGCACTAGGAATTCCCAGGGGCAGATATGTTTAAGCTTATTTTTCACTGCATCCAGTTTCTTTTGTAAGGAGTGAGATGGGAAGGCAAATGGTCTTTCTGCTTACCTTTGTTTTACAAGCACTATATGCTAAGTGGATATGCTGGACACTGTAGATAATATTGAACCAGACCAGTGTTTTTCAAACGTGGGTCCCCAGCTGTTTTTGGACTACAGCTCCCATCATCCGATCATCCTTAATCACTGGTCCTGCTAGCTAGGGATTATGGGAGTTGTAGTCCAACAACAGCTGGGAACCCACATTTGAGAAACACTGGATGAGGCAAACCAGTGAGTCTGACTTCTATGTTCTCCTGTGCTCCCCTCTCCTGTCCTCACACTCACCAATCAAATACACAGCTCGAAATGTCTGTCTCCTTTGCTGGACTACATTCTGATCACCAAAGTGTTTCCTCCTATCCCTGGTCCTAAGAAGTGGAGTGCTTCCACTACCTGGTAGTCACCAGCCATAAAAGCTCCTTCAAGCAAGCATCTTCTAGCCACCCCCCATGCCCCTGAGCTAGATGCGTGTAAAAAAAAGCTTAAGAGAAGAGTTCACAACCCCATGCTGTACTGTCATAACAATAAAGAGCTGCAGGGTATACCCAAAGGAATTAATCAGAAACTTAACATGCAAAGTCTGGAGCCGGTTGACTGGAGGTTCAGGGTGGGGCAGAAACTAGAGTACTAGAACCTGACATAAAAAATCTGGGTCACTCCAAATCCCCGCTAGAAGTTGCTTAGCACTTCTTAAATATATTTTGAAAGGTGTGTGGAAACGAGTTTATTTTATTTTTAAAAAAATATTTTATATTTTATTTTTTCCCTGTATAGAATGTTACATTTGTTAGTTTCGATGGATGCAATAACGGAATACTGAATGGTTTAGTTTATGTAAAATATGCAGGGATTTATGAAATGCAAAATGAATAAAGAGAAGAAGGGAAGTCACTGATATCTTAAGGATGTTTAAATTAGTATTTTAAATTGTAAAACAGAAAAGTTAATAAAAATTATATATATAAAAAAGAAAAACAGATGCTCTTAAAAAAAGAATGTTACTGTTACTCAACAGTTATATTCCAATTCAACAAAACGAGTGACTTCCCACTCACCCAACACGGATGTTTATAATCCATACTACATACAATTGCATTTTAAGTTTCCACCTTATCTAATTTAATCCTCTCTAGCATGTTTCTTAATACGTTCTGCTGTTTTCTTTCACTTCAAACCCTGCTGCGTTCTTCACGTATGGGAAATAACAATTTATATAGACCAGAAAATATTTCCAGTCTTCTTTGAAAGATTCTAAATCTGTATCTTTAATCAGTTCCGTCAGTTTTGCCATCTCTGCTTATAAAATTATGACTAGTGTAGAACAAGGGATAGGTAACCACAGGTTGGGGGTGGGTCTGAATGTGGCCCTCCCGTCCTCTCTATATGTGGCCCTTGGAACTCTGGGAAGGCCACACCCCTCCAAGCCTTCTTCACTGATCCTGTTTTTCTCTCTCCTCCAGAGATTTTACTGGGCTGAAATGTGACCTTGAACTGTATGTTGCTTGGATGGAGGGTGGCAAGTGGTTTGCTGAATCTACTACTGGCTTGCGGCCCCTGGAAGGTCGCCCACAAGGGAACGCCACTCTTGGGGTCGTTGTTGGCTGGGGTAGTTGTGGTTGATGCACAAAGTGAGTGGAGGTTCAGCCCCTGTTAAACGTTGTAATGTTGCCAGACGCAGCGCTGGAAACAGCTTTGAATAATTGCATAACATGATTATTTGGGAGCAGGGCCATCTTCTCTCCCCCACTATGAAAGTGCCATGGCAGGAGAAGCAACACATACTAAAAATCCTACCTCCTGTACTAAAGGTCACTGTTGAACCCTGTTCTTCCAGCATAATCTACCGTATAGACCTGGAGAATTTGCTGGTCCCTAGACTGCGATGTACATCGCAAACACAAGAGGGCACCGGCATGTCACATCTAGAGACAGTGTGCTCCTCCCACCCACCCTGCCCCTCATGGGCTTGGGAGCCCTTCCTAAAGGTCTAGGCACTTCCTGGGGCCTTTTTCTTTCCATGCAAAGAACCAGTCGCCAAACTGAGAATATCACAATAAAAGGAGCTTTTCGTTTCATGGAACTGCAGTTTTATGCATACTTAAGTGTATGAAGGCGGGGACCCAGGTGGCGCTGTGGGTTAAACCACAGAGCCTAGGGCTTGCTGATCAGAAGGTTGGCGGTTCGAATTCCTGCGACGGGGTGAGCTCCCGTTGCTCGGTCCCTGCTCCTGCCCACCTAGCAGTTCGAAAGCACGTCAAAGTGCAAGTAGATAAATAGGAACCACTCTGGCGGGAAGGTAACCGGCGTTTCCGTGCGCTGCTCTGGTTCGATAGAAGTGGCTTAGTCATGCTGGGCACATGACCTGGAAGCTGTACGCTGGCTCTCGGCCAATAAAGCGAGATGAGCGCCGCAACCCCAGAGTTGGACACGACTGGACCTAATGGTCAGGGGTCCCTTTACCTTTACCTTTTAAGTGTATGAAATTTTGACTTCTTCAATAAGGGAAATCAGTCTCCTGAAGGAGAACAACAGGCCATGTCATCTATAAACCAGGGAAGAGGAAATAGTGGAGCTCAAGATGTTGTTGGATTCTAAATCCCATCAGCCCAAACCAGCAAGGTTGGGGATGGTGGGGGGTTGCAGTCCAACAGATGGAAGACCACTGGCTCTGCATTCTTGCAATATATGCTCCAGTCTTACAGATGTAATTTGTTATTCATTTATTGGCAAGGAGGACCTTTCACAATAGCTCTGTTGTGCATCACATGCTGCTCTTCAGCATTACAGTTGTACTTTGGTTGTCGAACGGAATCCATTCTGGAAGTCCGTTCGACTTCCAAAAACGTTCAACAACCAAGGCGTAGCTTCCGATTGGCTGCAGGAGCTTCCTGCACACAATCGGAAGCCGCGGAAGCCGCACCGGACGTTCGGCTTCCAAAGAACGTTCGCAAACTGGAACACTCACTTCCGGGTTTGCGGCGTCCGGGAGCCAAAACATTTGACTCACAAGGCATTCGGGATCCAAGGTACAACTGTACAGACAGTTAACTCTTGAATGGCATTAAAAGAGGATCAGATCCCGAGATTAAGAGTCTCATGCTCTACCGAATGAGATATCCCAACAACAACAACAACAACAACAACAACAACAACAACTCCCCCCAATAACCCCTCCTCTCTGAATCCCTCCCTTTCTGCCAGCAGCAGAAAATATTTTATGGGGGTAAATGAGTAGTTACATCCAAAAGTGGGTACTCAGACTCAATTCTCCCTGTCACCCCAAGCCAACCCAATTAACTAGTCTACTGTGTGGGCAAGAAGCACAGGGATAGGCCAGATGGCTCCAGATTAATCAGGCAAGACAGCATGGGCACATGGTGCAGCATGGAATTCTACATATAAGGGCGAAAATTTACCCAACACCAAATATACCAGTCCGATCCCAGGGATATTACTGTACTGTGCCAAGCTTGGTAATGAAGCATTGCTGCACCAGGCCTCTAGGTGGAGCAACTGAGCATGCAATCTTCTCCCAACAGATAATTTCAGAAAGGCATATGGAAGACTTTCCAAGGGACAAACTTAAAGGTTGGTAATGGAACACCTAATCCTATTGGCTTCTTCGGCCCTTTAAAAGCTGCTAAACCCCAGGTAGTCACCTTCCCACAACTGGTATTTGAAAGAACAGCTCTTCAAACAGAAGATGCTTTCAATAAAGGTATGTATTCGTTATATTTTTTCTATCCTTCTCTTCAACCTGGAGTCTTGGTAGACCACAAACTTCAACCTGGAGTCTTGGTAGACCACAAACTTGACATGAGTCAACAGTGTGATGCAGCAGCTAAAAAAGCCAATGCAATTCTGGGCTGCATCAATAGGAGTATAGCATCTAGATCAAGTAATAGTACCACTGTATTCCGCTCTGGTCAGACCCCACCTGGAATACTGTGTCCAATTCTGGGCACCACAGTTCAAGAAGGTTACTGACAAGCTGGAACGTGTCCAGAAGAGGGCTACCAAAATGGTCAAAGGCTTGGAAACGATGCCTTATGAGGAACGGCTTAGGGAGCTGGGTATGTTTAGCCTGGAGAAGAGGAGGTTAAGGGGTGATATGATAGCCATGTTCAAATATATAAAAGGATGTCATATAGAGGAGGGAGAAAGGTTGTGTTCTGCTGCTCCAGAGAAGCGGACACGGAGCAATGGATTCAAACTACAAGAAAGAAGATTCCACCTAAACATTAGGAAGAACTTCCTGACAGTAAGAGCTGTTCAACAGTGGAATTTGCTGCCAGGGAGTGTGGTGGAGTCTCCTTCTTTGGAGGTCTTTAAGCAGAGGCTTGACAGCCATCTGTCAAGAATGCTTTGATGGTGTTCCTGCTTGGCAGGGGGTTGGACTGGATGGCCCTTGTGGTCTCTTCCAACTCTATGATTCTATGAACCAAAAAAAAAGGCCCCCTGAGCAACTTACTATAAAATGAAAATATAAACAGTCCCTGGGTTCAGGCTTACAATCTAAGAAGACATGAAACACAAAAAGAAAATGGACTGGGAAGGAGGAGGAGGAGAGAAGCAAACTCTGGTTAAAGTTCTTAGTTATGTAAGTTCATCTAATGACCAGCTGGGGTGGACAAATTCAAGGAGAGGAAGAACCAAAGGTTGCTGAACTTTCAGCTGCACCCATTCTCTCCCCTCCTCTCTTGCAGCCTGATGGAAGACCGTTCAAACAGAGAACTGTCCTCTGTAATGCAGGACACGCTCTGGAGCTAGAGAAGAATTTAGATGCATCATAAGTGGTGCCTGGACTAGGTAAAGGTAAAGGGACCCCTGACCATTAGGTCCAGTTGTGTCCGACTCTGGGGATGCGGCGCTCATCTCGCTTTATTGGCCGAGAGCCAGCATACAGCTTCCGGGTCATGTGGCCAGCATGACAAAGCCGCTTCTGGCGAACCAGAGCAGCACACGGAAACGCCGTTTACCTTCCCGCCGGAGCGGTTCCTATTTATCTACTTGCACTTCGACGTGCTTTCGAACTGCTAGGTTGGCAGGAGCTGGGACCGAGCAACGGGAGCTCACTCCGTCGCAGGGATTCGAACCGCTGACCTTCTGATCAGCAAGCCCTAGGCCCTGTGGTTTAACCCACAGCGCCACCTGGGTCCTGGTGCCTGGACTATATGGCATTAAAAAGAAAGGAAAAGCTTTGTTGTGTTGTTCTGATGTTTACTGGCTTTTTCTGGAGACACTGAACCAATAAAAAATGAAATGGTTGACAACCCTGCTTCTGCTCAAACCACTCCCTGAAGCTGGCACCAGATGCATCGTGGGTAAGAAAGCCAGGACAACGTTGTCCCGGGCACATTGGTGCACTTATAAACCTCCCTCCCCCCTTTCCTGTTTGCTTGAGAGGCATTATTAATCCTATAAGGAACAAGCTGTAAAACGGTGAAGAACACAGATAACTAGTGATATTGAGTCACAAGGTTGCTGGAGGAACGAAGGCTCTTTTATTGGGGAAGTCATTTAACATAATAGGAAGAATGTAAAAGCGGGGTGGAGTGGGGTGGAAAGGTACACAAATATTGGCACAGGAGGGGCAGGTGCGCTGGGGTAAAAGAGTCAACGCGGCTCGACCGAGTTACCAAGGGGCTGCTTAAAGCAACCAGAAGCAGCTCTCGTTCCATTCCGAGCTCATTTGGCTATGCAGGGCTGCCCTAACCACTAGGCGGGGTTGCTAGGTTCTCGCCCAGAGAAAGCACCAATGCTTTTTAAATGCATGAAGGATGTAGTGGTTGCCAGCCAGCTGGTGTTTTGCTGGTCTGGACAGTAAAACCACGTCTTGCACAGGGCGATGTGCTGCACACCTCTTTCAACCTGGCTGTCTCAGAAATGAGACGGGAAGATCCCGCTTTAAACGTATAGTGCAGATGGGGCCGTCATCTTCCGTTATTACTGGTTCTGGGCAAAAGGAGGAGGCATATAGCTCAGTGGCAAAAGGCTCCAAGGTCCCATGTTCAACCCAGGTAGGGTTTGGAAAAACTGCTGTCTGGAACCTTGGAGAGCCACTTTTGTGAATGTAATGATCCATCTACGACCAACTGATGGTGATCAGGAATAGCTCGGCCCGCGCCAGGAAAAACTGCACCTGGTCAGAGTTCCCCTGCGAGTTGTTATCGTGTTAATCGTGTTCCTCTTTGTTTTAAGATGAACATCGCTTCCTTCCCATATTGCCTGCTGACCTCTCCCTCCTCCTTGTTTGCATCCCAGCGGCCTGCAGCCCGATCGTCTGCGTGTTTACTCGGAAGGAACTCCCGCTGAGTTCCAGGAGGCTTACTCGCAGCAAGGATGCGCGCGGGTAGGATTGCCTCCCCAGCCCCGTTTTCCAGACATGGCTCGGCAAGGTTCCAGGATATGCTTACCTGGGAAGATGGCCTCGCACGCTGAACGTGCCGGGAGTTACTTCCGAGTAAGCACGAAGAGGATCGGGAGGCGCGCTCACTCACTGGCGCTCTCCTTGCAAGCCCCATTCAGTATCTCCCGCGCCGCGGCTCTCCTCGAAGTCCCGCCCACTCTCTTGGCAGCCCCGCCCCCGGGCTGTTCGCGAGACAGACGTCTTCCAAGCGGTCCGCTAGGACACTTTTCGGTTGGATGCAAAGGGTCCAGGTGGAGCGGCGGGCGAGATCCAGGACTCGAGCGAAAAGAAGCCAACAAGTGATCCGCTACCTCCAAACTTACAGAGCAGAGAAGATCTGAGATCTTGCAAAAGAAATCCCGAGGACAAGACTGGGCGGTGGTGATGCAATAGAGGTTTTTCTTCCTCCTTTCCTTAAGGGACCCAGGAGTCCGGTTTCCCAACCTAGGGAGGTAAGTGCTAAGGTGGGTGTCAAATATATGTTCGGGAGGTGCTGAGTGATTGATTTCTAATATCTAAGATTCTCCTGCATTTTTTCCGATCCCCATTCTCTTAACAAACCAGGAACTGAGTAACCACACTTGTTGACAGGTCCTCCAAAACTTGAAGCTCCTCATTGCATTTCCCACCCCACAAAAAAAAGGAGAAATCTTTGTAATCTGCTGCAGAGCCGGCTGGGAAGAGAGCAAAAGAAAAAAGGTCCTGATTATGCCTGTGAAAGGCAAGGGATACGCATGGCATTTATTTATCATTTTGTATCTGTCTCTTTCAGTCCAAGAAGCTTAGAGATGGCGTATCGGGAGCGGGGGTTATCTGCACAACAACCTTGTGAGGTTTAGTCATATACAAATAGATGAGAATTATTGGAGGCAGTGCGGTGTAGCGGTTAGAGCGTCGGACTAGGACCTGGTTCAAATCCCAACTCAGCCACAAAGCCCACTGGGTGACCTTGGACCAGTCACTGCCTCTCAGCCTAACCTACCTCACAGGGTTGTTGTGCAGATTAAAGGGCAGATGGCAGGGGGAAGAACCATGTAGCCACCTTGAGGTGGAAGAAGCTTACTCAAGGCAGTAAGCTTTGCTGCTGAGTGAGGATTTGAACCCAGGGCTTCCTGCTGTGCAAAAAGCCACACATCTAAAGCTCTGTTGAGTTTGCACAATTTGTTGGATGGTGGTTTGGGATCTTGGCCAGAAACTCTAGACCTGTTGCCTATTCTACACCTCCAGAAGTGATATCGGGGGGGGGGGGGAGGAAGCAACTACTGGAGTTCCATCTCCAAGGATGACATACCTTCTGTGAAACTGACTTTCAAAAACGAGGATTCCAGTTGCCACAGTGCATAATGATTCAAGTTGCAGGAGCTCTCTGCAAGCCTATAGGAGTATGCATAGAGCCCCTTCCGACATGCTGCAAACACCCAAGAACTTGGAGAAGGCTGGCTTCAGCCTCTGGTGCCAAGAGGCACACCAAGCCCATGTGTCTTCTGAATCTCACGAAGGGGAGGCTCTGAAGTGAATCCCATATGCTTGGATCTTGTTCTCAGCCATTCCTACTAGTGGCTAGCTCACAGCAGAGAGCAATTCCCTTTCTGGACATGCTTGCGTTCGCTGCTGAACACCCCATTAATCACTAGCAGCTAGGTGACTCGTGCCTATACCAGTTAAGACAAGTCTTAGATTCATTTGATTGGATTCTGTTTTCATTCAGGCTCTGCATAGTACTTTTTGGCACTCCTCCATCCATCTAACTCTTACACTGCTGTTGTGTGGGGGCAATAGTTTTCTTATTGTGCGTGTAGCCAGGATATTTATACCCTATAAGTTATCACTTTATGCATGTTGTGGCCCATAAAAACATATGCCGCGAGAAACGTGTTCACCTTTAAGATACAGTAAGACTCTGTGTTTCCTGTAACCCATAAACATGGTTTCCCCTCCAGAAGGACGTCCCGCTGAAACTCACAACCTCCAACAGAGGCTCCAAGTTTGATGGGATCCTTGGCAAAGTGTCCGGATGGGCTCACGCAGGAGTCAGTGAGCACCCTGGTGGACTTACCTGGCTGCGGTAGAAATGGCAGTGACGTCAGAACTGCCATCAGAGCCAAGTGGCAGGCGGCCATTTAAATTTCCCACAATGCCCTGCAGCAATGCTTCATTGGAGGAAATCAAAATGGTGACTTGGTGGCTTGCATCCTTGCTGATCGTAGGGCCTAGGGCATTGGCACTCGCTTGGTGGTGGCAAGGAAGTGTGCTTGTTCCCTCTGGATGAATTATCCCCAGATTACACCTTCCTTTTTTAAAAAAAAATTAAATAAAAATAAAGAGTAAGTTTCAAGCATTTGTAGAACCTGAGACACCATGTACAGGAACTATCTTCTCATTTTTGCTAGGAGAGACGACCCTGATCCCCTCTTTCAGTATTTAACTCCCGCCCCCACCCCTAAAATACATGCAGACTCCCGTGGCATCTGCCCCAGGATAACACCTGTTGGAGCCCGGCCTCTATGGGACTTTAAAGAAGCGATGACAACTAGTTAACATAAGAATATAAGAAGAGCCATTCTAGTTTAGGTCAAAGGTACATCTGTTCCAGCACCTTGATCTAGCACTGACCAACAAGACGCCTGTGGGAAGCCTGCAAGCCAGAACTGAGTGCAAGAACAACTCTCCCCAATTTTTATTCCTAGCAAATGGTATTCAGAGGAATGAGTAACCATGGGTTTGCAATGATCAGATGTGATGAGCTCAAGCTCTTAATGCAGCAGGTGAAACAGCCCTCAAGTGTCTACAAAGCACATGGTTCATGTCTCTCGCCACCCAAGGGAGCTGCAAATGAACTTCCTGTCTTCTTTTCCCATTTTGTGGGCAAGTGAAATACCATTTTTCCAACCTTTCCCCTTACATGGCAACCAGGTTGTATTTCCCCCAGAGGTGGCTGAATTCCAGGCACTCTTAATGTCTCCATTTATAATCCGGAGAAGTCCAAATACTTACACTTGAGCTGATTTAGGGAAGGCTGGGGTTTAATTCATGCCAGGATTCTTCCCGGGCATCTGTTTTTCAGTGCTATGCCTCTCTGAAGCCTGGAACAGATGAAGTAAGAACAGATTAAATTGCCAAACCACAAAGGAGTATCCCCATGCTGTAAGACTTAGCTGTGAAAGGAAGATTAGAGACAGGTATTGACATCTGATGCCTCCTTTCTTCTCGAAATTAAAGGATGGTGGTTGCCTGTCCCTGTGCAATACGAACCACCAAGCTGGCCTCAGCTCATCAGCCACAAACCATAGCCTGCTAGAAAGTCATTCAAACTGATGTTTTGCTTGTTTTCCTGGGAGAGCTGAAAGATGGGGTTGTTGAGTACAAGGCAGACCACAACACATTATAGAAGTGGACTATGTTCAGCTGGGTGGGTCACCGGTTGTTGAGGCCCGATTTTGGTACTAATTGCACCAGCTCTCCCACATTCCTCAATCCTAGGGTTGCCATATTGCAAAAAGTAAAAACCAGGACACCCCCAAAAGTTGTTGAGCTTTTGGGCCATGCTCCCAGGTGACTCACATAACATGTGCAAGATTGCGGCCTCCTAAAAAGCACTTTTTCAGGCCCGTGTGCTTGCATGAGAGCTACACAAGTTCGCAGCCCTGGAGGGAAAAAAAAGGCTTTTGGGAGTGAGATTGTGGGGCAAAATCATGCAAGATTGTGATGCCAAAAATTGCTGCCGTGCTCTCATGTGAAAAAATGTGATGTAACTAATAATAATATCCAGTGATTGGTTGGTTGGTTGGTTGGTTGGTTGGTTGGTTGGTTGAACATGTGCACTTAGCTTTCTCAACAACAGTGTCAAGCTCAATGCAGCTCTCACAATGATAACAATAGCATAAAAAAATTAATAAATAAATGACTGCCCTGTTCCAGTTGACTTACTCTGGGAAGGGGATTTTTCACACAGACACCCACCCACACCCTCCAGGAGGGACCAAAGCAGTTTCAAAGCAGTTCCATCCCAGCCACGTGTTCAGAAGGATAGCGTGGCTGATAATGGTACTGACTTGTCACTGAGAGGTCCACCAGAATCAACAGGAATACACTCCAGTTGTCTATATCCCAGCAAAAGTCACACACCAAAGTCATCTCACCACTGCAAGTGCACAGGAGCCAGGTTTCCATCCAGGGCAAACCAAGCCTGAGCTCAATTTAAGGTGGTGCCCGGCACCTAGCTTCCATTCCAGTTGCCACTGAGTATGGCAGACCTCTTTGGCAATCAGGGTTGACAGGCAGATCCACTGTGCATTGGCCTAATTCCCTTCAAAAGACGTCAGAGCTAGTGACACCATGCCATGCCATGCTGTGCATAGGATCAGGCTGCTAATTCTTTTTTATCTTAGCCGGGGTTATATATAAAGATTTGGCACTTGATTTCTTGAAAAGAGAAGTGGTGTGACTCAGGCTTGTGGGAAAGCCATAGCCTTTGAACTGGAAGGCGTTCTCCTCTGTCCTAAGTTTGCAGGGTCTTGCATTGTGAGTGACGCTTGGAAGTGACTCTGTGCATGCTCCTGGGGTGATCTTGAATGGTACGAGTTGTCTGAGAGTGGAGCAGGCTGCCTTGCAAGGTGGTGGGCCCTCTTTTCGTTAGAAGTTTTCAAGCAGAGGCTGGATAACTACCTATCAGAGACAGTAGCAGCTGGGGTGGTACAGAAGAGTTTTTCAGTCACTCTCTGGGCATGGGTGCCACGGCAGCTTACCTGGATACATGGGTGGACTGTCTGCAGGTGATTCTGCGCAGTCAAACCTTCCTCGCTGCTCTACCCAATCCGTCCAGGTAAACTGCACTGATACTGGTGATGGGGGGCCAGTTGTGCCCCACCTCACCCACTGCCACTGACCAGAGATTCTCCAATAGCAGATGTCCTCTGACATTGGCAAGGAGGGATGGACTAGATGAGTGTGAAGGTCCCTTTCCGCACTGTGCATTGTATCCACTTAAGTTCTACTCAGAATTAATGGGCCTAAGTTAGCAATGCTGAGCAATTTCAGTGGGTCTGCTCTGAGCACGGCAAGTGATGGGTTTAGCCCATGGGGGTCTACATTTGTTTCCCCTAAATAAGATGGTGGGCTGGAGAGGTTTCATTTACTACTCAAGGGAAAAAGCCCTCAAAGCTGGCTCACTCGTTTTCTGCTTATCCCCTGCCAAAGTGCCTTAGCTTTTTGAAAACCTTGCGTTGAGCATCCAGGGGAAGGGTCGGCTTGGTCTGCATTGAGTGGCAGTGCTGGCTCTCAGGCAGAAATGGGCCTTTTCCTGTTCACCTGCCGTGTGATCCTTCGGGGTGACTGGGACGTTCTGCAGGTATTATGTTCTCTCAGCCTTTGCAGCCAGCCTTTAGGCCAGGCATGGCCAAACTTGGCCCTCCAGATGTTTTGGGACTACAACTCCCATCACCCCTAGCTAACAGGACCAGTGGTCAGGGATGATGGGAATTGTACTCCCAAAACATATGGAGGGCCAAATTTGGCCATGCCTGCTCTAGACTAAGCAGCAAGCCCTGATCTCCAGATTGCCAGGGCTCAGCTGCCTGCTGTCAGGTGTGTGTGTGTGATCATATCAGTACAGAGGAGAAAGGTGGTGTGTAATGTTTGAAGCTGAACAACTGCACCGTGCAAGACTTCCTAGCTCGGAGGGCTGTCTGCCATCTCCCAGTGACAGAGGTTAAAGACCATCTTGTTAAGATTGTTGACAAGCTCATTGTTTTTGCTGGCGTATAGCAGAAGAGCCTCTGCAATTCTCAGATCCCATCATGCCTTAGGAAGCATCACTGGGCAACTTGACATCTGCCCCCCCCTCCCTGCAACTTTATCCCATTCAGAGCTGTATGCCTTCTGTGCTCTGTAGAATTTTCACAGGTAAAAAACAGTTTCCCCAGGTAGGCTTTCTCAAACAGGGAACTGTCTGTTGGGCTGTTGGGCCACATTCACACAATATATTTAAAGCACAATGATACCACTTTAAACAGTCATGGCTTCCCCAAAGGATTCTGGGAGCAGTAGATTGCTGAGAGATGTTAGCAGGCTGGTATACCTCCCTAAACTACAATTCCCAGAGTACTTTATCTAACAGTTCGCTCTCCCCAGGAAACTCTGGGAATTGTAGCTCTGGGAGCGGAATAGGGGTTTCACCTAACAACAGCTCTCCGCACCCACCTCAAACTTTAGCTCCCAGAATTCTTTGAGGGAAGCTATGACTGTAGCACAATGTTCTCAATATATTGGGTGAATGTGGCCTTGGATTAGAATGTGGGATATTTGGGTTCACGCAGCCATGAAGGAAACAGAGTTTCTCAGTGGTTAGAGTGCATACTTTGCAAGCACAAAGTCTCAGGTTCAGTCCGCGCCACTTCCACGCAGAGCTGGGAAAGGCAAATGTCTGAAACCCTGGCGAACCCTCAATCCCTGCAAAAAAAATAAAAATAAAATAAGACCCACTCTAATATGGATTGAGCATGCTCAGTAGCCATGGACTGTTGAACGTCAGTTGAGAACTGACAGGTGAGAGGAAGGGGATGCTGGGAGGTGGAGCAACTCACCAATGAGGAACGGTTGCAGCTCTTTAGGATGTTTTAGTTTAGAGAAGAGGCAAGTAAGTGGCAACGTGATACAAGTGTATAAAATGATGCATGGAAAGGGGCTAGAGAAAAGTTTTTTTTCTCCCTCTCTCCTAACACCAGAAATTGTGGACATCCTACGAAGCTGATTGCTGGAAGATCCAGGACAGGCAAAAGAAAACACTCCTTCCCACAGCTCATATGGTAGTTAAACTATGGAATGGCTACCAACTTGGATGGCTTTAAAAGAGGATTAGGCAAATTCATGGAGGATAAAGCTATCAGTGGCAACCGGTCATGATGGCTATGATCTACCTCCACTGTCACAGGAAGCATGTGGCTGAATACCAGGTACTGGGAATCGCAAGGAGGGAGAGTCCTAGCTGGTTGTCCACTGTAGGAACAGGATGCTGGGCTAGATAGACCATTGGCCTCATCCAGATGGCTCTTCTTATGCCAGATTTAAGCTTCTTATGGCTGTCAGGAACCCTAAAGAGCAGTACACTGCAACATTTTGCTGCAGATCCCACTTACAAAGCTCAAAAGACAACAAGCATGCCCTGGCAACCACTGGCACTTCTCAGTCAATCACATTTCAGCGAAGGAGGATATGAGAGAATGCCTATTCAAACCCTGGGGGGCAATAATGTTCCGAGGCACATTCACCTCTGTGGAGCCAGCCAGCCGGGCCTTCCTATGATATCATCAAAAACAAGGTGCAACACTCTTGATTTGACAGCCCGGTTCTGTCGCATGAATGACCCTGGAAGAGGCGCTGTCAACAGAACGCAAATCTTCCTGTCGCCTTCATCATGTTCTCAGAGCAAAAGTAGCCAGCGCTTCTAGGTCAAAAGCAAGGAGGTTAGAAGATCTGGGGTGGGTGGAACAAAATGGCTTGGTATCTCATGCTGTCATATGAGGCTTCTGTAGTTCAGGCATCTTGCTGAAGAACTATTGTTGTTTACAGATTAGGATACTGGAAGCTTAGTGGGGGAAAGGGCTCCCCATAGAGGCCAAATCAGTGGCTGGGGAATTTAAAAGTTTCTTCTGCCCTAGATTCTGTATAGGTCTTGGTTGGGACAGGAAATTAATCACAGATCAGACTGGCTCCCCCAATACGTCTCCCCCTGCCCCAAATATCCTGAGTGTCATATGTTTCCCATGGGTTGCCTCACCCCGGTGGGATATTAATCGGCAAGAGAACTTCTCAGGAAACATATTGCAGATGTCGAATGCCAATATGATCTAGGCTTAAAGTCAAATAACACGTTCATTGACAAAGCACCCCAGCCCTATAAACCAGCAAGCTCCCCACCCCCCACCCCATTTAATGTGCTTTCTGTTCAAAAACAGAGCCTTTTTTCTGAACAGGCCCAAGTTAGTCACATTCATTAGTTTCAATGGGTCTCCTCTGTGTAGGACTAGCATTGGCTACAACCAGAGTGAGAATGTGGAGAAGACACTTCTGCTTGCTCTGGAGGTATAGGGCAAATGTGATAGGGCAGCGGTGGCAGAGGCAGAAAAGCGTGGGCTCACTCAAGAGAGCAGGCGCTCTGGAGGCATCTTGCCAAAGGTGCCCACAAAAACTGGATTGAACATTGTGCAGTTGGCAGGGGCTGGTCTCTTGGTCTCTGCCCTGCCCCATTGTGATTCAGAGTGGGCTCCTTTCTCTCCCATAACAGCCTTTGATTCCCACTTTGATTCAGGTAAGGTTGATTCGATCCCTTGCCCCTTGTTCCAGACGTAGATATCTCTTCCCTGCTTGTCCCTGATGGAGATATTTATTCTCCCCCTTGTTCTTCACTCACCCCCTTTTCCCTGGCTGGGAGTGTGGCATTTTGTGGCTTGCCTCAGGTGCCAAAATGTCTTGGGCCGGCCCTGTGCATTGTCCTGCCCAGTTGGCTTCCATTCAGACATCGCTTAATAGTGTTGGGCCACCATCAGGCCCCGCAGTAAATTGGCCTTTAATTGCCTGCCTTTTGTTGGTCCCCAGACGTCGGTGAGAATCATTACAGCTAATGGCGAGGGGGCCATCTGATTTCCTGGCTCACGTATTCTTACGAAGTTGTGCCTTAATTTACGGGAATCAGGAAGGAGCCCGATTATGACAAACTTGCTGAAAACAAGGAGTGGCGGGGTGGGGTGGAGGGAAGCAAACTAGAATGATAATTCAATTGGGTACCCTCCCATTGCACAATCTACTCCCCTCTCCTTGGGAAGACATCCCATCTCCAGTCTTGGGTGCTTTTGCCTAGTTATAATGTGTCCTTGAACTCTGGACACATAACTCCTTACTTATCTCAATGGAAGAAAGGGAGGATTTGGTGTGCATACAGAGTGAGCCTACTGCACAAAGCTACGATTCACGTTCCTTGCTCCACCCACTTTTGCATTTGTTCCTGCCCACCATCAGCATGTGGCCCCTGCAAAGCCGCCCAGAATGGAATGTGGCCCTCTGGCAGAAAAAGTTTCCCCTCCTCTGTTGCACAATTCCTGCTTTTTATAATTAAAACCAGCCCTGACTGAGAGATCAAATTCCAGGATTAATTCCTGGTGAGCTGCACATTTAACAAATCCCTCCTTCTATTCAAGACAGTGTAGAGTGGTCTTCCCAAGCAAGTTTCTCTTCCAGGTTTTGACCTTAGCAAGTTGATGTTGTGTCCTCCCTCAAAGTATACACAAAAAGTATCAGGTGTAATGACAATTATACAACAAACCAGCAACACCAAAACTGGCTTATGAATACCCAGGACGATTTTACTAGAATAGGTATAAAAACTCGTAAACCTACTAAACAATGAGCAAACTAAAGTGCAATGTGCATAACCAAGCATGGAGATACTCATAAACATAGAGTAAACTAATGTCTCTCTCTTTACTATAGCGGTAGTGTATGCAGAAAGTATTTCATTACACGGCTAGAACAAACAAATCGTTCTTCAAATAGTCATTCACTGGAAGCACACAACATGAGATAGGTATTGCATATATTTTGTGGTCTTTCATTTATTGTAACTGGAATGCCATTTTGTATTATTTAGCATTATTGACTGATGAAGCTTGCTGTGAAACCTGGATAATATCCGGAGAACAGGTCTCGATTTGGCTCCATTTGACTATTTGTGTCACCTTTACCGTGGGAGCGTTGTGGAGTTGTTTTCCCGCAACCGCTCATACATATATGGCTTTGCGCTTCTAGCAAACAACTACTTGAAGAACGCTTTCTCGCAACCGCTCCTACGTACATGGCTTTGAGCTTTCAGTGAATGACTATTTGAAGAATGATTTGTTTGTTCCAGACGTGTAATGAAATACTTACCGCATACCCTACCGCTATAGTAAAGAGAGAGACATTAGTTCATTCTATATTTATTAGTATCTCCAGGCTTGGTTATGCACATTGCACTTTAGTGTCCTCCCTCAAACCATGCACTGGGATCCAGTAGACAGAGTGAGGCCCTTAGGCTTGGAAGTGAATTTCCAACTTTCCCTGCAGTTCCTTCATCAAAGCCAGCGTATGTCGCAGGAGTGATTCAACTCAACCATGTAACTGAGCTGTCCGGAAATGTCTTATTATTATTCACCTTAACAGGGACAAGAGCAATAGAGTTAGATCTGCAGCCATTTCCTCCCCAGTGATATGACAACACAGAACAACCACAGCAGCCAGCAACCATTTGCCATCTGACCTGGCATAATCTCATCTCCGTCACCTCTTGAGCTCATCTCCTTCCATCAACAGCTTTGCTGTCTCAGATGGATCATTTCAAGGAACAGGGCTGGCTGTTCACGACCTTTTGCACAGGGTGGTTTGGTGATGTATCCAGGAAAGTGGCAATTAGGCTGGGGAACGAAGCCTGTACGTGATGCCATGCTCCAGCTGCCTCCTGCCGCCCCCACGGCTGCTCCCAGGGCACTGAAGAACATAGCTAATAGAACATAGGAGGCTGCCTTCTACTGAGTCACACCATTGGCTCATCTAGCTTAGTACTATCTTCTCTGACTGGCAGCTGCTCTCCAGGGTTTCAGATAGAGGACAACCCTACTTGGAGGTTGAACCTGGGATCTTCTGCATGTAAAGCAGATGCTCTGTCACTGAGCTACAGCCGTTCCCCAAACCCTGGGAAGATCTTGGGGCAAAGGAATTCCTCATACCGGGTGGCAGTACTGGAGATGAACAAATCTCCCAATTTTGGTTTCTCTTAGTTTCTCATTTTTTCCAATCTTAAATTTGGTTCTCAAAACAGATTTGCAATTTTCCTTAAATTCCCCATGGAAATTCATTAGTATTTTAGTGCGATTTTCTCCTGATCTACATATTTTTGGCATGCACATTTCATAGAATTGTAGAGTTGGAAGGAACTATAAGGTTCATCTTGTCCAACCACATGCAATACAGGAATCTTTTTTTCTTTTTTTCTGCCCCATGTGGGGCTTGAACCCACGACCCTGAGATTAAGAGCCCCATGCTTTACCAGCTGAGCTATCCATTGCTGATTAATGGGAACAGGCACAGGCAGCCAATGTAGACTTTTACCCTGCCCTCCTGCCCATCAGATGATGTCACAAGAGACATCAGCTAACAGATGGGTGTAGTTTGGGGGAAATGGCCCTGTGGGGTGGAGGTTTCCCACCCCTGCACCATACCATCCAACTTCTTCAGAAAAACTGGGACATGTGTCTTCTGGGACATGCTCCTGGGCAAGCCACGTGACAATGTATGCCTTTTTTCAATGTGATCTCTGCCCCCTTTTTCCTGGCGCACTTGGCAGGTATGCTGTACTACAACTTGCTGGAGGAAAGGTCTTCTGAGAAATTTTGGCTCAGCTCTAATGTGATATACAGGGGTCTCCCCCACTTTCTTTCTAACGTGTGTGAGGGAGGTTCTTCATCCCCACCCAATGCACTTTGGCCCTTCAGTGCTTTCCCCGTCATTTCTTCCTTCCTTCCTTCCTGGTGCCAACCTTGCTCCACACCCAATGATGCCACAGCCCCGTGCCTGGGCTTAAACCAAGGTCAGCTTGGCACTGTGGCAAGCTGTGTGCGTAAGAATCAGACACACACACCCCAGCAGCTCTTACCTCCCAATCAACATCTACGCCAGGGGGCATTTCATTAGCTTATTCCGATAGCATGTTATTATTGCCATTGGCTGATGCATCTCTTAGCAGGACAACCATTAACAATGTCTGATAGCTTATGTCAACAGCTGGATTGTTTCAATTTATAGGCAATAAATTGGGTGCCAACTCGCCAGTCATTACCCAAGAACTTGGGCTTTAGTTGAATGAACTTTACACAGTGTTGCTAAACTGCAGCATTAGGAAATGAGCTTGTGTCATTTTGGCCGGATTGCAATATTAAATAAGAAGAGAACTAAAACACAAAAGCGGGATTAGCAGATACCCCCAAAACAACACAATTTTTAAACAAATGCAATGAAAACAGGAAAAGTCATTGATGATGTGCTGGGAAATGAGACGGCGTTATAGCAGTCTTTAAATGCCTGGAAGGCTAACAGGCAGAGCAGGGGTTCTCAGTCTTTCTATCCTCAGGGTCCTCTTGAGATAGCTGAAAGTTACCAAGACCCACCAGTCACAAAATGGCGGTGCAGGGGCAGAGGCAGTCACAAAATGGTGGCAGGTGGAGGAAGAGCTTGGCATAAGCAGAGCTTGGCATCCTTTTCTGCTGACAACCTGATCCACCTTTGAAAACATTGCTAAATTCTTTGCTGCAGTGATTTCCTTGCAAGGAGTTCCATTTTCCTCAAGTTAAGTGCACTCATTTTCTCTGGAGGTATTTTGACTTGGTCTTTTCATGTCAGGCAAGTCCAGAGGCTCTAAGTGAAGAAGACTTTTCTGCTTTTACATTTCCCCCTTTCCCATCCCCACATGTCCTCAAAAGTAATTTTACTCCTGTCGTGCAATTTCTTCTCCCATTCTCCTTTCACATTCAGATTGTTACTTCTCCCCCACTCACCCAACTGCCAAGTTCTTCCGTTCCTCCCCCCTCGTTCGTTTGCATCACTTCTTTCTCCTCTAACAGCTTTCCTAAGAGCATGAGAAGAGCTTGCTGAATTGGGCCAATGGTGAACCAGAAATCTGCAAGCAGGTTTGGACTACAGCTTCCATCATTAATGAACATTGGCCATGATGGCTGGGCCTGATGGGAGTTGGGAGTTCAGCAACCTCTGGAGGGCACCAGGTTGGGGAAGGATGGGCCAGCCCTTGAGCTTTATGGCTGAGCAGGGATTCAAGGTGTCTTCTTATAGGTCCATCTTTCTCTGGAATACAGCCCAGGCTCTCTCTGCCTCTCAAGCTTGTCATCACAAGGAATTCACACACCTGTTCACTTGGGCTTGGGGAGGGGACCTCCTGATATCTCCAGAACCATTTTGTATTAATATTTTCATGTGGTAGGATAATAATAATAATAATAATTTTATTTATACCCCGCCCATCTGGCCGGGTCCCCCCAGCCACTCTGGGCGGCCTCCAACAGACACCAAAATACATTAAAATATCACAAATTAAAAACTTCCCTAAATAGGGCTGCCTTGAGGTATTTTCTGAATGTCAGATAGTTGTTTATCACTCTGACCTCTGATGGGAGGGCGTTCCACAGGGTTAGGTGCCACTACCGAGAAGGCCCTCTGCCTGGTTCCCTGTAGCTTTGCTTCTCGCAATGAGGGAACCACCAGAAGGCCCTCGGCGCTGGATCTCAGTGTCCGGATGTTTGCGGAACAGTTTATCTCCCTGCTGCTTTATACAGAGGCTGTTGTATTGAAGTTTTATTGTATTTGACCATGTGCCTTACTGTCTGATAACATTGTTATTTTATTGCTTTATGCTTTGAACTGTGATTTTTTTAATGAAGGGTGGCATAGAAATTAATTGAGCAAATTAGGGCACAGTCACGCAAAGTAGAGCACAGAGACAGTAACCCAATCACTGGAAATAATTCTTATTGATTTCACCCCTTCTGTCTTCTAAGATATCAGCAGGCATTTTGCACATGCTTTTCAGCACATCTTTGTCCGCAAGGAATAGAAACCTGCCTTAAAAAGCAAGCCAGTATTCTTTGCAACTGGAATCCTGTGCTTCCTTGCACCCCTTTTGATGTGGTTCGCCAGAATGGTGGAATATATGTACAATTGTGTTTATAAAATGCACATTACTTGGCTCGGGAACTGCATTGCAAACTTCAGAGGAGTGTGAATTTTGAAGGTTGGCTGTGTTTTGGTTTGCATGCTGCTTGGAAAGTGCCAATTACATAGATTTGCCCTTTATGCAAACAGAATCAAATGTCTCCCTCATCCCTAGGTGGAGGTCAACCACCAATCCCCAGCACTGTGGTTCTGATCTGAATCCAAACACCCAATGCTAAGATATTAAGAGACAGCTTCAGAGAGGGAAAGAAAGTGAGTGAGTGTGTGAGAGAAAGGGCAGATCCACACCATGCCTTTAAAGCACACCCAGCACACATTTAAAGCACACAACTTCCCCCAAAGAATCCTGGGAAATGTAGTTTGTCAAGGGTGCTGAGAACTGCATCTCTGGGAGGAGGAAACTACAGATTCATACTGCGGATCTGTCCACAGTGCGAGTGAGAGGGAAATGATAGGCCTACTCCTCTTGTATCTCTTGGCATGAGGTTTGTTTGAGCTACCCTATACATTGCTCCTAGAAGAAGCAAATCAAGAGGTCTGCCATGCATCACCGAGTCTCAGGCGGGCCGCTTTCGTGGCAGTGGCAGCTCCTTTGTGTCTCTCGAAGCGGCTTTCGCAACTCTGTAAACAAGAGAAAGAACAGAGAGAAATAGCCCGTTCGAAAATCTGCAAGATTCAGAGCTCCCATTTCCAAAGCAAACAGCAGTTCTGAGATGGAAAACAGCTTCCTCCAGAGTCCAAGCAGGCCTCCTGCCACTGTTTGGGGGCCAGCATTTGTTATGGAAAATGGTTCTGTGTGTCTTCCCCTGCCACCACAATGACCCCCATCCATCCTTGTGCTTGCTCAAAGGGTTTATTGACCTTGTTTACAGACAGCTCCAAATATTTTCCCTATCTCTCATTTTCATTTTAAAGTTGCCGTTCTGATCCCATTCGCTAGCCTGGGACAAACAATGCAGTGAGTCTGCTGCTCTCCAGCGCAGTGGGATGGAAGCCAGTCTGTCCAGAGAGTCATACCGACTAAGCACTTCTGCCAAGCGACCAAGGAAGGTGCTGCTGCTGCTGCTGGAACTCACAATGTTAATCTGAGAAATTCATCTCTCTTTCGAGGGTCAAGCGGGTTAGCACATGTCAGGGTTGAGCCGGACGAGGAGGAGTGGTGGCAAGCCCCCCCCCCCCCGGCAAGGCTGCACCCACGGAAGAATCTGGGGAAATGGAGGAATTCATACCTGGAGAAGACTGGTGGCGGCACTCCTCAGAAGAGGACGAATCAGATAGGGAAGTGGAAAGACCTGGACAGGAAGAGGAAGAAGTCGAGCCAGAATCAGGGCCTTGTGAGGAGAGGAACCGGCTGGCCCCCTCCCCTCCTCCCTTCTCAGCTGTAGAATGTAGAGCTGAGAGACATACTGCAGCTCGTAAGAGGCTTGGTCATGAGCCGGCTACTTAAGGAAGGCTGGCTGCTCCATTCACCAGCACCTGCAACTGCTGTGCTGGAGCACGTGGTTGTTCTTGCTTGTCCTGTTCCTGGTTCCTGAGTTCGTGACTTCGGCTTTCTGACTCCTGGCTTAATCCTGACCTCGGCTTTGTGACTTCGGCTCTCTGACTCCTGGCTTAATCCTGACCTCGGCTTCCTGACATCTGACTTGAACCGACTTCGGCTACTCCTGACCCCTGTGCGACTGCCTGACCTTGGCTGGCTTCTGACCCGGACTGTTTGACCTCGGTTTTATCTGACTCTGACTGCTGCTCTTCAGCGCGCCAACTTGTTGGCGTCCTAACAGCGCAGCGACAAGAGTATTTCCTGCTCAGCCACAAACCTTGCTGCGTGTCTCTGGACCAGTCACTGCCTCTCAGCCTCACCTACCTCACAGGGTTGTTGTTGTGAAAACAAAAGTGTAGGGATCTTGCATTCCACCCTGCGTTGCCCATGCTCACATGGCCATTGTGCCACCGAGCCTCAGGTGAAGAGAGCCAACAGATGTGAAGGGCAGCTGTGCTCATGTTCCACTTGTGGGTTTCCTGGAATCTTTGGCCTGTAGGGCCGGCCCTGTCGTGAGACAACTTCAGCCTCCGCACACCCCCTGCGGCCAAATGCCGCCTTCACTCCACATGCTGCAGCCACCACCACATGCCTCCCCACTGCCTTTGCATGCCCACCACGGATGCCGCTTCCAAAAACAATGTCTGCCACCTCCACGGAAGCGTGGACACCATCCTGTTGTCATCACTGCAGCGCTGGAGGTCACTGGCTGTGCCATCATGACACCCACAGTGGGCATTGGGTGCCCACAGTGTGGGGCCAAAGTCAGCCCCCCTGTCCATGGGGACTAGTATTTGCCAGGCTGAGGCCTACCCAGATGGGTGGGGTATAAAGGATAACATAGTTATTATTACTACCCCTTATTATTATTAATACCCCTCCCCACCCTCTCACTATATATCAGGGTCTGGTGACTTCTGTTTCAGTGTATCTGAAGAAGTGTGCATGCACACGAAAGCTCATACCAAGAACAAACTTAGTTGGTCTCTAAGGTGCTACTGGAAGGAATTTTTATTTTATTTTATTTTGTTTTGACTATGACAGACCAACATGGCTATCTACCTTTAATAGTTATTATTACTCCTCCTCCTCCTCCTGTTCTTCCCTTTACCTCATGGCCTTGATCCTTCTTAGGAACAGACCTTTCTCCATCACAGACGGCCAGGAGGGGCAAAAAGAAGATGGGAAGGAAAAAAGCCAATGATTGTCCAGAGCATGGTGCCAAGTGTGCCAGGATGGTTTATGCCAGCAGGCTGGCGCTGGACCAGGCCCATATCCCTCTGTCCAAACACATGGCTGCAGGCTTTGTAAACCAAAAGTGCCTGTTGACTTTTTCTGGGGATGCTGCCAGACTGGAAGAGATTGTTATAGATCAAAGACAACTCCGGAATGAGCTGATTCTTGCAGTTGGCAGAGAGAGAGAGAGAGAGAGAGAGAGAGAGAGAGAGAGAGAGAGAGAGAGAATAAAGTAACACCCTATTAATAGAGATGGGGAATTGGGTGTGATGCTAAAGAATTCCTAGCAGTCATTTGTAGGAATGCATCGTCTTCTCCTGTGACACTTACCCCGAATTACCATTTAGGAACACAGGAAGCTGACCAGGGCCAGTTTTCGGTTTGATGAGGCCCTAAGCCACTGAAGGTAATGGGGCCCTTTATATGTCCAGCTGTCCTTTGTCAACAACAAATTGTCGCTGTTTTTTTGTGTTGAATATATGCTATATGGTAACTTATGGACCTAATAGGTATCTAAAGGCATTTGCACATCACAAATATGTATTTTATCAAAGCAATTGTTGAACTGAAATACAATTAAGAAGAAGTATATTAATAGTGAAATGATTATGAAGCTCTAACTTAAAATGATTGTGGCCCATTACATACATCATAGGAGCCTACACAACACAAAACACTGTTGCTGTATGTAGGTTTTATTTTGTTTGTTTTTTATCTTATATTTTGGAAATGTACATCCAGTTTTATTTTACCTTTAAATTTTTTGGGGTCCCCCAAGAGAGAGTGGGGCCCGAAGCTATAGCTTGTTTAGCTTACGTGTAAATCTGACACTGAAGCTGACTGATACGCAGTCAAGAACAGTGGCCTCTGTGGCTCCATGCTAAGCTGTAAGAAGCTATCCCTTCTTACACACAGGGCTGGCAAGGCAAGGTGAGGCGACTGCAGGATCCACAGGGGCAGCAGATCCAGCCTTCATGAAATGTATTGCCTGTTGCTGCCATGGTGGTTGTGACAGCTGTGTCGCGTACTTTGGAAGCCAGATCTGCTTCCTCCTTCGCAGCCCCCCCCCCATGCCGCCACTACAGCGGCCGCTTGGCAAATAGGAGGTGCTGCTGGCCTCTTCCCACCCTTGTTTCCAATGTAGAGCTTCACTCGCTCCTTCTGCTTTTTATGGTGCTGGTTTTTATGAGGCCATAGGCCTCATATGTATAAAGCCGGAAGTCACCGGAACTCAGTTCCGGCACCTCTCAGGTGGGCGCCATTGCCATTCTAAGAGACTGAGGGAGGTGTTCACGATGAGTTCTGGCACCTCTTTTTCTAGAAAAATAGCACTGCATATACTCAGGTGAGGTGTGCATAAGAATGCACCCATTAGTGAAAACAGCAGACAAAAACCCATTACCGGGTCCCTTACCTTTCTCACCCTGATCTGGCCACAGTGATCCATGTACCTCCAGGCTTGATTATTGTAACTCGCTCTATGCGGGGCTGCCCTTGAAGCTGACCCAGAAACTCCAGCGGGTGCAGAATGCCGCAGCGAGGCTCCTTACGGGGTCCTTGCCGTAGGACCACATTCATCCAGTGCTTTACCAGCTGCACTGGCTCCCGGTGGAGTACAGGATCAGGTTTAAGGTGCTGGTTTTGACCTTTAAAGCCCTATGCGGCCTAGGACCCTCGTACCTACGGGACCGCCTCTCCTGGTATGCCCCGCAGAGGACCTTAAGGTCCACAAACAACAACATTTTGGAGGTCCCGAGCCACAAGGTGGTTAGACTGGTCTCAACTAGGACCAGGGCCTTTTCAGTACTGGCCCCAACTTGGTGGAACACTCTGTCACAAGAGACCAGGGCCCTGCGGGATTCTGCAGGGCCTGCAAGACAGAGCTGTTCCGCCTGGCCTTCAAACTGGACTCAGTCTGATGTTTTTTCCTCCCCTTATGAATGAAGCTACATTTAAATGTTAAATTTTAAATTGTATTTTAACCTGTGTTTTAACTGGCGGTTTTTCTTTTTCTTTTTGTATTTTATTGTAGTTTTTATGGGTGTTAGCCGCCCTTAGCCCGGTTTTGGCTGGGAAGGGCAGGGTATAAATAAAATGTATTATTATTATTATTATTATTATTATTATGGAAAGGAAAGCTGCTTTGCAAAAATGTGCCATTGTTATTTATATATGTGCATATTAGGAATTTGCACTAAAATGCTGATGAACTTCCACAACGGCATTTTTAAAAAGGAAAGGGCAACGGCTCGGCATCAGATTTATTTCCCCTCCTCTTTTCTCCTCCTCACAAACGGCTTCTCTCACACACCTTATCTCCCTACACAGGTGAAAAAGCTTCTGGCATGCCTTCTGGTGTTTACCTCACCATCTACCTGCTCACCATCCTGACGGGCTTCCCCACCAACCTTCTGGCCCTGTATGCCCTCATCAAGAAGCTGAAGACCAAGGCCACGCCCAACTGTGTCCTCCTCCTCAACCTCACCGTTTCCGACCTGTGCTTCCTGGCTTTCCTGCCCTTCAAGGTGGCAGAGGCGGTTGCCGGGCAGTGGCCTTTCCCCGCTCCCCTGTGCCCCCTCAGCGGCCTCTTCTACTTCAGCACCATCTACTCCAGCACCCTCTTCCTCACGGCGGTGAGCGTGGAGCGCTACCTGGGCGTGGCCTACCCCATCCACTACAAGCTGAGGCGCCATTCGGCTTACGCGGCTGTGGCCAGCCTAGGCCTCTGGGCCTGCTCCTTTGCCCACTGCAGCATTGTGTTCATCACTGAGTTTCAGCCATACAACAATACAGAGCTAGACAACAGCTCCCATAAGAACTGCTACAAGAACTTCACAGATGTGCAGCTCGCCATCCTGCTCCCTGTCCGCCTGGAGCTCGGCATCGTCCTTTTCCTGGTCCCGTCCTTGCTCACTTGCTTCTGCTACTTCGGCTTCATGAGGATCGTGATCTCCTCGCCGCACATCCGGAGGAGCAAAAAGCAGCGAGCCGTGGGGCTGGTGTCAGCCACGTTAGCCGTCTTCATCATCTGCTTCTCGCCTTACAACATCTCCCACGTGGTGGGCTTCATCCAGTGGGAAGATCCAAGGTGGAGGGATAAAGCCTTGCTCTTCAGCACCTTCAATGCCAGCTTGGATCCGGTCATCTTCTATTTTTCTTCCTCTGCAGTGCAACGTTCATGCTGGGACTTCCTGACCCGGGTAGAGCGGGCCTGTGCCTTGCCTTCAGTGATCCGCAAGGTGTTCTATAGAGGGACTGAAAAACTGGGGAGAGCAGGTCCCCAGGAGCCAGTTTGCTGTTCCAGGTTATGACCATCTACATCTGTGGAAATGCCCAGAGACTGAGACTTTCTTTGTGGGCCAAGCAGAGAGTACAACATTTGATTTAAGTCTGACAGAAATGGCTCCAGGCCCCCGAAACTGAAATCTCAGTATCATGCACCTCTGCGATTTCCGCACCTCTGAGGCTAGCTGGACTGTGCCCAGAGAAGCTCCATAAGTCCTTTTCCATGCTGGGTTGAGGAATCATAGAATTGTAGAGTTGGACATCTAGTCTAACCCCTTGGAATCCAGGAATCTTTTACCCAACATGGGGCTCGAACCCACAACCCTGAGATTAAGGGTCTCATGTTGTACCAATTAAGCATCTCCCCTCTTGGTTCTTGAAGCCTAGAAGTAGTGATGGGTGAGAGCCACTTCTCTCCAGTTTGATTTCGAATACAGTATGTTTTGAAGAAAATAAGTTTAATTTGGTGAGTGCATGTGGGATGGAAGCTCAATGTGACTCTAGGCACCACTGTCATGAGCTCCACGAGGCATGGAGCTCTCCCTTCTCCATCCATTGATCTACCATGCCACCCATGAGCTCCCCCCCCCCAGGTCTTTCTTTTTGTGTTTCCCCAAAAGTTAGCCAGTGGTGAATGTGACTTACAAGGCCTCCACTAGGTCCTAGGCCAGGCATAGGCAAACTCGGCCCTCCAGATGTTTTGGGACTACAACTCCCTTCATCCCTGACCACTGGTCCTGTTAGTTAGGGATGATGGGAGTTGTAGTCCCAAAACATTTGGAGGGCCGAGTTTGCCTATGCCTGCCCTAGGCACTGCTCTGGAGGAGACAAATAAACCAGGAGCCATGGGAAATGGTGTTCCCATGGCTCCTGATATCCTGGATGCTGCTACACATGTTCCTAGATCCATCGCATCCTGGTCACCGTCTATTTGAACTTTTGCCATCGGGACGGAGATACAGGACGATGACAACAAGAACAAGCCGTCTTAGAAACAGCTTCTTCTCCAGAGCAATCGCAGCCTTGAATGGGAAGCCTGGACTTTGAAGTCATCTACTCTTACCAGTTATATTTTAATTAGTGTGTATGGTTTTAATCAGTGTTTTTGTAGTTGTTTTGTTTTTGAGTGGAGTGCCCTATCTGGGTGGATGGAGCAGCCAAGTAATTTCGTTGTCCCCGAAGGGGACAATGACAATAAAATATTCTATTCTATTCTATTCTAGCAGCATTGTGGAGATGGCTCACAGCAGGATGAGGTGCTTGATGATGCCTGGCGGAGACTCGTACTCTCCAACTGTTTCCAGAAAAGGGATGATGGGACACAGAGCTCATTCCATTTTCCTTGCTCTGCTGGAGAAGGGGCATACACGTGCTTTTTGGCACTCAGACTCATTGCTGGGAAAGGATTTTCTGAAGAAGCAAGGACTCTGTTCGCTGCCACAAATAACACCAAGTGTTAAAACTGTAGAGAATCATGTTCCATGTTTGTGTGTGGTAGTGTTGGAAGGGTGGGGGCCAGATCCCATCGAAAGTGACTTCACAAAAGAAGGAGGGTGCACATCTCCCCAAGGAGGGTGGGGGAACCTGAGTGCATATTTCCTACTTTGCATGTTAACCCAGCAGTGCCAAAAAAGGAAATACGACTCTACGGTTCTTGCCTTGGCACTTTCTTTTTTGCCATGTTTGAAGCTGCTCCCAAGATGTGTGAGAAATATCAGAGTCTCTCTGGGCAGCCATGATGGTCACAATTGGCCTGTTAACGCCTCCCAGAGGACCTGTGAGGAAGCCCATCCTTTTTACTGAATGCAAGTACAGTGGTACCTCGGGTTAGGGACGCTTCTGGTTACATACGCTTCAGCTTACAGACTCCGCTAACCCAGAAATAGTACCTCGGGTTAAGAACTTTGCTTCAGGATGAGAACAGAAATTGTGCGGCGGCGGCAGCAACAGGCCCCATTAGCTAAAGTGGTACCTCAGGTTAAGAACAGTTTCAGGTTAAGATCGGACCTCCAGAACAAATTAAGTTCTTAACCCGAGGTAAGTGGGAAGATGCAGTGAACCCGTGTAACACAAGCAGGAGTTGCTAAGGAGTGTGGGAATGTTCAGGGTGGCAGGAGAGGATATATTGTTTATTAATATCATTCCTAACTTGTGCTAGCAAGTCCCTCTACTTAGCAGAGTTTACATTCCCCTTCTAACGCGCAGCAGATAGCTGGTTGCAGGCTTGTGTAAGCCTCTCACTATCATACAATTCAGTATTGAATTGTATGTTCCTGGTAAGTTCCCTTTTATCCCTCTTAAAATAATAAAGACACGACAATCTTATTTAAAGTCAATAAAAGAAGTTTACTCACATTCAGTTCACAGTTGGATCCCTGAAGACAGACTAAGTTACAAATATGTACATGTGGATCTACCCCATATTGGGGGCGGGTTAATTCCAGTGACTGCAGTTCACACGACGAAAGGAAGATGGGAAAGAGAGAGAGTGGCAGCATGCCTTGTCCTTTTGTTACCTGGACAGGTAAGGTTACACCCACCTTAAGGTTACACCCACCTTACAGTCACATGCAAAGGAAGGATGCTCCAGCCAGGAGGAAATAGGAAGTTTTCGACTGGCTGGACCAAACATTACCCCGCAAGTCTTCTCTAGGAAAACAAAGAATGTTGTATTTGACTGCTCCCAGTGGATTACATCCCACAAGGATTGATGGTTAATGTTAACCATCATTAATAAACCATAGCTAAAGCAGACATGGATTATCATAAAAAAAAAACCACGACCAGCAAGCCTTGAGATCTTTTTTTGAAATTTTTGCTGCTTCTCACTCACGGCTCTGTTGTTTTGGGGGCAGTGATAGCTCCTTAACCATTGTTCAGTGAAAAGCCCAGGTTTACATGTAAAATGAACTTTATGAACCAAATACAACCCTTGGTTACTCAACCATTGCTAAGCTACTGTGCTAGGTTCACACAAGCCATGGTGAGGACCAGGGGTAAAACATGGATAAATAACAGAACTGCTCTACCATTAGGCAGAGTGAGGCAGTTGCCTCAGGTGGCAAATGCTAGAGGTCCACCAACCATTGTCCCATAAGGAAACCTGTATTTGCTGTGTTTGCACTTAAGAGGGTTACTCTTATTGTAGTAATGTGGGTCTCCTTTATAAAATAAATAAACAATGAACCCAAAAACATCCCAGCTCAAAGCCAAATGTTTTTTTCCCCAAGGCATCTTTAAACGCTTGAACTCATGGGGTTAACTATATCCTTCAGGAAGGAGTTCCACAGACTGTGGGACACCACCAAGAAGGCCCCGCTTCAACTCATCAGTCTGATTCTGATCTTGCAGCACAAATCTCAGTGGTAAACTTGCCATAGCAAACCAGAGGATGACTGGTGTTTCTCCCTCTTAACAGTATAATTAATTCAACTAGACTGATGAGCTGTAAGGGCTGGGTCAGGCTTGGAGAGATTTAGTTCACCAGCTATATCTCCATGCTTCACCTGAAGTTCAAAGTAACTAATTAGTGATTTGGCAGGCACCACTGAGCCAGGAGAGAGGTGACAGACTAAAGCGGTTGACACCCAGAGAGACCTTTGGAAAACAGCCTTCGGGAGCCAAATGTTTATCATCCTAGAGATCATAACCCTTTCGTGGTGATGTAGAGTGGCTCAGGGAGTGATGCATATGCACACCGGAGGGTGAATATGGCGGGTGGCAGTATTTCCTCTTTTTAAAATTATTTCTTTAAATTGCATTTAAGGCAGTCTGTTTGGATGGAACCAGCTGGAGTTAGCAGGGGGGGGGAGCTTGTGGCCTGATCCTCCTGGCTTTCTTTCTTTACACCTGGAAACCGACTGAAGTGACCAAAGGTGATGGCACAAGGGTGGGTGAAGTGAGAAGAGGGATGATTTCCAGGTTCATTGATTCCCTTTATCTCTCCTCCCTTCCTGAGCCTCTCTCCCGCTGTGCACACACAATTCAGCTGTCACAACCTCCAGGGGAGGTTAAGAAAATGTAATTAGCCGATGTTTGCAAAGCACTTGATGCTCTTAGATGAGATCATAATGTGATAAAGGCTGAACTGTTTTCTAGAAAAAGGCATTAGCACCCCAGGGATGGAGAGGGAGCAAGCTGCCCAAATCTGCAACACAGATAGACATGAAGAGGGACCACAGTTAGGGATTCTTGGTGCTACAGTTTGCACTTTGAAACAGAGGTGGAGGCTTGGAGGCTGTGGCCCTCCACACTCTCTTTCTGGCCCTCAGAACTCTCCCTAGGTCACGCCTCCTCTCTAGGTCAAACCTTTCACTAGCCCCGCTTCACACCGTCTTTGAGTGTTTTTTGTCTGACTCCAATATGTCACTGAACTGTGATAATGCCCCTCACTTTCCTGGATGGAATTTGTTTGTGTGTGCACAGTAACTTGTGGCTTTTGCGCGGTTGGAAATGTAGAGTCATATCTAGACACTTTTGCCTCTGGCCACACCTACAGCTTGGATGCAAACCCCAAGAGGGAATGTGGCCCCCTGGGCTGAAAAGCCCCCCCCTACCTTTGCATGACATTTTATACAAAAGCCACCATCCCCTCTCCTTGAGACTCCTATAATTGTCTGGTAAAGTTGGTTGCATCATATTAGAGTTGATTAAAATATCATTGGTTTGTCCAGCATTTGGGAGCCGTAATGTTTGACTCTGGGATTAGGCAACCCCCATAAGCTATCAAGATTCATGTTTCCAAGCCAGGGAACTCAAAAAACCATGACGAACCTCACATCCGTCCTAAGCTTGGAGCATAATTTCATCCATGGTAACGTTGACTCTCTTCAGGACCTTCATTGCAAGGTTGCTTTTGTAATGGACAGAAGATTCTGGCATAAACCAGGGCTGGTGAACCTGTGGTGCACCAGATGTTGTAACATCTGGACAGGCATGGCACCAACCCTTAAGAATAAACATGAAAGAGGAAACCCACTGAGGCTGGCTAGTCTGCATGCTCTGCCACATTCCCAACAGCTGTCAGGAAGAGAGATGTTAAGCAGGACCCTGGGCTGGATAAGAATATTTTTAGCTCTGGTGGTCAGGGCAGCAATTGCTGGTTGAAGAAGAACCCTGATGAGAGGAGGCAAAGCAGCAGGGTGGGAAAACTATGGGAATGCGAAAACTTCCAGGAATGTCCTTTCCTCCTATTAATAAGATGAGGGACGGGCGAATCATCCTGGAAGGAAATGACAAGAGGGATGTTTTAAACAGGAATTGAGGACCTGTGGCTCTCTGGATGTAGTTGGACTACAACTCCCATCATCCCTCTTCCCCTCTCAGAGCTAGCCAATGGAAGTTGGAGTCAAGCAGCATTACTTTAAATACTGGGGAAAGAATGAAAACACAACCTTACTTTTCAAAGGGTGGCCATTTATGGTCTGCAGCAAAACAAGGGAGTCTTAAAATAAGGCATCTTAATGATGAAGGCAGCAGCCCTAACCCCAGTTAGCGGGGAGTAAGCACCATTGCATTCAACAGGACTTACTTCTGAGTAGGCATGGTTAGGCTTGAGCTGTGACAACTGTATTATGGCATAAGGTTCAATATCATCAGATGCATGAATAATAATCCTAAATTAGAAGACATAATCATGTTTTGGGGTGGGAATAGAGAAGAGTGAAGTCAGAGGATAATGAAAGACATAAAGGACTGGGATAATTATGTAAAATGGAAAATGTTGCAGTGAACCTTAACAAGAGAATCACAACAGCAAAAGGTTGCATCCAACTCTGTTTCACTAAGAGTAAACCCATTGAAATGACTGAACCTAGTCACGTCCATAAATTATTTTGCAGATGACTAATATTTGGATTCCGCCTGGAGAGACTTGCGGCACATTATTTATTCACTGACTTATTTATTATGGCACAAACGTTTGTGGAGTCAAGCCCATACTAGGCAGTGTGGGTGATAACACAAACATCCTGGCACTGGCCAGCTGATTATCTAACATAAGAGATAAACTCACAATCTCAATTCAAGCCACATGTGATTAATTTAATTTCCTGATCGTTTGGAACTTAGCAGTTTCACACACTGCAGTTTTCCTTGGAAGCTCCACTGTTAAAAGTCTGCAACAGACTGCCCAGTGAGGCTGAAAAGCTTTCTGAGCATTGCCAAATCTGACATGTGCCCATTTATTGTGCTTGTCCAGCGAAGAACGGCAAAGGGCATTGCTGGCAGATGATGGCATGAGGGATGGATAGACCCATTCAAGTCTGTTCTGCTCCTGTTCTACATGACGACAGGACTAAGTGCATCTCATTTCCATCAGCCTTTAAAAGCCACAAGCAACACCAGAGTCACACAATACATTTGCAGCACTGTGATATCACTTTTAAAAAGTCAAAGAATCCTAGGAACTTAAAGCTGCTGAGAGTTGCAATGAGACCCCTCTTCCCCTCACAGAGCTACAGTATTCCAGAGTGGTTTATTAATCTCTCTTCCCAGAGAACCCTGGGAATTGTAGCTAAGTGAGGGAACAGAGGTCTCTCAAGAACTCTCAGTCTTAAACTACAGTTCACAGGATTTTCGGGGAGAAGCCATGAGTGTTTAAAGAGGTGTAATACCGGTAGTGCAAATGAGACACGGGTGGCGCTGTGGTCTAAACCACAGAGCCTAGGGCTTGTCGGCGGTTCGAATCCCCGCGACGGGGTGAGCTCCCGTTGTTTGGTCCCAGCTCCTGCCCATCTAGCAGTTCGAAAGCACGTCAAGTGCAAGTAGATAAATAGGTACTGCTCCGGCAGAAAGGTAAACGGCGTTTCCGTGTGCTGCTCTGGTTCGCCAGAAGCGGCTTAGTCATGCTGGCCACATGACCCGGAAGCTGTCTGCGGACAAACACTGGCTCCCTTGGCCTATAGAGATGAGCGTGCAACCCCAGAGTCATCTGTGACTGGACCTCAGGGGTACCTTTACCTTTACCTTTAATAGTGCAAATGGGGCTTATGTTATTATTATTTTTAGAGTCTACAAAGTAGTTTCAGGACTGCATCTTTTCCTCTGCTCCTTTCTTCCCCTAAAAGATTTCTGTTCTTTCAGATTTTTTTTTTATAAAAATGGTCCATTAGTCACTCACAGCCCTGAGCAACTAATGGACAGGGCTGCTTGCTATTGTACAATTTGATGGCAATTTAACTAGTTCCCCTGGGAGCAATGGATGGTGTCCCATCACTCTCGAGAACTATAGGGGGGGGGGATGTGTATGACAGTAGAAGAGAAAGCAGTTCCCAGAGAAGGACTGCTGGAAGACGCAGAGCATGAGCACCATGCACAATTAAACATGGGTCACCAGCTCTAAAGCGATCGCAATTCCTGAAGTTTTCTTGTTAAGCATACTATTTGTTTCTCTAGCAGCTCATTAATGAAACCAGAGCTAAACAGCAACTTCTCTGGAAAATGCTTCTTTTGGATTCAATGTCAGGTTGAGCGATTCAGCACTGCGTCTCTGAATGTGCTTTCCCACCCCCTCCAAACCAAGCGTCCAAAACAGATTGTGTAAATATAATCTAGTTCCCAGGAAAGACAAACAACCATGTCAATAGCACTCTTCCTAATAAAGTTTATGTGTTTTGAAGTAGCTGGATCCATATTATTCCGCTCTATATTGTTTTGAATATCCTTTATTAATTTCTACTGTCTCTTAGGTAGGGAAAGACTCCTTTAGACAGAGATGGACTGATCTGGCAATTTCAGCTCCCTCAAGTTGTTCTTTTCCTAAAGTCAGTTCTACACCTTTCCACATCAGCTTGGGAATTTGTTTTCTTAAAGTCCTCATGAGAACAAGATTGGGTGAAGGCAGCATAAAACTGGATGAAACCAGAAGTCATATTTGAAAGAGAAACCACGGAGATTTATTCATCTGCATGTGAAGACACATAGCTAATTTGCAGTTTCACAATTTACATTCTGGTGAGTTGAATTCTTCCACCCATGCCTTCCACCCATGCTGCAATTGGACAGTCTACTTTTTTTAAAAAATCACCACCTATATATTCACCAGTCCCTATGAAAACATTGTAAACACAGCTGCAAATCTTCTCCAGCAAGTACACAAAGAAGTGCCTTGGCAACATGACCGGCACTAGCCAATAGGTGCTGTCCACCGCTGGATTTTGCTACAAATATGCAGAGCTATAAATCTCTCATCCACACCTGACTTCAGCCCTGGAAATGAATAGGTATGCTTATCTGGAATGCCGAGGAGGTCCTTCCAAACTGGCCTGATTCTTCTATAAAAACTTTATCTGCCTTTGCCCTTAGAAGTACCCCTTGATGTCTGATCCTCGGACCTGATGTTGCAGTTCTGTAGCCTGACCTACCAGAGATCTTCTCGAATGCTTTTTGCAACAATCAATGCACACTGTGGAAGAGAAACAAAGACAATATATGATCGGGGAACAAGTACACCTACGTGCCTTAGAACTGAGCCAAAAGCACCAGGAAAAAATGCTTTCTGCAAACTATGTGGGCATTGCTGAAAGCCACCTCCCCTCCTTGCCAATTTCCCTCCATGAATGTGCTGTAAAAGGTTTGCTAGTTAATTATGACCCCTCAGTTGCCTTCACTTGCCCTAGTGACATCCTCAAGTCTAGCTATGTATTTGTGACCTCATTCCAGAGGTGCCAGGTTGCCCCCAAGACTGAGGAGGCCCGCTGTGCGTTGAACGTGCATGGCGTGATGTGTGTAGCATGTGTGTGACATCATGCACGTAACACACGTCGTGATGTCGTATCCTCTGGAGGAGGAGCTGGACGCTGAAGCTGTGATGCTCAATGTGTGTCACATGTAACAGCACATGTGTGTGCTGCATGCCGGGTCCCCTCAACATTGAGAGGGCCTGGCCCCATTCCAACAAATATTAAGGGCGCCGAAGACAACCCCGGCCCCCTAGAGGTGATGCACCTGCCTCATTCTGTTTATTGTGTGTGATGAAGAAGGAGAAGGAGAAGGAGAAGGAGAAGGAGAAGAAGAAGAAGAAGAAGAAGAAGAAGAAGAAGAAGAAGAAGAGTTTGGATTTGATATCCCGCTTTATCACTACCCGAAGGAGTCTCAAAGCAGCTAACATTCTCCTTTCCCTTCCTCCCCCACAACAAACACTCTGTGAGGTGAGTGGGGCTGAGAGACTTCAGAGAAGTGTGACTAGCCCAAGGTCACCCAGCAGCTGCATGTGGAGGAGTGGAGACGCGAACCTGGTTCACCAGATTACAAGTCTACCGCTTTTAACCACTACACCACACTGGCTCTCTTTGATGAAGCAGGATTGCCCACATGAACTATTCAGGAAGGTAGAAGGAATCACAGCTGGAGAAAATTGTGTCAATGCAGTACTCAGGGAAATAAAGAAGAAAACCCAGCGAGGAGAGCAGTCATGCTGGCAAAGGAAAACCAAATCACCAGATAGACCTAACCTGAGTGCATGCTGGGAGATAGGAGGCAAGAAAGGAGAGAGGGTTGTCACGTACCTGGTGCAAGAAAGGCGATGGTGATGCCAAAGATTATCCCAATCTTCAGCAGGTTCAGAACTTCAATCACCAAGGGAGGGGAAGAGAACTGGCTCCGTGGTTCTGGAAGGAGGAGAGTATGATTGGTTAGAGTAGAAACTATTTATGGGTTCTGGATGTAGGATTTGCCTCTAAATAGTGGAAAGTAATTCGGAGTTGCAACTTTAAATGCCTCTTTCCCCAAGGGAAGGCAAATTAATGATAAAGCGATGCAGCACGAGGGGAGCCAGTTACCAAATAATGGTACAATGAAAATCCCTGTAATAGTCCATAACAGAGTTAGGGAACCTCTCGAGGGCCACATTGCCTCATAGGCAACCTTCCCAGGGCCACATGCTAGTGGTGGGAGGAGCCAGGAGTAAACATGGGTGGAGTAAAAGGTGGGACACTTTCTTTTATACCATGTTTACACACATACCACCACACACCACCCATGCCAGCAAGCAGCATTATGGCAGTTCAAGCCTGGCAAAATCACTTCAGGCGATTCACAAAGCAGGACTAGTGAAAAGGCGTGTGCCCCGAGTTCCAGATATGGCTGAAGGGCTGAATTTGGCCCTTGGGTTCGAGGTTGCCAACTCACCCTTGATGATAAAGTCAAGGATTCTGATTCTTGGCACTTTTATGCTAGTTTTAACTTCTGGACAAGTGAGCTTGCCAGATGAGCTGGCACATGTGTCATTACTCCTCCTGTTTTCGCCGCCGCGTGTATTCTTTCTTTGAAACATTTTATTTATTAATTTGATCTTTAAAAAGTGCTGTGGTGATGGATTTTACGGCTATTGCACCGAATACAGTTTGCTAATAAAAACAGTCTTCAGAACTGGAGCTGTTAAAAAAAACCTTGTTTGTGAAGAACATGAGTTAGAGCTTTTGCAAGCTTATTTGAATCGGGTGTGTAACCAGGGCTTTTTTTCTGTCACAGCTCACAGGAGCTCAGCTGCGGCACCTATCAGTTGGGCACCATTGCCATTCTAAGAGAACGAGGGAGAAGTTAATGGTGAACTATGGCACCTCTTTTTTTTTAGAAAAATAGCACTGGGTGTAACTGCTTGAGAAGAACCACCGTCCCTAATACCTCGGGTTAAGAACTTAATTCGTTCTGGAGGTCTGTTCTTAACCTGAAAATGTTCTTAACCTGAAACACCACTTTAGCTAATGTGGTCTCCCGCTACCGCTGCACCGCCGCTGCCCGATTTCTGTTCTCATCCTGAAGCAAAGTTCTTAACCCGAGGTAATATTTCTGGGTTAGCAGAGTCTGTAACCTGAAGCGTATGTAATCTGAAGCGTATGTAACCTGAGGTACCACTGTACAGTATCTTGTTCTCCAAGACTATTCTGCAAAACAAAATAAAAAAATTCCTTCCAGTAGCACCTTAGAGACCAACTAAGTTTGTTCTTGGTATGAGCTTTCGTGTGCATGCATACTTCTTGGGATACCTGAAGAAGCATCTGAAGAAGTGTGCATGGTATCTGAAGAAGTGTGGTCTCTAAGGTCTCTAAGGTGCTACTGGAAGGAATTTTGTTTATTTTGTTTTGACTATAACAGACCAACACGGCTATCTACCTGTAACTGGAACTATTCTGCAAGTGAGCTTCGGCTCTTCCGTACATCCTCAAACGACCACAAGGGGGCAGAAGGGTCCTGAGCAATTCTGGCTGCTCCTTACCCACTCACCATAAGAGTACTGAACGCTTATCGGCTCGGACACCGATGGGTGCTCCACGCTGCAAGTGTAGCTCGCCCTCTGGTCAGGATCAGGCAAACCTAAGAAGCTAGAAGCCTGGGAGAACCCGGTGGGATCTGTACAATCCTGCTGGGAAGAATTCAGCGGGAGTCCAGAATGATACCACGTGAGCCGCACCGGAGCAGGGTAGAAGCCTCCGGTTCTGCAAACGAGGGTCCATTTGGATTCAGGCTCAGTCTGGAGCTGCAGGAAAACGACCGGTTGGGTGGGGCGAGCTGCGAGAGGCAAAGAGAGAAGGAAAGCAGTTGCCAGCGGCGCAAGAACACTCTCACCTCCCGCAGTTTCTAGCAACAAGTATTCAGAAGCAGCATGGAGAGTGGATGAATTTTCATCTCCTTGCCCGGGAACAATGAGCTGCAAAAAGAGGGTTTTTGGAATGCACAGTGAACCCCAGCAAAAGGCATTCCGTGGCATCAAGGCTGGAAGAGAGAACTTTAAGAGGACAATGATTGTTTCATCCAGAGGCGTAGGAAGGTCAGGTGGTACCCGGTGCGGAAAATTTCTTGTCGCCCCCCCCACACACATTGGGTTTTGTTTGTTTGTTTTGCCTGCAAAAAATGGTTTTACGTTATTTCTTATTTTCTTACAAAGGAATAATAATAATAAGTAAAAAATAAAGTTTTATTTATATCCCGCCCTCCCCGGCCAAAGTCGGGCTCAGGGCGGCTAACATCAGATACATAACACTGATATAAAATCAAACAATAATTAAATTACCTCCTAAAAACATGTCAGAATCAAATTAAAGTCTAATTAGATGGCTTTCCGCAGGGTTAGGGTTGGGAACAGTAAGTGCTCCACTGAATTGAAATTTCAGCCTTCACGACATAGGAAAACAGCCAAGTAAACAGCTATTTTCATGGAGGAGGGTCAAGATATTAACTGATATGCATGAAATTTCATATATAGCTATATAATCCCTAGTGTAGTAAGATAAGACCTTTGGAGCAGGTATTTTTTTAAAAAAATAAAAATAAAATTATGAACCACCCTAGTAGGGCAGTAATTGTTCCTTAATAATTTGTCACCCCCTCCATGATGGAACCTGGGGTGGACCGCCCCCCGCCCCCCACTTCCTACACCCCTGGTTTCATCACAGCCCTTGTTTATAATGTGGTCACCAGATTGCTGAAGGAGGTGCCTGGACACCACTGTTAAAACAGCTTCACTGACTGCCCATCTACTATTGAGCCAGGCTGGGAGATATGTTATTAATTTGCAGAGCCCTGCACAAGTTAGGTCCAGGGTACCTCAGGGATCTCCTGAACCTTTATAGGTCAGCTCGGTCCCTGAGATCATCAGCAGGAGCATCGCTGGTTGATCTCCATGTTGGCGAGGCTCACTTGATAATAACAAGAAATAGTCCCAGTCCTGTGTACAGTGTGATACTTTGCCGACAGGGATTCAGTAGGCACCTTCTGTGCCAAGTTTTAAAGTCTGCTGAAAAAAATGTCTATTCTGCCAGGCCTATGCAGGCAACTAAGAATACATCCTTCTACAAGGGTTAATTGAGGTGTGGTTTTAACTTTTTAATATGCTTTTACTGTGTGTTTTTATGCATTTTTGTTGTAAACAAAAATAACAGTCCATAAATGGTTTTTTTTTATAAAAAAAAATAGTCATATATGCATATATAATTAAGACAGGAAGTTCTTTCAAGAGCATCCAGAGGATTCCCCCCCCCCCCCGGGATAGGAGCAAAGTAAAATAGTAAACAGAGGGGAGAGGGCTGGTTTCTCACAAAGAAGAATTGTGCCTGCACATTTGACCTCATATCTCAGGTTCTGCAAATGCTAACCCCCCATGCTCTCTCCCTCCCCCAATGAAATATGGAAAATTGGGAATGATGGTTCAACAGGAAGGGGGACTGCTTCCGTACCACCATGGAAGCCCATGTATTCTTTATGAGTGTTATGTAGCTTGGCAAGCACAATTGTTCGCTATGAGACCCTCCAATGGGGCTAAGCAATGTGCCACCCTCCAGATGTTGTTGTAGTCCAGCTCCCACCAGTCTCCAGCAAACATGCACAACACCTAGGTGTTATGGAAGTTGTAGTTCAACAACATCCAGAGGTCGCAGCATTGGCTATTCCTGCCATCCGGACACCCTGACCAAAGAACCTTGGTTGAAGTATAGACATGCAGAGGAACACAGAGATACATGCATTGCAGGGGGTTTGTCCCTTACAATTCTATGATTCTATGAGCATTTTCTGAAGGAGAAAGGCTCAGTGCCCAACAGACCTGCCTACTGTACCTGTCGCTGGCCTATCTTACCATAAACATGGAGCTTGACCCCATTGCCACACGTCTCCTCTTCACCCAACACCATCACTTGGCAAGTGTAGCTCCCAGCATCCTCCAAGGAGACGTTGGTGATGACCAGCAGCCCCTCTCCTGGGCTGAGGAAGGTGTCTGGATAAGACAGGCTGAAGCGGGGTCCTGGGACCACCACAGATTCTGCCGTCTTTGGGCCTTTCAACCAGGACATGCCCCCCTTGGCTGAAGTGGGCTTCCCAGTCTGGATAGAGAAGGCACATTTCAGGGTGATGTTGTCTCCCACGATGGCAGTGACCTCTGTTGGAAACTGGACCACTGAGTAATGGATGCCGAAGGCTGAAAGGAGGCAGTGGAAAGGGTAAAAGAGTATTGGGAAATGATCTGTAATGAATTGAAAAAAATGTTTAAAAGTACTTCCCCCCCAAAAAAAAACCCAGAGTCCTTTCTGTTGGGGATAATAAAGACTGAAATTCCCAGGTGTCAAAAAAGTTTATGTTTGCTACTACTGCAGCCCGCGTTTTGTTAGACCAAAAATGGAAAACGAGCAAGGTCCCAACTAAAGAAGAATGGCAACTTAAGTTGACAGAATATGCACAACTCGCAGACTTAACATATAGAATAAGAGAACAAGAAGAACATACATTCAGAGAAGATTGGAAAACGTTTATTGAATATACCTGTATGGGAAATAACTGTGTACAGCTGAAAACGCTGGCAGCACTAAGATAAATTCAACAGCGTAAGTAAGTTTTGATGGATGCAATAATGGACTACTGAATGGTATAGTTTTTGTAAAATATGCAGGGATTTATGATATGTAAAATGAACCATGGAAAGAGAAGAAGGGAAGTCATTGATATCTTAAGGATGTAAAAAGTGTATTTAAAATGGTAAAACAGAAAATTTAATACAAATTATATAGAAAGAAAGAAAGAAAGAAAGAAAGAAAGAAAGAAAGAAGAAAGAAGGCAATGGAAACTACAGTATGCCTTGGAGTTGAGAGCTAGAGCCCCAAATGACAACCTATATACACACGTCTCCAGCGTTGGAGATCATATTCATAGGAAACAAGAACATTCTTGCTAAAAGGCTGCAACTGGGGAAGCGAAGCCTGTGGAACTCATCTTACAAATGCAAAATCTGGATTGAAATCCACTCGCTAGTATGGAATTCCTAAACTATGGTCATCAGCAGAAGAATAAAAATGTATTTTTGAGGAATCTCCAGTTTTGTTCATTTTGCAATAAATCTGCCAGACATTGCTTCCTTCTCAGAGCAAGGGACTGAATTCAAAAGACTTGGGCTCCTTCCATGCCAATACTAAGTTTATAGGGTCTGTATTTAGGGATATCCCACATCAAAGCAGGGATAGGATTTTCCCACCATCCCTCAGACTCACCTGTGGGAAGGCAGAGCAGGAAGGAAATTCCCAGCGGGAGATACACCTGTTTCAGCTTCATTGTTTTGTGGCAGCTCAGCTTTGCAGTTCAGAAAAGACAGAGGTTTCCCCCCACCCCACCACAGAGAAGCAAAGAGAGACTGTAGAATCACATGATACAAAGCACAGCAGTTCCTTTTCAGGTCAAGGCTGTGAAGCAAAATAGGCTTCTCATTCTTGGACCATCTGCGCTGTTCTCTTAAGACTGAGAACCCCTATGGGATTCTTATAAAAAGGGCTTGCTTAGAATCAGGGCTGGCCACCAGAAGATCATCCCTGCTCTATACAAACCAACTTCAGAAACCATCCTTGGAAGTAGGGATGGAAGGATCTATGCAGTTTGATTCTCTCAGTTTATCATTTTCCTCCCAATTAAAATCCAGTTCTCTACAGTTTGCAGCAATTTTTAAAATATATATTTAATCATTGTGAAAATTCAATTCCTCCTAAGGTCAGATCCCCCCCCCCCCCCCGTTCTCCAGTTAGCAGCAATTTGCAAATAAAGAAAATATTTGTGGAAATTCATTAGCATTTTAGCGAGGCTTTCTCCCAATAAACACATTTTATGTGAACTTTTGACCAATGTACACATTTTCTGCAAGCCATTTCCCCAAATATAATGCATTTGTGGAGGCTATTTTCACTATTTCCATTTTTATTTAAAATCTTCAGATTTAAGACACTAAAACCTGGTGGGGACAGGGGTGACTCATCTTGCTTTGCCATCTGAGTTGAAACAGGAAAGTGTCACCATTGTCAAAGCTTCTCTTATCGGAGTTGTACTATGGCTTCCAGGTTCCAGTGAGATCTCATGATATTTCACAGTGCTCTCGTGATATCTCACAAGAACCCAGAAGCTGCCACCACCACCGGTTCTCCTTGTTTCCCCCGTGGCAAAGGAAGCATCCATGGTGGCCACTCATTAGATTCTGCTGCCTTAGGCAGCTACCTCCATCCACCTCATGGATGTGCTGGCCCTGCTCTATGATCACACTATGATTTCTAAAAGCTATGAGATTAAGCCATATTTGTGGCTAGGGACAAGGTGGGATCCTCTTTTAATTCCATTTAGTCCTGCATATCAGGTATTTTTTTCTACTATACCACAATGGGTGGAGCCTCTTTTCTACAGACCCCTCCATACAGAAATTTGCCCTTCAGTGAATAACGCTTTCCTTTATAGTCCCTCCATAGTTCTCCACATCTTATCCTGGATTCAAAGCCCTCAGAATCCTCAGCGCAGAATGTTATCTTGGGTGGTGTTGGAAGTCCAAACAGACCATATCTCCGTAACCTCCTCCCTTGAAAAATTCTAACTGGGCGGGGATGCTAAATATCTGGCCAAAATGAGCCATGCCTAAAATAAGACAATAGGCCACTGCTGCTCCTTATCGATTCTTACGTATCTGCTGGTTATCTGGAGCTTGAAAACAAATTTATATTTTCTCCCATACACATCAGTTGCCCCACAGAGCACACAATTTTCAGAGCATTTCAAGTTTGCAAGAAGATAAGAAGAACGTAGTGGATCAGGCCAATGCCCCATCTAGTCCAGCATCCTGTTCTCACAGTGGCCAACCAGAAGCTCCAAAGCAGAATCTCAGCACAAGAGCCCTCTCTCCCTTCTGCAGTTTCCAGCAACTGGTATTCAGAAACATTACTGCCTTCAACCATGGAGGCAGAGCAGAGCCATTGGTAGCCATCTCCTCCAGGAATTTTCCCACCCCTATTTTAAAGCCACCCAGGTTGGTGGCCTATCACTGCCTCCTGATGAGGGTGAGTTTCATAGGAGCTGCATGGAGAACTTCTTGGATTTATGTGTCTTGGCTCTTCCAACATTCAACTTCATTGGGTATCCATGGGTTGTAGTGTTAGGCAAGAGGGTGAAGGGCCCATGCCTCAGCAAGGGGCCTGCTGCTGACCACGGGGACCCTGTGGCACTGTTTCTGCCCCTCTGGCTATTGCCATCAGCTTGCTCCCTCCGACCCAGCCAACAATAGGGGTGGGTGATTAGAAAGAACAGCAGCTGCCCTTGCTGGGGAAGGCTGTTGCTCAGGGGTAGAGCATCTGCTTTGCATACAGAAAGTCCCCAGTTCAATCCCCAGCCTCTCCAGGTAGGCTTCCTGTCTGATGCCCCGGAGAGTCATTGCCAGCACATATAAACAATACAGATCTAGATCAGGGGTCAGCAAACTTACCACGCCTTGGGCCGGTACCTCCAGCGCTGATCACGCAGCGGGCCGGAGGGCGGGGGAGCGCGCGCCCATGTGCGTGCGCACACGCTATTTCAGGCATACTTCCAGGTCGGAGGAGCACAGGAAATAGCTTGTGCACATGTGCACGGGCCTCCTCTGACCCGGATGTGCACTGGAAATAACGCTTGCGCATGCACACAAGCTATTTCCGGTGCTCCTCCGACCTGGAAGTGGGCAGCTGCGCTGTGCTGTGCCGGTAAAAGCAGGCAGCAGGCGGTGGGGGTTGCCGGGGGCCAGATAAATGAGTCCCTCGGGCCGTATCCGGCCCCCGGGCCGTAGTTTGGAGACCTCTAGATGAACCAAGGGTCAGAATTCATACAAGGCAGATTCCTATGTCACAACAGCTCCATCGCTGGGCATCATTCCAAGGGTTGATTATGGTCTATAACACCCTAGAAGACTTGGGTTCCAGCTATCTGAAGGACTGTATTTTTCTATATGAGCCTGCTCAGGCTTTGAGATCTTCTAGGGGAGGCCTTTCTCCCTGCCCCACCACCTTCACAAGCATGATTGGTGAGGACACTAGAGAGGACCTTCTTGGAACTCCCTTTAATGGGAGGCTTGGCTGGCCCCCTCTCTGCTTGCCTTTCATCGGAAGTTCTATCCCAAGGGAACCTACTGAGAAACGCATTGCAGAGGATAAGGCAAAAATGGGTGGTCCAGAAAGTAGTCTCCTGGGACCTCCTGCTGATGAATATTTTCTGCTTTTTAATTTTTTTTTTTAGGGATGGCATCTCCTGCTTCTTCCATGGATTTTTTGCTTTGGTTTAACTTGGTTCCCTCCAGGGATGTTTGTCTGGAGCTACAATGATTGTATTTTGATGGATTAACCATTTAGCTAAATGAAGTTACGCCTGCGTGGAAGCAGGGACCCATATACCTCCCGGCCTTCGGCATTTCATAGAATTGTTCTTTCAAATTGATTCTTTAGAAGCAACAGCTGAAATAACCCATTTTCTTTTCCTGGAAGACAATTACACAACTATGGTTTGATCAGTCCCCCTCTTGCTGTCAACAGACCGCTGGGTTTCCATTCTGCAGGGCCAGCGAAAGGCACGTCTCCTGCTTGAGACAATCGTGCCTCCCTCTCTCCCACCCTCCCACCCACCACCAGATCAGCTGCTTGCTGCTGACAAACGTGACATGGGTGCTCCATGCCTTGCTCTGAAGAAGGATTCTTCCCTCAAACAAGGCATTGTGAGTGAGGTTGCCCAGAGGGCACCTGCAAGTGTGCTGCTTAACTATTGCTTAAAGCAGGCATCCCCAACCTTCGGCCCTCCAGACGTTTTGGACTACAATTCCCATCATCCCTGACCACTGGTCCTGTTAGCTAGGGATCATGGGAGTTGCAGGCCAAAACATCTGGAGGGCCGCAGGTTGGGGAAGCCTGGCTTAAAGTAATCCAAAACTATTAAATGAGCAATGCTCCCAGCTTAGTATAGGAAGGATTTCAGCCTGACAGTTCAGGGAAGCTAATCAAGCAAGGATGGAGACATCTTTCCTTTCCTTTGATGGAGCAGCTTTTGCTCTTCGTGCTAGTAACTTAGATAGCAATGCTTCTTTGCAAGGTTGCTCGCACTTCCGATTAAAAGGCACAGGTTGCCTTCTAGCGGACTGAAGACCTTTGGTTAAAGCTCAGTGTTGCACCTATGGAGTCAGAAGAAAGCACCACTGAGTTCAATAGAGCTTCCTCCCAGGAAACTATGCAAGGGATTGCAGTTATGCCGATTCTAAACAATTGGGTATTATACTATATGCTGTGTTTTGTGTGTGCACGCACACATGCACACACAATTCTTATATCTCTATCTGTTTACCTATATATAATGGGTCAATACAAGTACCTGCATTTCTGGACTCTGCTTGGGGGTGCGGTTATAGGGGCTGTCAGGATGAGCTCCTGCAATTCAGAATTGCAGTGTCTCTGGAAAGTTGCAGGTTGCGCATCATGCGCGTGGCTGATTGTCGCCGGCATTCAGTCTTCAGAAGCATGTCCTATTAACCCATTTTGCTCTGTGATGTGCTATCTAGGACACACCATGTGTGTGTGTGTTTCCACTGGCTAGGGCTGTGACACAGATGCAACAGCCTCAGCATCTATTGATTGTCAGGCAGAGAGTTTGCTGTGGGGCTGCCAGTCCGCTGGCGTAACCCAGAACTTTTTCTGGTTAGCGAAGCAAGCCACTTTGTACGACCCAGGCCCCAGCCTAAGCCACAACCACTCTGATGGCCTAGATGTGGTCTGAGATATAATCGCCAGAGAGATCACTGTCTCAATCTCTCAAGCTCTACGGAAATATGCAGTGTAGGGACAACTAGGGAAGCCCCATGCAAAGGACAGCAGAACTCCAACATCCTGCGCAGGTGTTGTTGTTGGGGGTTGGATTTCAACACACATAGCTTCTCACGCAGGTGAAATTAGGGATAGGGGAGAAATTTGATTCAATTTGGATTTAAAGGTGAACCTACCAAATCCACACTTTTTCAAACATGAGAACCAGAACACAGCAATCCTTTGAACTGCACACTTCTCCAAATTTTGCAGTGCAGGCCTCCAGCAAAGTGATGTGGGCAAAAAAAGTGTATATTATGGTACAGTGTGTGTAAAAATGCATATATTGGTAGAGATAACATGCAAAAAATGCAGTATTTTAGGGAAATTGCTTTGCAAAGTTGTGCATAATAGGAGAAATGCTCAGTAAGGGCTTATCCATGCTTTCTCTTTTCCCTCTGCCTTCCCCCAGGGAAAACTGCTCTTTAGTGCTCAGTCGGAGCAAACAGCAATTTAGGTTTTTACCCAGGTGGATGTTTCCTCCAATTTAGAGCTAAGGAGCGGATTTCCCCTGGGAAAGGAGTGGGGCAAGGGGAGAACTGCTTGGACTTGTGTCTAGAAAGTGTGGATCAAGTGGACAACTGCTCAGAACCATGCTTTTTTAGGCATGGGGCAAGAGCAACCCTAAGTTGCTAGTGGGTTCTCATGAGGACCTTTTCAAAAATGAACTTGAATTTAAGACTGGGAAAAGGAGGAACTGCATTGCAGGGGGTTGGACTAGATGACCCTTGAGGTCCCTTCCAACTCTACATTTCTATGATTCTATGAAACTGAAATTGTCATATTTTATTTTGCCCATCCCTGATTTCAGCACAAGGTGCTTCAGTTGCAAGAGGACAGTGAGCAAATTCTGTTATGTACAACAGAGCTTCGAGAAAAACACGACTCAAATCACTCCAAAAAGAAGATATTGGAGCACTCCCAATCATTTGCCCATGTACATGTACAGAAAATAGTCGATCCAGGTGCGAAAGAGAGTATGTGGCACTCCGTGTTGGTCATTGCAACACAGCAGGTTTTCATTTGTAATCTTGTGGACTATAGTGTTTCAAAAGCCCAACAGAATATCCCACGTTATCAGTGAGTCATCCCCCCGCCGCCCCCCTGCTCAGGCCTCAGTGTTCAAATCAAGCTCCTAGCAGTCAGCGTGGGTCCAAACAAGAATCCCATCCACCTTCAGCAAACAAGAATCCCAGCCAAATGAACATAACTTGTTCAACCTGCCACTTGCTTTATATTTCTGCCTTGGTGTGCATCAGAGAGAGCTCAACCCTGTGGCAAGTGCCTCTAACTAACGGTGGACAATCAGCTTTAGTTTCTATCAGTTCCTCATATTTCCAGTCTTAAGCCCAGCTCTTTGCATGTTTGGGAAATTGACAAATTACCTGTTCTGGCTGGGATTACTCCCCCCCCCCCAGGAAGGAGCAAGTGCAGAGATTGGGGGTACTCCCGGATACATCTTTGTCACTAGAGCATCCTCTCTGACCAGGGGTGCCTTTTGCCAGCTTTGTCTGGTTCACCAGCTACAGCCGTTCCTGTACGAAGGTAGCCTGACCACTGTAGTCCATGCATTGGTCATCTTGAGAGCCAGTGTGGTGTAGTGATTGAGAGCGGTAGACTCGTAATCTGGTGAACCGGGTTTGCTTCCCTGCTCCTCCACATGCAGCTGCTGGGTGACCTTGGGCTAGTCACACTTCTCTGAAGTCTCTCAGCCCCACTCACCTCACAGAGTGTTTGTTGTGGGGGAGGAAGGGAAAGGAGAATGTTAGCCGCTTTGAGACTCCTTCGGGTAGTGATAAAGCGGGATATCAAATCAAAATCTTCTTCTCTTCTTCTTTGAGGCTTGATTACTGCAGCAGGTTCTTTGTGGGGCTGCCCTTGGACTTGCTTCTGCTAGTGTAGAATGCAGTGGCCAGATTGGGGGTATCTGGCTGGGAACATATGACACCATTGATAAAACATCTGCACTGGCTTCCCATCTACTACATATTATTATGTTATTATGTTAATACATATTATTATGTTAATACATATGTATTATCTTGCAAAGCCCTGAACAACTTAGGTCCAGGGTACCTCAGGGATCACCTTAACCCTTACATCCCAGCTCCATCACTGAGATCATCTGCAGGTAAAGCTCAATTGACAGAAACGAGAAACTGAGTCATTGGCCCCTATTGTGGAACATTCTGAATATTCAGCAGGTGCCTTCCTTTTCAACCTTTAAATGCCTGTTGTCTATTCCATCATGTTTATGCAGGTGATTAATAATTCCTCTTTCCATAACAGTTTGTGGATTTCTCATTGTAACATTTTGTGTTATATATTGCAAATGGCTCAGATTTTTTATTTTTTTAAAACAGCTAAACAGTGTAAATATTTTATTCTAAATGAATAAAATAAATATTGCTGAGCCCGAGGTTCCCCGCCCTTGGGAGAGGGAGCTGCAGGCATGAGTCACTGGGCTTGGCCCACAAGTGTGGCACTGCCCATGATAGGGCCCAGCATAAATAGAGCCCCGCAACATACCATTATTCCTAAGCCCAGCTGAGAGGGAGAACAAAGCAAGAGAAACCCAAAATGAAGTTCCAGGTTGCAGCTGCTTTCCTCGGCCTCTGCCTGCTGTCTCTGCGCAGCACCCAGGCTGCACCTGTGGTAAGGATGAACAAGGCAAAATCCCGAGAGCCCAGGTGGTGCCCAGGGAGGGGAGGTTGGTGTGTATGCACAGATTGCTCAAACTTCCTGATGAATCTGTAGAAATCAGGGGTGTGTTTCACAGTGTCGGCATTTGCTAATGTTGTGCTTTGGGGCACAGGAGCCAGTAAAAAATATTGGGCAACTCAAAAATGCAATTACTGAAGTAGTACATTCCAGGAAGGACCATCCCAATTTGCTGTTTCTGTACTTGTGAATTCACTCTTCTTCCTCCTCCTTTCAAGGGTTACAGTGCAATGCTCCACCTAATCTTCATATTTATCATATTCTAAAAAGAAGAACCTGAAACTCTTCTACAGAGCCCTGGAAGCACCAGGTTAATTGTGATGGCAAAGAGTTTTGTGTGTCCCACCCCCCAACCCCTCTCAAAATTTGTCTTGTACCAGTAGGTTTCCTCCTCTTGAGATACTGGGATGATTGCCATCACAGTTTGAGACACTGTGAGGTTTTTATGGCCTCCTAAGACACACTCCTAAGTGGTGCTGTGGTCTAAACCACAGAGCCTAGGGCTTGCCGGTCAGAAGGTCGGCGGTTCGAATCCCCGCAACGCGGTGAGCTCCCATTGCTCGATCCCTGCTCCTGCCAACCTAGCAGTTCAAAAGCACTTCAAAGTGCAAGTAGATAAATAGGAACCGCTCTGGCGGGAAGGTAAACGGTGTTTCCGTGCGCTGCTCTGGTTCGCCAGAAGTGGCTTAGTCATGCTGGCCACATGACCTGGAAGCTGTATGCCGGCTCCCTCGGCCAATAAAGTGAGATGAGTGCCGCAACCCCAGAGTCGTCCGTGACTGGACCTAATGGCCAGGGGTCCCTTTACCTTTAAGACACACAAACCTCATTTCCCACTTAAAGATAAATAAATAGATCACAGTGCATTTTTCTGAGAGCACTTCTGAGATTTTTCATTTTCTCACTGCATTTGGAATGCCATTTTGCAGAATTCATTCAAATGTCATTTTTGGGGGGTGGCACACACCATTCTCCCCCTGCCTCCATTGGCTAGCAATGCTGCCTGGCCAGGGATACTTTGGAAGATGCAAAGGCAGCTGCTGTTAGTGGCACTTGCAGAAGGAAGGAAGGAAGGAAGGAAGGAAGGAAGGAAGGAAGGAAGAGACATTATGTTATTGGCACTGCTGCCTCACTTTTGAGAAACTGGTGGAGAATTTTCCCAATCTTGGAAGAAATTTAATGAAACAGTCCCCAAGAGGGCCGAGAACTTCAAGAGGACACCTCCTCAGCATCTCATCCCATGTATAAAAGGAGGCAAGGATGAGGTCGCTGGCCAGCATATTACAACTGGAGGTCATGATACTATTTATCATTCTCTTGAGCACGTGGCCATGAATTGGCTTGTTCTTAATGTGTCTAGTTTGCTCCTTTGCTTTGCTGAGGCCTCACATGGAGTTGCCAGCTGCACTCTGCCCCTCTGACAGGGGGTGTGTGCTGTTCATTGCAGTCTGTGGGATGCAAATTTGGCAACTAAAGAGCCAGTGTGGTGTATCTTCCTGAATAGTTCATGTGGGCAATCCTGCTCCATCAAAGAGAGCCAGTGTGGTGTAGTGGTTAAGAGTGGTAGACTCGTAATCTGGTGAACCGGGTTCGCGTCTCCGCTCCTCCACATGCAGCTGCTAGGCGACCTTGGGCTAGTCACACTTCTCTGAAGTCTCTCAGCCCCACTCACCTCACAGAGTGTTTGTTGTGGGGGAGGAAGGGAAAGGAGAATGTTAGCCGCTTTGAGACTCCTTCTGGTAGTGATAAAGTGGGATATCAAATCCAAACTCTTCTTCTTCTTCCTTGATTTGAAAGTAAAAATTATCAGAGCAAACTTTTATTTGTTGAAATTTCGCATGTCCGGCAGACCACTAACTTCAAAGGGTATGGGAGCTCCACCAGGATCACCCTAGCCTTCTGTGAGCCATCACTTCTTCTCTGTTTCCCTTCCCCCACACCCCTACAACCACAAACACTTCTCTACCTTTGGGTCCACATGCAAATCTTCCCCAAACTTTCATCCCAGTCCCCAATGCAAATGCTGCTTTAGGGAGATGCTACAATCCTCCACCTAACAGAATGCTCATTCTGTTCCCTTACAGAATGGGGGCAGCTTTGATGGCAACAATGTAGGATCTGGCAGCTTCAACAACAATGGAGTAAGTACCCCATAACTCCTCTGTGTTTATCAGTATTCCCCTTTCCACTATATGTACAAAAATCTTTTAAAGAAATGCCAGCAAACATTTCCACTGAGATGTTTCCTTCTGTTAGGTACTCTGCGAATTGCTATCTTTTTTTTAAAAAAAAAAAGGATGTATTTGCTTAATATAAGGATGCATTTCCACTCAAGCTTAGATCTCCATTCATTCCAGTCCTTCCATTGTGCTGTAGCATGTTGTTCCAACTCAGGGAGGGACTTCAGCTCACTGTTTGGTGCTTTGCATGCAGAAGGTCCCACAGTCAATCCCTGGCATCTCCAGGTAGAACTTGGAAGCTCTCCAGCCTCAAGCTCTTGAGAGATGTAACCAGTCAGTGCACAAAATGCACTGCCTGGATGGATGATCGGGAAGGATGTGCGCATGTCAAGAAACTAAGTTCGTGTACCAAAGTAAAAAACAAACAAACAACCCACATATTTATTTCTATGCTCACTTTTATCTCTGGCCCCACCCACCACTTGCACTTAGCCCCTGGAAGATTGTCCAAAATGGAATGTGGCCCTCGAGCTGAAAGTGTATTCCTGCCCCAGTGTAGACATTACAGTTGTACCTCGGGTTACAGACGTTTCAGGTTACAGACTCCGCTAACCCAGAAATAGTACCTCGGGTTAAAAACTTTAGGATGAGAACAGAAATCACGCGGCGGCAGCAGTGGGAGACCCCATTAGCTAAAGTGGTACCTCAGTTTAAGAACAGTTTCAGGTTAAGAACGGACCTCCAGAACGAATTAAGTTCTTAACCACTGTATTGAGCTAGACAGACCAATGTTGTGACTCAGTGTAAGGCTGTCTATCTATGTAGAATGGATAGATCAGATAGCAGTTTTGATGTCTGAGAGAGCGAACTTGTAATCTGGTGAAATGTGCACTCTCCCAATTATAAATCTGGTGGATGTTCTTAATTTCTTGTTTTTCTTTTTCTTTTATGTTGCAGAACGATTATGAAGGATTTGCAGGAGTAAGTATCAACAAGGGTATATACATGATCCATCTAGTCTAGCATTGCCGAAAAACAGAGCTGGAGAACCTGTGGGGCTCCAGGTATTGTTGGACTACAATTCCCATCAGCCTTGACTACTGGCTATGCTGAGCTTGGGCTGATGGGAGCTGGGGTCTACCAGCATCTAGAGGGCCACATGTGCCCCCGTCCTGTACTCAAATGTTATCAGCAGCACCTGCTCATTGAATTATAAAAAAATATATTCAAAATACCAAAGTGGAGTCTTCATGACAGTTCAAGTAGCAACTGAACAGAGAAATGTTGGCTGTTCCTTTGGATTACTGAAGCCCTCTAGAAATCATAAATACATCAAAATTTGGGCAGCGGTTGGTGAGTACCCACTGTGCTGGGTTGGGATCCATATGGAGAGTTGAGGTGAATGTAGGGATGGGAGAGAAATTTTATTCCATTCTCATTTAAAGGTAAACCTACCTAATCCATACTTTCCTAAACAGTATTTGATCCAAAACACAGCCATCCTTCAAAATTCTTCAAATTTTATTTATTTCATTTCTCCAAATTTTGCAGTGCTGTACTCCAGCCAACCAATGTGTGCAAAAAAAAAACCACATGCCAATGTCAGCTGTGCATAAAAACACATATTTTAGTTAAAGTAGCATACACAAAGCATTCTGGTACAGAACATTCTTTTTGCAGAAATATCTGTAAGGCAAAACTGCGTGCAACGATTTGGAGAAAAAACACACAAAAATGCCGATCGATTCTCATGAGAGCTGCTGTTGGTTTTAAAAATGCAAATTAATCTGGAAAAATGGAGAACTGAATTTAGGAAAACAAGAGAAACCGAACTTGACAGAGGTTGGCTTTAAAGGGGGATTAAACAAATTGATGGAGGAAAAGACTATCTGGAGCTAATAGCCATGACAGGGTTATGCTTCTGAATACCACTTGCTCCCCAAACTTCCATCCCAAACCTGGATCCAGTCATTGCTGCTTTAGGAAAGGGCTGCTCTTTCCAGCCCTCCACCTAACAGGATGCTCTCTTCTTGCAGAATGCACACAGCTTTGATGGCAACCAAGTAGGATCTGACAGCTTCAACAACAACGGAGTAAGTCCCTAGAATTCCTCTGTGTTTTCTGATGATTCGTATTTCTTCAGCTAAATAATGGTCTCTTAAAAAAAAAAAAAAAAAGGCAGCGAACATCGCCACTGACTGTGCTCCCTTTGGTAACCTGAAAATGATTTTAAAAAATAAAACTTCTGGAAAGTTTCCCAGAAAGGAATGTAGCTTGTTGTAAATTGGGTATCTGGGACTGTTCTTCATTTATGATTTTTCTCTCCTGTTTTGTGTTACAGAACGAGTTTTGGGTGAATGGAGGAGTAAGTATCAGCAAGCATGTGCATGATCCATCTTAGTCTAGCATTGCCCTAAAACAGAGATGGAAAACCTTTGGGAATCCAGATATCATTGGACGGCGGCTCCCATCATTCCAGACCCAGGGATCATGGGAGCTGGAGTTCTTCAGCATCTGGAGGGCCACAGGTTCCCCACCTCTGAGTTAAAGCAACCCTAATCCTATAGATCAGCTGAAAAAAACTGTGTTGACATGAAAAAAGCCCTTTGTTGACTCAATAGTGTTCAGCGCTGAGTGCACCCAAAATGATTGAAACTGAAGCCAAATAAGATATTTGCTTAAGTTAGCATTGATGTTCAGTAGCTACTACCCATTCCACTTGTTAGCTGGGTGTGGACTCTGATAGAAACAGTTTAACAGAACATGGATAGAAAACCTGAGGTTTTCAGGTATCCATGGGTCCTTGTCCTCAGCTTCTTATTTGCTTTCCTTGCTAGCTGTTTGAAACACACACACACACACACACAGAGAGAGAGAGAGAGAGAGAGAGAGAGAGAGAGAGAGAGAGAGGAGGGGGGACTTTTCTACCTTTGGGTCCACATCCAAATCCTGTCCAGAGTTCCATCCCCGACTGATCCAGTTAATGCTGTTTTAGAAGGGGCTGCTCTTTCAGTCCTCCACCTAACATTATGCTCATTTTGTTCCCTTCCAGAATGCAGGCAGCTTTGATGGCAACAACGCAGGATCCGGCAGCTTCAACAACAATGGAGTAAGTCCCCTCTGTCTTTTGTGATGATCCAGATTCCCCTTTCCTCAAATAATGGCTTCTTTTTAATCAATGGTAGCAAACATTTCCACTGATTATGCTTCCTTCTCTTTGGTAACCTGCTGATTATTATTTTTTTAAAAATAAAAGGATACATTGGCTTAATAAAAGGATGCATTTCCACCCAAGCTTAGATCTCTATTCATGTTAGTCCTTCTACACTGTTGCAGCATGTTGCCCCAACTCAGGGAGGGACCATGGATTTAAGCTTAGTGCATCTGCTTTGCATGCAGAAGGTGCCAGGGACAATTGCTGGCATCTCCAGGGAGGGCTTGGAATGTGCCCTGAATGAAACCTTGGAGAACCACAACCAATTAGGGCATAATATACACTGCTTGGAGGATGGATATAAAAGGTTGTGTGAATATGAAGAAAATATTATCTTATAGTAATAAGGTAAAATGCACACGCATTGCTCTGTCCACCTTTGTTCCATGCTGTGTCCACCACTGGCTTTTGTTACCTGAAAGGTTGCCCAGAAAGGAATGTAGCTGTTGGTTTGAAGAAGGTTCCCTTCCTTGGTGCAGACAATATTGAGCTGGATGCACTAATAGTCTGACTCGACACAGGGCTGTTTCCATAGAACCAGAGAATTGCTAAGTAAAATGGGTAGATTGCGTAATAGCATTGCAGTAAGAGAGCTATAACTTTTAGTCCAGCGAAATGTCTTCTCTGCTTGTTATAAATTGGGTATCTGAGGATGCTCTTAATTTATGACTTTTCTCCCCTGTTTTCTGTTGCAGAACCAGTTGGGGGGGAGTGGAGGAGTAAGTATCAGCAAGCATATGCATGATCCATCTAGTCTAGCATTGCCCTAAAATGGAAAACCTGTGGGCATCCAGATTTCATTGGACAGTGGCTCCGATCATTCCAGACCCAGGGATCATGGGAGTTGGAGTCCTTCAGCTTCTGGAGGACCACAGGTTCCCCACCCCTAAATTAAAGGAACCCTAATCCCATAGATCAGCTGGTGGTTAGAACATGAAAAGACCCTGTATTGATTCAATAGTGTCAGCGCTGGGTGCACCCAAAGTGATTGAAACTGAAGCCAAAGAAGATATTTGCTTAAGTTAGCATTGCTGTTCAGTGGCTACTACCCATTCCACTTGTTAGGTGGGTGTGGATTCTAATGAGAAACAGTTTCAGACAACGTAGATGCCCTCAGCTTCTTATCTGTTTCCCTAGCTAGCTGTTTCACACACACACACACACACACACACACACACAGAGAGAGAGAGAGAGAGAGAGAAGGTGGGGAGCTTTTCTACCTTTGGGTTCACATCCAAATCCTTCCAAGAGTTCTATCCCTGACTCTGATCCAGTCAATGCTGTTTTAAGAAGGGGCTGCTCTTTCCAGTCCTCCACCTAACATTATGCTCATTCTGTTCCCTTGCAGAATGCAGGCAGCTTTGATGGCAACAAAGTAGGATCTGACAGCTTCAACAACAATGGAGTAAGTCCCCTAGAATTCCTCTGTCCTTTGTGATGACCCATATTTCCCTTTCCTCTAATATTGGCCTCTTTTTTAAAAATGGTAGCAAACATTCTCACTAATTATGCTTCATTCTCTTTGGTAACATGCAGATTATTATTTTTTAAAATACATTGATTAAAAATAAAAAATGCATTGGCTTAATAAAAGGATGCATTTCTACCCAAGCTTAGATCTCCATTAATGCTAGTCCTTCTACAGTGTTGCAGCATGTTGTCGCAACTCAGGGAGGGACCATGGCTTTATGCTTAGTGCATCTGCCTTGCATGCAGCAAGTGCCAGGGACAGGGGCGTTCCGTGCCTCTTGGCTACCCGGGGCGGGAAGCCAAGAGGCACCCCCGGGGGGCGGGGCGTCGCTGCGTGTGCGTGCGTCATGACGTCATGACGCACACGTAAAGCGCGACGCCCCGCCCCCGGGAATGCCGGGGGCCAGCTTCGGGAGCCTCCCGAAGCCGGCGCCCATCCGGCATGGCATTCCTTGGTGCGTGCACCAAGGAATGCCTGACCGGCGGCGGATTCGGGAGGCTCTGCAGAGCCTCCCGAATCCGCCGCCTGTCACCCCCCTTGGCGCACCGGGCGGCACAAGCAGCCGCCCGGTGCGCCAAGGAGTGCCGGACGGGCGGCGGATTCGGGAGGCTCTGCAGAGTCTCCCGAAGTCGCCGCCTGTCACCCCCCTTGGCGCACCGGGCGGCACGAGCAGCCGCCCGGTGCGCCAAGGAGTGCCGGACGGGCGGCGGATTCGGGAGGCTCTGCAGAGTCTCCCAAAGTCGCCGCCTGTCACCCCCCTTGGCGCACTGGGCGGCACGAGCAGCCGCCCGGTGCGCCAAGGAGTGCCGGACGGGCGGCGGATTCGGGAGGCTCTGCAGAGTCTCCCGAAGTCGCCGCCTGTCACCCCCCTTGCGGAGCGCAAGTCAGGGCAGGGAGAGGGGCGGGCCAGCGAGGAGGGGTGTCACCCCTCCTCGCTGGCCCGCCCCTTTCCATTCCCCGGCTCTGCAAGCCAGCGGCGGGAAAAGCCGCTGGAAGGGGGGGGCGCCATTTTCGGCGCTGCCGGGGCGGAGCCGCAGGGGCGGCCAGCGAGGGGGGGTGACACCGCTCCTCGCTGGCGCCCCTGCAGGTCCACCCCGGCATTGCCGAAAATAGCCTTTTAAAAAAAATTTTTTTTTTTAAATTTTTTTTTTTAAGCGCCCAAAGTGTCACCCTCCCTCAGGGTGGCACCCGGGGCGGCCCGCCCCCCCGCCCCCCCTTGCTACACCCCTGGCCAGGGACAATTGGTGGCATCTCCAGGGAGGGCTTGGAATATGCCGTGTATGAAACCTTGGAGAACCACAACCAATCAGGGCACAGTATCCATTGCCTGAGTGGTAGGTAGAGGAGATTGTGTGAATATGAATAAACTGCTTTACAGTAGTAAGGTAATTTGCACACTTACTGCTCTGCCCACTTTGTCCCCTGGAAGGTAGCCCACAAAGGAATGTGTCTCCTCAGTTGAAAAAGGTAACCTGCCCCAGTCTAGACAATATTGAGCTAGATTGACCAATGGTCTGAGCTGATATAATAATTTATTAGATTTGTATAACACCCTTCATCCGAAGATCATGGGCTGATTCACAACATAAAAATACCAAAAAATAATAATACAAAATGGGAACACAAAATGCATTATAAAACAAAATTAGAGATGGACTCTCTATAGACTACAGCAACTTCCCCTCCCGACCCTCAAGTCTGCCCTGATGCTGCGCCAAGTACCTAGGTGGGCACAGCTGGGTGAGACCAACTCCCATCTACTTATCCACCCAGGTCTCAGTGATACAGACCAGGTCGTCGTCTTCACCCACAATCAGATTGTGGATGAGGGACGTCTGATTCAAAGCTGACCTGTCATTCAACAGCATCAGCCACAGCCCCAAAGGCTAGATGATAGGACAACCACAATTCTCCAGGTTGGAGGGAGGGCTGGCAGATAGCACCGTCACTAACTGCCTGTTCTGTTTGCCTGTCAGCTTCCTGTGTATAATGGATAGATCATATCATAGATTCTCGGTGATAGAGCTATTGCTTTTAATCTAGTGGAATATGTACCCTGCTAATTATAGATTGGGTATCTGAGGGGTGTTCTCAATTTCTGTTTTTTTCTGTTTTCTGTTGCAGAACCAGTTTTGGGCATATGGAGGAGTAAGTATCAGCAAGGGTATACATGATCCGTCTAGTCTAGCATTGCTCTAAAACAGAGATGGAGAACCAGTGGGCATCCCGATAATTGTTGGACAGTAACTCCCCTCATTCCTGACCACTGGCTGTGATGGCCCAGGGATGTTGGGAGGTGGAGTCACCCAGGATCTAAAGGGTCACAGGTTCCCCAACCCTGGGTTAAAGCAACCCTAAACTTATAGAATATAATTTTTTTTGAGGGGGGACTGTATAGCTTGAGTCAATAGTGTGAAGTACTGGGTGCACCCAAACTGATTTAAACTGAATCAAAAGAAGATGTTTGCTTAAATTAGCATTGATGGCTGGGGAGTGCTACTTCCTCTACTTGTCTGGTGGGGCATGTACTCTGGAGAGAAAGAGTTTAGCAAAGAGGAATGCAGATGGAAAACTTGAGCTATGCATCTGTCTAGGAAGCTACAAGCATGTGCTTTTTTGCCTCTGAAGGAACTCCCCCTGCTTTTAACACTGCCCTGGCACTCTCCCCCCTTTTTGGCCTCTGTTCATTCTTGCAGGCAGGTTCCAGGTTGAGGTGTCCCTGGCAAGGTGGCCTCCTCCTACAGTTGAGGACACCCTGGCTGCCCTTTTAAAATTCCTCACACAGTGCTCCAAAGCAAAGCTATGCCAGCACTTTGCAGCAAATTGAAACAGTGTGCAGTTCCCAGTCACAGCCATCCACTGTGGGGAGCCTGGTTCCAGTATTGGTGACAGGTACAGGCACCTTCTGCACCTCCTTGCTGAACTTGTATATTTGTAGGCATTAGCAAATGGCATAAGGGTATAATGCTCTCTCAAAGGAAACTAACCCTATAAAGCTCCCTGCCACGAGAGAATTGCATATCACTAATATATCCTCTTGCATTCTGTTTATAGAACAGTGGAAGTTTTGATAACAACAATGCTGGTGACAACAGCTTCAACAACAATGGAGTAAGTACCAGAGATCGGCCAACTTGACCATCTTGCTTGTACATTCGCTTGTCACACCAGTTCTCTTGGGCTGGCAACTGGCTACTTAAGACAGCCAAGCTTTGGGATCATCTTACACAGGGGCGGCCCCCTCTCGCCTTCCCGATGTTGCTGGATGACAACTCTCATAATCCCTGATCATTATCCATGTTGACTGGTACCGATGGGAGTTGGAATCCAACAACATAAGGGCCTCAATCCTGCCCTAGCATTTGAAATCCCCTTGGGGAATACTTTATAGAGTCATTTGCCTTCTCTATAATCAAACACACACACCTCACCCTGCAACAAAATATTTCATAGTATCTCTTGGATGATCTCTGACATTGCCAGCTAGACAGCCCTCCCCTCCCCCCCCCAAAAGAAAATGTTGACAGCAAGTATTTCCAAGAGAGCAATGAGACTGAATGGTTGTGAAGCAGCAGTTCTGTAGGGGTGGAACAAACAGAAGCTCCCACTGTCTAATTACATGGATCCATGCACCCATGGATTCTCTCTCTTCCAGAATTCTTCTGCCACACATGAATTAAGGTTTTTTTTTATAACAATTCAAAACATAGCACTCCCTTGTGGAGCCTGGCAGCACTCTTCTTTTGATAGGTAAAGGTAAAGGGACCCCTGACCATTAGGTCCAGTCGTCACCGACTCTGGGGATGAGCGCTCATCTCGCATTATTGGCCGAGGGAGCCAGCATACAGCTTCCGAGTCATGTGGCCAGCATGACTAAGCCGCTTCTGGCGAACCAGAGCAGCACACGGAAACGCCGTTTACCTTCCCGCTGCAGCAGTACCTATTTATCTACTTGCACTTTGACATGCTTTCGAACTGCTCTCAGTTACTTCAGATCACCATCTGTTCAAATGTCAAGCCTGTTTGTTCTTTTACCAAAAAAAGAGCAATTTTGACAGGCAGTCCCCAAAGTCCCAAAGCCCAGTCATGTAGCATAACCACCAATGTAAGATCTCATGTATCATGTGGATGCCTAGCTATCTTTTTACCCTGAGTACTTTCTAAGTATTCCCTCTCTGCCCAAGCATTTCCCAAGTACTCCATTTCTACTCTTTGTACTTTATTCTCCATGCTGGGCATAAAGGGTAACACTTAATGGCTTCTCTTTATGCCATATTCCAAAAAATCTTGTGAGTGAGAGGAACTAGATCAGAGGTGAGGAACCTGTGGCCCTCTAGATACTGTTAAAATCCAACTCCCATCAGGCCCAGCCAGCATAGCCTGTATCCAGGGATGATGGGATTTGCAGTCCACCAACATCTGGAGGACCAGAGGTTTCTCCTCCCAGGTCTAGAGATCTTTTTTAATGGATTGTATCTGGAAAAGAACTCTCAAAGTGATTCCCCCCCCCTTGCCTAACTCCAAATGCACACTTGAACATGCCGCCTAAGGGTCTGTACTACATCTTGAAAAACCACAAATTTGGATTAGTAGATGAATGATCTGTCAATGTTTTGCCTTGCAGAACAATAATGATGACCCCATTGTTTGGGTGAGTATTAATACCGCCGAATCTCTCTATTAGGAATAGGGTTTGATGGCATGGCTCAGTCATTTTGTTGCCACAGCATCACTGGAAGCATACAGGGTTACCTTTGCATAAACAGGAGAAATGGATGCATCGTGCCATCCCAGCAGAGTGTTGTGGGATGGGGGCAGAACTAATGTATTATAAGAATGTAAGAGTTGCCTTGGTGAAATATGCCGAGAATCCATCTAGCCTAGCATTTTGTTTCCAGTGGTGACTGGGGAGTTAACAGTGAAATAGGGATGTAAGGGCTGCTTGTCAAGCCAAGCTCCCATCCAGCCTGACATTTTCAGCCTAATAAGGGAACAAACAGAGGATGCTGTCTTATACCAAGTCAGATACATTGACTCACCTACATCCCTATTGTCTATTGACTGGCAGTGGCTCTCTGGGTTTTCAGAAAAGGAGGTTTCTCCCAGTCATATATGGAGATGCAAGGGTTTGAACATGAGGTCTTCAAGCAAAGCAGATGGCCTACTATTGAGCAATGGCTGTTCCTTGGAAAGCTTGTTGTGGGAAAAATTGGAAGGAAGACATATCTAAGTCTAAGTCTAAGCACTTTGAGCCCACCTTGAGAGTGGGGTAAAAGTCTAGTAGCTAGCTAGAAAGACACATACCTTCTCCAAATATTCAGGAAAACGTATGGGCCACAGATTAGTACCCTGATTTCATAATATTGTGTTTTTACTGAAAGAAACACCTTTTTGTACTTGTGACAGACATCTGTTGTGTGCCGTAGCACCCAGTGCAATGTGAGATGAGATTTAGAGAGACAGACATATTGGGCAGAGCTGCCCTATTGGGTCTCTCTTGGCATTTGAATTCTAATGGGTGTTCCTTTTCTTCTTTTGCAGTATTAGACATCCAGGGAACCACTGCAACACAGATACAAGTGCCTTCTGCCCCTTTTTGTTTCGTAAATGATTCTCTCTTGTGGGATCTTTCCTTGCTGCTGAACCACCAAAACTTTTTCTTGCAAATAAAGAACCTTGGCGTCACTTGTTGATCAATAAATCTGTTTGAGTATTCAGTTATTCCATAGCAACAAACCCAATGCATTGCATGAAGACTGAGCCTTCCTGGATTAATCCAAAAGTATATCTCAGGGTGAATTGGAGTCCGGTGAATTGGGGTGGCCAAGTTATTTTAGCCCTTGAGACAGAAAATCCTGCAATCCAGGCAGTTGGATATACTGGTAGATTTCATGAAAGGGCAGCAAATTGTTAGCTGCTTAATTTAATACTAATGTATTCCATTAATACTCCCATGGAGAGCTAACAATTTGCTGCCCTTTCATGAAATCTGCATCCAACTGCCTGAGGTGGTGACCTCACTCTGCCTAATGCTAGGGTCAGCTTTGCATGCCTCTCTATGAGTGAAAAAAAAATTATTTCTGACATTCTCCTTCTATGTAAATATAACTGAATGACTGGAGGAGGAGATGAATGTGGCAGCAACTCTGGCCCTAACCTTTCCCCATTTCCCTTATGCACCTTCCCAGTTAATCAGACAATAATACATCTTTATCAATGTCCAAACAAATCCAGCCTTACAGGTGAATTTGCTGACACCCTCCCCCAAGCTTTTTTTTCCACCTCTGCCTTCTACAGACCTTAATCTTCACATCAAGTTCCTCACAAATACTCAGTTTGGTCTTACGCAAACCAGCTTTCCACCCACCTTCAGCAAATAAGAGAGACTTGAACAAATAAGGAAATCTGAGAGGTGGAATGGTTTGAAAGTCACATTAAGGTGGCAACCCTAACCCCATTTACTGGGGTGTAAGGCCCATTGAATTCAGTGGGACTTCTGAATAGGGATGGGAGAGAAAATTGTTTCATTTCGTATTTAACTTTGGACTTTATGAAACAATAACCAAACCTTTGAAATCTTCACTTTCCTGAATTTTGTACTGCAGTTCTCCAGCCATATAGTTAAAGGACCCCTGGATGGTTAAGTCCAGTCAAAGGTGACTATTGGGTGCAGCGCTCATCTCGCTTCAGGCAAAGGGAGCTGGCGTTTGTCCACAGACAGCTTTCCAGGTCATGTGGCCAGCATGACTAAACCGCTTCTGGCACAACAGAACACTGTGATGAGTGCCAGAGCGCACTGAAATGCTATTTACCTTCTGGTTGGTACCTATTTATCTACTTGGGCTGGTATGCTTTTGAACTGCTAGGTTGGCAGAAGCTGGGAAAGAGCAATGGGAGCTCACCCCATTGCGCAGATTCAAACCGCTGACCTTCCAATCAGCAAGCTCAGTGGTTTAGACCACAGCACCACCCACATCTCCTTTACAGCCATATAATGCATGCTTAAATGCAAATAAATGTGCCTACAAATGTATACATCTGTGGAAGGCGATGTACAAAAATGCATTATATTAGGGGCCAGCTAATCCCTGCTTGTGAGTAGACACAGTGAGGCTTGCAGCCTGAAACCAGGGAAATGTGAATTCATGGACTTGCTCAGTACAAACAGTGTCAGGAGCTGGCATCATCAGGCACCAGACAAGGTCCATGCCCCTGAACAGGGTTGACTATGGGAGCCTCCTCAACCTTCATTTTGCTGCCTGTCCTCTCTGAGCATGCAAGCAGCATCCTGCATAAGGAGATAGAGCACTAACTCCCTGGGAAGTTGTGTGGATTGGGCACAGAGAGGGAGGGCGACTGAATGTCCCACTCAGAAGATGGCACTTCGAGCATCTTGGAGCCATCACTACCATTCACCCATGAAGCTGACTAGATGAGTAGACAATTCTCTCTGTGTGTGTCTCTGTCTCTCTGTTTCTTTGTCTCTTTCCCACCATCACTTAGCCCATCTCTCAGGATGGTTGTGAGGAGAAAGGGGTCAGAACCCTGTACAATGCCTTGAGTTGGGAGAGAGCCATCTCTGAAATGCAGTTGTTCACCCCAGATCCCAGCAGATCCCTGGTCTCAAAGTTATGGGGAAGCATTTTCATGCCCTCTAGTGCTTAGAACCTGAACAGCTCTGATAGCTCAATTGTTGTTTTGTGTGTGTGTGTGTGTGTGTGTGTGTGTGTATTAATTGGATAAAATTAACACCACCAACAATCTGCAGCTAGCAGAACCAACCAATCCCACATCACCAATATGCACTGATCATGTATAAGACCCCCCCCCCATTTTTTCACGTAGTTTTTTTGGTTCAAGAGATTTGGTTCTCCATCCCACCTTCCCTCCCCAGGCTCCATGTATCACAAATGACTAAGGTGGGAGCACGAGCATTTCTGTTGCTGAGGACTTCTTTGGCCATATTCATACAGTTGTGCCAAATAAACAGACCCCACACATTGGAAAATGGATGCTTGCTAATTTTTATTGTTTTGAAGCTTTCCTCAACCAAGCAGACAAGACGGAACAAAAACCATTCATTAGCAACTGATGATCACCATCACCATGGCAACTCTGGTTGTTTCATGATGCAATTTGTTGTCTTTGATTAGCAGGGAGAAGGATAACTGGTCCAGTGGCCAATTCTTGCTCTAGATATCAGTGGGATTTAAGTGAATGCTGAAAAGAAAGAAGAAGAAGCAAGCTGAGAGTTGTGCAAACAAATCTCTGTTCTCAGAGATCTGCACTTGTTGACAGTTTGCTACTGGACCAAGTTCAAGTTGTTTCTATTAATATATAAAACATTTAACAAGTTGGGACTGGTTTACCTTCAAGATGGCCTTACCTCATATATTCTCACTCAGCCACTTTGATCTGTGGGACTGGCACTGTTATGAGTGTCACATGATACCCATTCCTCATTTACTGTCATCTTTTTAGTGTCTGCTACAAACATGTTTTGGGGGATGTGGGTGGCGCTGTGGGTTAAACCACAGAGCCTAGGACTTGACGATCAGAAGGTCGGCAGTTCGAATCCCCGCAATGGGGTGAGCTCCCATTGCTTGGTCCCAGCTCCTGCCTACCTAGCAGTTTGAAAGCACGTCAAAGTGCAAGTAGGTAAATAGGTACCGCTCCGGCGGGAAGGTAAATGGCATTTCTGTGTGCTGCTCTAGTTCGCCAGAAGCGGCTTTGTCATGCTGGCCACATGACCTGGAAGCTATACGCCGGCTCTCGGCCAATAAAGCGAGATGAGCGCCACAACCCCAGAGTCGTCTGCGACTGGACCTAATGGTCAGGCATCCCTTTACCTTTACAAACATTTTTGTTTAGACAAGCCTACCTAGACACATAGAACGTTGCTGTATGTCTTAATTTCCTTTTAGTTTATAGCTGATTTTATTATTTATGTTTTAAACACTTGCTTTCAATTGTTTTTGCCAATAATTTTATTGTTTTTTCTCTCTTTGTAAACTGCTTTGAGATGTGTGTGTTTTTACAATCAAGCAGTGTATAAATTTCACGAAAAGTGGGCAAAAGGGTTCTCATTCATGGTTGATCTGGGATTGTCAGCATGAATCATGTTTAGGAGCCATTTGCTAGAATACACACACCATCCTTCTGTCCACCTCCAGTTTTCAGGCTCTGAGTGCTGTTGCTTATGTAACCCATGTGGAAGAAGAAGGAATCAGCAGGCTTGGGAAACTGAGTGTTTTCAAAAGCACATAAAACCTTAGGGGAGAAAGACCCTAAAGGAGAAATAGACCAATAACTCTGCTCATGGTCAGGTGGTACATGATGCAGAGTGACAGTTGTGGGCAAAACTGGGGAGGGAGAGGGGGCAAGGAACAGAGAATATGATGTAGTAACTCGAATCCTGGAGAGCAGCATTTTATGCAGCCTTTCAGGTTTGCCTCATCTGCAACAGAAGCCATTTCTGGTGATAAGAGTTATTCTTTGCCTGTTTCCATAGGGACCCCAACTGTACTGCCATCCCTCCCTGCCCCCATGATAGAAGAAAGGAAGACACACAAAACACAAATATGCAGTAGACACTGGCTCTATACTTATTTAACAGTCATAGCTCCCAGTGTCTCACAAAACAATGCTCAAATCCTGGGAACGGTAGTTTAGTGCTAAGAACTCTGTAAAGGATCTCATCTGCCCCACAGATCTGTTGATGCTCTAGGGAGAAGGGATGATGTCTTGATGTCAATACACATTGGAGGTTGGGGAAGGCAGAATAAAAGAATGAATGAAGTTTGTTAAAATACAATTAAGCTTGGTTTAACATTGAAGGCTACTGGATTAATTTATTTTTTAAGTGCCTCATCTGTATTAGAGAACTTACGGAGGGTGGGATCCTTTCTGCTTACTCCTCATTCTCATTTCCTTGTTCCACCTAAAGAGAGAACACAAGTTTTAGTACATCCTCATCCTTATCTCTGGTCAAGCAGACTTGAAAATTAATAAAGAATTAACTAAGAGTTCATTGAGGGGCCTACTGGTCTCTTACATACAATTTCTCATTTTAAAATAACTAAAAAGCATCTAGTAGTCGCCAGCTGAACAATCCACCCCCCCCCAAGCTGCTCAACAGATGTTTATATATAGGGCTGCCATACGTCCTCAACAACATGTGGGGGGGGGGAAGGCTCAACAACTTTGTCCGGATTTTCACTTTTTGGAATATGGCAACCCTATTATATATTTACTTCTTGGTAAACTTGTACTGAGGGACGCGGGTGGCGCTGTGGGCTAAACCACAGAGCCTAGAGCTTGCCGATCAGAAGGTCGGCGGTTCGAATGCCCGCGACGGGGTGAGCTCCCGTTGCTTGGTCCCTGCTCCTGCCAACCTAGCAGTTCGAAAGCACGAAGTGCAAGTAGATAAATAGGTACCGCTGCAGCGGGAAGGTAAACGGCGTTTCCATGCGCTGCTCTGGTTCGCCAGAAGCGGCTTAGTCATGCTGGCCACATGACCTGCAAGCTGTATGCTGGCTCCCTCGGCCAATAATGCGAGATGAGTGCCACAACCCCAGAGTCGGTCACAACTGGACCTAATGGTCAGGGGTCCCTTTACCTTTACCTTTAAACTTGTACTAACTCCCATTCTCCTCTCCAAATAGAAATGTTCAAAGTGGTTGATGAAAACACATTCAGAACAAATACAATTCAGCCTGAGCAGTGCTAAGCCCATCTACCAGTTTCAAGCAGCTGCTGCTCCATTACCACTGCAAAAGAGGCAGTCATTTTTCCACAACTCCTTCCTGATGGCAGCCCCAGAGTCTGATTGTGGCATAGCTGCAAGTGTATGTTTATTAAGATAAAAGAAATGCTTTTAACTTTATAGAGTGGGAGCACCACTTTCTGGCATGACCTCCCCCTAGATCAGAGGAGAACCTCAAGCCAGCAGTCAGGTGTCCGTGTGACTTTACAGAAGTTAGCCCTTATGGAATTTATAGTCAAAGCAGTGGCATAACGAGGGTTGCCAGCCCCCGGGGCCACGCAGAGCTGGGGTGGGAGGGAAATGGATGGAGTGCACGCATTCAGCTGCCTAACAATGTCCACGGCATCCAAGAAATTGAAGCTGCAGAGATAAGAAAAGATGAGTCATTTCGTTGTCTGGAGAGGTCACTTCCTGGTTTCCATGGAGAAGCTGTTTTCAACAGAGCCCAGCGATGGAAGTGCACAGCTGTATTGAGGCAGCACTGGGTGTTGAAATTTTGCACCCCTAACAATTTTGCATCTGGAGTGACTGTCCCTGTGGGGCCCCCATGCTATGCCACTGATTCAAAGCAGTCCTCTGCTTGCAGGGTTGTCTGGTCCAAGCCCCTTCTAAAGATAATCAATGAGATGGGCTTGCAGAATGGCGACTGTGGTTTGAAGCCACCCATTACGTTTTGCATGCACACATTTGAATGCCCATTTCGTTCTATTTGGTGGGGCTGCATTTCCTCCCTGGCCAGCAGCATGTGAGTGACATATGACTGCACTTGGGTAGCCAGAAGAGAGCCCCAAAAGCCAAGGATCGGAAGGAAAGGTAGGAAAAATATTCCCTCATTTCTCACCTCATTCTTTTTGCCTCTGCCTTTGCCATGGCCATGGTGATGGCCATGGTGATGGTCATGGCCTTTTCCCTTTCCTTTTCCCTTTCCCTTTCCTTTTCCTTTTCCTTTGCCATGGCCTCTTCCGTGGCCGTTGCCACTTTCAGGCAGAGGTCCCTCTTCTCCAGTCTAGGAAGCAAAGAACAATTACTATTGATGGAATGGGCAGCAGATTTGGTCCATTGTTCCTGGATCACAGGTCTGTTCCCATCCTGTCTTGATGTTTCAAAGGGACGTATTAGAAGTCTGCATTTAATTGTACACATTTTATATGAAGTTTCCTAAGAACGTAAAAACACCCTCCTCTCAACACATTCAGTGCATTCAATAACTTTCTGAGAGTAAGAGCTGTTCAACAGTGGAACAGACTGCCTCAGAAGGTGGCGGACTCTCCTCTAAGGGTATATAAGCAGAGGTTGGATGGCCATCTGTCTATGATCTAGTTGAGATCCCTGCACAGCAGGGGGTTGGACTAGATGACCCCTGGGTTCCCTTCCAACTGGATGATTCTGTGAGTCTATGATTCAACAGTAAGGTACATATTTTTGTATGCCTCTTTTATGTTATAGCCATAATTTTCTGCACATGTTTTCTGCACTGGTGGCTTGCAGATCCAGACATCAAGGCAGTGCTGGTGTGCAGTGACACAGCCTGAGAGCAGGGCTGATTCCCACAGGATGGTGCTGTACTCATGCCTGTGGATTGCCTCCTTTGGAATCACAGAGCGGAAATTAGATTCTTTACTCCACCAATTAAAGGATAAATTGTACAATACTACATTGAGTCAATATGCACTTTGGTCCTCTTTCCCCATTGCTCAGCTGTGTTCAGACTTACACTCCTTTTTCAGGATGCCAGGCAGATTGGCACAGATCCACCCTGGGTTCTTTTGTGTCTTACTAACAGAACAGTGTGAATTCACTCTTCCATTATACGGCTGGATGTTCTTCCTCCTCCTTACATCTGTTGGCTTTTTAAAAAATCCATGGGAGCAGAATTCAAGGGAACCACAAAAGAGTTCCTCTGCCAGTTCTTTTTGTTTTTACACCATTGCAGTCCATTCATGACACAAACAGAGAAAGCTCACAGATACTTACCGGTACGTCCAATGGATCGACCACGTCCTGAAAGAGAAAATTGCAAACAATGTATATAGTGCTTAATGCAGTTATATGGCAGAGGAAGGAGTTGATGAAAATGACAAGAGGGAAAGGGGGTGCTGGCCTCTGCCCCCCAGGAGCTTGCAAATCATAGGTCTACAGCTGGTGGCAGCGACAAAGGGACACAAGCAGGGCTGGTCTAAGATGTTTTGGTATCTGGGCAAACTGCAAAATTCTCTCCTCCCCACCAGGGAAGGAGGGGAAAGTGAAGATCCACATTGGGAGCAAGGGGAGGAATAAAATAAACTACACCCGACAACTGAAGTGGGAATGTCAGGCCATTGCGGGGGTGGGGCTCTCAGTGTCACCAGCAGACAATGCATTTCTTGGATGCCGGACCTTCTGCCCCTGTGGATCCTGCTGCCCAAGGCTGTCACCCCACCTTGCCTAGTGGTTGGGCTGGCCCTTGGCAGAAACATATATCAAACTCAATGGATCACCACAGTTGATCACTGTTATTGGGTCTCTGTGGAAACCCACCTGAGACAAGGAATGCTGTAGGGAGCTCTTAATATCCTAGGGCAGTTTCACACCCTAGATTTAAAGCACATGACTTCCCCCAAAGAATCTTGGGAACTGAAGTTCCCCCTCGTAGAAATACAATTCCAAGCATTGTTAACATACTACAGTTCCCGGGATTCTTGGGCAGGGAGTCATGTGCTTTAAGCGTGTGTTGAATGTGCTTCTAAGGAATGGTGTGGATCTGCCCGTAGCTTGCCAACCTCTGCCAGCAGAGTGCAGGAGATGGAGGAGAGAGGAGGGTGAGGAGGTGAGGACAGGAGGTGAGGACAGCCCAAACCTGCACAACCATTGAAGGGACAAGGAGAGCCTCCAGGGGAAGGGAGTTCTTATTTCCTGATAACACAATACTGTCAGTTCAGACTTCATTTCTATGGATAAATGCTCTTCCTCCTTCTTTTCCTCAATGACTTTTAAATATTCCGTGGTAACCCAATTAAGGGAAGAGAACAAACCAATGTGTTATTCTGCTCCTGAGCCTTTTGGTGCTACTCTAATCTGTAGTAGTAGTATTCTTTATTACGGTCACTGACCAGCATAGTAAAAAGCATTACATCCTCAATATTTAAATTATGGTATAAACTAGTATATCTTATCTAAAATAGCTAAAATGTCTTATCTAAAAGGGATCAAGCATCCTTGGAGCCTTAGGTTTTATTAATTATTTACTATTCACTATAAGTTAAAATGAAATCAGTCTGGCTCAGACAAGGAGTTATTTTGAGTATCTCCTGTGTAGGCACTCCAGATTCTTATAGCGTTGGCGCAAAATCTTTTTGTTTTTTTTCAAATAATTTTTATTGGTTTTACAATTTAGGCCTGGCTCTTTTCCAGGCCAGGTCACTTTTGTCATCTAACATTATCATATGACTTCCTCACATCCTCCCCACTGTTTCCATTATTTTTTTAAGTTCCAATTCTATACAGGTTCATATTTCCTCTTCTATTATTTCACCTTCCAATATTATACTTTTACACTTACATATATCTCCTCAGCATACTTTTATCTTTACTTCAAATACATTTTCCCCTTCCGCCTCCCCTCAATCCCTAGGTATGTAGCCTTAGTATTGTCCTTAATTTTATCCTATATAATATATAATCTTGATAATTTCTCATAATCATTATAATCTTAATAATTTCTCATAATCTCATAATCATTCCTTTGCCGTGTCCATTGTTCTTGTCCTGAAATCCAAAAAAGGGTAATTTTGTATATCCTTCTTCAGCCTATTCCAGTCGGCACCGAAGTCCAATACCATTGTCTCTCTTGTGACGTGTTTTTCCAAGTCCAAAGCCAAACCTCCACTTGTTCAGTCAGGCATACTGGTTCTTCTTTCTGCTGCATTCTGTTGTGTTTAGTTTTGCTGGTTTTCCTTGTAATCCTTGTCGTTATGCGTCGCTTGGCAACTCCACTCCTCCTATCTTTAAAAAGTTTTTTCTTGCAGCTAGTTGTTATTGATTTCTTTTCTTGTTCTTTAGCCTTAACATGATTGTTCCCCTCCACCTGCAGCTGGGCATCTAGTTTGGCATTGACTTTGTTTAGGCTTTGTCTCATCCTGTTTGCATAGTCTTGGGCTTCAGCTCTACATTCCTCCATCAGTTGCAAAATTTTCCACACGCTTACATCATGGTTATCCGCCATGTTCAAGGGCACAGCTTTCCACAGTCACTTTTAAATTTTTGATCCAATATTTCCAATATATTTCCAATAGTTCCAATAATACAAATCAATCCACTATCTCTGTCAAATTTCCACTTCCCTTCAGCTACCCCCAAGACCAGGGGTTGCAAATGGGTTAGATCTCCGTTACAAGGTATCACTTATGTTGCACTTATGTTACAGTTCAAATGCTTCGGTAACAGTTTCCTGTTGCAATATCTCAATGGCAGGGGACAGACCTCCGTGATTTAAGTCCCAAGCCAGTCTCTAATTAGGTCCAAATTAAAATCTTGGTACTCACACCTCCAGTCCGAATGAGTTGATTTCTTGGAGGAATCAGCGCGCTCAGGGAGGACGGTCTCGCAGCTTCTCCCGACGGGGTTTTTCAGGTCCGTGAAGCTCCGCCTCCCACTCCCTCTCGGGAGCCCTTACTCAGGTCTCCCGGGGAGTAGGATCGGCGTTCCGAGCCCAGCCGGACCACAAGACCCTGGGCCACCTTGCCCAGGGGTTTTGGGGGCCGCAGCACTGGCGCAGACACCCCTTTTCCCGGTCGGGTTGGGGAATGTCAAGACCGACATGTCCCCCCCGACCGTCCTCTCCGGCGCGGCGTTGGCGCAAAATCTTGCCACCATAGTGGTGACCTTTGAATTTGAGTCTGACAGGAGCCATTTTATTTGCCATTCTTCAGATTGTCCCGTTAACCCTTCAAATATCTTTAGGGTAGATTCTTTCTGGAGGTTTCTGTATAGGGAGCAACGAAAGAAAACATGGTCGATGGTCTCTATTTCTCCTGATTGGCATGGACAGAGTCTATCTTTTAAGGGGACTTGTCTATACTTCCCGTATAGAACCGCAGATGGCAGAGTATGGAACCTAGCCAACGTAAATGCCCTTCTGTGTGATGGACTCTCTAGCTGGGTTAGATAGTCAGCTGGGAGCGGCAAGTATCTTCATTCTTCCGATATCGGGAAGGATGGGACTTTATTTAGATCATTTTGTCTCTCGATGTCGATTAGCCTCTGTTTGACTATGTTTTTTGCTGTTTTATAGTCACAGGAAAAGAGGTGGGATGGCTGAAGGCCTATAGTCATTAGTTTGTTCTCGATGGCTCTGGACCAGGGCGATTGATAATTGTCTTTCAGTATCGACGGGGCCAGGCCCTGTGAGTTTAGATGTAATTTTAACCATAAATTACACGCTTGTTTCCATATTTTGGTCTCCAACTGTATCATCCCTGTTTCTAGCCACAGCGTGGCATTTGACACACAGGGAGGGATCTGGAGAGCTGAGCTGATGAACTTAGACTGGACTGTTTCTAGTCTCTAATCTGTTATATAGGATACAAACACAGAAAGCCCCAGAGATACTCACCTCAAGTGCCGGTACTTCCTCCTTGAGATTTTGAAAAAGAAAATGACCATCAGTCCCCATAGTGCCTACCGGAGTCAAACACCATGATTTCTTTGCCCCAGTGGATTTACGTTCCGTAAAGCTGTGTGACCTTAGCTTACTGTAGACAGTCTACACCTTGGCTACCTAAAGAAGGCTTCAGAGAAAGCTTGGGGAAGTTTTGGAGGCTGTTTGAGAAGAGGCAGCCTGGGAATTAATTGATCTCTTATTTGGTGTGGCAAGGGCCTCAAATGAAGAAAGGCGGGGTGCAAGAAAGGGGTACACTCAGGACCGGTGCCATGGATTTTGGCGCCCTAGGCGAGGGGGCGGGCCACGTGACGTCATTGCGCATGACGTACGGTGCCCTGCCCCCTGCCCTGCCAGGCGCCCCGTGCCGCCGTGGTTTTCGCCGCTGGTTGGGGTGGCACCGGGCGGCGGCGGGGGGGCGAGGGGCAGGCTGGCCAGCGCCCCCTCCATTTTGGCGTCCCCGCCGCCATGGTTTTCGCCCCAAGTTGCTTGCTCTGCTGCTGGTTGGGGCGGCACCGGGCGGCACCGGGCGGCGGTGGGGGGCGGGGCAGGCTGGCCAGCGCCCCCTCCATTTTGGTGCCCTAGGCAGCTGCCTAGTTCGCCTTAATGGACGTGCCGGCCCTGGGTACACTAATGTCCGTCCCTCAGGCAGCACTGGATCCAGTAATGAGCATGTTTTTCTCCCTAGGCTGTGTTCCAACTTTACACTCCCTTTTCAGGATTCCAGGCCTATTGGCACAGATCCACCCTGGGTATTCCCCCCCCCCTCAGTTATAGTGCAGTGTGCATTTACTCTCTTATTGCATGGATAGTGTCTGCTGGATCGGATCACTGTCTTATCTAGCCTGTTCTCACAATAACCAACCGGAAACCTGCAGGAAACGCACAAGCAATATTTGAATCCAAGAGCCCTCTCCTCTTCTGTGCATTCCAGCATGGAATGTATTCAGAAGCATTGCTGCCTTCATCTGTGGAATTTTAAGTAATGTCTCTGAAGCTTAATTAGAGGGGGGCAGGGAACTAACAAGAGAGTACTTCTGCAAATTAAGTTTCTTGACCCCGTTGCGATCCTTACACGTCACAGAGAATGCACATACTTACATTCACATAGTCATCCAGAGGCTCCTGAAAGAGAAAAATGCCAGCAATCTTGAGAGTCATTTATTTTTATCTGCAGTATTTTATTATTATTATTTTTGCGGCATAATGTACAATAGGGTTATGTAAGAGAAGGACTGCTTAGATCTGCCAGTCCTTGTCATAGTGACTATGGTAGTCATTAGAGGGGCTGCACTTGAGGAAGGTTGGGCTGTTCCTGTAGTGGGGTGTGTGTGTGTGTGTGTGTGTGTGTGTGTGTGTTGTCAATATGATGCATTACAATATACTCACAAGATCTCTTTTTCCCAGCACATGACTCTGAGGAATGAAAAATAAAACAACTGTGGCTCAATTCTGCTTTTCCATTTACAACCTTGAGTACACTAAAGATTCTCCTGGCGGATGTTCTGGGTCACTGAGGTTTGAACGGACATGAAAATCCCATCCTTGAGTATGGAAGGCTCATTTGTTACATCAAATCTTGTGTGCTGACACAACCTGAGACCAGGGCAGGCTGCCATTTTGAGGTAGCCCCTAGGAAAGCAGCAGAGTCCTGCTTATAGCAGCAGTTATCGTAAGAGTTTTAGGCAGGAATGGGAGTTTCCCCATAATGCCTTGCAGTGACACTCCATCATCTAGGTAAATCAAAGTGGTGGCTTGCAGATCCAGACACCAAGGAATTGGTGGTGTGCACTGACAAACAGCAGCGGAGCTAGCCACTCGGACACCCGGGGCAGGGCGATCTGTCCAGGGGGGATTTTGTCACCCTCCTCTGGGATGGCACCCGGGGTGGGCCACTCCCACCGCCCCCCCCTTCCTACGCGCCTGCTGACAAAGCCTCAGATCAGGGCTGGCTCCCATTTGAATTGTCCCGTCTTTTAGAATTGTATGCCTGAAGGCAGTGATTCTGTTTTGTTTTTTCTTCTTAAAATTAGTTCTCTGGGAGTCACTTTTAGAGATAACATAGAGTTGTTTTTTTTAAAAAATGTAAATAATAAACTGAGCAAAGGTAGGGCCCCATTATTCTGTGTCGGGCCTGGTAGGCAGGCTTATGCTTTGTTTTCCCACATAGCAATGAATGACAGCTTTTCAACCCATGTGGGAGAGATTAGGAGGAGTGGGGAACACTTGACCCTCCAGATTATGTTGGACTACAACTCCCATCAGCCTTCACTGTTATCCATGTTGGCTGGAGTTGATGCATGATGCAGTTCAACAAGATTTGAGGGGCTTTTGTCTCACTAATAAAAAAAACCCCCTGTGAATTCACTCTTTCACTATACAGCTAGATCTCCCTCCTCCTTAATCTTGGTGACTTTAAAAAACAAATCCACAGAAACACAATTCAAAAGAGTGAAATAACAAAAGCATTCTTCTGCAGATTAAGGGTTTGTCATAGTCCATATTTGGCAGCCACAGAGAAGGACCACAGCTACTTACCGGTACCTTCAGCTCACTTTTGCCTTTCTGAAAGAGAAAATTGCCATCAGTCTGCATACTGCCCAACAGAGGTATATAAAAGAAGCTGGTGAGCGAGCCAGGGTGGTTAGCTTGTTGGACTAGGACCTGGGAGACCAGGGTTCAAATCCCCATTCGGTCATGAAACTCATTGGGTGACTTCGGGTCAGTCCCTGCCTCTCCACCTAACTTAATTCATTGAGTTGTTGTGGGGATTAAATGAGGAGGAGAGAACTACCGTATTTTTCGCTCCATAACGCGCACCGGACCATAACGCGCACCTAGTTTATTGAGGAGGAAAGGGGGAAAGCCCCCCTTTTGGAGGATCAGTTCAAAGTTGTGCATCTTCTTTTGGAAGAAGAAAAGCCCCATTTGCAAAAGGATCAGCTCAAAGTTGTTGTGCTGCTGCTTTGCAAAGGAGAAAAGAAAGGGCTTTGAGCTGATCCTTTTGCAACTGGGGCTTTTCTTTGCAAAGAAAAGCCCCAGTTGCAAAAGGATCAGCTCAAAGTTGTTGTGCTGCTGCTTTGCAAAGGAGAAAAGAAAGGGCTTTGAGCTGATCCTTTTGCAACTGGGGCTTTTCTTTGCAAAGAAAAGCCCCAGTTGCAAAAGGATCAGCTCAAAGTTGTTGTGCTGCTGCTTTGCAAAGGAGAAAAGAAAGGGCTTTGAGCTGATCCTTTTGCAACTGGGGCTTTTCTTTGCAAAAGGATCAGCTCAAAGCAGTTGCAAAAGGATCAGCTCAAAGCCCTTTCTACAGATAATCTAATCAGCCAGTCACATGTCGCTGGGGAAACCAACAGCCTCCTCTGCAGGAGGACCTTATCTCTCTTCCCGATCTCTTTCTCTCTGCAGTGACCTTATCTCTCTTCCCGATCTCTTGCTGATCAGCTGTAAAGCGGCAGTCTTTCAACACCCCCTTCTCTCTTTGTAAAAGAAAAAGCTTGATCTTCTTTTGGTCCCTGGGCAATTCAGCTCCAGGGACCATGCATTCGCTCCATAACGCGCACAGACTTTTCCCCTTCCTTTTTAGAAGGAAAAAAGTGCGCGTTATGGAGCAAAAAATACGGTATGTACATCAACCTGAGCTCCTTGGAGGAAAAAAGAGAATATAAATGCAATAAACAAACAAACAAGGATGAATATGTCTCAGGCTGCAGTAGCAGAGAGAGCAGAAGACAGGCAGGACCTCTCCATCGCTGCAGCTGGGAGGCCACCTCTGATTCTGTGTCTCCTTGACATTTCCCTGTCTAGCCAGTCACTGGAAGAATTTGCAGCTCAGTTTACAGATTTCCTCCTCTGTGCCAATCCATTTTGTTTCGTTTTCCATTGTAAACCAGAGGGAAAGGATCCCCCCTTTTTTTGGTGACCTGGGGTCCAATTTTAGCTGAAGAGTAGAATAAAAAAGCGAAGTAGCAAAAGCATTATTCTGCAGATTAAGGGTTTGGCATAGTCCATATTTGGCAGCCACAGAGAAGCACCACAGCTACTTACCGGTACCTTCAGCTCACTTTTGCCTTTCTGAAAGAGAAAATTGCCATCAGTCTGCATACTGCCCAACAGAGGTATATAAAAGAAGCTGGTGAGCGAGTCAGAGTGGTTAGATTGTTGGATTAGGACCTGGGACACCAGGGTTCAAATCCTCATTCAGTCATGAAAGTCATTGGGTAACCTTGGGCGAGTCCCTGCCTCTCCACCTAACCTAATTCATTGAGTTGTTGTGGGGATTAAATGAGGAGGGGAGAACTATGTACATCAACTTGAACTCCTATGCATCAATGGGAGGAGGCACACATTCGAGAGCAGGCTTTGCACAGCTTCAGTGACTGCGGCTCCTCCTCTCTCACACTCAGGAGGAGCCTTCCTTTGATGCTCAGTAGTTAGACCTCCACCCCCTCAATATTGGGGCGGCTAAGTCCCCTGCTAAGGAATATTGAGGGGGCTGAAGACACCTCCAACCCTTAGAGTTGATGTGTGTGATGCCATCCCCTAGTGTAATGTTTTATAGCAGTGAATGGTGGCTTATCAGCAGATCTGCGAGTGGACTAGTGTCTTCCGGTTGTGCTTGTGGAGCAACCCTGCCTCGCTTGGGGACAAGATCTGACTCTCACCTAGGGACTAAAGGACATAGTATCCTCTCCTCTTTCCCGTGTCCCAACGCACAGCTCTTTTTATGGATAGGCTGACTGGTACAGCCAGGGGCGTAGCAAGGGGGCGGGCCGTCCCGGGCAGCACCCTGGTGGGGGTGACCCTCGGGGCGAGGGCCCCACCCTCCCAGAGGCGTAGCCAGCCCAGGTGGTACCCGGGGCGGAATTTTTTATGTCACCCCCCACCACCACTTTGCCAGGGCACTGGCAGAGCTGCACCCAGTGGCATAGCAAGTCACCCCCACCCCCAAAAAATGATGGTGCCACTTTGCGAGGTGTGGGGTTTGTGTGTGTGTGTGTGTGTGTGTGTGTGTGTGTGTCTATTATCTCTTTGTTTCCAATAAAGTTAAAAAAAAAAAAAGAAGAAGAAGCGTCGCCCCCCTCTGATGGTGCCACTTTGTGAGGTGTGGGGGTTGTGTGTGTGTGTGTGTGTGTGTGTGTGTGTGTGTGTATTATCTCTTTTTTCCAATAAAGTTTAAAAAACTATAAAAAAAAATTTAAAATTTTTTTTAATTTTTTTTTTAAAGTGTCACCCCCCTCTGGGGTGGAACCCGGGGCGGCCTGCCCCCATCATCGCCTTGCTACACCCCTGCACCCCCCGCTCCTCCTAAGCCGCCCTGGGCTTTTTCTTTTTCTTTTAAATGCTATTTTCGGCGCTGCCGGGGCGGAGCCGCAGGGGCGGCCAGCGAAGAGGGGTGTCACACTTGTCGCTGACGTGATACCCCCTCCTCGCTGGCCCACCCCTCTTCTCCATGCCGCGGCTCTGCCCAGGGAGCCCAGCGGCGAAAAAAGCCGCTGAAAGGGGGGGGACAAAGCAGGCGCCTGCTTTGTCTTCCTTTCCCCCCTTTCAGCGGCTTTTTTCACCGCGGCATGGAGGCAAGGGGCGGAAGCATCGTTTCGTGCATATGCTCGTCGTGACGTCATGTGCACAGAGCGATGCCCCGCCCCCAGGGGTGCCGCTTGGCTTGCTGCCCCCGGCAGCCAAGTGGCACGCTACGCCCCTGGGCACAGGCCCACTCTGAATCCTTGTTTCCTGGTAACACATCACTGTGAATTAAGCCTTCCTTTCTCAAGTAGATATTCTTCGTTCTGCCTATGCTCAGTGACTTTTAAATAGTCTGCGGGAGCCCTATTAAGGGACAGGAACGAACAACAGTTTTGTTCTGCTCCTTTGGCTTTGGGTGTTCTCTAGTCCATATAGGCAGTGCTTTTTTTCTAAAAAAAAAAATGTTTTGGGGTACTCTCATTTTGACTCAGGAAAATCACCATTTTATGGTTCAAATTGGGAAAAATAAATACAGTAAATGGACAAAAGTACAAAGATTCACAAAATGTTTGGTGTATGTGTACCCCTGCATCCCCCCCAAGGAAAAAGGACTGCATGTAGGACACAAACACAGAAAGTGCCACAGATACTCACACCGACTCCTTTGCCCTTGGGACCCTGAAAAAGAAAATGGCCATCAGCTGTCACAGCACTTACCAGAGTTACACAAACCTCCAATCTCTCCTTTTCTCAGTGGATTTGTGTTCCGTAAAGCTGTGTGAACTCAGCTCAATGAAAACAGTCTCTTGCCTAGACACCGTAACCTGTGCTACCCAAGAAGGCTTCAGAGAAACCATGGGGCAGTTTTGGAGGGAAATAATTGACGCCTTATCTTGTGGTGGCACGTACCACACGTTGGGAACTGGAGGGTGTAGGAGAGAGGTACACTGCTGTGGACAGGTATCCCTTCCCCAGGTAGCACGAGACTCAAGCAGGTGAGACGTGGTCACTGCAGGGTCAGTATCAGATCCATTGTGCACCTAAGAGTGATGGGCATGTGTCAGGGGCTGGCCGGTTTCCGAAGCGGTGCCAGAGGAGACAGCTGACCTAGATAGGGCTCCGCTGACGCCCGAAGAGTTATTGAGGGTCTGGGATCAGGAACAGGCACAGCCCCTGCTGACGCCAGAGCAGGTAGTGCAGCAATGGGAGGAAAGCTCCACCAGAGCGCTAGCACAGCCAATGGGAAGGGATCAGAATATGGAGACCGAGGAGGAGTTGAGGCTTAGAGAGCCTACCGGAGCATCAGACACCACAAGCGGGGAAGGTGAAAGCGAAAGGGAAGGGGGAGCCGTAGGGCTGCCCAGGTCAAGGGCGCGGAAGCGGAAAAAGGAGAGGCGGAGACTAGGCTTTCCGAAGCTCCTATGCTGGGGGCGGAGCCGCAAATCCGTACTAGAAGGATCTGACTCCGAGGGGTCGGATGCATAATCGCAAGGTCTGGATTATCAATGTTATGAAATAAAGTGATTAGTTTAGCAGACTGCGTTTTGTGGATGCTTACTTCCGAGGAGACACCCATCCGTCTCACAGCATCCTTCTAGTCATCGTCACCTCCTCAGAAGTAAAGCACAACCAGCATGAGCAGCGCGGAAGAAGCCGCAGCGTTAGCTGCCCAAGGAGCCGGCGGTGGAGGTGCCCCTACCTGGGAAGATAGAGCTCGTGAGCTAGAGGTACTGTACCGAATTAGTCAAGCCAGGTTGGAGGAGGCAAGGATCCACGCTGAGCAGGGCAGGAGTGCGCAGGTGGGCAGGCGAATCACCATGCTAACAAGCAGGTTTCAGGGCAGACCAGAACAGTACATAGGTTTTAGAACGGACATGCTATATGCCCTGGAACTACAAAAAGACTCATTTAAAAATGAGGAAGAGCAGGTCGGATTTGTAATTTCGCATTTTGAATCACATGCTCGAGATTGGGTGAGGCCACTGATTATGGCCAAGGACCCAGCGCTTCAGAGAGTAAAGGAGTTCTTTAAAGCGATGGACGCTGTTTATACGAGCAGTTCGGAACAGGAATTGGAAGCGCAGGAACTTTTGCTTTTGAGGCAAGGGAATATGACGGTGCGCGAGTACCAGGCAAAGTTTTTGTCGTTAACCCATCGTCTGGGATGGGAAATCAATACGCCTCAAATGATAGCGCTCTTTAAGTTAGGTCTGGCCGATGAAGTAAAAGACTCTTTGGCGAGGGGGGGTCCCTACAATGACATGAAAAGCCTCACCGAAGCAGCGATGGCAATCGGCATTAGACTGGAACTCAGAGACAAAAGCAGGAAGGAGGGGAAGGCGGGAAGGTGGTTCAACTTCCGCATTCCCACACCAACAGAGAGACCGGCTGGCGCGCAGACGCACCTCCCGGAAGAAACGCCCATGGAATTGGGAGGAGCGCGCGCGCGCCCTATTTCAAACGCAACGGTTGCCAAGGGGAGTGACACGCAAGGCGGGAAGGCGCCCAGAAAATGCTATGTGTGTCACCAAACAGGACACCTCGCAAAAGCGTGTAATAAGAAAAAGGTGTGGCAAGGCATGACGGGGGCTGTAACAGGAGAAGGGGAGGAGCAGACGCCGAGGCAGGGAAACGGGAATGCCGGCTGGCAAGTCACGGGGACGGCCAGCCCGGCTCAGGAGCAGTAAAAGGTCCCCCCAGCAACGCACCAGAGACGCCCCCCCCAGCCCGCCAGAGCACACCCTCCCCAACCCTCCCAAGCCAGGCATCGTGATGGAAGTCACACTGGAGCTACCCAATGGCTTCACCATGCAAGTTCCCGCCTTGGTAGATTCGGGAGCATCGGCTGATTTCCTGGATATAGACTTTGCACGGCAGCACCAGCTTCACCTCCTGCCTTTGCCTGTCCCCTTGCAAGTCACCACCATTGATGGGAGGGAATTAAAAGGAGGGGCGGTCACGCAAAGCGCTCCACCTATGCGGATGGGGATGGGAAGGCACTCTGAAGTTATTGCTTTCCACGTCACCACGTTAGCAGGCCCCCCCTTAATACTGGGGATGGGGTGGCTGGACAGACATGACCCAGTAGTGAGCTGGCATCAGCGCTCTCTAGTGTTTGGTTCTGCGTATTGCATGGAGAATTGCTTGCAGCAGCTCAATCCCAAGGAGCAGGCAAAGGCTGCCGTGATGCAAGCAGGGGAAGTCACCCTCCCTGCGCAATATGCGGAGTTTCAACAGGTGTTTAACGAAAGGGAAGCAGACAAGCTACCCCCCCCACCGCCCCTACGACTGCCGAATCGACCTGGTGCCAGGAGCTCAGCTGCCACCGGGCAAGCTTTATTCAATGTCGGAGCAGGAGATGGCAGATCTGAAGGACTTCATTGACAAAAACCTGGCCAGAGGGTTCATCAGGGAAAGCAAGGCTGTAGGGGGCAGCCCAGTGTTCTGGGTGGACAAAAAGGACACCCCCCAACGGAGATTGATTTGTGACTATCGGATTCTCAACTCCCTGACCCTCCCTGTCTCCTACCCCATGCCGAAGATCGACGACCTGCTGGCGGCGGTACGCAAGGGCAGGATCTTCACCAAGCTGGACCTGAGGGGTGCGTACAACCTAATCAGGATCAGAGAAGGCGATGAGTGGAAAACAACCATGTTCACACCCCTGGGTGCTTATGAGTTCCTCGTGATGCCCTTCGGCCTCCAGGGAGGTAGTCAATGCTTCCAAGCGTTCATGCATCACGTGTTGGGACCCCTGCTGTACAAACAGGCAGTGGTCTATTTAGATGACGTGCTGGTGTACTCTCAGAACCCAGAGGAGCACGTGCACCACGTAAAGGAAGTACTGCAGAGACTCCAGGAACACCAATTAGCGGTCAAGCTGGAGAAGTGCCGGTTCCACACCACGGAGGTGGACTTCCTAGGCTACCGACTCTCAGATACAGGAATAGCCATGGATACCAATAAGGTGGAGGCGATCCTGCAATGGAAAAGCCCCAAGACCAAGAAGGACGTGCAGCGCTTCGTCGGCTTCGCAAATTTTTATCGCAAGTTCGTAAGGGCGTTCGCAGACATGACAGCACCAATTACGGACTGCTTGAGAGGCAAGAAGAAGTTTAAGTGGACGGACGAGGCGCAACAAGCCTTTGAAACACTCAAGAAAGTCTTCGCCTCAGAGGAGCAGTTGCTGCATGTGAACCCCAGCAAGCCCATCAGAATAGAGACAGATGCATCAGATCGAGCCATAGGAGCGATACTACTGCAGCAAGATCCAGCAAAGGAATGGCGGCCCTGTGCGTTCTATTCCAGGAAGTTGAGCCGGTCTGAGGCCCATTACGCCATTTGGGACAAAGAACTGTTGGCAGTGGTCGCAGCATTCAAACACTGGCGCCACTTCTTGGTGGGGGCGCAACACCAAATCCAGGTTCACACTGATCACAAGAACCTGGAGTACTGGCGCACGGCTAGAGTGCTCAACCAGCGCCAAATGCGATGGGCAGAGTTTTTTGCGGAATTCAATTTCCACATCCAGTATGTTCCTGGCGAGCAGAACAGCAGGGCGGACGCCCTATCCAGGAAGCCAGAATACATGGAAGATGAAGGACCTCCGGTGGCAAGGGCCATCTTCAAGCCTGAACAGTGGTGGTGTGGGGCGACATTGGGTGGTAGGGAAGAACTGGTGCGCCTCACACAGGCGGACGCCTTTGCCCAGAACAAACTGAGGGAACTCAAGGAGGGGAATCCCAGGGCAGGAGGGTTTGAGGAAAAGGAGGGGCTACTGGTGTACAAGGGGGCACTGTATGTGCCAGGGGAGGATATGAGGGCCAAAATTCTCAGACAGCTTCATGACAACCCCACAGCAGGGCACTTTGGGCAATTCAAAACCATGATACTGGTCACTAGAGAATTCTGGTGGCCAAAGGTCAGGCAGGACGTTAAGGACTACGTCAGGGGGTGCGAGGTCTGCCAAAGGGCCAAGGGGGAGAGAAGGGTACCAGCAGGACTACTGGAACCGCTTCCCACCCCAAGCAAGCCCTGGGAAGCGGTTTCGCTGGACTTTGTCACGGATCTCCCCAAGTCCAAGGGCAACACGGCTGTACTAGTCGTAGTGGATCTCCTGACCAAGATGGCTCACTTCATTGCCTGCCCCAAAGTGGTGTCGGCGGAGGAGACGGCCCGGTTGTTTATGCAGCACGTGTTCAAGCTGCATGGTATGCCAGTGAGAGTAATTTCGGATCGCGGCGCCCAATTTACCTCCCGTTTCTGGCGCAAGCTCATGCAGATCTTGAAGGTGCAGGTGTGTCTATCTTCAGCACGCCATCCTCAAACTAACGGTCAATCGGAGCGTGTTAATTCCATACTGCAGCAGTATCTGCGCTGTTATGCTTCCCAGCAACACAGCGACTGGAGTGACAAACTCGCCCTTGCAGAGTTTTCGTACAACAATGCTCAACACTCCTCGGCAGGCATGTCCCCGTTCCAGGCGATCTACGGCAGCCACCTCAGGGCCTTTCCGGGAAGGGAGGGGGAACAGGGGGATGGAGACGTGCCCGCTGCGCAGAATTTCGCTGAGGAGTTGGAAGCATTGCACCAATTGCTCAGTGACAATTTGGAGCGGGCTAAAGCAGCCTACAAGACGGCAGCGGACCGGCACCGCAGGGAGGGGGAGGACATCCAGGTGGGAGATATGGTATGGTTGTCCACACAAGGGCTGCCCATTCGCGGCAGGTGCAAGAAGCTGCAGCAACGTAGACTGGGGCCTTTTGAGGTAGTGGAGCAGATCAACCCCGTGGCTTTCAAACTGCGACTGACGGACGACATGAGGATTCACCCGGTGTTCCACAGGTCTCTCCTGTCCAAGTACAGGGAACCTCACAGGTACCAACAGGGCTACCAGCAGGGGTCGCAGGGGTTACCGATGGTGGAACCGGAACTCTTCAACGAGGCCACCGAGATTTTGGACTCCAGGTGGCAAGGGGATGAACTGCAGTATTTGGTAGCGTGGGAGGGGGAGCCAGCGTCGGAAAATGCATGGATCCCGGCAGAGGAAGTCACCAAGGAGCATCTGGTGTGGGAATTTCACGAACTATTCCCGCACAAGCCCAAACCATACCGTTGGCAACTAAGAGACGTGTTTCAGCCCACAGACTCGGAGGAAGGGGACTTCTGGGGTTTCCCACCATCAGGGGGGAGTGAAGGGTACCCAATGGTAGGAGAAGGGACCGAGAGTGCAGAACCCCTTTCTCCACCCATGGCCAGGGAGGATTGGGAAGACCTGTTTGCCTCATCGTCCAGTGGCGACACCACAATATTCTTAGGTTTCCCTTCCTCCCCTGACACAGCAGACGAGTCTTGGGGGGAGCTGGGAGATCTAGCAAGGGACTCCGAAACCAATCTGCCCCAACCAGGTGTGCCTTTTCAGGAGGGGAAGGGGGGCTTGGAAGGGGGGATGGATGTCAGGGGCTGGCCGGTTTCCGAAGCGGTGCCAGAGGAGACAGCTGACCTAGATAGGGCTCCGCTGACGCCCGAAGAGTTATTGAGGGTCTGGGATCAGGAACAGGCACAGCCCCTGCTGACGCCAGAGCAGGTAGTGCAGCAATGGGAGGAAAGCTCCACCAGAGCGCTAGCACAGCCAATGGGAAGGGATCAGAATATGGAGACCGAGGAGGAGTTGAGGCTTAGAGAGCCTACCGGAGCATCAGACACCACAAGCGGGGAAGGTGAAAGCGAAAGGGAAGGGGGAGCCGTAGGGCTGCCCAGGTCAAGGGCGCGGAAGCGGAAAAAGGAGAGGCGGAGACTAGGCTTTCCGAAGCTCCTATGCTGGGGGCGGAGCCGCAAATCCGTACTAGAAGGATCTGACTCCGAGGGGTCGGATGCATAATCGCAAGGTCTGGATTATCAATGTTATGAAATAAAGTGATTAGTTTAGCAGACTGCGTTTTGTGGATGCTTACTTCCGAGGAGACACCCATCCGTCTCACAGCATGGTTCACAGTCTACTCTGGGTTCCAGCTTTATAGCCCCTTTTCAGGATTCCAGGCCTATTGGCACGGATCCACCCTGGGTCATTCCCCTCCCCTTCCTCTCAGTAAGAGTTCATTGTGAATTAGTTCCTTTATTATATGGCTCATCCCCCTGGTAGAAGTCTGCTGGATCAGGCCACTCCCACCTACCCCAGTATCTTGTTCTCACACTGTTCAACCAGATGCAGGACTTGAGTGTGAGAGCACTCGCCTATACTCTCCAGCATTTTTCAGTTGGAAATAGGGACAGCCTATTCCACAGTTCTCTGATGAAAACAGGGACGTTCAGCACTATTTTTCTAGAAATAGAGGTGCAGGAACTCACCATGAACACAACCCTTGTTCTCTTAGAATAGCAATGGTGCCTGCCCATCTGAGAGGTGCCAGAACTGAGTTCCAGTGAGTCCTGGCTGAATAAAAAAGCCCTAGGGATGTCCTATTTCATACCCTCCAACAGTTCTCTGATGAAAATAGGGACGTCCTAAGGCAGTGGTGGCTAACCTTGGCACTCTAGATGTTTTGGAACTACAACTCCCATCATCCCTAGCTAACAGGACCAGTTGTCAGGGATGATGGGAGTTGTAGTCCCAAAACATCTGGAGTGCCAAGGTTAGCCATCACTGTAAGTGGGACATTCTGGGATCAAATCAGAAACCGGAACAGCTTCTGTAAATCCGGGACTGTCCCTGGAAAATGGGGACACTGGGAGGGTCTGCGCTCCCCTACTGGTATTCAGAAGCATTGTTGCCTCCAACTGTGGAATTTTAAATAATTCCTTGGAAGCTTAATTAGAGCAGAGAGCCAACGAAAGAGTCTTTCTGCAAGTTCAGTTTCCTGACACTGTTGCAGTCCATACATGTCATAAACAGAGAAAACAGATACTTACCGGTACGCCAACCGGAGGACCCTGAAAGAGAAAAATGCCATCAATACTTTATTTTTCTGTTTTTTTTAAAAAAATCTATTTTTCACTTTGTTTTTTTCTAAAAAGAAACAAAACATACACATAAATATCAATGTAACATGAGGGGCTTTTGATGATAAAGTCAAAAGAAGGATTAAGAAAATCAGGAGTAAATGAACTTGATACAATTATAAAATATAAAAATTGTAAATGGGGCATAGAAACAACTTGCATTATACACTGAAGGGAAAAACAAAAAAAGGTCTTAACAGTTTACAGGGGTTGTCAAATAAAATCATATTTCAAAAGGAATTGTCACCTGTATTGTTGTTTATGTATTATTTAATTCATAGCCCCCCCCCAAGAGAGTACTTAGCAGTGTTGTATCAAAGAGGAAGATGGTGACAAAGATGACCGGGGGGGGGGGGGGAGAGAGAGAAGAGCAAGTCTCTTCCTCCAAATCATAGATCTGGAATGTGAAACATAATGGGGTGGGAAGGTGGGTTGGAGCCAAAAGTAGAAATCAACAAAGGAAGAAGGTGGCAGGATGAGGGCGACATGGATCAATAAGTTTCATTGGAAATGAACGCTGAGAACATGGAAGTTGCCTTGTGTTGCTTTGGGCTCAGTGCTGAATGCCAAACTGAAGCCAGTAAGCAAATAAATAATAAACCCCTCAAAAGCTTTAAACTAAATTTCAACAACCAATGTAAGAGGGATAAGCTGGTTAACACCTGCAATTATTAGACAAAATAACAGTTGCTACAGCCGAAGCTAAATGATAAAGTTACAGGTAGGTAGCCATGTTGGTCTGCAGTAGTCGTAACAAAAAAACAAAACAAAACAAAAATCCTTCCAGTAGCAGCTTAGAAACCAACTAAGTTTGTTATTGGTATGAGCTTTCGTGTGCATGTATCTGAAGAAGTGTGCATGCACACGAAAGCTCATACCAATAACAAACTTAGTTGGTCTCTAAGGTGCTACTGGAAGGAATTTTCTTATTTTTTATTTTGTTCTAAATGATAAAGGAGAGAGAGGCTCGTCCCTTTATGCAGCAACCAGCTGTGTCTGTTGGAATTTTGTTGGACATCCAATGTTAATCATACTAAAATCACTAAACCACCACAATCAATAAATGTAAGTTCATAAATTTCAATGGCTCTCATGTATGGCTAACAATGGGTATCACCCTTCCATTTTTAATGCAATATTGGCCTCCGCTGATCCCACCTCTCTCCCACTTTAAAAAACTTTTCTGTTTTTTAGCAATAACTCTAGCAAAACTAGCAAGACTGGTAACCTTCCCAGGGTATGCACATACAGTGGGAATCCAGGACAACTCAATTAACAACTGCCATTATTCCTGGCCATTGGCCATGCTTGCTGGGGCTGATGGAAGTTGTTGTTCAGCAACATCCATACACTGGTTTAATCTGTACCAAGTCTTTAGCAGGAAGCTTCTAAGTTGTTTTTAGCATGAAACCCACCAGCACATTGAATTACTCCCCTCTTACCAAGCTCTGGACAGACACCGCCACAAAAAGGAACACAACCAATGGGAACAGCAACTTCATTTTGCCTGTGTCTCCTTCTCTTCACTCTTTGAGATACTTCTCAAAGTGCAAACCATCCTTTCCAAAGCCCAGCATTTATACCCACTTTGGGTGAGCTCAGTGGGTCCAAATCTCAATGTTTCCATTGTCAAAAGGCGTGTGGATAATAGGTTTATCAAGAAGGAAAGGTCACGGGATGGATTGCATCATCCTAACCACAGTATGGAACAACATGGCTGCATCCAAGGAAAAGAAGGATGCAAAGGGCAACTGGATGTGGCATCCCATGGCTGTTGGCACTTCTGCAGCTGGCACAGAAATATTATCTGCCACTTCTTTGATGTGCTAGAAAATGCCTGGACGGACGCTGGACACAGCCATGTCTATTTCGGATTTTTGCTGTACCCTTGGAAGGCAAAACACATAACTGCTGAGGTCATTCAACTAACTTTCTAATAACATCTTCCTTGATTAGGGATGGGCCAAGCTGTCAATTCTGAACTCTATTGGTTTCTCATTTAGCAATGTATTTTAAGTTCTTGTGAAAATTCGTTAGTCTTTTTGTGCAAATTTCTCCTAAAATTAAATATTTATGCAAAAAGCCTAATGATCTCATTCTTGTAAAGCAGGTTTCCCTAACACATGCTATTTTCACTTGTTATATGCATTTTTATGCACACTCCGCATTGTATAGGCATTTGAAAAAATGTATTACAGTGGAACCTCGTGTTACGCACCGCCCCCCTTGCGAACACTGCGGGTTATGTTCTCTGCTAACCCGGAAGTAGATGCTTCTGGTTGTGACATTTGCCCCGGGATGCTCCGAAGGTACCACTGTACTTGGCTGGAGAACTGCATTTGAAATCATTGTATGGTTTTAATCAGTGTGTATGGTTTTAATCAGTGTTTTTGTAGTTGTTTTGTTTTTGCGTGGAGTGCCCTATCTGGGTGGATGGAGCAGCCAAGTAATTTCGTTGTTCCCGAAGGGGACAATGACAGTAAAAATATATTATTATTATAAAATTCAGAGAACAGCAAATCTTGAAGGACTACTGTGTTTCACCTCTTGTATTGTTTTCGGAGATGGGACTCAGTTAGGCTCATCTTAAATATTAATGGGAACATTTTCTCTCTCTAACCCTGATAGATAAAATTGTGAATGTAGTTTTTAGCAGAAGAAGCAGCTCAGACATAATTCCCAGGCCTGTACAAATAACAATGAGCAAATTGATTGCCTTGTTGTTAACTAGGGCTGAGTACATATCACCTTCTTGGGAGTGTTACAATCCACATTCTCATATTTTTCTTATTCAGTGCTCCAACAATGGATTAACTTCATGCACGCCCAGAGCCAGTGAGATTTGCTAAGTGACAGTGTAAGGGGAAAATGAGAAACTAAGAGGATCGAAATTGGGATATCTTCCCATCCCTGCTGTTAATACATGCACCTGGGAAATTAAGATGGTGGGAAATGAAGATGCAGTTTGCCAACTACCCTATTAGCAAAGTTTAAAAAATAAAAATAAATGGGGGAAAGGCAGGAGTTCTGGGGTCTCCTGGTAATCCCTTGGCCCACCCCTAACAAAGCCCCTGGTGTTTGAATCACATATGTATTATGGTTTATTAAAGCAATATCCTTGTCTTATCATGATTTGAAGTTCATGATCCTTGGCTTATCACAATCCTTTGTCATCATCAGATGCCCCTTTGAATGAGCTTGCTGCAATATCTCCACTGAACCAGCTAATGAAACCACAGTGCTGTTCTGAATCAACAGGGACTCTGCTACTCTTGGACCAACCTCAGAATGGTTCCTTTGTTGTTTGCAAAAGGGAGCTGAGCACCGATAAGGGAGACCAAGGTAAATGAATCTTATCAGCGAAAAGGGCATCAGATTCAAAGAGTGTTGTGCATAGATAAAGAGACTTGGCACACCTTCTCTGGGCCAGATGGATCAGCCAAAATCATTAGGTTCTTGGCAAGGGAAGAGTGGAAACAGAAGCATGAGAATGGGAGCCCTCCAATCCCAGAATGACCACCCTTATTATTATTATATTTATTTATACCCCATCTTTTCCCCTGATGGAACTCAAGGTGGCACCACCAAAGGAAGTTCAAAATAGGTCTCATCCACACAAGCAACAGAATGAGACGGGAATGAGTTGGTAGAGTCCTATAATGTTATATTGGATTATGCCACTTCTAAGCCTGACTGCAGGTAAGGGACCCTGTTTCTCCTAAAATAAGACGTAGCCATAAAATAAGCCGTAGCAGGATTTCTACACATTTGAGAAATATAAGCCATACCCTGAAAATAAGACATAGGGATGTGGCACCTCTCCCTTTAGACCAGGCATCCCCAGACTGCGGCCCTCCAGATGTTTTGGCCTACAACTCCCATGATCCCTAGCTAACAGGAACAGTGGTCAGGGATGATGGGAATTGTAGTCCCAAATTGTAGATGTTTGGGGACTACAACTCCCATGATCCCTAGCTAGCAGGACCAGTGGTCAGGGATGATGGGAATTGTAGTCCCTAATTATAGATGTTTGGGGACTACAACTCCCATGATCCCTAGCTAACAGGACCAGTGGTCAGGGATGATGGGGATTGTAGTCCAAAACATCTGGAGGGCCAAAGTTTGCAGATGCCTGCTTAAGCTGCGTACCGACGCGGAGCAATTAAAATAAGGCATCCCCCGAAAATAAGCCATACTGTGTTTTTTTTGAGGGAAAAAAATATAAGACGGTGTCTTATTTTAGGAAAAACACGGGACTTACATTACCAAATCCTACCCCACCCCCCTTTTTTTAAAGAGTCAGTGCTGGTACATCTGAAGAGCTGTGCTGGATCATGGAAACTGTTCATCAGCTGATGAATGGAGAGTTTAGTCCTTCTGGTCGCAAGGTGTTGCTTCACAGAAGCTTTACCTGCAGGATTCATTCAGGGCCTGATCTGGGTCATGGCCAATTCAATGTTCCAGATCAGGCCTCAGATCAGGTTGTGAGGGCATGCACAGCCCTACTGCATATAAAATAATATAAAGGTAAAGGGACCCCTGACCATTAGGTCCAGTCGTGACCGACTCTGGGGTTGTGGCGCTCATCTCGCATTATTGGCCGAGGGAGCCGGCGTACAGCTTCCAGGTCATGTGGCCAGCATGACTAAGCCGCTTCTGGCGAACCAGAGCAGCACACGGAAACGCCATTTACCTTCCCGCTGGAGCGGTACCTATTTATCTACTTGCACTTTGACGTGCTTTCGAACTGCTAGGTTGGCAGGAGCTGGGACCAAGCAACGGGAGCTCACCCTGTCGCGGGGATTCGAACCGCCGACCTTCTGATCGGCAAGCCCTAGGCTCTGTGGTTTAACCCACAGCGCCACCCGCGTCCCATAAAATAATATACAGTACACTAAAATGCTGCTGAACTTTCATGGGGATGTTTTTCTTCTTCTTAATTTGCAAATTGCTGCTGAATTTGAGGCCACATTCATATCATATATTTAAAGCACTTTGACATGGGTAGGCAAACTAAGGCCCACAGGCCGGATCAGGCCCAATTGCCTTCTGGATCTGGCCCGCAGACGGTCCGGGAATCGCTGCGTGGATCGCCAGCACACATGTTATTTCCCTCTCCCTCACATGGCACCGCCTCCGCCTCCTCCTCCCTCCCTCTTCCTGGCTTCTCCCTGCCCGGCCTAGAGGAGGAAGGGGGTTGGGCTTTGTTGGTGCCAGCAGCAGCAGCAGTAGCACTCGAGCGGCCGCCATTTTAAGCAGCCCCACTCCAGAGCCCTTTCGTGCGCCGCTCATCATCCCTCCACTGCCGCTGCTGCCGCCAGTCCCTGCCGCTCGCAAGACACAGGTAAGCAGCCACCGGGGCTTTTGGTGCTCTTGCATCATCCCCCCCAAAAAATATAGTCCGGCCCCCCACAAGGTCTGAGGGACAGTGGACTGACCCACTGCTGGAAAAGTTTGCTGACCCCTGCACTATGATATGACTTTAAATAGCCATGGCTTCCATCAAGGAATTCTGGGAGCTGTAGTTTGTTAAGGGTGCTGAGAGCTGTTAGGAGTCCCCCCCCATGTTCCCCTCAAAGAGCTACAATTCCCAGAGTTCCCTGTGAAGAGGGATTGATGGCTAAACCATTTTGAAAAGTGTAGCTCTGAGGTGGGAATAGAGACCTCCTAACAACTATCAGCACCCATATCCAAATACAGCTCCTGGGATTCTTTTAGGAGGGAAGTCCTGACTGTTCAAAGTGGTATGATACTGTGTTAAAGGTGTGGTGGTGTGGATGTGGCCAAGACCAAAAAAAACAACAAGAAACCGAAATTGGCTGAGTCATGCATCCCTAATGATTACCCATAAAATGTTTTCTGGATGCTTATAAAGAAATGGCTCTGCTTCGATCATCGTTATGGCAGTGTGACTAGTTTGTTTTTCAGAAGTTTGGCCTCCCCATACGAAGCAGGCAGCAACACAGCACTGTTCCTTCTCCTCAAGTGTGGCAAATGAAATCATTTTACGTGGCACAATGCAACCCCCTCCCACGCATTTCCTTGAGAGGAAGGGAGCAGAAATTCTATAACAATAGAGGCATTGGGTTTGGGCACTCAGGCCTGCTGGCAGATGTATTAAATGTAGCTGCAGAACTGAATACTGTTCCTGCAGGAACATCAAGGTGTGGAAGAATCATAGAGAGGCGAAGATGATGATGCAGTTCCTTATATGGACTGCTTTGCTTTTTGCAGTCTCGACACAGGCTTGGGTAAGAGAGAGAATGCATCCAATGGGTTGGGATCGCTGTTCAATTGTACCACAGATTTCAAGTGCTATTATGCCATGGTGAACAGCCATGGGTTCCCCCAAATTATCCCGGGAAGCAGAGGCGGATTTAGGGTAGGGCAACAAGTTCCACCGTACTGGACACCAAGCCTAGAGTGCGCCACAGGGCCTCACAACTCTAACGTTGTGAATTGAGCAGAACGGAAGGTGAGAGGTGGGGGGGGCACTAAATTTTGGCCTCACACGGGGCACTGCTGAAATTTGAAAGACAAGAGTTTGCCCCTCCAGGGAAGTGTAGTTTGTTATGGGTGCTGAAAGTGGCTATGAGACGGCTATTCCCCTCGCACAGCTACAATACCCTGAATTCCTTGGGAAGAGAGATTGATTGTTAAACTACCCTGAGAGTTATAGCACTGTGAGGCAATTGCTTCACCCTACTTCACGGTTGGACCAGGCCTGTCAGCAGTCTTAACAGACAACACTTTGGGAGAAGCCATAGCTGTTTGAAGTGCTATATTATTATTATTATTATTATTATTATTATTATTATTATTATTAAAAATATTTTTATTAATTTTCTTTTCTCAAAACAAATATCCAATATCATTACTAAACATACATTTTCCATCCCCCCCTCTCCCTGTTGACTTCCCTCAACTACCATTTCTGGTTTATTACATCCAATGATACATTCTGCTGTTTGTATACAATACTATGTTATCATGTTGTTATACTTCTTGTTCTCTGTAACTAAAGTTGTAAATGTTTATGGTTGTGATGGCGAAATCACAGAGGTTATATTGTCCAGGGGTCCTTCAAACTCTGGAGAGCAACAGGGCACCTGTTTCCCAGAATGCTTAGCACAGTGACACTGACATTCTGCACCTGAGTGCATCTCTGTAACTGGCCAAACATCTTAGAAATAAAAATAATGCCTTTTGTTTTGTTTTGTTTTGTTTTGTTTTGCAGGGTGATGGAGATGGGGATGGAGATGGAGAGGGGATGCCGGTAAGTTAAGCAAAGCTGGATTTCAGTTACAGTGTCTCCCCTTTAAAATTATCAAGGTCCATAACTTGAATGAGTGGGCAGCAACAGTTACCTCACATCAGTTTCCGCTCCACACAGAAATATTTCTCACACACCTATCCCACCCTCGAACTAAGGCTCTTGGTCATCCAATATAGGATTTTCTGCCCGCTCCCCATTCCATTCTCACAACAACGATACAAGAAAGATGGTCAGTGGGCAGAGAGAGACTGGATGCCCCAACATCATCCAGGAAGTTTCATGCCTGAGAAGATATTTGAGATCTGATCTCTGATACTCTATCCTAGGGGTTCTCAAGCCATGGTCTGTGAGCTACATTCAGATGGCTGGCAGCATATCCATAAAAATACAACAAGAATCCATGCACCAACGAGGCCAGCACATTACAGTCGCTACAACAGGCAGCAATTTTCATGTGGGGAAATATTTTTGCAACCTAGGAAACTGTCCCCATCTTGAACTGTGGTGTCCACTCTGACCAGAAGCAGCTCTCAGGGGCCTTTCAATGGGGATGACCAGGATCGAATCTGGGAACCTACTTGCATGCAAATCATATGCTGTATGACTAAGCTGTGGTCCACTCATCAATCGGTTTTTTTTTGGGGGGGGGATCTCACTTGCCCCATCGAAAAGAAGCCCAAAGTGTCTGACAATCACACAAAAACAAAAGGAAACAAGGAAACAATATGAACCATTATCTGGCCATTCAGTTAATAATCAGGTTGATGATTCGAGCCCACTCAGGAATGGCTGTGGGCATACAATATGATTCTATGAAAGAAATATTACAGGGTGATCTCTCCTTCTCACCTCCCCTTTCCCTCTCCTGTCCATCAGTTTAACAGTCAGTGTGGTGATGAACTAGGGCCTGGGAGTTTAGAGTTCAAATCCTCATTCTCTCATGAAGCACACTGGATGACAATGTGCCAGTAACAGTCTCTCAGCCTAACCTATCTCACATTCTCCTCTAAATCACTCCCTTCCCACATTTCATCCTCCCTCAGTCCAGATTTTGCCATGTTCTCTCCTTTTTGGAGTACTTTGGTCTGGAAAAAATAAAACCAACTATATTTAGGAAGGGGTAAGTGTGGGAAGGCAGTGATTTAGAGGAGAATGTCATATGGACAAAGGAGAATTGATGGCGGTACAGGAAGCTTCCTACGCTCATTAAATGACAGTATGGCTGAGTTCCTAGAGAATGGAGCAACACATATATGGCATGTCTAAGTTGGAGTAGTAGAATAGTGGAGCGTGGGAGATTGGGGGTGGATGTCATGTGTGGATCAGTCAATGCTTTCCCCCTCCTTTGTAGGATCTAATGTCCATGCTTGGAGGTGGTGGCGGTGGCGGTGGCGGCTTAATGGTAAGAATTTTTCCATCAATTTCTCCCGTTTTCTTCTGTGCTTTCCTTTGGTTGGTGGGAGGCAGCTGGGATAAATTTTTTAAAAACTGCATCAACCAAAGTCACATGAGGCTGTTCCATTTTTGTAGCTAAGCTGGTCTGCCCAGAGATATTTACCTGGTGTTCAGGGTATGGTGTGAAGGAGATTTCAAATAAATAAATAAACTAAGTAAGTAAGTAAGTAAGTAAGTAAGTAAGTAAGTGTAGGGCAGTTGTTTTAAAAAAATAAGAAAAGAAAAAGGAACAAAGAAAAGCAATGGGATGAAATTGTTCCTTGGGAAACAAACAAAACTGCTGGCTAACAGAGGTAATGGAGATACTGCTCCATATTATGGCAAGAGATATCGATTTCCTACCCTGAGGAAGACAGCAACTGTTGCACAGTATGTCTAAAATTGAGATGTGGGGATGCCAAGGGTGTATCAGCCAAGAAAAGATCAAAAACCTTTCTTTTCCTTTCCTTTGCAGAACATGCTTGGAAATGGTGGTGCTAGTAAACTAATGGTAAGAGCATTTCTATTACCTCCTCTCATTTTCTTCTGTGCTATCATTTTGGGACATCAGAATTTCATCCTAAATCATGGTGGGTGTCCTTATTGGGAGGCAAATAGCATTGCCCCAAGAGAGTTTCTCCGACACAAGCCAATTTCTTACTAGCACTAAAAGTGGTTTGCTACCTGCAAAGCCTTCAAGCACCTGACCTGGATGCATTTCCCTCCTCCAGGATACTTTTGAGCATCCAAGGTCCTACAACCAACTGCAGTTTAATAGGTGGGTGTGAAGGGAGAGAATTTTCAACGGTGGAGCAAAAACTCTGGGATGCCCTCCATAGGAAGACCCATATGGGCCAATCACAATCAGAAATGGGGAAATCAGTCTAATTCTAGTCATTGTCACTTTTGCACTTGTTTACCCAACAGTCTGTTCTGCTCCATTTCTGCATTAGTTTGTGAGCGAGTTGTTCAAATACATAGCTACAGGATACCTGTAGGACCAGGTATCTCAATGCATCACCTCTCTATCCATACATGAAGGTTTTCACCAAAGCCCCTACTGTGGATGCTGTGGTCGTCTGTGGTGAGGGAGGTGTCTAAGAGGGAGGCGGAATTCTCAGCTTCAGCCAGCATGGCCAATGGTTAGAGATGATAGGAGTCCAGCAAAATTTGCAAGGCAACGGGCTCTCCATCCCTGGGTAAAGTCTTCCATTAGCCATGATGTTCATTAGCCAAATGTGAAAGGGGTTTAACATTCTGAGATTTGAACTGAATTCTGCAATTATGTCAAATGTGGACAAAAGGCCCTCTAATGTCTACCACAAGTAAGAAAGGTGGAGCCTTTTACTTTTCACATTTGGGAATCTTAACAGTCTTTCTTTGGTAAGAAACTGACCATCCTTTCCATGTCCTTAGAGATAGAAGGATCTGTCAATTTTGGTTCCCCCATTCCCAATTTTTTCAATCTTTAATCTGATTCTCCACATTTCTGCAGCCATCTGTTAATTTAAAAGAAAAAAAGAAAATTCCTAAATATTTTAGTGCAATTTTCTCCCGATAACCATATTTTTGCATGCAGGTGGTTCTACTTTTTTTTTTAATTTTCAAAAAGAGGAACAGAGAGCATATTTAATTCCCTTCCCCTCCTTTCTGTCTCACTTACAACCATACAAAATACAGCATATCTACATATACTATATCACTTCCCCTTTGCAGGCAGTTTTGATTAATGTCCAAGTATTTGAAGCATTTTTCCTTATACAATGCAATTTTACTAATATAATATTTGATGGTGGTAAGAAACTATCCATTATCATCTTCCTGTATCTGTGAAGCTGTTGTAGGCCTTGGGAATGAAGCCAGTAATGTCACTGGGTTGGTAAGAATCTAATATAATATAAGCACCTCTTACAGTATGTGTTACACTTTTTGTTATATTCACATGCAAAGCTATTGCATGAAGAATGACTGTTAAGCTGGCCCCACTCCTGATGACACATTCTTGCTGCCCCCTCAACATTTCCATCTTCATTGAGGATGTCTCCAAAAGGGCATTTATACATGAACTAGTAAATTAAGCCCGTTAAGATAACGGGCGCTAGATTACATGTGATATGGCAGACTTCTTCTCTATTCCCCACCTCGCATCCCCACGTGCAAAAACGCTGCATCCCCCTATCTCCCCCACTTCCCACATTTCTACATAGTTTGCCTCTCTGTCTCTACACCCACTTCTCTCTCACACCCTGCCACCTTTCCTCTCATCCCCTCCTAATTAACACCCCCACACTCTCTCCTGCCCCATACTTCCATTTTCCTTTCTCTCGCTCAATAGCCGCTCACTCCTCTAGCCGTATACCCCTGCTACACTCACCAACCCCTCCTGCCCCATATCCCACTACATTCACCAGCCCCTCCTGCCCCAAACTCCCCACATCCGACCCCCTCCTGCCCCATACCCCCAACACCCCACTCATCCTGCCCCATACACCCACACTCACCAGCCCCTCCTGCCTAATAACGCCCCCACCCCTGCTGCCCCATATCCTCACACGCTCACCATTGCCTCCTGTCGTTTACTTTCTCACTCAGCAGCCCCTCCTGCCCCATACCCGAACGCCACCCCTCCAGCCCTATATCCTCCCAGACTAAGCAGCCTCTCCTGCCCCATACTCTCACTCACCATGCGCTCCTACCCCATACCCCTATCCCACCCCACCCCTCCTGCCCCATATCCTCCCAGACTAAGCAGCCTCTCCTGCCCCATGGCCCAACATCCCATGCACTCCAGCCCCATATCCCGCACACTCACCAGCCCCTCCTGCCCCATGCCGCTTTCGTTTCTCGCTCTCCAGCCCCTCCTGCCCCACAGCCCCATTTCTGCTTGCGCCGGCCCCTCCCCTTCTCCTCCTGCCTTTCTTGCCTCACCTCCATGCCCCCTTCCCCTCCTCTTGCACCTTCCTCACAGAGCTCCCCCCCCCCGGCCGCACTCTCGAGCGGGGCTGCTAGAAGAGGAGGACCGCCCTCCTATTCCTCCAGTCGGGGGAAGGGAGTGAAAAGAGGGTGCCCGACCTCCCCGAGAAACAGGGGCTCCCCTCCCCGAGCCCTTCCCCTCCGGCCTGTGGCCTGGCCTCCCCACCCACCCAGGCCCTCGGGACCGGAGAGAACACAGCCCGGCAGCCGCCTCCTACAGCCCCGCCCAGGCCTGGCCCCTTCTGCCCGCTGCCCTCCCGGACCACCGAAACTCGCTCCCTCTCCACCGGGGGAGATGGCAGTGGCGGTGCTGGTGGGGGCCCATCTGGATCAGGGCCCTCAAACCCCCCTGCAGAGGAGAGGGTTCCCCTTCCCTCCCTCCCGGGGCGCCCCCTCGGCTCCCGCATTCTGGAGGACGCCGTGCGCAGCCTCCCGGGGCTCGGAGGCTTCCCAGCAGCAGCAGCAACAGGAGGGGCGGCTGGCGCTGCAAGCAAGGCCTCACGGGCCGGCGCCACCCGAGGCTCGCTGGTCCTGCCTGCTTGCCTGCGCTGCGCGCTTGAGACGGCGGAGGCGGGTGGTGTGACCGTCCGGCTGGCGAGGAGGGCTGGAGGGCGCGCGTGTGTTTTTGCGTGTGGTGAGGCGGGAAGAGGCGGGAAGAGGGAGGAGGTCGCTTGCCGCCGCGCAGGCACAGACTTTGGAGCTGCCGGCGAAGAGCTGCAGCTGCAGCTGCGTCGGCTTCGGCATCGCGGGCGGGCAGGCGGGCGGCCGGCGGCAGCGGAGCAACCCCTGTCCCTGGCGGAGGGCGAGGGGAGGCGGAGAGTGTCGGCTGGGAGAGGGAGTCGCGGAGCGGAGCTCAGAAGAAAAGAGCGGCGGGCTACCGGCCCTTCGAGCCCCAGGCGTTGGGGCTGAGCCCGGGCTGGCGGCTCAGCAGCTACGGGGGAGCTGCGTGGCTGAGGCTGCAAAGTCCCTCAGGAGACGCTGCTCAGGCTCCAGTAACGGGAGGCTCCGGTGGCGGCAGACAAAGAAAGGCGCCCGGGCTCTCCTCGCCGCCGCTGCCCCGTAACCTCCTCCACATTCTTCTTGCCAGGGAGGGAAGCAGCAGCAGCAGCGTCGGCGGGTGAGCGAGCGAGGGAGTGTAAGGCGGCAGCTGGAGGCTCCGCTGGAGGTGCGTGTAGCCGGCGCTCCTCCGCGGGCCTCCTCCGCTTCCAGCGCCGCCAAGCCCCGTCGCGGGGTCGCGGTTGCCCGGCCATTGTGGAACGGCGGCCAGCAGCCGCCTTCTCCCCGCCAGCGCGATAAGATGGCCGACAGGAGGAGGCTGCGGGCAGCGGCGCTTCGCGCCTCTGCCCCCGCTCCTATTGGTCTGCGTCCTCCAATCCCCTTGTCACTGGAACGCACGCGCAGTTGCGAATTGCTGTGACACACGGAAAGGTACGTCCCGACACAGGCTCTTTATTATATAGGATAGCTAAATATATATCAGCTCCCCCTGTGCAGGTGTCTACACAGATTTAAGCTATATCCATGGTGGGACAGCAGTGTGTGTTTTGTCACTGGAGACGGTGAAAGTGACAGAGATGTTGTCCCACCCCTCTTCTCCATGTGTTAGACCTAATAATAGAATACTGGTCCCTGTGCTCTTCTTGCTATGAAGCCAGAAGTCATCCTGAAAGATTATGGAAGCCCTGTAACATCACCTCAGGGGACCTCAAATGCATTCCAAGATCTCAGCAACCTAGGAACAAACATAAACTTTAGAAAGGAGGGAGTCCTTCCCAGACTGTTTAGGTGAAGGTTTTATCTCCCACAACATAAATGGCCTGGGTATGGTCTGGAGACACATGAAGATCCACCTAACTGAAGTTAAGCAGATGTGAGTGGGTGACGGGGAGTTAAACTATGGAATTTGCAATCACAGGACGTAATGTTGACCATCAATTTGGATTATTTTAAATGGGGAGACGACAAATACATGGAGGATAAGGCAATCTATAAATGTTCATCATGATGGCTGTTACATTACCTCAAGTACCAGAGGCCTTATGCCTGTAGATGATAGTTGCTGTGGAACATGAGCAAGAGTGTTCCATTGTACTCATGTTATATATGTGAAGTTCCCATAGGCATCCCTTGGTTGATGTGAAAACAGGATGATAGACCCAAAGGCCTGGGCTATGATCCAACTGACTCTTCATCTATTCTTAGAGAAACTTGCCTTTCTGTAAAGATCTTCCTTTTCACTTCCTTGTAGGCACTGGCCCCTATGCTGGGTGGTGGAGGTGATGACGAAGAAGGTGGTGGTGGGGTAAGGCACAATCCTTTTTCATTTCAGGGCAGATCATGCCACTAAGTCAGAAGTCAACCTGAAGCATCATCACCATCATCCTTATTGTGTACATGACTTGCTTGTTGAGGGAAACCACAATTAAACTATGTGTTTAGCCGCCCCTCTCCCCAAACCATACTCATGCTCCCTCATGTTCAGCATGCTGAGCACATGCATGGAACCTTCAGGACCATAGGCAATGTGCAGCCCTCCGAAGACTGCAATACCAAAGTGGGGATGTGGCTTGAATGATGAACTAGGGCCTGGGAGTTTAGAGTTCAAATCCCCATTCTCTCATGAAGCACACTGGATGACAATGTGCCAGTAACAGTCTCTCAGCCTAACCTATCTCACATTCTCCTCTAAATCACTGCCTTCCCACTTTTCACCCTCCCTCAGTCCAGATTTTCCCATATTCTCTCCTTTTTGGAGTACTCTTGGTCTGAAAAAAAAGAAAAATCTATATTGAGAAAGGGGTATGTTTGGGAAGGCAGTGATTTAGAGGAGAATGTTTTATGGACAATGGAGCATTGATGGAGGTACAGGAAGCTTCCTATGCTCATTAAATGACAGTATGGCTGAGTTCCTAGAGAATGGAGCAACGCATATATGCATGTCTAAGTTGGAGTAGTAGAATAGTGGAGCGTGGGAGATTGGGGGTGCATGTCATGTGTGGATCAGTCAATGTTTTCCCCCTCCTTTGTAGGGTCTAATGTCCATGCTTGGAGGTGGTGGCGCTGGCGGCTTAATGGTAAGAATTTCTCCATCACCTTCTCCTGTTTTCTTCTGTGCTTTCCTTTGGTTGCTGGGAGGCAGCTGGGATAAAAAAAATTAAAAATTGCATCAACCAAAGTCACATGAGACTGCTCCCTTGTTGAAGCTAAGCTGGTCTGCCCAGAGATATTTACCTGGTGTCCAGGGTATAGTGTGAAGGTAATTTGAAAGAAAGAAAGAGAGAGAGAAAGAAAGAAAGAAAGAAAGAAAGAAAGAAAGAAAGAAAGAAAGAAAGAAAGTGTAGGGCAGTTGTGTTTTTTTAAAAATAAGAAAAGGAAAAGGAACAATAAAAGCAATGGGATGAAACTGCATTTTGTGAAACAAACAAAACTGCTGGCTACCAAGCAGGCCAAGAGCAGTCTTGCAGTCTCTCTCTCTCTCTCTCACCCCAGAGTGCTCTAAGTTGTCTGCATAATAAAACTGCAGATAAAAAACAGCTAAAAATCCGCCAAATTGTTTAAGAACGTATACACATAAAATAATCAATAAAATGCATGTAAAATCAGTAAACCCCTTGAGAGATGAATGTTGGCAACTAGGTTATATGTCTTGGCAGACTTGATGAATTAAAACAATTTTCAGCAGGCATCTACAACAACATAGCAAGGATGCCTGACTAATGTCAACAGGCTAGGAGTTCCTAACTGAAAATGCTGCCACTCTAAACCAGGCTTCCTCAACCTCGGCCCTCCAGATGTTTTTGGCCTACAACTCCCATGATCCCTAGCTAGCAGGACCAGTGGCCAGGGATGATGGGAATTGTAGTCTCAAAACATCTGGGGGGCCGAAGTTGAGGAAACCTGCTCTAAAAAGTTGACTGCTTACAAATGTGGAACAAGTCTTATGTGGCATTTGTAAAAGTGCTAGTTTCACAGTTCTGAACCCATCAGCCAGGGGCCTTAAGTAAACTCGTTCCACAACATTAAGGGCTTCATTTACCAATTGTAGAAATTAAACAATTCTATGATTCTGTGACTTTACAAAGAAATACCAGAAAAGCAGCAACTATAGGAAGCCCAGATTAGCTGGACTCCTGCACATCACGGCAAGAGATATCGATTGCCTACCCTGAGGAAGACAGCAACTGTTGCACAGTATGTCTAAAATTGAGATGTGGGGATGCCAAGGGTGTATCAGCCAAGAGAAGATCAAAAACCTTTCTTTTCCTTTCCTTTGCAGAACATGCTTGGAAATGGTGGTGCTAGTAAACTAATGGTAAGAGCATTTCTATTACCTCCTCTCATTTTCTTTTGTGCTATTATTTTGGGAAGTCGGAATTTCACCCTAAAACATGGTGGATGTCCTTATTGGGAGGCAAATAACATTTGTCTCTCCGACGCAAGCTAAATTCTTACAAGCACCAAAAGTGGTTTGCTACCTACAAAGCCTTCAAGCACCTGACCTGCATGCATCTCCCTCCTCCAGGACACTTTTGAGCATCCAAGGTCTTTCGGTAAGAAATGTTGGTGGCAATGAATGTTTCTTCACCTGATAACAAATAGAGTCATGCAGGTGGCACTGTGGGTTAAGCCGCAGAGCCTAGGGCTTGCTGATCGGAAGGTCGGTGGTTCGAATCCCTGCGACGGGGTGAGCTCCCGTTGCTCGGTCCCAGCTCCTGCCAACCTAGCAGTTCGAAAGCACATCAAAGTGCAAGTAGATAAATAGGAACCGCTCTGGCGGGAAGGTAAACGGCATTTCTGTGCGCTGCTCTGGTTCGCCAGAAGCGGCTTATTCATGCTGGCCATATGACCTGGAAGCTGTACGGCGGCTCTTGGCCAACAAAGCGAGATGAGCGCCGCAACCCCAGAGTCGGACACGACTGGACCTAATGGTCAGGGGTACCTTTACCTTTACCTTTAAGGCTTGTAAGCCTTGAGCGTGCACATTATAGAAGATAATGTTTTTCTCTCCTTTGTAGGCACTTGCACCTATGCTTGCACCTATGCTTGCCGGAGCTGGTGGTGGTGATGAAGAAGGTGGTGCTAATCCTATGGTAAGGGATAAAATCCTGTTTTGTTTCAGGGCAATTCCTGTCATGGGCAGTGGTCCACCCCAGAACATTCAAGTAAGGGTCTCCTATGCATACAGGTCATGCTATCAGCTTGATTGTTCTGCAAAAATATTACATATCTAAAAACATAAAGAATTATGCCCAAACCTCACTTACAAGTGCAGCTGATTCCTATATCTGAACAGCCACAATTTGCCCATTTCCTTTGTTGTTTGTGCTCTGCTAGTTGGTAGCAGCTGTTTGCAGGCAGAAACCATTTAGAAAGGGAAGAGGGAGAGAGATCAGACAAATCAGTTTTCCCCTTGTCTCTCTTTGGCTGGCTGGCTGCAGCCATTTTAAGAAGAAACCATGGCAAGAGAGGGAGGGGGGATCACTGATTAGACATGTTCCCGTAGGAAATATTGGAGATTGCCAGCTCATTATGCAAAACACTCACCCCTAACCAACAATTTATTGGGAACTTGTTTTGTTCTTTAAGTGGGACCTCATGACTCATTGAAGATATATATGATTCTGGGACGTATTCTAGGGTAGTGGTGTGCTTTTCTTATGAACATCCAAGAATTTCCAATATTCCAAACGCAATTCAAGTACCGCAAAGGGTACTCTGCCCATTGGCTTTTCTCTTCCAAAAGCATTGGAAAATGGAAAAGTTGCCTTGACTACAAACTTTGCCATCTGGCAATTAAAACAGCAGGGGAATGTATCGCCACACAGGAGGACTGCTTACCTGATCTCCCAACAGCTGAATCACCACTTCCTTCTGGGAAGAAATGGGGAGGGGTGAGCTGGTGAGGAGGTCAGCATGGTGCAAATGCACTGGAGGATCTGATCCCGTGCTCCTGCTGGCAGGTTTGCACTGCACCTGCTTCTCTATCACCTCACCCCCCATTACTCCTGCTAAGTAGCAGCAACTCAGCTGTCAAGAGGTCAGGTGAGAGCCACTGCCCCACCATGGCACACAATACTGAGCGCAGCTAGGGGCAAGATAAAACTTTGCCTACTGGAGAATGCTGGTTTCTTCATGCAATGAGAAACCAAAACAAATGGGGGGGGGTGTACCTGTGAACATGTGCATTAACAGAGATAATTCTCCTATTTCCCTTGTAGGCCATGTTGTCTATGCTTTCCGCAGGTGGTGATGATGAGGAAGGTGGTGGTGGTGCGGCGGTAAGAAACTCTCCCTTTTAATTTCAGGGCAATTCTGAGGGCAGGGTTAAGCATGTGGCCCCAATCACCATATTTCCTCTACACACACAAGTAGGCTGTGACGAGGCCTAAAGTATCCCATCAAAGCTGGATTTTAAACAAAACATCTAAAGAAGGCTCATAAGTTGATTCAAATTCTACAATGTGTTGTCAAAGAAGAGCTAATGTCATTTCCTGTCTTCCATGTACAGAAGGATTAACACATTTTCTTTCCTTTGTAGGGAATGCTTCAGAAGCTTTCGGTAAGAAACCATACATTGTAGCCCCTGTACTGTTAGTTCCTGCAGCCTTTAGTTGGTTTTCCTGGGTATCAGGACAGTAAAAGAAACCATCTAATATATCTCTTATTAGGGTGCTACTCATTTATCTGATATTGTCACAGTGCAATTGCATAGAGAGTATGACGAGAGACACACTGTGCTTTTCAGCATACATTTCCCATCCCACTGAGGCTCTTTTAACTGTTGTTGTTTAGGTCTTTGTTCACCTTTCCCAATTTAATTAAGTCATGTCTTTGCAAACCACCCTGGGCATGATGACTGAAGGGCAGAAGAATAAGAATAAGAATAAGAATACTTTGAAGGCTGACTCCATAAAAATATGAAGTGAACTTTATGTGCCACTTGTAAAAAGGGCTAAACCTTGAACATGACTCCAAAGCAAATTGGCAGCCTGGCGCAGTTCTTTGAAGATAGCTGCAATATGCTGGCGGGATCTCACTGCTTCGTATCCTCCAGCATTTCGTCAATGAAAATAGAGGGACATCCTAACAAAAAGTGGGACATGCTGGGATCAAATCAGAAACCGGGATTGATTATTTAAATCAGGGACACCCCTGGAAAATAGGGACACTTGGAGGGTCTGCTGCTTTCAGCACTGGGGGCATGACCACCAGACATACCGATTGTGTCCTGCAGGACGCAGGTTTCTTCACCTGAAAACAAATAGAGTCATATGAGGCATGTAAGCCTTGAACATGCACATTATAGAGGATGATGTTTTTCTCTCCTTTGTAGGCACTTGCACCTATGCTTGCCGGAGCTGGTGGTGGTGATGAAGATGGTGCTAATCCTATGGTAAGGGATACAATCCTGTTTTGTTTCAGGGCAATTCCTGTCATGGGCAGTGGTCCATCCCAGAACATTCAAGTGAGGTTTTTCTTTGCTCGGAGGTTCTGCTATTGGCCCGCTTCTTATGCAAAAAATTTTTCATGTATCCAAACATAAGTAATTATGCCCAAATCTCACAGCAATCTGAGCTGTCTGATTCAGATATCTGAACAGCCAGAATTTGCCCACTTGTTTTTGCTTTGCTGGTTGGTAGCATTTGCAGGCAGAAACCACAGAGAGAGAATGATCAGACAAATCAGAGCACAGGAGAACAGGAGAGCTGGAGGGGGAGGGCTATTGGGTTGTTGTTTTTATTTTGATTATGTCTTCTGTGGTTTTATATTTTTATTTTGTACTGCGGACTGCCCTGAGACCTTCAGGTATAGGGCGGTATATAATAAATGAATAAAATGAATAAGACATATCAGGGAGCAGGAGCAATCAGACAACCATAGCTGTCAACCCTCCCTTTTTTTGCGGGAAACTCCCTTATCCCAATGCCGTTTCCCGCTGCTATCCCGGATTGTTGATATCCCTTAAATTTCCCGGATTTCAAAGGAAGCAGCTCCTCTCCCTCCCTGCCGGCCAGGGAGGCTCCTCAGCTGCGTTGCTCGGCTGCCAATAAGGAGTCTGAGACCGACTGGGGCGGAGCTTGCATGCCTTGTGCAGCCAGACCCTCACGCCCAACCAGACAGCCAGCCTGCCTGCCATCTATGCGCTCGCTCTTTCGCTCACCCATTCGTGCGCAGCCTCTGGAGCGCAGGGTGGCGAGGCTACTTGGTGCCATTGCACCGCCCTCGCGGCATCCCTTATTTTCAAATCCGAAAGTTGACAGCTCTGCAGACAACTCAGTTGGTCTCTCTACCACCTCAACACCCCCCTCCCCCCAAAAAGATTAAACTTTGCCAAGTGGAGAATGCTGGTTTCTTCGTGCAATGAGAGACCAAAACAAATGGGGTGGAGCTATGAACAGGTGCATTAACAGAGATAATTTTCCTATTCCCCTTGTAGGCCATGTTGTCTATGCTTTCCGCAGGCGGTGGTGATGATGAGGAAGGTGGTGGTGGTGTTATGGTAAGAAATTCTCCCTTTTAATTTCAGGGCAATTCTTGTTCATTAAGCCAGAGGTCATCCTGAAATGTTTTCAACATCCTTTCTCAAAAAAGAGCTAAGATTTTAGAAAGCCTTGTTGCACACAACTCACAGCTAGGGCCAATGCAGTGAAGGAAGTAAGAGAGTACATGATTAGCCAGGTCTTCAGAAATGTATCAGGTCCATGTGATGTAGAACCATTGTCATGCCAACTTCTAAATTGTGCAAGATCCTCTATCTAAAGAAAGGCTCCCTGCTGCAGAAGTTATACTCAATGCGGTGGTGGTGCAATGGTTAGGGTGTTGGACTAGGACCTGGGAGCCCAGAGTTCAAATCCTCACTCAGCCATGAAGCTCTCTGGGTGACCTTGGGCCAGTCACTGCCTCTGAGCTTAACTTACCTCACAGGGTTGTTGTGAGGATGAACCGGGGAGGAGGAGAACCATGTATACCGTCTCGAGTTCCTTGGAAGAAAAAGGCAGTATATAAATGTAGGAAGAAGAAGTTGCAAGGCCTAAAGTCGAAGCAGATTTTTAATCAAAATATATGGAAAAGGCTCAAAATTCTAAAAGTTGAACAAAAAGGCTGAACCTATTTTCTTTCTTTTGTAGGGACTTATGGAGAAGTTCCAAGGTCTTGCGGTAAGAAACTATCCATTCCAGTCCTTGTACTGTTGCAAAGTTCTTGTGGGTCTCAAGAGATTTACCTGGGGATGAGGACAGCAGATCATGATGAAACTATCTTGCATTAGCCCTATCTGTGTTTCTTCTATGCATATGTTACTATTAAGAGCCCCATTCACATGCTGCTTGTATGTCTACTGCATAGAAAGGGGAAAGTATTCTGAGCTGTTAACATTGCAAATTTCTTGTAGGTAGTTGGAGATTTGTTGGTAGCTGGTGGTAAAGATCTGTACTAAATGCATGTATAGTGGTACCTTGGTTGTCAAATGTAATCTATTCCGAGAGTCCATTCGACTCCCGGAACTGTTCGAAAACCAAGGCGTGGCTTCCAATTGGCTGCAGGAGCTTCCTGCATTCAATTGGAAGCCTCGGAAGCCACATTGGACATTTGGCTTCTGAAAAAAAGTTTGCAAACCGGAACCCTCACTTCCGGGTTTGTGGCGCTCAGGAGCCGATTTGTTTGGGAGCCAAGCCATTCGACAACCAAGGTACCATTGTACATGAAATATACTCGGAGTCAAGTGTGAATTTCATGCTCTTTATTCAGCTCATAGTAGCAAGGAATGAATCTTTCCCCAAAACGTCTGCTATATATACATTATTTACACAATGGGCCCCATGTGATTGGCTAATTCCGGGCTACTCCTGTAGGCCAATCAGGTTGCGGATTCACTTCATCCAGGAGCCTGAATGGCTGCTCTTGCAGGCCAATCAGGTCGCTGATTCACTTCCACCTGGAGCTGGATTGGGTGGCTCCTGCGGACCAATCAGACTGCTGCATTCTGGATCCTATTGTTCTAGGATTCAGCTCAGTACATAACAGTACATGAATTGGTTGAGCCAATGCAGTGTGCATTGTTGGGAGCAGGGCCAGCAGCACAGATCCTATTCCCCTCTTGTTTATATGTGTGTGAGAAACATGGTGTGAGGAGGAAACAGGGAGTGTGTCATACGTCCGTAAGTCCTTTCAGGAGCCACCATTGGCAGCAATTCACTTTAGACAGGACAGCACACCATGCTCTTCAGCTTGGGTCAACTGCAGAGGGCAGGTTTCTTCACCCAATAATGAACCAAATCACACAGTGCACATCCAAGAGGGAAATGTGGACATGCGCATTACAGAAAATTATAAAAAAATAAAAAATGAAAAAATTCCTTCCAGTAGCACCTTAGAGACCAACTAAGTTTGTTCTTGGTATGAGCTTTCGTGTGCATGTATCTGAAGAAGTGTGCATGCACACGAAAGCTCATACCAAAAACAAACTTAGTTGGTCTCTAAGGTGCTACTGGAAGGATTTTTATTATTATTATTATTATTATTTTACTATGGCGGACCAACACTGCTACCTACCTGTAACAGAAAATTTTGTTTTTCTCCCCGTTGTAGAGCATGTTGCCTACAGGTGGCGGTGGTGATGAAGGTGAAGGTGGCGCCCCGGTAAGGGACTAACTGTTATGGAGTCAGAAGTTCTTATTAAACATTTGTTCGGACATCATTATTCGGATACTTCTTGCTTCTCCCCCAAGCACATCCTAAGGCTGCAACCCTAACCCCATTCACCTGGGAGTAAGCCCCACTGAATTCAATAGGGCTTACTTCTGAGTAGACATTTACTTGTTCAGTGTTACTGAGTTTCTCAAACGTCTTCCTGGAAGGAATGCCTTCTAACCAAGTCGCTGCAAAGTAAAAAGCCCACTAAGCCCTTATGGGGCGCAAACTCCTTCTGCAATGAAGAAATAGACACAAAAGCTAGCATGGGATGCAAAGAGAGAGCCAAATATGAGGGGCGTGGTTTGCATAGGAAGGGGTGAGGCAAGGGACCCATTGAAACCCTGTTGCCTAAGCGGTCACAGAAAGCTGGATCTGACCCTACAAGGTCTATGAACACAGCAGCAGGTACTGATACAAATGAAACTCCATCATGGGTGCAGAGAGCAGATTTCTTTGCCTGACAACAAAATATATTGGTGCTAACTCCAGGTGGCTGTGGTGGGTCTTTGGCACCCTAATAATCTACATAGGCAATATCTCTATGGAGCCATGAGTGCCTCAGCCCCCTCAATATTTGTAGGCAGGGGGCCGTGCCCCTGCAATGATGAGGGGGGCTGGCCACCCACCCTATCCCCGCCGACACAGCAACCAGGCCAAGGCCACCACCGCAAGGCCTCCACTGAGGCCCACCACAGACACAGCCCTGGAAGCACATCTGCGGCCCCAGTAGGCCCCAATGGGGGCCCCATAGCAGATGCAGAGGGCCAGTCACTGCGGTGGCAGCAGAGGACCAGTGGAGGCAAGGCAGTGGGTGGTGGCAGGCGGAGGCTGAGCATGGAGCCCAGTGTAGTGCGCACGTGATATGTGAGCGATGTCAGGATGTCACATTGCACATGCATGCACCGCTGGACACCCACAATCTGGGGCACAAGTCAGCACCTCTGACAAAATATAAAATCATATAGGGCAGGCACCCCCAAACTTCGGCCCTCCAGATATTTTGGACTACAATTCCCATCATCCCTAGCTAACAGGACCAGTGGTCAGGGATGATGGGAATTGTAGTCCCAAAACATCTGGAGGGCCGAAGTTTGGGGATGCCTGATATAGTGTATGTCCAAGATGGAGGCACCAAAATCAGCGTTAGAGAAGAATTCTGTGTTTTTCTTTTCTTTAGAACCTAATGGCTTTGCTTGGAGGAGGAGGAGGAGGAGCTGACTTATCGGTAAGCTGCCTTCCGTTACATGGACTATGAAGACAATAGTTTTATCGCAGAATGAATGCCCTTCCTACGTAATAATGTTGGCCCCTCCCAATATCTTTCTCCCAGTTACTTTGTGCTCTGTTAATGAGTATACAATGTGCACAACAGGCCTCTCTATCCTGGCTGGCACACCTATAGAAAAACATGAAATGGCCTCAGGAGTGAACATTTGTTAGTAAGTTTCAGAAGGCACTTAGGTTGTCTTTGCTAAATGTATTAGGTGACTAACAAATTAAATAAATTAACAAAACAAAAAACAACAAATCCTGAAAAGTAGAATGCAAGGTTCTTCTCCGGCCATCAGCTAAGCGACTTCCCATTTTACTCTATTTTGCGTATGTGTTAGGGGGTCCAGAACACAGCCCCCGCAGAAATGGGGATTTCCCCTTCAGGCTATGTGTCTAGTCCTGAGAATGCAGCAAACTGGAGATAGATACATTTACAACAGGCATGTCCAACCGGTTGATCGTGATCTACCTGTCATCCTCCCCCCAAAAAGCTCAACAACTCTGGTCAATCCAATGGACAGACCAATGCCAGTTTTTTTTTAATAGTTGGAGTAAATTGTAGTCTCTTGGGAGTTGGACATGCCTGATTTACAGGGTAGGGTGTTATATCTCCATCAGCCAGAGAAAGATTAATGCCTTTTCTTCCTTTTGTAGAATCTAATGTCTATGTTTGGAAATGGCGGCAGTGCGGTAAGACATTTTCCATTACCTTCTCCCATCCCCCCCCCCATTTTTTGGGTGGTGGGAGGAGGGGCAGTCAGAATTAATCCTAAAATGTAACTGATGTCTGTATGGTGAGGCATGTTGCATCACTGCAAAACATGCCCTTCAGTTGAGATTTCTGCATTGCACAGGGTTGGGCTTCCAATTCTACAGTTCTATGAATCCATGATTCTATGAATCCTTACAGACAGTAATGACAGTTTGGGGCCTGGTAGCCTACGAACTACTTACTTCCATGTATGTAGCACCTTAAGTATACTCTTTTCGGCTCTGCTGTTCCTCCCCACCCTTCGTATTTCTTGGGTAACCATGCTCCTTTTCCCACCACCACCCCTTCCCCTACTGTTCCTATTGTACCCAATCCAAAATTGTAATGATTTTTCTTCTGTGAGAATCACTGCAACTATCATTCTTCAAAAGAAGTGGCCACGCCTGCAAATGGCATTCAGTTTTGGCAGAAAATGTTTTGTTTTGCCTTTGTTTTTAAATCAAACTTTAAAGATGCCCTGCAGGGAAAACCACTGGATGTATCCATGTACAGGTCAGCTGTCTTAATCTACACTAGATAAATTTCATCTACTTATGTGAAAAAGAAAAATAAGCTATTATTAGATCCCCCATTATAGTGAATGGGGAGAAAACAGACTTGTTTTTAACCAACCTTATTTCATTCTTGAGAGCCTAATCATATAGGAAAGACACAGAGTGGCTCTGAAACACATCAGGCTTCTTCCCAAAATCTACAGATACAAGTTGCCTCTTCTAGCTACCGGTAGCGCACACGCCTAACATTTACACCCCACCTTTCCTCAAGTTGCTCATGCTGAATAGTATAGGAAGACTGAAGTCACCACCCCTGGTTCCAATAATTGTTTGCCCTCTAGAGGCACCCAGAATTTGACAGCTGAAGCAAGTACTTCAGCCTGGTGGCATGGTCAGCTCTGATCCTTTATTGCTACAGGGAACCAGGCAGAGGGCCTTCTGCCCTTCAGTGTCAAAGAGATAAACAACCACTTGACATTCAGAAGACATCTGAAGGAGGCAGCCCTGTTTAAGGAAGCTTTTAATATGTGATATTTTAATGTATTTTTTATTTTTGTTGGAAGCCGCCCAGAGTGGCTGGGGAGACCCAGCCAGATGGGCGGGATACAAATAATAAATTATTATTATTATTATTATTATTATTATTATTATTATTCATGTATTTCATTGGATTCCTAGCTCTAGTCTCTCCTGACTCTCCATTCCAGTTTTGAGGTTGGCCCCTTGCATTACTATCCAAATGGCTCAAGAAACAGATGTACTGTACCTTCTTAACAAGCAAAGGGCCATATTTTCTATCCCTTATATTCCTTTTGTGCCCCATCTGCCCCCATTCTATTGGCATGATGGATCTCGAGAGGAAGAAAACACTGCTGGCTAATATGTTCCCTATCTCTTTTCATTGCAGGGTAGACCAAAGCCAAAACCAAAGCCAAGAGGAAAGGTAAGACACTCTCAAGAGTCATCTCCCTTACTTTCAGGCCCATCGTAATGGATTTGAGATGGAGTGGAGATTCATACACACATCCATATGCATTTCTCCAAGAAACTACTCATTTTTTAATGGAATATACACACTTCCTTTCCATGCAATTTCCCCCAATATGCCTTTGTGTACATACATTAGTTGCTCTAAGACAGTGATGGCTAACCCTGACACTCCAGATGTTTTGGAACTACAACTCCCATCATCCCTAGCTAACAGGACCAGTGGTCAGGGATGATGGGAGTTGTAGTCCCAAAACATCTGGAGTGTCAAGGTTAGCCATCTGGAGTGTCAAGGTTAGCCATAAGATAATTTCTTTATTGTCATTGCACAAGTACAAGCACAATGCTATACAAGTGCAACGAAATTGCATGCCATCCTGTAAAAACCAGAAAGAAAAAGAAAAAGACAGCACAACACACAGCATTTAAGATGGTTATAGTTCTTGGGTTATAGCTAATATGCACATGTGTGTGTTCATTTCATTTCCACTTTTTACAAAGCAAACAAGCACATTCCTTGGTAGAAGAATTGCATCACATAATTCAGAGAAGTGCGGATTTTGAAGAGTAGCTGTTTATTGCTTGTTTATTGGTCCATGAAATATGAATTAGATAGGTTTGCCTGAAAATGTGAACCAAATGAATTTCTCCTTCTCCCTTCCACAATGGAGACCCTTAAATGAGACAAGGTGCAGCCTGGCTATTGCAGGTAGGGATAGAGGAGGTGAGAAATCTGATTCCATTCTGATTTTAAGGCCAACCTCCCCAGCTCACACTTTCTGAAGCAAGACACAAACCAAAACACAGCCATCTCCCAAAATTCAGACATCACATTTTGCAATGCAGTTATCCAGCATGCATATACAGTGGTACCTCGGGTTAAGTACTTAATTCGTTCCGGACGTCCATTCTTAACCTGAAGCGTACTTAACCTGAAGCACCACTTTAGCTAATGGGACCTCCTGCTAGGTGGAAGAGTGCCTAAGAATGTATCTACTACTGAAAGTAGCATACAAAATTGCAGAAAATTGGTTTCCAAAAATATGAACAGGGAAAATTGCCTATGAAAACTACGTATATTAGGAGAAATTAGCTGTAAATTGCTGGTGGTGCATTTTCATGAGCACTTTCAATAGTAATAGTTGCAAACCAATGTGGACATGTGGAAAATTGAATTTCCTATGCAAAAATGAGGAACTGAAATGAACAGAGTTACCCACCCCAAATTGTAGATCATGTTGGCTTGCAGAAGAGAACAGGAAAGGAGAAAGCACGTTGAACAGCCTCACTTTTCCTAGTTCAAGGATGGGAAAACCTTTTCAGTCCTAAGCAACTTTCCAGGGGCCACATGCAGTGGCGCACAGTGCCAGAGATAAAGGTGGGCAGGGCAACCAATGTTAATTTTACCTTTGTGTAGGAAGCTGGTTTCTACATGCATATACTCCTCCCTGTCCTTCATCCAGGCATACAAAATGCATCAGCAGAGTTAAAGGACACCTGGCAGCCAGGCAAAAAGATTTGAGGTGCAAATTAGAGGCGGTGAGGGGTTTGGCCTGCAGAGAATTCGGAAGGAAAGATAGAAAGGTGGGGAGGCAGGGGCGGAGCAAGGGCAGGGTGTTGGGGCCGGGCCGTCCCGGGTTCTACCCTCTAGGGGGCGACACTCTGAGCGCCCCCCCCCCGTGACCGGCGACTCCCAAAAACCTTGCTTGCTTGGTGCAGGAGGTGGTGCGCTCCCCCGGTCTCCTCTTCCTCTGCCAGTGGGGGGGGGCACATTTGGCCCCCAGGCCTGAGGTTCACCACCTTCCTTACTTGACAGGACCAAAGCCAATGTTTCCATTCTTCTCGCAAGCCTGGAAATAATTATGACTTATTTTTGTCTTCTTCTTCTTAGGGTGCCGGTGAGAGAAGGCAACAAAGGAGAAAGGTGAATACATATCACGGGGAACAGCACCAAGTCTTCCAGAAGTGCTCCAGGGAACGCGCTTAGGCCTTTTCACATGCTTTGTGCAGGATTGCCGTGTGCAATGCCAGGGAGCAAAGCTTGTGCCACTGGCCCCGCCCCCAATGCCACACCTGCCCCTTTGATACATAGAGCTGCTCAGATGTAGCTGATCTATGTGGCTGGGACCCCCTATGTCTATTCTGGGGCATATTCTGCACACGTGCAACTGCTCATACCAAGCCACCCCTTTGCAGATGCCTGCATTGAACACATGGGTAATAGTATCTTTCGGTTGTTTGAATTTCTGACTTTGCATTCCAGAAGTGGAAAAAGCCGCAGCCGCCGCCGCCGCAGCAGCCGCAGCAGCCGCAGCAGCAGTAAAATCATGTGAGTAAAAGTTGTTTTCTGCTGCTCCTGAGAAGAGGACACGGAGCAATGGATTCAAACTATAAGAAAGAAGATTCCACCTAAACATTAGAAATAACTTCCTGACAGTAAGAGCTGTTCAACAGTGGAATTTGCTGCCAAGGAGTGTGGTGGAGTCTCCTTCTTTGGAGGTCTTTAAGCAGAGGCTTGACAGCCACCTGTCAGGAATGCTTTGATGGTGTTTCCTGCTTGGCAGGGGGTTGGACTGGATGGCCCTTGTGGTCTCTTCCAACTCTATGATTATATGATTCTAACTCAGCCATACTGTCATTTAATGAGCATAGGAAGCTTCCTGTACCTCCATCAATTCTCCACTGTCCATATGACATTCTATGCGTATCAAATGTGCCTATAATGGCATTGCCTCTTCCTTTCTCCTTGTGATGTATCATAGAATTCAAAGTGGGCCCAAGGGCCACCTAGTCCAACGCCCTGCAAATCAGGAAGTACAGCTAAATAAGCCCTCCAACCTCTGTTTAAAAACTTCCAGTGAAAATTTGCTCAGTGAGTATTGGGCAACTATTCGTTTTAATTAGGTTTGTTCTTTTAAAACTGCTGATTTTATCTATATTTTGATAGATTTCATGCCTACTTGTTTATAATTTTTAAATTTATTTTATGGCCAAGGTTTTAACAAACTAACATTGCACTCCTATGCATGTCTACTCGGGAGTAAGCTCCATTAATTTTTGATTGGAACCCGCCCAGAGTGGCTGGGGAAACTCGGCCAGATGGGCGGGGTATAAATAAATAATTATTATTATTATTATTATTATTTTACCACTGAGCTGTGGCCCTTCTGCACTGACAGCCCTGAACAGTCTGGAGTGGAGATGCAGTGCTGCTTCTGTGCATTCATTTGCCTGTAAGTTGGCAACTGAAGGGCCCCAAAAGCTCCCTCTTGGAGGATGAGATTTGACTTCATGATTTGCTCACTCCAGGTCATATTGAATTGCTATAGAAATTGGAGTTCTTGGTGATGTACAGCAGTCAAAATTGTAGAATGCACGAACTCTGGCCAGGCAGTAGATCAGTTTTTGAATCTTCAACAGTTTTAATATTATAGTATTGCAACAAATTCCAGTTGAAATAAATTCCTGTTCCAGGACAAGGCCCTGTTAGGCACACACAGAAGACACATTGGTACACTTTGACCATGAAAATTTAGCTGACGAAGAATTAGCGTAACAGGGCCTTGTCCTGGAACAGGAATTTATTTCAACTGGAATTTGTTGCATTACTATAATATTAAAACTGTTGAAGATTCAAAAACTGATCTACTGCCTGGCCAGAGTTCTTGCATTCTACAATTTTGACTGCTGCACTCCAGGTCATAGGCGCCAACTACTGAGGGGACTTGGGTGTGGGTTCTGACAGTGCAGGTTCCGACGTGACTTCCGGTTTCTACTGAAAGTCATGCTGGAAGCCCAACATGACTTCCAAGGCAACGTCGGAGGCCCTGCCAGGCTTCTGACACAACTTCCAGTACAAACCAAAGTCACATTGGAGGTCTGGGATGTGATCGCCAAGGCCCCATGAGGCCTCGGAGACGTGGGCCCAAGTTGGCGCCCCTGCTCCAGGTCTACATTTTTTTGCAGTCATTTTCTTTTATGACTTCTTCCCCTCTCTTATTTTTCCAGGGTGCCTGAAATAGCCCAGAGCAAGAACTAACAGATCAGAAACCGAAGGAGCTAATTGGGACACCAACTGGCACGCCTTTCTCCTTTCATCCAGAAAGACAAGAAACCTACATACATGTCTACAAAATTAACAGAGTCTGTTCCATCAAGGAAAACAGAACATTCGACCTAAACAAATCTTGGGCTGGGGGTGATTTTACTTTGGTGTCTTTAATCAACTATTCCGCTGTCCTTTGGCCCTAGAAAATATTTCACGCAAATAAAACTGAAACCCCAATTGCACAGACACGGTTCTTAATTTGTTTTATTGAGTAGACGATGCTGACATGAGCCTTGATTGTACTTCTAAATCTTGATGTTCATGAAGGTTGTCTTATTCCAGGCATCCCCAAACTGCGGCCCTCCAGATGTTTTGGCCTACAACTCCCATGATCCCTAGCTAACAGGACCAGTGGTCAGGGATGATGGGAATTGTAGTCCAAAACATCTGGAGGGCTGAAGTTTGGGGATGCCTGTTAATTAGTCTCTCTGCTACAGCTGTACCATTGCTAGAAAAGGGAGCTGCTCACTCCTCTTCTGCTGAGCTTTAGTGCCACCAGTAGGCAGGAGGCCGTATTGTACTTACCATTTCTTTTCTTTTCACTTTTAATTTGTATACAGTACCACCTTTTTATATTACTATGCCCAAGCAACAAAATAAACAACAAAGAACACACACCTTATAATAATCTGATCCGATACAGAAAGTCATAATAAAGTATAACTTTAAAATGGAACGACTTATAGAACGACTTATAAAGTAATATCCAGTGATCTATTAGAATATAACAGTACACAATAAAATTAACTCTCAAAACATCAGCAAATAATTCATAGAATCATAGAATCATAGAGTTGGAAGAGACCACAAGGGCCATCCAGTCCAACCCCCTGCCAAGCAGGAACACCATCAAAGCATTCTTGACAGATGGCTGTCAAGCCTCTGCTTAAAGACCTCCAAAGGAGACTCCACCACACTCCTTGGCAGCAAATTCCACTGTCGAACAGCTCTTACTGTCAGGAAGTTCTTCCTAATGTTTAGGTGGAATCTTCTTTCTTGTAGTTTGAATCCATTGCTCCGTGTCCGCTTCTCTGGAGCAGCAGAAAACAACCTTTCTCCCTCCTCTATATGATTATGACATCCTTTTATATATTTGAACATGGCTATCATATCACCCCTTAACCTTCTCCAGGCTAAACATACCCAACTCCCTAAGCCGTTCCTCATAACGCATCGTTTCCAAGCCTTTGACCATTTTGGTTGCCCTCTTCTCGACACATTCCAGCTTGTCAGTATCCTTCTTGAACTGTGGTGCCCAGAATTGGACACAGTATTCCAGGTGGGGTCTGACCAGAGCGGAATACAGTGGTACTATTACTTCCCTTGATCTAGATGCTATACTCCTATTGATGCAGCCCAGAATTGCATTGGCTTTTTTAGCTGCTGCATCACACTGTTGACTCATGTCAAGTTTATGGTCTACCAAGACTCCTAGATCCTTTTCACATGTACTGCTCTCAAGCCAGGTGTCACCCATCCTGTATTTGTGCCTTTCATTTTTTTTGCCCAAGTGTAGTACTTTACATTTCTCCCTGTTAAAATTCATCCTGTTTGCCTTGGCCCAGTTCTCTAATCTGCTAAGGTCATTTTGAAGTGTGATCCTGTCCTCTGGGTATTAGCCACCCCTCCCAATTTGGTGTCATCTGCAAACTTGATCAGGATGCCCTCAAGCCCATCATCCAAGTCATTGATAAAGATGTTGAATAAGACTGGGCCCAAGACAGAACCCTGTGGCACCCCACTAGTCACTTCTCTCCAGGATAATAATTTATTATTTATACCCCGCCCATCTGGTTGGGTTTCCCCAGCCACTTTGGGCGGCTTTCAACAGAGCATTAAAATACAATAATCTATAAAACATTAAAAGCCTCCCTAAACAGGGCTGCCTTCAGATGTCTTCTAAAGGTCTGGTAATTGTTGTTCTCTTTGACATCTGAAGGGAGGGCGTTCCACAGGGCGGGCCAAACTGAGGACATAGATGATGCCTTCCTGGAACAGATGACCAAGCATTCAAAAGGAAATGAGATAGTAGTAATGGGGGATTTCAACTATCCTGATATTTGTTGGATGTCAAACTCAGCCAAGAGCATAAGGTCGAACAGATTCCTCACTGGCCTTGCAGACAACTTCATTGTCCAGAAAGTGGTAGAAGCAACAAGAGGATCAGCCATTTTAGATCTGGTCCTAACCAATAGTGATGACCTGGTTAGTGGGGTAGAAGTGGCAGGATCATTAGGTGGGAGTGATCATGCTCTTCTGGAGTTTATTATACATCAGAAAGGAGCAACCAAGCATACTAAGACTCAAATTCTAGACTTTAAGAAAGCCGACTTCAGAAAACTTAGGGAAATGCTGGATGTGATCCCATGGTCAGTAATACTAAAAGGGATGGGAGTTCATGATGGATGGGAGTTTGTTAAAAGGGAGATATTAAAAGCACAACTTCAAGCAGTACCAATGCGACGAAAACATGGAAGGTGCCTAAAGAAGCCAGGGTGGCTATCTAAAGAACTTTTAACTGAGTTAAGATTTAAAAGGGATATGTACAAGAAATGGAAAAAGGGGGAAACCACCAGAGAGGAATTCAAACAGATAGCCAGCACATGTAGAGACAAAGTCAGAAAAGCTAAAGCACAGAATGAACTCAGGCTTGCTAGAGAGGTTAAAAGCAATAAAAAGAGTTTTTATGGGTATGTCCGTAGCAAAAGGAAGAACAAGGAAACAGTGGGGTCACTTAGAGGAGAAGATGGTGAAATGCGAACAGGGGACGCAGAAAGGGCAGAACTCCTCAATACCTTCTTTGCCTCAGTCTTCTCCAAAAAAGAAAACAATGCCCGACCTGAAGAATATGGAGCAGATGATTCAGCAGGGGAAACACAGCCCAGAATAAGTAAGGAGGTAGTACAAGAACACTTGGCTAGTTTAGATGTATTCAAGTCTCCAGGGCCAGATGAACTACATCCCAGAGTATTAAAAGAACTGGCAGAGGTGATTTCAGAACCACTGGCAGTAATCTTTGAGAATTCCTGGAAAACAGGTGAAGTCCCAGCAGACTGGAGGAGGGCAAATGTTGTCCCTATTTTCAAAAAGGGGAAAAGAGAGGACCCAAACAATTACCGCCCAGTCAGCCTGACATCAATACCAGGAAAGATTCTAGAGCAGATCATTAAGCAAACGGTCTGTGAGCACCTAGAAAGGAACGCTGTGATCACTAAAAGTCAGCATGGGTTTCTGAAAAATAAGTCATGTCAGACTAATCTGATCTCATTTTTTGACAGAATTACAAGCCTGGTAGACGAAGGGAACACTGTGGATGTAGCCTATCTTGATTTCAGCAAGGCCTTTGACAAGGTGCCCCATGATATTCTTGTAAAGAAGCTGGTAAAATGCGGGCTAGACAATGCTACCATTCAGTGGATTTGTAACTGGCTGACTGACCGAACCCAAAGGGTGCTCATCAATGGCTCCTCTTCATCCTGGAGAGAAGTGACTAGTGGGGTGCCACAGGGTTCTGTCTTGGGCCCAGTCTTATTCAACATCTTTATCAATGACTTGGATGATGGGCTTGAGGGCATCCTGATCAAGTTTGCAGATGACACCAAATTGGGAGGGGTGGCTAATACCCCAGAGGACAGGATCACACTTCAAAATGACCTTAACAGATTAGAGAACTGGGCCAAGGCAAACAGGATGAATTTTAACAGGGAGAAATGTAAAGTACTACACTTGGGCAAAAAAAATGAAAGGCACAAATACAGGATGGGTGATACCTGGCTTGAGAGCAGTACAAGTGAAAAGGATCTAGGAGTCTTGGTAGACCACAAACTTGACATGAGTCAACAGTGTGATGCAGCAGCTAAAAAAGCCAATGCAATTCTGGGCTGCATCAATAGGAGTATAGCATCTAGATCAAGGGAAGTAATAGTACCACTGTATTCCGCTCTGGTCAGACCCCACCTGGAATACTGTGTCCAGTTCTGGGCACCACAGTTCAAGAAGGATATTGACAAGCTGGAACGTGTCCAGAGGAGGGCAACCAAAATGGTCAAAGGCCTGGAAACGATGCCTTATGAGGAACGGCTTAGGGAGCTGGGTATGTTTAGCCTGGAGAAGAGACGGTTAAGGGGTGATATGATAGCCATGTTCAAATATATAAAAGGATGTCATATAGAGGAGGGAGAAAGGTTGTTTTCTGCTGCTCCAGAGAAGCGGACACGGAGCAATGGATTCAAACTACAAGAAAGAAGATTCCACCTAAACATTAGGAAGAACTTCCTGACAGTAAGAGCTGTTCGACAGTGGAATTTGCTGCCAAGGAGTGTGGTGGAGTCTCCTTCTTTGGAGGTCTTTAAGCAGAGGCTTGACAGCCACCTGTCAGGAATGCTTTGATGGTGTTTCCTGCTTGGCAGGGGGTTGGACTGGATGGCCCTTGTGGTCTCTTCCAACTCTATGATTCTGTGATTCTGTGATTCTGTGATTCTGGGTGCCACTACCGAGAAGGCCCTCTGCCTGGTTCCCTGCAACTTGGCTTCACGCAGCGAGGGAACCGCCAGAAGGCCCTCGGCACTGGACCTCAGTGTCCGGGCTGACCGATGGGGGTGGAGACGCTCCTTCAGGTATACTGGACCGAAGCCATTTAGGGCTTTAAAGGTCAGCACCAACACTTTGAATTGTGCTCGGAAACGTACTGGGAGCCAGTGTAGGTCTTTCAAGACCGGTGTTATGTGGTCTCTGCGGCCGCTCCCAGTCACCAGTCTAGCTGCCGCATTCTGGATTAGTTGTAGTTTCCGGGTCACCTTCAAAGGTAGCCCCACGTAGAGCGCATTGCAGTAGTCCAAGCGGGAGATAACTAGAGCATGCACCACTCTGGCGAGACAGTCCGCGGGCAGGTAGGGTCTCAGCCTGCGTACCAGATGGAGCTGGTAGACAGCTGCCCTGGATACAGAATTAATCTGTGCCTCCATGGACAGCTGTGAGTCCAAAATGACTCCCAGGCTGCGCACCTGGTCCTTCAGGGGCACAGTTACCCCATTCAGGACCAGGGAGTCCTCCACACCTGCCCGCCTCCTGTCCCCCAAAAACAGCACTTCTGTCTTATCAGGATTCAACCTCAATCTGTTAGCCGCCATCCATCCTCCAACCGCCTCCAGACACTCACACAGGACCTTCACCGCCTTCACTGGTTCTGATTTGAAAGAGAGGTAGAGCTGGGTATCATCCGCATACTGATGAACACCCAGTCCAAACCCCCTGATGATCTCTCCCAGCGGCTGCATATAGATGTTAAAAAGCATGGGGGAGAGGACAGAACCCTGAGGTACCCCACAAGTGAGAGCCCAGGGGTCTGAACACTCATCCCCCACCACCACTTTCTGAACACGGCCCAGGAGGAAGGAGCGGAACCACTGTATAACAGTGCCCCCAGCTCCCAAACCCTCTAGACGGTCCAGAAGGATGTTATGGTCGATGGTGTCAAAAGCCGCTGAGAGATCCAGCAGAACTAGGAAACAGCTCTCACCTTTGTCCCTAGCCCGCCGGAGATCATCGACCAGTGCAACCAAGGCAGTTTCAGTCCCATGATGAGGTCTGAATCCCGATTGGAAGGGATCCAAATGGTCCGCTTCTTCCAGGCATGCCTGGAGTTGTTCAGCAACCACTCGCTCAATCACCTTGCCCAAGAATGGAAGATTTGAGACTGGGCGATAGTTGGCCATAATGGCCGCATCCACAGATGGTTTTTTAAGAAGCGGTTTAATAACCGCCTCTTTTAGCGGGTCTGGGAAGGCTCCCTCGCAGAGAGAAGCATTCACCACCCCGCAAAGCCCATCGCCCAGCCTTTCCCGGCTAGCTTTTATAAGCCAGGATGGGCAAGGATCAAGGAGACAGGTGGTTGGTTTCACTCGTCCAAGCAGCCTGTCCACATCCTCGGAGGTAACAGATTGGAATTGATCCCACACAACTGGACTAGACAGGACTCTAGCACTCTCCCGCCCCGGCCCTGCTCCCACGGTGGAGTCTACCTCTTCCCGAATCTGAGCGACTTTATCTGCAAAAAACTTTGCAAAATCATTGCAGGAGAACATGTGGCCCGTACTGGGTCCTGATGGAACAGGTGGTTCTGCTAAATTGCGAACCACCTGAAAAAGTCTCCTGCTGCTATTTTCTGCAGATGCAATAGAGGCGGTGAAGAAAGTCTTCTTCGCCGTCGCTACCGCCACTTGGTAGGCTCGAAGTTGAGCTCTAGCCTGTGTCCGGTCTGATTCAGAATGAGTTTTCCGCCACCGGCGCTCTAGCCGTCTCAGCGACTGTTTCATCACCCTCAGCTCCGGGGAAAACCACAGGGCTGTCCGGGCTCCATGCAATCGGAGAGGGCGCTTCGGAGCCAGACAGTCAATAGCCCTGGTTAACTCCACATTCCAGCGGGCCACCAGGGAATCAGCTGAAAGGCCATCAACATGGGATAAAACATCCCCTACCACTCTCTGGAAGCCAATTGGCTCCATTAAGTAGCGGGGCCGGACCTTAATGAAGCGGGGGCGGACCATTAATGAACACCCTTTGGGTTCGGTCAGTCAGCCAGTTACAAATCCACTGAATGGTAGCATTGTCTAGCCCGCATTTTACCAGCTTCTTTACAAGAATATCATGGGGCACCTTGTCAAAGGCCTTGCTGAAATCAAGATAGGCTACATCCACGGCGTTCCCTTCATCTACCAGGCTTGTAATTCTGTCAAAAAATGAGATCAGATTGGTCTGACATGACTTATTTTTCAGAAACCCATGCTGACTTTTTGTGATCACAGCGTTCCTTTCTAGGTGCTCACAGACCGTTTGCTTAATGATCTGCTCTAGAATCTTTCCTGGTATTGATGTCAGGCTGACTGGGCGATAATTGTTTGGGTCCTCTCTTTTCCCCTTTTTGAAAATAGGGACAACATTTGCCCTCCTCCAGTCTGCTGGGACTTCGCCTGTTCTCCAGGAATTCTCAAAGATTACTGCCAGTGGTTCTGAAATCACCTCTGCCAGTTCTTTTAATACTTTTGGATGTAGTTCATCTGGCCCTGGAGACTTGAATACATCTAAACTAGCCAAGTATTCTTGTACTACCTCCTTACTTATTCTGGGCTGTGTTTCCCCTGCTGTATCATCTGCTCCATATTCTTCAGGTCTGGCATTGTTTTCTTTTTTGGAGAAGACTGAGGCAAAGAAGGCATTGCTTGAAATTAAGAATAAATTCACTCCTAACCATTACAATAAATAATTAATAAACCATGATCAATAAAAGCAACTGCAAGTCACGATGGATAAAATACCACAATACGTACAAAACCACGTACGAGGCACAAAAATACAAAACTTACAAAATTATTAGAAAAATTATAACATTACCGGCACAGACAGTGTCAGGAGACACAATTGACCAATAGTGTCGTCTTGGCAGGCCTGCTGAGTGCAAGCAAATTCTTGGGTTAAGTGTGGTTTCTTTCTACCCCCCCCCCCTATTTCTGCATCAGTTTTCCTTTTTTCTTTTTAAGTCCTCATGAAAATTCACTAGCATCTTAGTGCTCCTGATGTGCACATCTCTGTATGCAATGTTGTCTAATATATACATTATTTGCATAGTAATTCCCCACAATCTAATGCATTTTGACATGGTTTCTTCTTCTTCTAATATCTCCATTCTAATGCATACTTTAACCACATTATATGCATTTCTGTACACACTGCTTGGCTGAAAAGCTGCGTTGCAAAATTCTGAGAGGTGTGGATTTCAAAGGACGTCTTGTTTCAGAAAATATGAATTAAGTAGGTTCCTGCACAAAAGTTAGGCTTGAAAGAAACATTCCATTGTAGCTAATATAATAGGTGGTGTGGTGTGGGAGGTGCACACCACAGTTTCTCTAGTTTTCAAATGTGCCCCAAGAGATTGGTGAACCGTAGTCTAGACCACCAGTCCTGATACTTCATATTTATTTTATTTTATTAAAATTGTATGCTTCTTGATATGTGAAAAAACCCTCAAAGTAGTTCATTGTCATCAATTGGCTGGAAGCCTCAGGGGTAAACAGTTCAGAGCCAGGGGTACGAGTGGTCAGAAGGAGAATAGGAAGCAGACTGCAAAGAGGATGTGTTGGAAGTTGAAGAGGTAAAAGGGTTTGGTGAGCAAGAAGAGTCTGTGGCAGAGAGCAGTTCAGAATCAGAGTTAGAAGCAGAGGCTACAGAAGAGGGGGCAAAGTGGCAGAGATCAGACAGGCTGCTGAATAAGCCAGGGTGTCTCTCCCTCCTGCTATGACTTTCCTGCTCTCTCCCAGAACTAGAAGAGGTACAGAGAAGGCCATGACAGGCACTGCAACAGAGACGCAGATTGCTTGTGGAGGACCTGGATGACAAGCTTGGTGGATCAGGGGAATGCTGTGAAAGTAGTGTATCTTGATTTCAGTAAGGCTTTTGACAAATCCCCTGTGATATTCTTGCAGAGAAGCTTGTAAAATGTGGGCTTGATTCACTGTTAGGTGAATTTGTAATTTGTTTGACCTGGAAAAAAGTGGCAAGTGGGTTCGGTCCTGTTCAACATCTTTCTAAATTGAAGAGATGCAATAAATTTGCAGGTGCTACTGACCTTGCACCAGTAGTGACGAAAACCTAATGCCTAGCTTAGACTAGTCATTAAAACAAACAAAAAACCAATTTTAGCATATTTGAGATTTATTTATTTTTTAAAGTTTTTGCCAGGCATCAAGGTATTAATTAAGGCAGTTCATATTGTCTGTTACAAAGACAAGAAAATCAGTTCATGGTATAGTGATTAATTTTGTATTAGCATTAATTTTGTGATTCTGTTTTTGTCTGATTGGTTTAGGGCAGGGCAGGCAGTGTAGGATACAGGAGAGTAGGGAGCCTTTGTCAATGTGGCAGAGATCTTCAGTGTACCATATTATTAAGGCACCTGGAAATAAGAACGTAAATAATTAGTCACATAAACATCCCCAATGAGGTAAGGCTGCATAAGGGCTAGGGAACCCTGGTCATTGCCTATGATGGGTGGAGCTGGTAGAAGTTGGAGTTTAACAACATCTGAAGGGCCATATGTTCTCTGTCCCTGATCTAAAGCTAAAAGCTTTTATGAGTCCTCAAATTCCTTAAGTACAATCCTATCCATCAAGGATAAAGATTCTATGGCCCTGGAGAAGTTGTCAAACTCCAACTTTCATCAGCCTCATGTTACATGGTCAATAGCCAGAAATGAGGGCCACAGGTTCCCCAGCTAAACATCAACATGAGTTCACTGGGGCTTACTCCTTGGTAGGAATGAATCGGTCTTGGTTTCTCCACATTGTATTGGAAATAGATAGAATAATATTGTGATCATGAGGAAATATGCAACCTCCAACAATTATCTATTTAATGCCTTATTGGGTGTATGTGTAGGGGCCTGAATCTGGTTGGTTAGCCATTGCAATATTTTGGACCGTTTTTAGTGCATCCTTTAAGGAATTAATTTTATATGGGAATGTTCCATGTCATAAGATAGCATGTAGGCTTTATGTCAAGGCTACAAAGCATCGTAAGTCCATGAGACCAGCAGGGCTTTGTTGGATGACTGCCAGTTCTCTTTGGTTAGCTCATAGTTTTGCAGTTTCAGGGCCATGGGAATGAGAATGACTAAGCTGTGATGGAAGTCCTACACTGATACTGGAAAAGGGCAGCTTACCAATCCTTTGGTGTACCTTGAAATGGTTTGGGATGGTGCCATTGGGATGGTGCTCTTGGCAGACCTCAGAAACTGTGAACTCAAATTTCAGTGGCATCCTATGCAACGCTAAAATTTGGCGGCACCCCTGCCTCTCTGGCTCCATTCTTCAGCCTTGTTTTGGTGTCCTCTGCTGTTCAGCACCCAGTGCGACTGCACCCTAAAACCACCTCTGACAGAAGCATGGCTGATTGTCACATTCCCAAGTGTAAAACGGTATACATATAGGAGACAGGAGTGCTGTTCCACAGAGAACTCCACCCAAGGCCAGAGATGGGTTTTCACCTGCTGTCTTTTCTAAAGGGTTTTCCAAGCGATGCAAGATAAATAACCATGTGAAGAGTTTTGTACTTAAATGCTTAGTGATTTGCCCTAAAACTACGTGTAGGGTGTGCATGTGTTTTTGTGTCCAGTGCTTGTTGTATAATCAATAAAGCTCACAATCTTTACTCCAAAGTGTGTTACCTCTGAATCTGAAAGAACAATTGCTCTTGGTAGAACACCCATTATTGCAGCAATCTGCATTTTTTTAAGAAGAAAAAATGCCCATGAAAATCCTTTGGCATTTTAGCGTTAGTTACCCCTCATAAACATATTTTTGTATTATTGTTATTACTTATTAAATTTATATCCCTGGAGGAGCCCAGGGCGACAGTTGGGTGTGTAGTTTTGACAAATTGTTTGTTTGTTTGTTTGATATATTGCCCTTTATCACAAGGGAAGAGGTACAGGGTAAAAGCACAGATAAACTGTTGAAACAAAAACAATACCGCACTTCTACAAACAAATTTCAAAGGATGTAGAATATTAATCAGCCAAAGGCCTGGTTGAAGAGGAACGTTTTTGCTTGGCACCTAAAGATGTATAATGAAGACGCCATCCAAAACTCCCTAGGGAGAGCATTCCACAAATGGGGAGCCCCTACGGAAAAGGCCTCTTGTTGTGTTGCCACCCTCTGGACCTCGCATGAAGGAGACAAACGAAGAAGGGCCTCAGGTGATGAATGCAGAGTCCTGGATGGTTTTTATGAGGAAAGGCAGTCCTTGAGGCAATGCAGTCCTGAGCCATTTATGCCTTTATAGCTCAAAATCAGCAATTTCAATTGGGCCTGGAAGCTAATTGGCAGCCAGTGCAATCAGTATACGGTAATATGCTCAAACTGTCTTGCTTCAGTTAGCAACCTGGCCACCAAATTCTGCACCAGCTGAAACTTTTGAACCATCTTCAAAGGCAGCGCTACATATTATGTGTTGCAGTAATCCAGCATAAAGGTTACCAGAGCATGGACAACAGAAGCTAGGCTATCCTTGTCCAGATAGGGGCGGACCTGGGCCACCAGCCAGAGTTGATGGAAAGCACTCCATGCCACCGAGACCATCTGAGCCAAAAGCGAAAGCAAAGAATCCAGGGGTGGGGTTGGTAGCCTTTAAAATAATGTTTGAGTGTTTGGGGACTCGATCTAAGAGATTCTCCACCTATGATGCCAAAGGAAATAATTAGTAAAATATAAAAAAAACCATGTGAATACTCACGGGCAGACCAACAGGACCGTTTCCGATCTGAAATGCCAAAGTGCACAGTTATTTCTTGTTTGCTTAGTATCAAATGGATTCTCAATAAAATAGGGAGAATTCGCCCACTGTTAGCAAGACAACCAGAGCACTCTTACTGTTAGGTAAACAGGGATGTGAAAGGTTAAGATCCAGCAGATCTCCAGCTGAGCCAGAAAGGTAATGGCTGAGCACTGCTGGACCAATGTAACTCCCCATCCTCAGCTCTGCTGGAGATAGGCTAACATATCTGCTGATCTTAGGACAGCCAGGACCCCATTGGTTCCAAAACTTTGAAGCCAAAATCTGGGGTGCCATTCTTCTGCACACCACCATTTTTTATTGCGAGAGCACAGCGGCCATTTTGGCTTCTCTCATCTCGCAACATTTTATGCTGTGGTTCCCCCTCCCCCAAAAAGTTCTTTTTTAGGGTACGGCTCCAAAAACACATTTGGGAGCTCCGCATTAGAACGTAGACCTGGAAACAGCACATTTTGGGTGGTGGTGGTTGTATCACGCTGCAAATTTGCACAAGCAGGGAAGATGAAGTACTTTGCCAGTACAAAACGTTTAGTAGTATATTGGGGAATATGTAACGAAATCATGGGAATACTCACTGGTGCACGACCAGGAATGATTCCACCCTAATGTGTCAAAGTAGTCCGCTCACCTTCCCTGGTGGGCGGTGTTACGGCCGGGCATCCAGGACCTCGTGGTGATCCAGCTGGGGGCAGGGCCCTACGGGGACCCCTCAGGGTGCCCCTATTTGATGTAAGTCATAGGGCTCCCCTTACTGGTGGTTTACCCTTAGTTGGACTCCCTACAGATGGGTGGGAATCAATATATATCCTGGCTTCACCCAATGCCTAAGCCAAACCGCTCACACCTGTAACCAATAAAGTTGTGGCCTATTTTATCCCATAAACCTAATTACCTAATGTCCATGTGTTTATTATCTAAGGGAACTGCCAGCCCTGGGCCTTGGAACGCAACACAATTATTTGGGGTTCCTTATTTCATATACTGTAAAATGGGTGCTCAATATCCAGCCTTACTCACTAGTGTTGTGCTGAATTTTTCTCCTTTGTTTTAACATTTTCCATCAGTGAGCCAGAAGCCACTTTTGCAAAGCAAGAAAAATGTCAGGAAATTGGAGAAGAGGTTACAGCACACTACAGAGTAGGGAACCTGAGAATTCAACAGACAGCATTTCCTCCACCATCATGCCATTCCATTCTAAGGTCTTGAGTAATACCTGAGCTTCCAGAGATAAATCTGTTATCTTGGTGCTATACATTATAGCATTTATATGGGGAAAACATGCACCATATAGCAAATATACATCCCACCATGGATGGTGGAGGTTGGTTTGGAGGGCTGGACGCATTCTCTGACAAATTCTGCTCTTCCATTGATATATTACAGGGTCCCCACATTTATATTTCAAAAGGTGAAAATCCAGACACAAGCTCTCTCTCTCTCTCTCTCTCTCTCTGTTTGTGTGTGTGTGTGTGTGTGGCAAAGTTGTTGATCTTTTTATTTAGTTTTGCCTAAAGGTGCCATATGTCCGGCATATTACATATTATATTAAGGTATGTAACACAAATTCTTGAATAGGCTATACCCCTCAATTTCTAAAGTCTATTCATGAGTCTCATCCCACCAGGTTTCAGTAATTTGCTGCCCTGTATTAAGAGCTCAGATTCGCCAGTATGGGCACAGACTGAACAACCATTACTATTAACTGTCGTTATCCATATTATCAGGACAATTCAGCATAAGAAGAAGAAAGTCTCTGAACCAATGGGCTTACAGTATAAAATTTCACAACAGGGGAGGCAACAGGGGAGGCAAGAGAGGAAGATAGAGGGGTTGGTAATTGGAGTGGTGATGTAGGGCAAATAGGTGCATACTGTTCATCTGCATGTTCTTAAGAAGGTTTCCTTGGAGGATTAAGGCCATGTGGCTGTGTCAAAGGCTCCACAGACAATGTGTACTTTGAGGAGCAATCTGAACTAATAGGAGAGGAAGTTAGCACCAGGGAGACAGGCCATACATCAGTGAAGGTAAAATGCTGGTGAATTTTGAAGAGGTTCCCCCATCCCAGAATGCTGCAGAAGTGAATTGACAGTATAGTGAGGATCAAAGGACCATCCAAGAGGCATGGATGAGAAATAAGCCAGGTCAGCTAATTCTGAAGAGTGAAATTTACTTAATTTAAAGATGCTGTTGCAGAACATGCTGCCCATGGTGGCAGATGCACCAATCTGTACTCTGGCATTGCAAATGATCCGATAAAGCCATCTTCATATTTTTTGTTTTAGTTAGAATTAAGATTGGCAGTTTGTTCACTGTGGCTTTGTGTATAGGATTACAGCCTTATAGCATTCAGAAGATCATATGAATACTTTCCAACAGTTTTAGGAGAACAGAAAAAGAGAACATCAGACAGAACAGCTAACAAATAAAAAGATACAAAGGCAGATTCCTGAACTGATTCTATCCCAGCTTCTGACAGAACACAGCCAAGTGAAAAGGGCTCTGTGGGGAAATGAAATTGAGTGCACCACATCCCTGAGACCTTAAATTCTTTGTCTTTGACTGATGGGTGAAGGTCCACTACTGGAGGGATGGGGAATCAGTGGCTCTCCAGGTGGTGTTGGATTACAACTCCCATCATCCCTGGCCATTGGCCATGCTGGCAGGGCTGATGGGATTTGGAGTACAACAGCACCTCTGGCATTTTGTATATCGCAAAGAAAAAGAAAATGCAGAACCCATCAAAAAGATCATATACTTACAGGAGATCTCTTTTTTCGACGTCCCTTCAGATGGAAAAGCAAAGCAACATGACAAGTTAATACAATGGCAAGCAGAAGGCCACCATGGTTGGTTTTTTTCAGCCCACAAAGATACATAATTCCTGAGTCCCCCTATCCTCCCATTTAAATTGTGTTTTCTTTGCAGTAAAATGGAAGGTGTGGAAATAACTATAGCATTGATTCGTAAATTATGTTAAATAGTAGGCAGAGACACTAATAATGTAGCCTGTTTGTTTTTTCCAGTCCACAAAGATACTCTGAGAATCGAGGCAACAAAGCTCACAATTCGAAAAAGAACTTCTACAAAACAAAGAGAAACTTTTGTCTAAAATGTATAATCTGTTATTAGACTGGGAAACAAAAGGCGAGCTTGTTAAAACCTCAGCGACACACTGGCCAATAGATGTAGGACACAATACAGATCTTAACCTCTTGGGAAAACTCTGGAAAAGTGACTTGAAGTTTACAGCATGTTCTTTGAAGGAGAACTATTTAAAAATGATTCACAGATGGTATTTAAATCCAAGTAGGCTTGCTAAGATGTATAAGACTGAATCAGATAAGTGCTGGAGATGCAAAGAGGTTGAGACTTGTAAAAGGGTAAAAGAGTTTTAGGAAATGATCCACAATGAATTGGAAAAAAATGTTTAAAAGTACTTCCCCCCCCCCCCAAAACCAGAATTTTTTCTGTTCGGGATAATTTAGACTGAAATTTCCAAGTGTCAACAAAGGCTATTTATGTATGCTACACACTATAGCCCATTTTTTGTTTAGCCCCCAAATGGAAAATGAGCGAGGTCCCAACCAAAGAAGAATAGGAACTTAAGTTGACAGAATATGTACAAATTGCAGACTTAACATCTAGAATAAGAGAACAAGAAGAACATACGTTTAAAGAAGATTGGAAAATGTTTATTGAATATATGGGAAATAATTGTGTACAGCTGAAAACACTGGCAGCATTAAGATAAATCCAACACTGTAAACAAGTTTTGATGGATGCAATAATGGAATACTGAATGGTATAGTTTTTGTAAAATGTGCAGGGATTTATGATATGTAAAATGAACGATGGAAAGAGAAGAAGGGAAGTTGTTGATATCTTAAGGATGTAAAATGAGTATTTGAAATTGTAAAATAGGATACAGGTATTTGTGTGTGTGAAAAGAAACGCAACATGACAAGTTAATACAATGGCAAGCAGAAGGCCACCATGGTTTGTTTTTTCATTCCACAAAGATACGTAATTCCTGAGTCCCTGTCTAACCCATTTAAATTGTTAGTCACTGCTGGCTGAATACATGGCAGGGCAGAAGATGTATTTTGCCAGTGCAAAATAATTAGTTAAACTCTTCGGGAAAGATATGTACAAAATCATGAGAATACTCACCGGCAAAGGAAGGGCTCCAAGCTGAAATGTCAAAGTACACAGTTATTTCTTGTTTGCTTGTTGTTGTCTTTACTAAACAAAGTATCAAATGGGTTCTCAATAAAATAGGGAGAATTTGCCCACTGTTAGCAAGACAACCAGAGCACTCTTACTGCAAGGTTCATTGGGATGTGAAAGGTTAGGATGCAGCAGATTATGTCAAATAATAGGCGGAGATAATAATAATGTAGCCTGTTTTTTTTCCCCAGTACAGAAAGATACTATGGGAATAGAGGCACTTGGACAGACAGATAATATTAAAAAATAATGTGAAGATTCACTGGCACAGAACAAAGAACGTTTGTATCCTGAAATGTCAAACTGAACAGTTATTTCTTGGTTTTTTATTTCATGTTGTATAAAATGAATTCTCAATATAAAAGGGGGAAATTAGCAAGACAGAGCAATCTTACAGTAAGGTCCACTTGGATGAGAAAGGTTAGGATCCATCGGATCTCCAGCTGAGCCAGGACGTTCATAGCTGAGCAGTGCTATTTTGGTGTAACTCCTTGTCCTCAGCTCAGCTGGAGATCAGCTGCCATATCTCCCTCATCCCAGCTCAGCCAGGGCACTGCTGGCTGAATACAGGGCAGAAGATATATTTTGCCCCTACAAAATAATTAGTTAAACTTTTTGGGAAAGTTGTAAATAAAATCATGAGAATACTCACCGGCAAAGAAGGAAGGGCTCCAAGCTGAAATGTCAAAGTACACAGTTATTTCTTGTTTGCTTGTTGTTGTCTTTACTAAACAAAGTATCAAATGGGTTCTCAATAAAATAGGGAGAATTTGCACACTGTTAGCAAGACATCCAGAGCACTCTTACTGCAAGGTACATTGGGATGTGAAAGGTTAGGATCCAGCAGATCTCCAACTGAGCCAGAAAGATCATGGCCTGGCCACCACAGTGCTTCCACCTTAATATGTCAAAGTACACAATTATTTCTGGGTGTCTTACTTAATGTACTAAAAATGGGTGCTCAATATCTATTGCCCATTATTAGCCAGACCCAGAGAGCAGATACATTATCCAATGAGCACTGATCCACTAGTATGATCTTCACTACTGATGAAGACTTAATTCCAAACAGTTGAACTATTCCGGATGCACTGTCCTTTTGAGACTTTTGTGAGACGTCTTCCTTTGAGACTTTTGTGAGACGTCTTCCTTTGAGAGACGGTTTGGCATTCCTCGCTATTCATTGGTTGTTTGAATCTTTGTTTGACTCTGATACATATAACAACTTGCAGTTACTTGTATATTTTGTGAGATGTGTTGTATGATACAAGGAGGGGGGGGGAAGTATTTGATTCCCTGCTAAATTTGCACGTTTGCCCTCTGACGAAGAAATGACCAGTCCATAATTTTAATGGTAGGTTTATTGTAGCTGTGAGAGACAGAATAACAACAGGAAAACCCCCAGAAACCCAGAAGACAAAAGTCAGAGATTGATGTGCATTATAATGAGTAAAATAAGTATTCGAACCCCTATAAAAATAAGTATTCGATCCTCCTGGGCCGTGTCCAGAAAGTGGTGGTGGGGGATGAGTGTTCGGACCCCTGGGCTCTCACTTGCGGGGTGCCTCAGGGTTCCGTCCTCTCCCCCATGCTTTTTAATATCTATATGAAGCCGCTGGGAGAGTTTGGACTGGGTGTTCACCAGTATGCAGATGACACCCAGCTCTACCTCTCTTTCAAATCAGAACCAGTGAAGGCGGTGAAGGTCCTGTGTGAGTGCCTGGAGGCGGTTGGAGGATGGATGGCGGCTAACAGATTGAGGTTGAATCCTGACAAGACAGAAGTACTGTTTTTGGGGGACAGGGTGCGGGCGGGTGGGGGGGACTCCCTGGCCCTGAATGGGGTTACTGTGCCCCTGAAGGACCAGGTGCGCAGCCTGGGAGTCATTTTGGACTCACAGCTGTCCATGGAGGAGCAGATTAATTCTGTGTCCAGGACGGCTGTCTACCAGCTCCATCTGGTACGCAGGCTGAGACCCTACCTGCCCGCAGACTGTCTCGCAAGAGTGGTGCATGCTCTAGTTATCTCCCGCTTGGACTACTGCAATGCGCTCTACGTGGGGCTACCTTTGAAGGTGACCCGGAAACTGCAATTAATCCAGAATGCGGCAGCTAGACTGGTGACTGGGAGTGGCCGCTGGGACCACATAACACCGGTCCTGAGAGAACTACATTGGCTCCCAGTACGTTTCCGAGCACAATTCAAAGTGTTGGTGCTGACCTTTAAAGCCCTAAACGGCCTCGGTCCTGTATACCTGAAGGAGCGTCTCCACCCCCATCGTTCAGCCCGGACACTGAGATCTAGCGCCGAGGGCCTTCTGGCGGTTCCCTCATTGCGAGAAGTGAGGTTACAGGGAACCAGACAGAGGGCCTTTTCGGTAGTGGCGCCCTCCCTGTGGAATGCCCTTCCAGCGGATGTCAAGGAAATAAGCAGCTATCCTATTTTTAAAAGACATCTGAAGGCAGACCTGTTTAGGGAAGTTTTTAATATTTAATGCTGTATTGTTTTAATATTTGACTGGAAGCCGCCCAGAGTGGCTGGGGAAACTCGGCCAGATGGGCGGGGTAAAAATAATAAAATTATTATTATTATTAGCAACTAGCCAGATGTCAGGCTACCTGGTATCTTCACTGTATGCAATGAGCTGAGATTAGAAGCACCTGCTCTAAGGGAGAGGTCTTACCTGTAATCCCAGCTCGTTACAGTACCTGTACAAAAGACACCTGTCGACAGAAGCAATCAATCCAGCAGATTCCAAAGTAGCCACCATGACCAAGACCAAAGAGCTGTCCAATGATGTCAGGGACAAGATTGTAGACCTGCACAAGGCTGGGCTGGGCTGCAAGACTGTTGCCAAGCAACTTGGTGAGAAGGGGACAACAGTTGGTGCAATAATTCGCAAATGGAAGAAACACAAAATAACTGTCAACCTCCCTCGGTCTGGGGCTCCATGCAAGATCTCATCTCGTGGAGTTGCAATGATCAGGAGAACGGTGATGAAGCAGCCTAGAACTACATGGGGGGAACTTGTCAATGATCTCAAGGCAACTGGGACCATAGTCACCATGAAAACAGTTGGTAACACACTGTACCATGAAGGACTGAGATCTTGCAGAGCCCGCAAGGTCCCCTTGCTCAAGACAGCACATGTAGAGGCCCGTCTGCAGTTTGCCAATGCACATCTGAATGACCCAGAGGAGAACTGGGTGAAAGTGTTGTGGTCAGATGAGACCAAAATCGAGCTCTTGGCATCAACTCAACTCGCCCATGTTTGGAGGAGGAGGAGGAATGCTGCCTACGGCCCCAAGAACACCATCCCCACTGTCAAACATGGAGGGGGACATGTTATGCTTTGGGGGTGTTTTTCTGCTAAGAGAACAGGACACCTTCACCACATTGAAGGGACAATGGATGGGACCATGTATCGTCAAATCTTGGGTGAGCACCTCCTTCCCTCAGCCAGGGCATTGAAAATGGGTCGAGGATGGGTATTCCAGCATGACAATGACCCAAAACACACGGCCATAGCAACAAAGGTGTGGCTCAAGAAGAAGCACATTAAGGTCCTGGAGTGGACTAGCTAGTCTCCAGACCTTAATCCCATCAAAAATCTGTGGAGGGAGCTGAAGATTCGAGTAGTTACACATCAGCCTCAAAATCTTACTGACTTGGAGAGGATCTGCAAAGAGGAGTGGGACAAAATACCTCCTGAGATGTGTGCAAACCTGGTGGCCACCTACAAGAATGTCTGACCTCTGTAATTGCCACCAAGGGTTTTGCTACCAAGTACTAAGTCGTCTTTTGCAAAGGGATCAAATATTTATTTCACTCATTATAATGCATGTCAATCTCTGACTTTTATCTTCTGGATTTCTGGGGTTTTTCCTGTTGTTATTCTGTCTCTCACAGCCACAATAAACCTACCATTAAAATTATGGACTGGTCATTTCTTCGTCAGTGGCCAAATGGGCAAATTTAGCAGGGGATCAAATTCTTTCCCCCCTCACTGTATATATATTGTTTTGAAGTGGCTTATTCGTATATTTTGAATGATATCATACCGATTATATATTTACTATCAGTTATTAGCCAGCGTGTTGCGTTTGCATTTTTGTAGATGATAGCAAGGTAGAATATGCATTTTGCCACTACAAAATACAGTGGTACCCCGGGTTAAGTACGCTTCAGGTTAAGTATGCTTCAGGTTAAGAACTCTGCCAACCTAGAAATAATGCTTCAGGTTAAGAACTTTGCTTCAGGATAAGAACAGAAATTGTGCTCTGGCAGCGCAGTGGCAGTGGGAGGCCCCATTAGCTAAAATGGTGCTTCGGGTTAAGAACAGTTTCAGGTTAAGAACGGACCTCCGGAATGAATTAAGTACTTAACCCGAGGTACCACTGTAACCAGTTACACTCATTGGGCAATATATAAATGAAATCACATGAATAATCACCGGCACACCACCAGGAATGATTCCACCCTAATATGTCAAAGTACACAATTATGTTGGGGTTTATTACTTCATGTAGTATAAAATGAACGCACCATACCTATTGGCCATTAGTAGCAAGATGAAGAGACCATTCTTAGAGTAAGATCCACCGGTTTGAGGAAGCTTAGTGTCAAGCATATTTCTAGCTGAGCCAGAAAGTTCATGGCTGAGCGATGCAGTGCCAACGTAACTCCCAATCCTCAGGTCAGCTGGATATCTGCTCCATATCTCCTCATCTGAGGTCAGCCAGACACCATACCATCAAACATATGGAAGCCCAAATCGGGGATGCTATCTTTCTGGATGCCACTTTCCTGTGTTTTTTTAAACAAGTGCATGGAAGCCATTTTGGTTTCTATGAGTTTGTGCTATTTCACATTGTGGTATCCCCCCTTAAAAGGTCTTTTCGGGGCGCACAGTTCCAAAAACACATATTTTGGGGCAACACATAAGATCGCGCATCTTAATAGAGTGTGTGGTTGGGGAAGGGGAGATCACATTGCGAATTCTTTGAGGAGGAGGGCAACCAATATGGCTGTGGTCTGTTCACAACAAAAAACGAGATGTCCCGGTTTTTCTGGGACATTTGCAAAGTATAAAATGAATACTCCGTATCTATAAACCATTATTAGCAATCCTAAGGAAAGATCCACTAGTATGAGAAAGGTTAAGATCCAGGAGATCTCCAGCTGAGCCAGAAAGTTCATGGCTGAGCAGTGCTATTTCAGTGTAACTCCTTGTCCTGAGCTCAGCTGGAGATCTCCTGGATCTTAACCTACATGGCAGGGCAGAAGATGTATTTTGCCAGTGCAAAATAATTAGTTAAACTCTTCGGGAAAGATATGTACAAAATCATGAGAATACTCACCGGCAAAGAAGGAAGGGCTCCAAGCTGAAATGTCAAAGTACACAGTTATTTCTTGTTTGCTTGTTGTTGTCTTTACTAAACAAAGTATCAAATGGGTTCTCAATAAAATAGGGAGAATTTGCCCACTGTTAGCAAGACAACCAGAGCACTCTTACTGCAAGGTTCATTGGGATGTAAAAGGTTAGGATGCAGCAGATTATGTCAAATAATAGGCGGAGATAATAATAATGTAGCCTGTTTGTTTTTTTCCAGTCCAGAAAGATACTATGGGAATAGAGGCACTTGGACAGACAGATAATATTAAAAAAATAATGTGAAGATTCACTGGCACAGAACAAAGAACGTTTGTATCCTGAAATGTCAAACTGAACAGTTATTTCTTGGTTTTTTATTTCATGTTGTATAAAATGAATTCTCAATATAAAAGGGGGAAATTAGCAAGACAGAGCAATCTTACAGTAAGGTCCACTTGGATGAGAAAGGTTAGGATCTATCGGATCTCCAGCTGAGCCAGGACGTTCATAGCTGAGCAGTGCTATTTTGGTGTAATTCCTTGTCCTCAGCTCAGCTGGAGATCAGCTGCCATATCTCCCTCATCCCAGCTCAGCCAGGGCACTGCTGGCTGAATACAGGGCAGAAGATATATTTTGCCCCTACAAAATAATTAGTTAAACTTTTTGGGAAAGTTGTAAACAAAATCATGAGAATACTCACCGGCAAAGAAGGAAGGGCTCCAAGCTGAAATGTCAAAGTACACAGTTATTTCTTGTTTGCTTGTTGTTGTCTTTACTAAACAAAGTATCAAATGGGTTCTCAATAAAATAGGGAGAATTTGCACACTGTTAGCAAGACAACCAGAGCACTCTTACTGCAAGGTCCATTGGGATGTGAAAGGTTAGGATCCAGCAGATCTCCAACTGAGCCAGAAAGGTCATGGTCTGGCCAACACAATGATTCCACCCTAATATGTCAAAGTACACAATTATTTCTGGGTGTCTTACCTCATGTACTAAAAGTGTAGCCATACCTAGAGAGCAATCTTATAGTAAGAACCATCAGTATGAGAATAGTTAGGATCGAGTATATCTCCAGTTTAGCCAGAAAGTTCATGGCTGAGTAGTGCTGCTGTGCCAATGTAACTCCCAATCCTCAACTCAGCCGAAGCTTTCCTACCATATCTCCCTCATCCTGGGACAGTCAAGACCCCATAACCTTCAAACCTGGAGCCAAAATCCAGGACACTATCTTTCAATACTTCATCTGCCTGTTTTTATTGGGAGAGTATGGCAGCCATTTTGGTGGTCATGATCAATCGCAATCTCACGCCATGAATCCCCCCCCCCAAAAAAGTTCTTTCTTCGGGTATGGCACCAAAACACCAAACATTTTGGGGGTGACACACAACCTTGTGGCCCTGCAAAAAGCACCTTATTCAAGAGAAAATTGAACTATTAAATTGCATGATATCACAGCAACCAAAGTGGTCGCCGTTCTCTCACAATAGAAAACTGGATATCCCTGTTTTTGAGGGACAGATGCAGCGTATGGGACCCTGCTGGCTGAATACAAAGCAAGGCAGAATATGCGTTGTGCCACTACAAAATAATCAGTGACACACATTGGGAAATATATAAACGAAATCATGTGAATACTGACCGGCACAACACCAGGAGTGTTTCCACCCTAATATATCAAAGAACACAATTATTTATAGGTTTCTTACAACATATACTATAAAGTGGTTGCTCAGTATCCATTGCCCATTATTATCCACACCCAGAGAGCCATCTTACAGTAAGGTCCACTGGGATGAGAAAGGTTAAGATCCAGCAGATCTCCAGCTGAGCTAAGAAGTTCATGGCTGAGCAGTGCTATTTAACTCCTTGTAAATCCTTGTCCTCGGCGCTGCTGGAGATATTCTACCATATCACCCTCATCCCAGCTCAGCTAGGGCACTGCTGGCTGAATATGTGGCAGGGCAGTAGATGTATTTTGCCAGTGCAAAATAATTAGTTAAACTCTTCGGGAAAGATATGTACAAAATCATGAGAATACTCACCGGCAAAGGAAGGGCTCCACCCTGAAATGTCAAAGTACACAGTTATTTCTTGTTTACTTGTTGTTGTCTTTACTAAACAAAGTATCAAATGGATTCTCAATAAAATAGGGAGAATTTGCACACTGTTAGCAAGACAACCAGAGTACTCTTACTGCAAGGTCCATTGGGATGTGAAAGGTTAGGATCCAGCAGATCTCCAACTGAGCCAGAAAGATCGTGGTCTGGCCAACACAATGATTCCACCCTAATATGTCAAAGTACACCATTATTTCTGGGTGTCTTACCTCATGTTCTAAAAGTGTAGCCATACCTAGAGAGCAATCTTATAGTAAGATCCATCAGTATGAGAATAGTTAGGATCGAGTAGATCTCCAGTTTAGCCAGAAAGTTCATGGCTGAGTAGTGCTGCTGTGCCAATGTAACTCCCAATCCTCAGCTCAGCCGAAGTTTTCCTACCATATCTCCCTCATCCTGGGACAGTCAAGACCCCATAACCTCCAAATCTGGAGCCAAAATCCAGGACACCATCTTTCAAGACTTCATCTGCCTGTTTTTATCAGGAGAGTATGGCAGCCATTTTGGTGGTCGTGATCAATCGCAGTTTCAAGCCATGGATTCCCCCCTTCCCAAAATGTTCTTTCTTCGGGTATGGCACCAAAACACCAAATATTTTTGGGGCAACACACAACCTTGTGGCCCTGCAAAAAGCACCTTATTCAGTAGGAAATGCACTATTAAATTGCATGATATCACAGCAACCAAAATGGCTGCAGTTCTCTCAGAATAGGAAACTGGATGTCCCTGTTTTTGAGAGACACTTGCAGCGTACAAGTCCCTACTGGCTGAATACAAAGCAAGGCAGAATATGCATTTTGCCACTACAAATTATTTCTGGGTTTCTAATGTCAAAGTACTCAATTATTTCTGGGTTTCTTACTTCATGTAGTATAATATGGATACTCAATAACTATTTCAAGACCAATAGAGAGACCCACCAGTATGACCAAGGTTAGGATCCAGTGGATCCCCAGTTGAGCCAGAAGGTGAATGACTGAGTAGCAACAGCGTCAGATATATGGGGTAGAAGGGGCTTCAGCTCTCCCAATATTTTTGGGCATAGGGTAGCACGTCCCCAATATTTTGGGGCCACCCCCCCCCACCACCACTGCAGGGCGCCCTGGTGGTGCCTAGAATTATTGAAACAACTATCCTCTGCACAGCTGGGATGAGTGACCTTTGCTTCACTCCTCCCAGCTGCAGCCTGGTTCCTGGGCTCCCAGACTGCGGTTGGGGCCAGCAAGTGTGTAGATTGACCTCCATCCATTTCTCCCCCACTTGAAGCACACTGGTGGCGCATTACATGATGCATCACATGACAGGTCACATGACCATGCCCCCTCAATTTGGGGGTAAGATTGCTCCCTGGCAGAGGAGTGCTGTGCCAACGTAACTCCCCATCCTCAGCTCAGGAGGAGAAATACTACCATATTTCCTCATCTTAAGACATTCAGGACCTCAATCCCTCCAACACCTTGAAGCCAAAATATGGGGCGCCATCTTTCTCAATGTCATCAGTGGACATTTTGTTTTCTGTATCTCATGTTACTTCAGGCAGTTGTCACCCCCCCAAAAAAAGTTTTTTTTCACGCACGGTGCCCAAACCACACATTTTGAGGCACCTCATTATATCGCAGACCTGTAAAAAGTATGATTTCAGGTGGGAATTGCGTCGAGAATTCGCAAAAGAGCCAGGCAACCCAAAAAGTCATAGTTCTCTCACAAATGAGAAAAAATGAGTTCTCCCAGTTTTTCTGGGACACTTGCAGGGTTTGGGACAGAAGATGTATTTTGCCACTACAAAACAATCAGTTACACACATTGGGAAATATATAAACAAAATCATGTGAATACTCACTGGCACAACAGGAAGACTTCCAATCTGAAATGTCAAAGTGCACAGTTACTTATTGGTTTCTTACCTTGGATAGTAAACAAATTGATCCTCAGTATAAAAGTTGAAAATTGCTTGTTATTAACAATAATTCGGAACTATTCCAACAGTGGGACGCAGGTGGCACTGTGGGTTAAACCACAGAGCCTAGGGCTTGCCGATCAGAAGGTTGGCGGTTCGAATCCCCGCAACGGGGTGAGCTCCCGTTGCTCGGTCCCTGCTCCTGCCAACCTAGCAGTTTGAAATCACGTCAAAGTGCAAGTAGATAAATAGGTACCGCTCCGGCAGGAAGGTAAACGGCGTTTCCGTGCGCTGCTCTGGTCCGACAGAAGTGGCTTAGTCATGCTGGCCACATGACCCGGAAGCTGTACCCCGGCTCCCTCGACCAATAAAGCGAGATGAGCACTGCAACCCCAGAGTCATCCGCGACTGGACCTAATCGTCAGGGGTCCCTTTACCTTTACCTTTAATCCAACAGCAAGATACATCAGAATGAGCTGGGTTAGATTCTGGAGGTTCTGATTAAGACATGCAGTCCCCAGCTTAGCCAACTATGCCAACATAATTTCACATCCTTAGTTTAACTGGAGATACACTATTGTATCTTCCCCATTATGGCTCAGCAGGGACCTAGTCTATTCAGCTGAACTTGGCAGATCTTTAGCCAGCAGAAACCCTGAGAAAGGGTCTTCCAGCAGTAGCACCACCAAGTACTTTGATCTGGGTTAACTTACAGTAGCTGGTTTTACACCAGCAAACATTGTATAGAATTCATCCCTAAGAGGGGCTGCTTTCATGGGGGCCTGCGTAGTGCTGCTTTGCAGAAGAATTTTAAATAGTTTATTGCATAGTGTATCTGCTGTCACATTATATGCCTTATGGTAACCTTTTTAATTTTTAAACCTTGAAAATTACGTTTCTATTATAATAAAAAAGTCTAATATTTTAAAATGTAGTATAATATGGATACTCAATAACTATTTCAAGACCAATAGAGAGATCCACCAGTATGACCAAGGTTAGTATCCAGTGGATCTCCAGTTGAGCCAGAAGGTGAATGACTGAGTAGCAACAGCGTCAGATATATGGGGTAGAAGGGGCTTCAGCTCTCTCAATATTTTTGGGCATAGGGCAGCACGTCCCCAATATTTTGTTTTTTTAAAAAATAATTTTTATTAAATTTTGCAATTTTTGAAACACATAACATCGTGGTTAAATTTTCTTTGCTTCCCCCCTCTCACCGTGGGAAGCAATATCTTCATCACCCCCCTCTCACAGAGGCCCATAATCATTGTACATTTAACCATGTTAATACTCCTTCATAACATGCTTGTTGACTTCCCCGACTCCCCGCTAGTGGATACATCATTAATCATCTTTATCAGGTTTCTAATTCCATTTAATTTACACATCACAATTTCTTATCAAATTCTTCTAATTTCCCTTATTTAGAACTAATTTCTACCATAGGCCATTTTCCTTAATTTTAACTCATTATTCGCCCCTCCCTCCCCCGTTCTAGGGTTCCTGGCTGTCATATCTTCCTTTACTTAATCATTTCCACATTCATTTTTGTTATTCACACATACCATTAACCATATCCGTTATCATTATTTTCAAAGCTGAAAAAGTAACCAATTTTAACTAGGCTTTAGCCTTATTTATCCCACCCCCACCCGTCGTGCCACCCATATCCACAAGTTCTCTTGGTCACAGGGACCTTCTTCCTTCTCCCTCTACCGCCTCTTCAATTCTTCCTTCCCTGTTCGGCCTTGTCCGGTTGGATGATCTGTTTCTTTTTTCCTTTCGAAAGTCTTTTTCAATTCAAAGTCTTTTTTCCTGTCAATTTTGTTGTTTCCAGTCTTCATCCTTTGGTTCCTTTTTCTATTAACAGTTCCAAGAGCCTTGCCTCTTTTGTTTTGTTGGCTGCAGAGGTTTTTTCCCAATTTTGTTATTTTTCCCACAGTCTGGGATGTGGTTTCCTTCTGTTACATCTGTTACTTTTCCCACCATTGTTACATCTGGTATGATGTCATTGTTGTTTTGGTGGACTCGCCACCATTCATTGGTTGCTCTGACAGAGTCTCTTATTTCAAGTGCAATCTCCAACATTTTTTCTAAGTCCTCTTCCGTCAATTCGTTCGCCATTTTTTCCAAATATCACAGTCTCCACATTTATAATTCTTAAAGTCAAAATCACTAAGTCTTTTTCAATGCCAGATTCCCCCGAACCAAGGGGAGACAGGGTCGCTGGATACACCAATACAAAGTTTCCGTTTTGTTTCCACTTTCACTTCGCCTTGGCTACACAGCTCCCTGTTACTTTGTTTCCACAGCAAAGGGATCGACCTCCGTTGTTTAGAATCCCTTGCACAGTCCAAATTAATCCAAATTATCTTCTACTCACGGTTCTGATGTTACCAATCCTTTTTTTTTCTTTGGAGGAATTAAGTGCTCAAAGCGGCAAGTTCGCACAGCTGAGCTCAGCAAAGGCAGTCGATAGACCCAATGGAGCTCCGTCTCAACCCGGCTCTCACTCGATCGCCCTTACTAGGGCTTCCCGGGGAGCCAGGGAGACGTCAGGAGCCCCCGCCGGATCACCATGCCCCCGGGACGCTCTTCCCGGGGTTTTTAAAGGGGTCCGCGGCGCTGGCGCGGTTTCCCCCCCCCTTTGCCAAGCCAAGGATCGCGAAGTGCGATTCCCCCCGATCTGCCGTTCCGGCACTTAACCGGAAGTCCTTTGATCTGGGTTAACTTACAGTAGCTGGTTTTACACTAGCAAACAGTGTATAGAATTCATCCCTAAGAGGGGCTGGTTTCATGGGGGCCCGCGTAGTGCTGCTTTGCAAAAGAATTTTAAATAGTTTATTGCATAGTGTGTCTGCTGTCACATTATATGCCTTATGGTAACCTTTTTAATTTTTAAACCTTGAAAATTACGTTTCTATTATAATAAAAAAGTCTAATATTTTAAAAAGGGTTTACATCTATTATTTTAATTAAAATTAAAACAAACAAAAAACATACATACATACATATACAATATTAAATCAAACTAGATAGACATTGAAATTCACCATAAAAAGAAAATAAGAACGACTAAAGACAAAAACATACATAAAGAAATAACAACATCTAAGCACAAAAACATACATAAAGAAATAAAACTTCAATCACTTGGCTTCCGCTTACTGTCATCTCATGTGTCTTTACTTTAACTTATGTTGTAACTGTTTGGATAATCCTTATTCTTATATTCTATCCTTTATATTGCTTTATAACACTATCCAATGGAGCTTTCCAATATGGAATATTTTGAAATGATTCCAAGATTTCAGTGTGGGGCATTCTTTTTTCATGTAATCACCAAATTTTTCCCAGCTCTCCTGGAATTTTTGATTGCTGCGGCCTCTTACCGATTCCGTTACTCTTGCTAAGTCCATATAGCTAAATAATTTCTCTTGCCACTCATTGATTCCTGGAACTTGTTGCTTTTTCCAATATAATGCAATCAAATTCCTTGCCGCCACAGTTATATATAGAAATACCCTGTTTCCCCTATTTTAAGACGTAGTCATAAAATAAGCCATAGCAGGATTTTTTCGCATTTGCGAAATATAAGCCGTACCCCGAAAATAAGCCATAGTGATAGGCGCAGTTCTGGAGGGCACCAAGGAAAACGCGGGGCTGGGCTTACGTAATAAAAATAAGACATCCCCTCAAAATAAGCCATAGTGCGTTTTCTTGAGGGAAAAAATATATAAGACGGTGTCTTAAAATAGGGGAAACACGGTAATTTCTTGTCTTGTTTACTTATTTCATACTCTATTATCCCCAGTAGAAAGGATTTTGGATTTTTCTTTATATTATATTTCAGTATCTTTTTAGTTTCCTCAAAAAACTGATTCCAGAAGTTTTTAATTTGTCCACAGTGCCACCACATATGCATGAAATTCCCCACTTCTTTTTGACACTTCCAACAGAGATTATCTTTCGTTCTATACATTTTATGCAGTTTACTTGGAGTTAAAACAAAATAAAAAAATACCTTCCAGTGGTTGGTCTCTAAGGTGCTACTGGAAGGTATTTTTTTATTTTGTTTTGACTATGACAGACCAACACGGCTATCTACCTGTAACTGGTACTTGGAGTTAAGTACCACTTATAAAACATTTTAATCATATTTTCTTTAATCCCTTCCACAGCTGTAAATTTCCAAGATTTCCCCCATAATTTTTCCCATTTCTCTAAATTTATTGTTTTACCCAAATCTTTTGCCCAATTAATCATTGTTTCTTTTACCATTTCATCCTTTACCTCCCATTCCAGTAATAGGTTGTACATTATAGAGATTACCTTATTTCTATTTTGTAATAGATGTGTTTCTAACATTGATGGTTCATTCAGGAAACCTTTTTTGATTTTATCCTCATTAAACTTGCTATTTATTTGATGATATTGGATCCACCCTGTCAAAAATTGTTTTATTTCATTATATTCTTTTATTTTCATTTTCCCTCCTTTTTGTTCTGTTAGATCCTTATATTTTCCCCAATTCCCTTCCGAATTCAATTTCTTCACTGTCATAATTTCAATGGGAGAGAGCCAATTAGGAGTTTTGGGTTCTGATAATCTTTTGTGTTTTTCCCATATTTTCAATACAGATTTTTTAAATAATATGACTATTGAATCCTTTATTTATCTTAATTTTGTCCTCTTCCAAATAGGCATGCCAGCCGAATTTGTCTCCATATCCCTCTAGGTCTAGTAATTCATGATTTTCTAGCGTGATCCATTCTTTTAGCCACAAGAAGCCTGCAGCGTCATGATAAAGCTCTAAGTTCGGCAGTGCCAGACCTCCTCTTTCTTTGGTATCAATTAATAGCTTATATTTGATCCTTGCACGTTTATAATTCCAGATAAAGTTGGTAATATCCTTTTTCCATTGTTTGAAGATGCCAGTCCCTGATCCTAGAATGGGGAACGTTTGGAATAAAAATATAATTTTCGGGAGGATGTTCATTTTAATGGCTGCAATTCTACCTAATAGCGATAATCTGAGCCTATTTTAAAAAGGATTTAAATCTAAACACAAGGAGAAGCTGTCCAAAGAAATGACACGGAAGAAATTATTTCAGCCCTATAATTGTATTTTTACAACAGTGAGGCCAATACTGTCATTTTTGGTGGGAGACAAACTGCAGTGGAATGGAAATTGTGCTACATGAGATGAATACAGGACAGGATCCAAGTGCAATCCTAACAATGTCTGCTCAGAAGTACATCCTATTTACCGGTAAGTCAATGAGGCTTTATACCATATATTGAATTTCAGATAACAGTCTTACTCACTAGTGTTGTGCTGAATTTTTCTCCTAATTCTCCATCAGTAAGGCAGAAGATAATTGTCAGGAAATTGGAGAAGGGGTTTCAGCAAACCAGTATTACTTAGCAAGAGGGACAGAGAGCAATCATGAAGGCATACAGAGTAGGAAACCTAGGAATCCAACAGACAGCATTTCCCACCATCATTTCATTCCACTCTAAGGTCTTGAGTAATACCTGAGTTTCCAAAGTATCAACGTACATCTGTTACATTTGTGTTGTATGTTATAGCATTTCTACAGGGAAAACATCCACAATATAGGAAATATACATTCTCCACCACCTGCCAGGGATGGTGGAGGTTGGTTTAGAGGGCTGGAGGAGTTATCCAAATAAATGTTGCTAAAGTCTTGAAATATTGTGAATACACAAACTCTGCTCTTGTATTGAATAGGTTATACCCTAAATTTCTACATTCCAGTCATGAGTCTCATCCCACCAGGTCTCAGTTGTGTCTACTAGATCATATTTGCCATTCTGTATTAGGGGCTCAAATTTGTCTTGCTTCTTTCCTATACTCTGTGCATTAGGACAGAGACCACTGAACCCATGAGTCATTCCCTCCAGCTATTTCTTATTGTAGTTTCTGCCCTTTAGCAGTTTCTGTAGCTCCACCAGTCATGGTGACAGGCATCAGCTAGAGAACTTCAAAGGGAACCCCCAGGGAAAGAAGGCTCAGAGCCAAGGGATTGGTGGTGGGACAACAATGAGTGGTCAGAGGGAGAAGAAGAAGCAGACTGAGAGGAGGAGGTGTTGGAAGCAGAAGAGGTAACAGGATTTTCTGAGCAGAAAGAAGCTGTGGCAGAGAGCAGCTTAGACTCTGAGACTGAAGCAGAGTCTGGAGAGGAGGGTGATCAAGGCAGAATTGAGACAGGCTGCTGAAGAATCAAGAGACTCTCCCTGCTACTATGGCCAGCTCTTCCCACCCCACACCCCACCCCAGTCTCCTAGAGCACACAGATAAATGAAAAGAGCAAAGCAGAGATTGGTTGTGTGACGACAAAGTTTGAGACTGCTTGGGAAAGTCCCTGGAGTGTTGGAGCCTCCCAACTCCCTCATTGAGGCAAAACCCACTGGGAACAGTTGCTGGGATCACTAGGCCTGCACTATTTTATCTTCTTTGAATGAGGAGTTAACTTCACTGTTTCCAGCCATGCCACAGATCATGGCCTCAGCTCTCCTTTGCCCTCCGGGGTGTGGGGAGGTTCAAGCAAGAGAAAGCCAGAATTTATGAGGTAAAATTCCTGGCAATGCTCTTCAGGGAGTTCTGGGAAGTTCTATTTATCCCGCTGTGCTGCTTGAGCCCGTTCCTGCCAAAATTGACAGGCGCGACATGGGAATGTGCCCTTGCCATGGACCAGTCTCCGTCAGTGGCTTGATTTGTGGGAGGATTCCTCAACAATTCAGAATATTGACGGTAATCAAGGGGCGCTTCTGAAGTGACATAGGGTACTGGAATTATTTACATAGGATACTGAAATGATTTACTTTCCAAAGCTTGATACACCTTACAACAGCAATTGAAGGAATTGGGGGGGGGGATAGGGGGTTTTGTGCTCTGCTTATATGATCTTTAAATAGTTTCTTTTGCCTGTCCTCTTCCTCGAAAATGAAGAAGCGTGTGTACATCATGACTGTCTTGCTCTGTTTGTTACCGAGGAAATGGGGGGGGGGGCTTTTGATTTATGTTTAACAAGGAATTGAAAATGGCTTGACTACACCGTTTTAATTGGACTGCAATTAAATCTGGCAATAAGTTGATAATTCACGAAAAAAACTTTGTGTTAAGGAAATACACCAGAGTGGAATTACAATGGCGGATAATACTATCTGGGAGCTATTTTTTTAGCCTGCAAGCAAGAATGAGACCTTGTAATGCTGCAGGGAATGGACAAAGGAACAGAGTGTGAGAGAATATCCCACCACAACAGGTCTGAGACCAACCGATTTGAAGGTCTACACACATGAAAAAGGAATTTATATTTATAAGAAATAAGATGGAGCTGTCTGTAAGGGAAACAGAATGGGCAGCTGCAAGAACGGTTTACATCTAGCGAAAATTCTAAGTGGATTTAAGAAATAATGAAGTGGCAACAACAGGAAGAGATGGACATATGTTTGCAACGGAGGCAGGAAACCTGGTTCTTTTTAAAAAAATATATTAAATTATAATAATTTGTTTTGATTTGTACTAATTTGGAAAAATCAATAAAATAATAATTTAAAAAAGAGTTAACTTCACCGACACTGTGTTGTTGTTTTTTTAAATTGCTGGCCTATGCTTGACTCCAGCTCCTGACACCATTGCAGTTTCCTATGTATCATTGAAGCTACTATCCCCAGTACCAGCTATTCCCATGTTGTCTGTAATATTGGCAATGAAATATTATCAGCAATACTCACTGGTTTGCCAGGAACGCCCTAGAAAGTACAAATTTGCAGTTAATTCTTGCTCTCTTTGTTACATCACATAATATATGCCAGCAAGGGAACAGACTGAATTGCTATTTACAGCTATTTACTGTAATTGTCCATATCATCAAGGTTCTCAGCACATTTCATCAAAAGATGAAGACCACAAAATAAGCCAGGACCAGGGATAAAGGAGAAATTCCCTTTCATTTGCATCATCATGAGAAAGTTCTTAATTTGCACTTCTTGAACTGATGCAAAAAGCTTCACACAGCTATCCTTTCAATTTAGCTCTTGGCCTGAATTTTACAATACAACTCTCCAACCAAAAATGTCTACAAATATACATATATTTAGGGTAAAGTGAGGATGAAAATGCATATATTACTCAAAACAACATACAACAATATAATATTTTGATGGAAATTCCTTGCAAAAGGGTTTGCATTAGTCAAAAGTGAACAAAAAGTGTTGATTTATAAATATTCAGGCTGAATGCTGATAATTTTTCACAAGGAGCCCCCGACCCAATACCTCAGAGTGCTACAGAAGTGAGTAGAAATATTTTAAGGTTGCTAAATTGGAATATCCAGGGGAGCCAAAATCTGTACATCTATCTATCTCTAGTGAGGATCAAAGGACAATCTGGGAGGCAGGGAAGAGAAATAAGTCAGAGGTCTAGACCACTAAATGTGAAGAGTGAAAAATACTTAGTTTCAGGAAGCTGCAAATTGTGGTGGTCATACTCTAATACAGGTATGTACGTTGACATTGCAAATAATCAAGTAAAAGCATATTCATATTTTAAAATCAGAATTAAGATTGGCAATGTGTTCACTGGGACTTTGTGTATAGGGTTACAGTCTTATAGCAATCAGATGATCATATGAATACTTTCCAACAGTTTTAGGAGAACAGAAAAAGAGAATATCAGACAGACCAGCTAACAAATAAAAAGATACAGATTCCTGAATCAATTCTATCCCAGCTTCTGACAGAACACAGCCAAGTGAAGAGGGCTCTGTGGGTGAATGAAATTTAGTGGACCACATCCATGCGACCTTAAATCCTTGGTCTTTGACTGATGGGTGAAGGTCCACTACTGGAGGGATGGGGAATCAGTGGCTCTCCAGGTGGTGTTGGATTACAATTCCCATCATCCCTGGCCATTGGCCATGCTGGCAGGGCTGATGGGATTTGGAATCCAACAGCATCTCTGGCATTGTTTATATTGCATAGAAAACGAAAATGCAGAAACCCATGAAAAAGATCATATACTTACCGGTACTAATCTCTTTTTTCGAGGTCCCTTCAGGTGAAAAAGCAAAGCAACATGACAAGTTAATACAATGTTAAGCAGAAGGCCACCGTGGTTGGTTTTTTTAGTCCACAAAGATATGTAACTCTTGAGTCCACACTCCCTCCCTGCAAGTCCATTTATTAGCAGTGAAATGGAAGGTGTGGGAATAATTATGTCATTGATTCATAAACTATGTTAAATAGTAGGCAATGATACTAATAACTTGTGCAGTGCAACCATCCTTTGTTTATGCAGATCACACGGGATGGTTGCACTGCACAAGCTATTAGTATCATTGCCTACTATTTAACATAGTCTATGTTACAAACTTGCTGCATTCTTAGAATCCTGTTCCTGCAAAGGCGAAAATGTGGATGAGAATGAAAACAATTAGGGATATTCACAGCGTTCTGAAATCGCATTGGGGGATTGAAATGAATCTCTCAGTGCACAGAGCATTTACAATACTTACCTACCTAACACAGGATCCTAAACAAAGAGAGGGACTGACTTGTTCTTATTTAATAGGAGGGGGGGGCAGAAATCTTTCTAATCTTGATTTTATAATCTTCTCCTCATACTACCTTGCTTTTTGGTATGCCTTAATCTAATTCACACCAGTCATAAGCATTTGTATTAGCTTCTCTTTCTTTGTCTAAAGATGGAAGCTCCACCACAATGTCATGAACTGCAATGCTCATCTAAACACTGAAGAGAGAGAGAGATATATATTTTCATCAGCCACTGGTCTTTGCAATTTGAGTTTAAAATACAGATGTATAAAAAACTAAGCAGGTAAACTTTCCAAACTAAATTAAAACACCAGTCACTGCTGGTCACCAGTTACTGCAAATTGTGTATAAACATGAGAACATTACTAAGCAGAGAAAATTGCCAAAGTTAATTGCAAGTTAAAACTTAGGATATTGCTGGGCCCCATATTTTAAAGGCAATTTATTTATTTGATTCTCTTTTATTGGAAACAGCATTCGTATATTGCTATGTCTTTTTCTTTAAAAAAAAAATCAGAGTGGTTTCCAGCAATTGTGCATAAAAACCAGACAATAAAAACCAAAGAATGTTGAAGTTTTTACTGTCTCTACCTTGTATTGATCGACAAAGAGAAAAGTCGCATAATAGTTTGCTGAATGCCCTGGCAGAGACAACGATAGTGGAGTGATTCAACAATTTGTGTGAATCCCTGTACAAAGAGCAAAACAACCATATATGAATCACTGATTAGGCACTGTTGTCTCCACATGGACATTTATAATAATAATAATAATAATTTATTATTTATACCCCGCCCATCTGGCTGGGTTTCCCCAGCCACTCTGGGCGGCTTTCAACAGAGCATTAAAATACAATAATCTATAAAACATTAAAAGCCTCCCTAAACAGGGCTGCCTTCAGATGTCTTCTAAAGGTCTGGTAGTTGTTGTTTTCTTTGACATCTGAAGGGAGGGCGTTCCACAGGGCGGGCGCCACTACCGAGAAGGCCCTCTGCCTGGTCCCCTGTAACTTGGCTTCACGCAGCGAGGGAACCGCCAGAAGGCCCTCGGCACTGGACCTCAGTGTCCGGGCTGACCGATGGGGGTGGAGACGCTCCTTCAGGTATACAGGACCGAAGCCATTTAGGGCTTTAAAGGTCAGCACCAACACTTTGAATTGTGCTCGGAAACGTACTGGGATATTTGTAATTTCCGATATTGTAATAGGATTCTCTTATAATAGCCCTCAAGTATTGCTGAAGGAAGCACAATCTGTCATACACTTGAAGAGAAAGATCATTGTGGCAGAAAGGTGTTGCATGGCTCATTAGAAAGCAGAAATCTACTTACTGCAGTGCTTTCCTGAGGGCAAAGGAGAAAGAGGAGAAGAATGGTAACCACAATCTTCTGGGGAGTCATCTTGGCTTCTCCCTGGAAGTCTGTAAACTCTCTGGTGCGAGGCCTGCCTGGGTACCTTCAGCTGCTCTATTTATGGGATGGCTCTTTCCAGAAATTGCAGTCCAGGTTGCTCAGTTTAATAGCTCCATTGTTGGGAAGAACAATCCCTTTTTGTCAATGAGGAAAGCATAACTTATCAGAAACCACCATCAAATGGAAAGCAGTTGCCGATCTCAATGACAGGGACCAACGGGGTGTCCAACATGAATGTATCGTTTATCAGCAACCAATTATTAATCATCAATTGAACCAAGTTGCTCAACTTGACCTTTTCCAGGTATGTGCAGTGAGGTAAGTGCATGCTCCATACATACAAGAACACCCCTTCATAGTACAATCGAGGATTCTCTTGCAGAGTTGGAAAGGATTATAGAGAAATTGCAGACAACTGTGCTGCGTCAGAAACTGGAACCAACCAGGCAAGAAGCAGGGTATGCGATTGTAACTAGGTCTGCTTGATTAACTATCCCTTAAAAACTTATGAACTACGTAAGAGAAATGAGACCATGTGCAGGAAATGTACAAATCTTCTCTCAGGTTCCTAAGCCTGTTCTCTCCTGTAGAGAGTCACACTCATAAGGTGGTAATCTGCTCTCCCACTCAGTACATAACGGGAACTTAGCTAATTGCCATAGCTGAGGAAGAGTAAGATTTTTTCCGCCTCTACTAGGAGTGACAGGGAGTGATTTTGGGGGTCTAATTAATATTGTAGTGCCAAGTAGAAGTAGTTAACAGTGGGAACTGAATTCTAAGCCTGTTGTGACAGGGCAATCCCTTGTCAAGCTCATGATGTGGTAATCAGCCATCCCACCCAGTAAACAGTGTGAATTTAGTTGATTGCCATAGCTTCTATGAGTGGTGGGGGTTATCTTTTTGGCCTAATTCATACTGTAGTGCCAAGTAGGAGTAATTAACAGTGGGAACTGCATCATTGGGTTCATCGGTTTGGGTCGCTTGGCAGGTGGGTCATGGATGGGAAGAGATGGACACCAATGGTAAGAACCCTCAAAATTCCACCATTGGGTAGTTTCTTAAAGGGTGCTGACAGTCATTATGGAACACTAATTCCTCTCAGAAAGCAACAATTCTCAGAGTGGCTTAGCAGTCAATCCCCCTTCCCAGGAAACTCTGGGAAATGTAGCTCTGAGAAGCAAATAAGGGTCTCCTGATGACTCTTAGCACCCTTAACAAATCACAGCCCACAGGATTCTTTGGGGGAAGCAATGACTTTTTATAGCGGCATCAAACCGTTTTAAATATGCAGGTAAGGGGAAAGGTAAAGGACCCCTGGACGGTGGAGTGCAATCAAAGGTGATTATGGGGTTGCGACGCTTGTCTCACTTTCAGGCCAAGGGAGCCGGCGTTTGTCCACAGCTTTCTGGGTCATGCGGCCAGCATGACTAAACCACTTCTGGCACAACGGAACACCGTGACGGAAGCCAGAGCACATGGAAACACTGTTTACCTTCCTGCTGCAGCCTATTTATCTACTTGCACTGGTGTGATTGCAAACTGCTAGGTTAGCAGGAGCTGGGGCAGAGCAACGGGAGATCACCCCATTGTGGGGATTCGGACTTCTGATCAGCAAGCCCAAGAGGCTCAGTTGTTTAGACCACAGTGCCACCCTCATCCCTTTTGGATGTGGCCCAATTCACACAGCACAGGAAGGGAGGCTGGTCACTGTGTGTCCGGGACTGGCAGGATGCTGACAAGTGTTCACATTGGGAAGGGGGGTGTCACTGACTTCAGAGAGGTCAGTGATTTGTGGGCTACGGTACTGGCCAGGAGGCATGAGTCAGAGGCAGGGGAAGCTTCCGACCTGGAGGGTGGAGCACAGGTTGTGTCAGAAGAAAAGGTGGAAAAGGCAGGTTAGGCCAGTGAAGGGCCATCCTCTTCTGCACCGTTGTCTCCCAGAAGCAGGAGGCAATGAAGAGGGATGAGCAGAGGAAGTTTCCACTCAGGCATAGTCTCTAGCTGTGTGTGTGCAACCTGTTGGGGCAAGGTGCATAAACTGGTGGAGGGAAGTGCCCCCCCCCCATTCCTGCATCATAGAACATGGACTTAGGAACAGCTGCCTAGATTGAGGGCACAAGGAGAAGGGGACGACAGAGGACGAGATGGTTGGACAGTGTTCTTGAAGGTACTAACATGAGTCTGACCAAACTGTGGGAGGCAGTGGAAGACAGGAGTGCTCTGGTCCATGGGGTCACGAAGAGTCGGACATGACTAAATGACTAAACAACAACAACAACAACTTCATTAATGTCTAAAGCCCTCAAGACACACAGAGGGACCATCACTCCTGGCTGTATTCCAGTCCTCAGGCTATGAGGGCTGTTGCCTTTGTAGCCAAAACACCACCACCTAGGTATCAGAGAAAGATATTTGGGAGCCTGGAGGAACTCTTTATTTGCAAGGGTGTGCTTGGAGTGATCCAAAAACATCCTCTTGAGGACTGAGCATGCTCAGTGGCCATACTGCATTTTAAGTGAGTGGTGGTGAAAGAGAAGGGGAGTAGAATGGAATGACTGGAATCCTGAACAGCACCACTTCAAACTGAGACCCCACTTGTATCATGTATGCCCATGTTGTATGGGGTTGTATAAGTCTGTTTTAATTATTAGCCTTCTGGGAGCTTTCATTCAGTGCCAGTTATGTTAGCACCCTCTTCCAGTTACTATTGGCTCCGTGGCAGGTGGGGTGGGGGTGGAGGTCAGTTTTGCCTAGACGTCCACAATATGGTCATCAATGATACATATTTAAGAAGGAGCTTAACACTTAGCCATTTGGTCCCATGGGACTGTCAAAATCTCAACCTCTCTGGTCAGTCGGATGACCACCCTCCGAATTCATATATAGAGTCGGTATGACACATATTTAATCTAGCTTAGTAAAAGAAAAAGAAACTTTTATATTAGGAGGTCAATGAGCAGATGGTGTATACAAAGTGCAGTAGGAAAACTGCTACCGGTATATAATGGCTTATGTGCAATATTTGTGCCCCAAATTCCCCACTATATAAAGGGCAAAGGATGGATTATAGATGAAATTGTTTTGGCAAGATTTCACAGCCAGTTTTCTGGACACAGGGGGGCAGGGGCATCAAGCAACTGCTTGATGGACTCCTGGCATCTCACCTTGTATTTTATAGGCTATTGAGCTACGGTCGCCATATTTTGAAGAGGAAAAAAAGAGGATGCTATGACAGCATTTCAAAGCAAATAAATGCAATTTGTCTTAAATTCAGCCCTGAAAAGGAGGACATGTCCTGGAAAAAGAGGTCACATGGCAACCCTAATTTAGCTCATGCCCTAGTTACCCCATCTATTGCTAAGAAACAAGTGTGGCCTTTTTGTGTTGATTTTCTCTGGTCTATATGGTATGCAACGTTGGCTGAGTGGGCATATATAAAACTTTCCATTGTTATTTTTGGAAAACAAAGCTGCTTTCACACCAAGGAAGTTAACCACACTATCCAAAGGGTGGTCCTGCCCCTTTCACGAGCTCTACACATCTCCTAGATTTCCTTCTGTCTACTAGTTCATCCACCTATTCCTATAATTACTGTTTATGTGCACTTCCTGCTTGGGCCAGCTTGCATTGCTTCCATTCCAAATTAAATATTCCTCCCAGTTAAATATCCCTCCCAGTTTCCCCCTGTATTGGCACCCTCAGATCTCACACTCTTTGTTATTTACTGCACTGGAGAACATCTGGGCAGAATGGATTGAATGTTCCTTCTGTCATTTTATCTCAGTGAGCAACAGGCATCCTTTAATTATCCGAACTATTCCAACTTCTTCAGTGCTCTGGAATAATGATCCTAACCAGTGCTATTTCTCTAGAAAAAGAGGTGCCAGAACTCGCCATGAACACCTCCCTCATTCTCTTAGAATGGCAATGGCACGCACCTGAGAGGTGCTGGAACTGAGTTCTGGTGAGTTCTGGCTGAAAAGCAAGCCCTAATCCTAACCCTTGTGACATGTGAGTGGATCTTGTTTCAGCAGTTATGGATTCTATGAATTCTTAGTTGAGCCATTAATAAAAAAACAAGCAAACCATGTGATTGCAATTTTATTTTATTTTTGCAAAGCTGTTGCCATCCTCTAGGCGGGGAGTGGGGCAGTTTTAAGTGCCCTCAACCATCTATTACAAAGACAATAAAATCAGTTACAGAATTTTTCTAAAGTGTACTAGTATGCTTAGTGATTCTCTGGTTTCACTTAATTTGATTTGGAGTGGCAATATGGAATGCGCAGGAGCAAGCAGTCTTCATCAATCTGGTCCGGGAGTGTAGGTAGGTTCAGTCCATAGTACAACTGGAAATAAGAAAGTAAGTGCCATGGACTGGTTAGACATGGAGAACCACAAAGGGATAAATGCTCAGAGCCCAGAGAGTGGTGGTGGGACAATGATGTATGGTCAGAGGGAGACGACTGCAAAGACTGTGAAGAAGAGGTGTCAGTAGCTGAATGGGTAATAGGGCAGAGTGAGTTGGGAGGGTTTGTGGCAGAGCACAGTCCAGAATCAGAGGCAGAAGCTGAAGCAAGAAGGTGAGAGGAGAGAGGCCAAGAGGCAGAGATGAGTCTGCTGTAACAAGCTCCCCTCCCTGCTCATCTCTCAGAAACAGAAGAGGCATGAAGCAGGAGGAGCAAAGACAGACACGCAGGCACAGTCTTAGATTGCTTGGGGGAAACCCTGGAAAGGAGGGGTCTTAAGCAGCTGTGAGGAGCCGGGGGCCTTTAGTCTCAGCAACTGCTTTATGGGGGACAAGACCTATCAAAAATGAGTTGCTGTGCTCATTAGGCCTGGCATTCCACCTTTTCTGTGCGTATCATGTTTTTGCTAATAAAGAGCTAACTCTAACTTGCACAGTGTGATTTACTGCTGTCTCACTTCTGACAGTAAATAATATAAATTAACTCCAAACATTCCCCAAGAACTAGTGATGAAAATCTTTCTCAGTAGGGCATGGAGGGGGAAACTGCCAATGTTCCTGAACCCCAATCACCACCAGTCCTAGCTAGCAAGGTGAAAGACAATGAGAGTTACCATCCAACAATATCTGGAGGGCAACAAGTTCCCCAATCCACAGAGACTAGTTTGTTTTCTGCAGGACTTTGGTGGGATTGAGGTGAAGTTAAGCACATTTGGGCCTCGCTGAATACAAGACAAATGCTGTAGCATGTTCACATTCACCTGGGAGCAAGCCATATTGAACACAGTGGGACTTACTCCCAAGTAATCATTTGCAGGATTGCCAACTTCTTCTAATTCAGGGATTGTGAACCTGAGACCCTCCAGAGGTTGTGCTTCTCCCACTCTCATCAGCCTCAGTCAACATGGCCAAGGATCAGGGATGATCAGAAATGCAGTCCAACAACATCTGGTGGGACAAAGGCTTCCCATCCCTGCTCTAATGGTGTAGGTCTTTTTGGGTCCATGGCTCCCTTGTCCAACTACATTCTTTCAGTGTGTTGGACTAGATGGCCCTCGTGGTCCCTTCCAACTCAACTATTCTATGCTTCTATTCAGTACTTTTCCCCAAGAATAATAGGTGCCAGAACTCACCATGAAATTGTTACAGTAAGTCGCTGGGCAACTCGAGGCAGCCCTGAACAGATACCTACCTGTGGTTTGGGGCTCACCCCTGGTTATGGTACAGGTCAGATAAATGTGCCCCTGGCTCCCTGGTTCTCTAAGGTTTGGGCGGATGGCTAGGGCAGCTAGGAAGGGCCTCATGCAAATGTGCACACAGTGGTAGAGGTCTGACTGGAAAGTGTAAAGCCCACTGCCTCTACACAAGAGACAGATTTCTTAAAAAAAGAAATACAAATTGGTCCCTCCCCATAGCTTGACCAATTGTGGCTGGGAGCAGCTAGGAGGTAAGTGGAGTTACAGATCTTAAAAAATGTGTAGACTCACACACGATGGCCAGCTTCCGTTCTGACTTGAAATGTTTGGGCTCCTCAGAAGTATGTAAAGGCAAGAAGTGGACAGGGGGAGTGCTGATTCACAATGGCTCCCACCTGATAGGTGCCAGAACCATGCTCCGGCATGCTCCAGCTGAATAATAACTCTGATTTTATTAATTATTAAATCTGTATACTGCCCTTCATCTGTAGATCTCATGGCAATTCACAACATAATAACACAGATTAACTGTATGTAGATTATGTACATATAAATACTTACAGATCTTTACTGTTCAGGTAGATTATGGTTGAAAAAGAAGCAAAAGACACAAGTTATTTCTCTGTCTCCTTAAGTCACTACAGGTCACTAAATGACTAGAAAACAAGAATTCATTGAAAGGAAAGAGAGGCTTTCCAGATACCAGATGAATGCATTGTGGAACAGTCTGTTTAAGGCCCTAATAATTTTTTGAACCAGAATTCCTTTTCCCAGACATGCCCTCCCTTCTTTTTGGTACAATTCTTGAAAGCTTTTCACTTGACCCGTCAACTGCTCTGTCCGAATGCATTAACTACATCCTTTACTGCATCCTTTAATGGGTTAATCTTCTATGAGATTTACTACATGCTTCTAGGAGCTGATCTTATGTGAGAATGTTTTATGTCATAAGATGAAATGTTGACTTTATGCTAAGGCTACGGAGAGAAGGCACTGAAGCAGCCTTGAATCATAAGCCCATGGGATCTGCAGGGCTTTCTTGGCTGATTGCCAGTTCTCTTTGGTTATCTCATAGTTTTGCAGTTTTAAGGCCATAGGAATTGGAATGACTAAGCTTTGACATAAGTCCCATGCCAATTCTGGAAAAGGGCAGCTTGCCAATGCTTTGGTGTACCTTGAAATGGTTTGGGATGATGCCATTGGCTGACCTCAGAAACGGTGGCAGACTTTGGGCTCCCAAATTTAAGCAGCACCATATGCGACGCTAAAATTTGGCGGCACCCCAGTGTCTCATATTCCTTTCAACAGCATTGTTTGGGTGCCCCCTGCAGTGCAGCACTTAGTGCGACCTCACCCTCAAATCTTCTCTGAAGGCTGTTTGTGATGTTCCCAAGTGTGAAACAGAATAAATATCAGAGACAGGAGCACTGTTCCACAGAGAACTCAGCATAAGACCAGAAATTCAGAATCGTGCTTTTCCTCTGCTCTCATTTCCAAAGGGTTGTCCAAGAGAAGAGTTTTGTGCCAGTGGTGAAAAACTCATTCTGAACCAGTCCAAACACAGGTTAGAGTTCAACGTTGAGCCTATCAAGTGGCGATGGTGACGGTGAAGAGGACTTTCTTCACTGTCTCTATTGTGTCTGTGGACAACAGTACTGGGAGACTCCTTCAGGTGGTTCGTAATCTAACAGAGCCACTGAAATATACTCGGAGTCGAGTGTGGATTTCATGCTCTTTATTCAGCTCATAGTAGCGAAGAATGAGAGTTCCCCCAGAACGTCTGCTTTATATACATTATTTACACAATGGGCCCCACGTGATTGGCTAATCCCAGGATACTCCTGTAAGCCAATCAGGTTGCAGATTCACTTCCACCTGGAGCTGGAGTGGGTGGCTCCTGAAGACCAATCAAACTGCTGCATTCTGAATCCTATTGTTCTAGGACCATTCAGACTGCTGCATTCTGAATCCTATTGTTCTAGGACCAATCAGACTGCTGCATTTTGGATCCTATTCAACTCAGTACATAACAGCCACCTTCACCATCGGGGCCTGAGGAGGACCCCAAGATCTCCTGCAGTGATTTTGCAAAGAGCAGCCAAGGATGAGAAATAAGTCAGAGCTCCGGACAAATAAATCATTTTTGGTATCTGAAGAAGTGTGCATGCACACGAAAGCTCATACCAATAAGAAACTTAGTTGGTCTCTAAGGTGCTACTGGAAGGATTTTTGTTTGTTTGTTTCATTTTTTAAAATTAGAATTAAGATTGGCCATGTGTTCATTTGGACTGTGTGTATAGGATTAAAGTCTTATAGCAGCCATGTCCAACAGGTTGATCTTGAAAGAATAAAAATAGAAAAGGCTAAACAACTCTGGGCACTGCCCCCCAGATAAAAGAACAACAATTTTTGGCACTGTCCCCTTAAAAAAGCTCAACAATTTGGGCAAAGACAATGGGAAGATCACTGCCAGTTTTTTTATATACTGGGAGTAATGGCAGTCTCTTAGAAGTTGGACATGCCTGTCTTATAGCAATCAGCAGATCATCTGAATACTTTCCAACAGTTTTAGGTGAACAGAAGAAAAGGATATGAATCAGAGCAGCTGACAAATAAAAAGATACAATGACAGATTCCTGTATTGATTCTATCCCTGCTTCTGACAGAACACAGCCAACTGTAGGTGAATGAAATTTAGTGGATTACATCTCTGAGACCTTAAATCCTTGGTCTTTGACTGATGGGTGAAGGTCCACTACTGTAGGGATGGGGAATCAGTGGCTCTCCAGTTGGGGTTGCATTACAACTCCCATCATCCCTGGCCATTGGCCATGCTGGCAGGGCTGATGGGATCTGGAGTACAACAGCTTCTCTGGCATTGTGTATATTGCAAAGAAAATGAAAATGCAGAAACCCATGAAAAAGTTCATATACTTACAGGAGATCTCTTTTTTTGAAGTCCCTTCAGATGGAAAAGCAAAACAACATGACAAGTTAATACAATGGCAAGCAGAAGGCCACCATGGTTGTTTTTTTCAGTCCACAAAGATATGTAATTCCTGAGTCCCCCTATCCTCCCATTTAAATTGTGTTTTCTTTGCAGTGAAATGGAAGGTGTGGAAATAACTATAGCATTGATTCCTGAATTCTGCTAAATAGTAGGCGGATATACTAATAATGTAGTATTTTGCAGAGACCAAACTGCTGTAGAATAGAAACAGCACTCATTGTGATAATGACATGTCAAAATGGAAATTGCTGCCTTTGTTTGTCCCTAGTTCATACCAGGGTCCTTCTTGATTCACAACTTAGCCCTCTAGCACTGGTGCCAACTATAGGGGCCAGGGGGGCCCGAGTACCCACAAAAATGTTGTTGTGGGGTCTCCAATGTGACTTCTGGTGCCTCACGAAGCACCGGAATTCACCTCAGAGGTCTTGAGGGGCCCCAGAGGTGAAGTCCGAAGCCTTGCAAGGCTGCGGGAATTGTTTTGAGGCCTCGTAAGTCCAGTGCCTCCGGTATAATGCGAAAAAAAGGAAGGAAGGAAGGAAGGAAGGAAGGAAGGAAGGAAGGAAAATACAGAAGGAAAGAATGATTTAGCCATTATTACCTGTGGAAAGCCACTACCAGGAACTTCTGATTCAGAAATTTGAAATGCAAACATAAAAAGCACATCCACTGGTGATGCATTGTGTGTGTGTTTCCACTGTTTAAATTTATTATCCACCCCTTGCCCTAAGGTCCCAGGTTGGGTTACAACAACTTAAAATTAAGTGATTGCTCAGTCAGAATAACTATTTTAATACACACAGGCAGATTAGCAGGAGAGTGCCCACCCTGTAGAGTTCACAATTATCTTTTGCTTTTATATAGCTCTATTTCACATGATAAAAAGATTCCAAAAATAAATGGAAACAATGGAAACTGGTTAGGAATACTCACTGGGAAAGGAGGAGGGGTAGGAAGGCCTCTTCCCTGAAATGTAGACAGGCATAATTATATTTTGCTTTTATATACTTTTACCTCACACAATAAATGGATTCACAGCATGAATGGACACCATGCAAGATGATTAGGAATACACACTGGAAAAGGAGAAGGGGAAGGAAGGTCACCACCTCAAAATGTCAAAGTGTACCAGAATTTCTTGTTCGTATATTTTCTTGTCACGTAATAAACTAAAGGGATCCCCATATCCAGCATAGAGGGGTGAAGTTGCTTGTGCAAAATCATTGCCAATACCCACTGGCAAAGTTGTAGGAAAGTTTACTCCAGTCTGAATTATGGACCTGTTGGATTAATTCTCATGAATTTTCTTCATCTCCTATATTTTTTATGAAGGTGAACAGTGCATCTGAATTTTCATCAAGAGGCAATGCGTTTTTAGAGATAGTATTTCTTGAAAAAGAGAGCATTATAACTTAACATACAAAGTTCACTATCATGAGGAAATCTGAGGGAACCAAGTCAAACAAAGGCTCCTTCTGTAAATAGATCACACTGTATGATTCAGCTAGTTGCCAGTATTAGCTTGTGGAAGTCCATTTCCCGTGCTACCTATGAACTTGCCTTATAGTATACATTTTCTGATCACCAGTACAGGTAACCCAGTACTGTTTGCAGCAGCTCTCTAAGTTTTGAGGTCCTGCTGCCTAAATTCCTGTCCCAGTCATTGTCCCATCATCCCCAATGAGCAAGGCCAATGGTCGGGATTATGGAAGTCAGAGTCCAACACAAGCATTTCCAATGAGGAACCTGTTCTATGTCAGATGTTGTTGGACAATTCCCACTAGCCACAACCAGCATGGCTCATGCTCTGGGATAATGGGACTGAAAGCCCATCAACATCTGGAAGGCCACAAATTCCCCACTAATTGATGTTGCATTTGGAGACACACAAGCAAGCAAGCAAGCAAATAAACAAACAAACAAATAAACACACATACACACACACCCTATTACATTTCAGCAAAGCTCATTTAACTCTACCAGAACCAGTGTCTCCATTCAAGATTTGGTGGTTTGTAGATACCAAGTGGGATATGTCTAGAATTTTCATCAAGGTGCCAAGCATTGACCCGCATGCCTGCTTTGCATTATATAAACCCTAGTCTAATGTAAATAGAAAGAAACTCTCTACACAAAATTAATAGGGTATACTCACTCTGGGAGGTGCTACTACACCAATAATCTAAAACAGAAAGCAAGAAACATTTTTTTCCTCATCATATCAAATTCAAATGTTTTCTCTATTAACACTCTCTTCGTAGAAGTTGGTAAAAAAAATGTCAGGGGAAAGACTGCATAGTCAGCGGTATCCAATGCTCCTGTTCTGTCAGCACAAGGATTTATACTTGCACAGTGGAACTTCCCCCCCCCTCTTTTCCCGCTGTGTTCCCTCCATACCCTTCCCAAATCTGTTCCATTCAAGCCAGCCAACCCAAACCAATTAGGTACCGGTAGGAGAGGGGGGAAAGTTGCATTGTGCAGAATCCAAATGGAACCAGAGACTTAGCATTACTTTGGATGCAAGTCATGGTTTTGACATAAAGATCTATGCTACAGGAGTTTTTATGTTTGCATTATTCTGGAGGAGGGACTTAAGGAATTCAGAATCTGCATATTCCATTCAGTTGTGCAGGAGAATTTCACGTGGTCAGCTTTTTAAAGTGAACCAAAATTGATACTCACCTCCTGGACTAATACTCTGATCAGAGTATAACTATACTTTGGATTTTCCACTTCTCCAAATTTGGCAATACTATTCTCAGCTTCAAAAAAAATTCATTAAAGCTTGGGATAAAATGGGTAGTATTTCACTAAGTTTTGCTCACAGCAGACACAATGAAATTAATGAACATTATTAAGTTGGGTCCATTAATCTCAATGAGTCTACTTTGAGTATAACCTAGCTGAATACGGCCCCATGTGTTTGGAAATGTTTGCCCTGGGATAATACATATACTGAAATGCACAGCTTGTGACAAAATAAATAATTAAAAGGCCTTATACTTTGTTCCTCTAGAAACTTCAATGGAACTAGAATGCCTATTATCATTATTGCTATTCATGTTATTTCTATACCCCTTGATATTTTAAAGGAAAAAAAATTACATATTAAAAAAATTTAATATGTTGTGGTTTACAACATATTAAAACAAATAAAACAATCCAGAATAAAACATTGCCAAAGAAATCCAGATATAAAGTTCAAGGCAACATAAATTAACAGGAAACTAAAATATTAGCTTAAAGATTTCAGAACATTACAAATGAGGTCAGCTAGAGAATGTACATTTAATGTAGCAAGGTTAACAAAAAAAAAATCTGTTGTTTTAACCTGTTTTTACATTTATGTATTTTTTTAAATAAAAAAATTAATATATGCAGCTGTTTTGTGTGTGCATGTGTAACTGTTTTGTACATGTTTTTATATTGTAAATAACATTGAGATGCCTTATGGGAAGCAATTAATAAATGAAATAAATAAAAAGCACATTTAAGAAGCATGCTATTTTCATTTAAAATGACCTATGGGTCTCAAGGATGGGGCTTCTAAGGGCTGTTTGTGGGAGCATTTTTTATTTAAAAAGTAGAGAACTTGATCTCCAGTGACCAGGAAAAGGTTAGACCTACAAAGCAAGATCAATCAGTCAACATCCAAATGATTCACAATACTCACATTCACAAGGCCACACCCACTGCCAGTAGCCTAAAGTTAAAAGCAATTTGTTAGTCTATCATCATCACCATCATCATCATTTTGAAACTCTATCTTGCTTTCTTCACATTGGCATGCAAAGTCTGGCACCAGACACTAAGCCCAAACATTTGCATATCAAACCCTGCATTTCACTTTAACACAGCATATAAGAATACAGTGGTACCTCGGGTTAAGTACGCTTCAGGTTAAGAACTTCGCTAAGAACAGAAATCGTGCTCTGGCGGCGCAGCGGCAGCAGGAGGCCCCATTAGCTAAAGTGGTGCTTCAGGTTAAGAACGGACCTCCGGAACGAATTAAGTACTTAACCCGAGGTACCACTGTATAGGAATAATCCATACCCTTCAAATGTCCCACTATCCCCAGGGCATTCAAAGAATTACAGAAGCCAGCCTGGCTTCTGATTTGATCCTGGAATATCCCGTTTCCCCCCTCCAAGCTCATGGAGGAGGATGAGTCGGTGCTTACAGCCAGTACTGGCGCTTGCAGTGGTGCTGCACTCTTGCACAAGTCAGCTAGCTCCCGCGAAAGCACAGCACCCAAAGACGTACATCCCAATTTCCATCAGAGGAATGTTGGAGGGTATGAGAGTCCTGCTTTCCCAGGCCTAGTGCTCTCCAATTCCCATCAGCCCCCCAGCCGGAAAGGCCAATGGTCAGGGATGGTGGCAGCTGCAGTTCAACAGTCTCTACCCATTAAGCCAAAGCTCTCTCCTGTCATTGCTGCCCAGCAGCAGGTAGACAGTGGCATCTGTAGTGGCGGAAAGGGTGGCACAGGCAAAGTGATGTTGCTCATCTGGCTTCCTTATGCTGCATGTCACTTCTGCTTGCAGAGAGGTGGAAGAGGAAGGCAACAGGGAGCTGCACCCACTCAGGGCCGTCTTACCCATAGGGGTGCGGGGCACTCGGGCACCGGGCTCTCAGGGGTGCCAGGCTGAGAGTCTGGGGCCTGAGAGTTGAGTCCAAGGAAGAGCCGCCCGTCGGTCAGAGCACCGCGGCAGGCTCTTCTGCGCCACGAGTTCGAGGGCGACCGAGCCAGCGAGACGCTGAGGCGGGCTGCCAGCTCCGTCCTCCTGCATGCCTGGGACTGGACAGCCAGTGGGGGGGGGACGCCAAGCAGATATTTGCACCCTGGCGCCGCATATGCTTAAGACAGCCCTGCACCCACTGCTGCAGCTGTGCCATGCCAAGCTCCCCACAGCCATGTCTCTGCGCAAATGAACCACCCATTAACATTAGCTTCATCTTGCTGGGATTCAGCTTCATTTTCTAATCCCTCATCCAGTCCATTACTGAGCCCAAGCTTCATTGATAGCACTTCCACTGCCTCATCTGAAGCTAATGAAAAGGAGAATCAGAGCTGTGTGTCACCAGCCTACTGATGCTACCTTTCACCAAACCTTTGGATTATCTAGTTCCGTGGTTTCATGTACAGTAGATGTTAGTCATCATGAGAGACAGGATGAAAGCCTGTGGCAGCCTAAATACTACAGGGCCAACCAGTAGTTTTCCAGAATGGCTTTCTGGAAACAGACACCCAGGTATGAGTAGAAACACTAGATCATAATACCCCACCCCATATCCCAGACAGCTGGTGCAGAAGGTCAAATACTACTCACAGCCCCTGAGAGGTCTAGAAGAATTAGCAAGGTCCTTCTCCCAGTATGGATCTGTTAAGGTGTCCAAGGTTGTTTCGGTGCAAAACCCAAACAAAACAGTGTACAACAGAATGCAGAAAATGGAGGAAGAGCTTTCCACAGAAATATAATATGAAATACTTACCCCTGTAGTCTGGAATCTAGCAACACCAGCTGCCTAAAACAGAAAGCAAAAAGTCATTCTCTGAAGACGAATCAGAATTAGTGTTCATGTTCTATCTGCAGAAGGCTTGATTGCACACCAAGTTTTCAATACAATAACACAGACAGCAGTGGAATGCATAAATGATTCCGTGTTGCACATTTCATGCTCATCTGATTGAATTATGCAATAGTCTGTGCAGTGCAACTATCCCTTGTTTACACAGATAAAAGTCCTAAATATGCTGCATTCTTAGAACACTTTTCCTACAAAGGTCGCATAATAGTTTGCTGAATGCCCTGGCAGAGACAACAATAGTGGAGTGATTCAACAATTAGTGTGAATCCCTGTACAAAGAGCAAAACAACAATATATGAATCACTGTTTTGGCACTGTTGTCTCCACATGGACATTTCCGATATTGTAATAGGATTCTCTTATAATAGCCCACAGGTGTTGCTGAAGGAAGCACATTCTCTCATGCACTTGAAGAGAAAGATCATTGTGGCAGAAAGGTGTTGCATGGCTCCTTAGAAAGCAGAAATCTACTTACTGCAGTGCTTTCCTGAGGGCAAAGGAGAAAGAGGAGAAGAATGGTAACCACAATCTGGAGAGTCATCTTGGCTTCTCCTTGGAAGTCTGTAAACTCTCTGGGTGCCTTCAGCTGCTCTATTTATGGCGTGGCTCTTTCCAGAAATTGCAGCCCAGGTTGCTCAGTGTAATAGCTCCATTGTCAAGAGGACCAATCCCTTTTTGTCAATGAGGAAAGCATAACTTATCAGAAACCACCATCAAATAGAAAGCTGTTGTAGATCTCAAAGACAGGGACCAACGGGGTGGCAAACAATAATGCATTATTATTCAGCAACCAAGTATTAATCATCAGCTAAGCCAAGTTGCTCAGCTTGACCTTTTTCCAGGTATGTGCATTGAGGTAAGTGCATGGTCCATACACACAACATCCTCTCTTCGTAGTACAATCGAGGATTCTCTTGCAGAGATGAAAAGGCTTGGGAAGGTAAAACTGCAGGCAACTGTGCTGTGTCAGGAAACTAGAAATAAGCAGGCAAGAAGCAGAGTAAGCAATTGTAAATAGGGCCCCTTGATTAACTCTCCCTTAAGAAATTCTGAAGTGCCTAAGGGAAATGAGACCATGTGCAGGAAATGTCCACATCTTCCTTAAGGTTCCTAAGCCTGTTGTGACATGGCAATCCCTTGTCAAGCTCATGTCAAGTAAACAGTGTGAACGTAACTGATTGCCATAGCTTCTATGAGTGGTGGGGGTGATCTTTGGAGCCTAATTAATACTGTAGTGCCAAGTAGGAGTAACTAACAGTGGGAACTGAATCATTGGGTTGATTGTTTTGGGTCATTTGGCAGGTGGGTCATGGATGGGAAGAGGTGGACACCAATGGTAAGATCCCTGAACATCCTGGGGACAGGATGGGACTTTTCTGTGGTTGCTCCCCATTTATGGAATGTTCTCCCCAGGGAGGTTCCTCTGGCAGCTTCATTTAAGCTGCTTTTATGAAGGGTCAATACAGTCTAGGAATACGTGCGGAAATCAATCATTTGATATATGGTATAGATATTAAATGCGATGCACTTGGAATTGGTCTTTGTCATAGCAAGTCCCATGAGTCAAAAGAATTCCCTCCAGAGAGGTCATTGCAACTGGAAATGGCATTTCACTTCCTTGAGAGATTGAAGCAGCTGGAATTTTTTGTTCTTATTGGATAATCACCGCTATAAGCTTTGTAAACCGATTTAGGTGATTTGCTATATGTTTGCCGAAAGACTTGTGGGGAGTACTATGCACTCTCTAATGGTTTGGAAACTTCAGCTGGTGCAGACTTCAGTGGCCAGGTTGCTCACCGGGGCAAGATGGTTTACGCTTATTACACCAAACCTGATCAGACTGCACTGGGCCCAATTCAAAGTGCTGGTTTTGACCCATAAATCCATATAAAGGTACCTGGACCCTGAGACCATCCTCTGAGGCCCTTCTTCATGTGCCTCCTCCACAAGAGGGTGGCAACATGAGAACGTGCCTTTCCCCCATTTGTGGAATGTTCTCCCCAGGGAGGTTCAGCTGGCACCTTCATTATACCATACCCTCCAACGTTAATCCGATGAAACTAGGGACACCCAGTGCTATTTTTCCAGAAAAAGAAGTGCCGGAACTCACCATGAACCTTTGTTCTCTTATGATGGCAATGGTGCCCACTTAAGAGGTGCCAAAACTGAGTTCCAGTGAGTCCTGGCTAAAAAAAAAGCCATGGGGATGTCCTATTCCATACCCTCCCACATTTCTCTGATGAAAATAGGGACATCCTAAGGAAAAGCGAGACATTCTCGGATCAAATCAGAAACTGGGATGGATTCTGTGATTTCAGGACTGTCCCTGGCAAACTGGGACACTTGGAGGGTGTGTTATACACTTTTAGGCACCAGGCAAAAAACTTCCTCTTTAATCATGCCTTTGGTTGATTGACATCCAATGCCCTTTTAAATGTGTTGTGGAAGTGGAGATTATTGGGTAATTTTTGTTCCTATATTTATTATGTATTTTGTGTTTTTCATATTGCGATTTTATGTTGTGGACTGCCCTGAGATCTATGGGTATAGGGCGGGTGTAATAATATAGGACGGGTATAATAATAATAATAATAATAATAATAATAATAATAATAATAATTTACATGGGGTTTGCAAGTAAGATTTGTGCACAGAATAATGGAAATGTAATATTAACATATACAAAATGTGTCTCCTGATTTAGGTAAGCCACGGTTTGATTCTCCTCTGGATAGAATAGTCATGTCACACAAGAAACTGCTTTATACTGAGTCACACCACTGGCCCTATTTAGTTCACAATTGTTGAGACTGACTGGTAGCTTCTCTCCAGAATTTCAGACAGGGGTCTCTCTCAGCTCTACCTGGAAATGCAAAATGTATCAGGTTTTTAAGATTCAATGCCAGATTTCCATCCACTCTGTCACAAGACAATTCTGTCCCATTTTTTAGAATTAAAGACACACACACACCAATCACATTTAAACTGTACACATTTGTACACATGTTATATGTAATATTTGCATGCTTTTCACTGAGATTCCCCCTTAAATATTTTTGTATACATTTCCCCATAAAATATCTATTTTTGTTGCATGCGTTTTGAACCAAAACTATACCACAACAAAAGTACATAATCTGATGGGCATCTGTGCTGTCATCCACATATAAATCTAGGATTGGCAAATCAGATCAGTTTGCTTTAAAATGCAAGCAGAACACATTTCTCCTCCATCCCTATTTCTACCACATGACTTTGCTGAAGGAACAGAGCAGGCTTAAGTTGAGAATCCTCATACTTACAGATCTTCTCTTCTGTTTAACCTTAGTGAAATAAGAGAAGGCATGAGTTATGTCTGTGTATGTTGTCTTTTTCATAGGGGCTTCTAGACGATTGCAGGTTTGCAGCAGTGATTCAATTGCATGCTATCAAATTCAAGATGTGCAAAAAGGTGAACTTGGACTCTTCTGCAACAAATACACTTCCAATCAACATGCACTTCACAGAACTACAATTCCCACAGTTCCCTGAGAAGAGGGATTGACTGTTAAACCACTCTGCCAATTGCAGCTCTGTGAGAGGAATATGGTTTTAGGAATATGGAATATTGATATATTGTGACTATACAAACTCTGCTCATGCAATGGATAGGATATAACCTTCAAATTCTACATTCCAGTCATGAGTCTCATCCCAGCAGGTTTCAGTAATGCCTATTAGATCATCTTTGCCATCCGGCATTAAAAGCTCAAATTCATCTTGCTTGTTTCCTAGTGCCTTTTTCTTAAAAAATGTTTAGGGGTACTCTCATTTTCCTACTCATATTGAAATACTGCCCCTCAATGAGGCCAAACGTAGATTCACAAAATGTTTAGGGGTATCCGTAGCCCTGCATTCCCCCAGAAAAAAACACTGCTCTGTACATTAGGATAGAGGTAACTGAAACCATTAATCATTCCCTCCAGCTGCTTCCTTCTTGCAGTTGCCTGCCCTTTAACAGGTTTCTGCAGCACCACCTCAGTTTCCTGTGCATCACTGAAGGTATTGTCCCCAGTACCAGGTGTTCCTATGTAATATGTAATATTGACAATGCAAAATGATCAGCAATACTCACAAATTTGGCAGGAATAACCTAGAAAGTAGAATAGTGCAGTTAATTATTGCTCTTATTTTACATCACATAACTACACCACCATGGGCACAGACTGAACAACCATTGCTATTTACTGTGATTTGCCGTATCGTGAAGGTTCTCAGCACATTTCAGTGTAAAAAATAAAAAAATTAAAATCTTACTCCAGGAAGTAACAGTATAAAATTTCACACAGGGAAGGCAACAGAGGGAGCAGAGGAAGGTAGATGGTATGATAAAAGGAATGCTGATATGAGGCGAAAAGGTGCATTCTGTTCAGCTGCATGTTCTTAAGACTTGTGTTAATGGGGGATTTGTACCATGGGGCTGTGTCAAAGTCTCCACAGACAATGTGTATTTTGAGGAGCAATTTGAACTAATAGGAGAGGAAGGCAACAACAGGGAGACAGTCCATTCATCAGGGAAGCAAGTTGGGAAAGGGTAGAGTCACTGAACTGGGCAAGAGTCAGGCCTGGGCTGTGAGCATCAAACTGAAGTGAGCTATGAACTGGAAACTAGAATCCATGGGGCAAGTCACTACTCAAGACCACAAAGTAAGTCAGGACTAGGGATGGAGGAGAAATTCACTAGTGTTTGTATTTTCATGAGAAAGTTCCTAATCTGTACTTCTTGAACCAATGCAAAAGCCTTCATAGAATTCACACTCAAACGCTGATGAATTTTCAAGAGGTTTCCATCGCCTGCCCCAGATGGCAGCAGAAGTGAGTAGAAGTGAATTTAAAGTTGTTAAAAGGAAAACAGAGGGAAACCCACATTTGCACATTCATCCATCTCTAGGGAGGACCATAGGACCATAATAGGAGAAATAATCCAGAGATTTGCACCAGTGAGTGAACATTAGTAGACTGAAAATTACTTAATTTCATGATGCTGTTGCAGAACATGCTGGCTGTGGTGGCAACAATGCACCCCTCTGTACATAGACATTGCAAAAGATAAAATAAAAACATGACAAAATGCAGCCTGTGGGTGAGTGAAATTTAATTCACCACATCCATGTGACCTTAAAGCCCTTGTCTTTGATTGATGGGTGAAGGTCCACTACTGCAGGGATGGGGAATCAGTTGCTCTCCACGTGGTGTTGGATTACAGCTCCCATCATCCCTGACCATTGGCCATGCTGGCAGGGCTGATGGGATTTGGAGTCCAACAGCATCTGGGCAGCCACGGATCCCCCATTTCTATCCTACTATTCAAGTGTTGCTGAGTTAAAGAAGAACATGGATACAGTTGATAACCAAGGCTCTTAAGGGAGTCCAGAGCTTCCAGGGATACAAAAGGCTTCCTGCTGCCTGACATCAACCCTAAAGATGTGAGGGCGAGGAAGAACTGCATGACCTTGAAAGTAGGTTCTAAATGCTAGACCTTCCAGCTCATCTCTGGCACTGTGTATATTGCAAAGAAAAGGAAAATGCAGCAAGTCATGAAAAAGATCATATACTTACAGGAGATCTCTTGCTTCGAAGTTCCTTCAGATAAAAAAAGCAAAGCAAAGTGACAAGTTAATGGAATGACAAACAGATGGCCACTGTGGTTGGTTTTTTCGGTCCACAAAGATACGTAATTCATGAGGGCCCCCCCCCCATTTAAAATTGTGTTTCATTTGTAGTAAAATGGAATGTGTGAACATAATTATGGCATTGATTCCTAAATTATGTTAAATAGTAGGCAGAGATACTAATAATGTAGCATTTTTGCAGAGGCCCAACTGCAGCAGAATATAAACTGCACTAATTGTGATGAAGACAGGATAAAATGAAAAATTCTCCCTTCGTACATCTCCAGTTCACATCAAGGACTTCTTAATTCACAGCTCAGTCCACTGGCTAAAACGCTGCACTACATTATAGTGTTTATTCCTTGTGGGGGTTTACAATGAAAAGTGGGATATTGCCAGGTTATTTCTGAGAATCAGACAGGCCAAAATGGTTGCCTAACTGCGGAACAGCTTTATTGTAAAAAAGGGAAAGTCCAGAAGAAAAGTCACAAAAAGTTGACTGAATGCCCTGCCGGAGACCATAAGAGTGGTGTGATTTCACCATTTGCATGAATCCCTGTACAAACAACAAAACAAGAATATATGAATCACTGTTTAGGCACTGTTGTCTCCATATGGACATTTCCAATATTGTAATATGATTCTCTTATAACAGCCCTCAAGTGTTGCTGAAGGAAGCACATTCTGTCATATACTTGAAGAGAAAGATCATTGTGGCAGAAAGGTGTTGCATGGCTCCTTAGAAAGCAGAAATCTACTTACTGCAGTGCTTTCCTGAGGGCAAAGGAGAAAGAGGAGAAGAATGGTAACCACAATCTGGAGAGTCATCTTGGCTTCTCCTTGGAAGTCTGTAAACACTCTGGGTGCCTTCAGCTGCTCTATTTATGGCATGGCTCTTTCCAGAAATTGCAGCCCAGGTTGCTCAGTGTAATAGCTCCATTGTCAAGAGGACCAATCCCCTTTTGTCAATGAGGAAAGCATAACTTATCAGAAACCACCATCAAATAGAAAACTGTTGTAGATCTCAAAGACAGGGACCAACGGGGTGGCAAACAATAATGCATTATTATTCAGCAACCAAGTATTAATCATCAGCTAAGCCAAGTTGCTCAGCTTGACCTTTTTCCAGGTATGTGCATTGAGGTAAGTCCATGGTCCATACACACAACATCCCCTCTTCGTAGTACAATCGAAGATTCTCTTGCAGAGATGAAAAGGCTTGGGAAGGTAAAACTGCAGGCAACTGTGCTGTGTCAGGAAACTAGAAATAAGCAGGCAAGAAGCAGAGTAAGCAATTGTAAATAGGGTCCCTTGATTAACTCTCCCTTAAGAAATTCTGAAGTGCCTAAGGGAAATGAGACCATGTGCAGGAAATGTACAAATCTTCTTTAAGGTTCCTAAGCCTGTTGTGACATGGCAATCCCTTGTCAAGCTCATGTCAAGTAAACAGTATGAACATAGCTGATTGCCATAGCTTCTATGAGTGGTGGGGGTGACCTTTGGAGTCTAATTAATACTGTAGTGCCAAGTAGGAGTAACTAACAGTGGGAACTGAATCATTGGGTTGATTGGTTTGGGTCACTTGGCAGGTGGGTCATGGGTGGGAAGAGGTGGACACCAATGGTAAGAACCCTCAAACTTCCACCACTGGAGGCAGTAGTTTCTTAAAGGGTGCTGGCAGTCATTATGGAATACCTATTCCCCTCAGAAAGCAACAATTTTGAGTGGCTTTGCAGTCAAACCCTCTTCCCAGGAAACTCTGGAAAATGTAGCTCTGAGACGCGAGTAAGGGTCTCCTAATGACTCTTAGCACCCTTAACAAACCACAGCCCACAGGATTCTTTTGGGGAAGTAATGACTGTTTATAGTGGCATCATACTGTTTTAAATATACAGGGTGGATGGGGCCCAATTCACACAGCACAGCAAGGGAGGCTGGTCACTGTGTGTCAGGGACTGGCAGGATGCTGACATGTGTTTACACCGGGAAGGGGGGGGGTGTCACTGACCTCAGAGAGGTTAGTGATTTGTGGGCTACTGTAGCAGTTAGGGGGCAAGAGTTGAAGGCAGGGGAAGCTTCAGAGCTGAAAGGTGGTGCACAGGATGGGTCAAAAGAATAGGTGGAAGAGGCGGGTCAGGCAAGCGAAGGGCCTCATCTGATTTGACCCTGAGGTTCTATATCTTAGCCTGGTCCACCATAAAGAACCAGACAATACTGTATGAGAAAAAGCAGTATGTAACTTGCTTCAGTTGTTTGGTGAAAGGAGTGCCCTTTATGCCCAGGACAAGCATGTTAAGATAAGCATTGGAAGGTGACGTCCCAACTAAAGCCATTCAATAAAATACACTTCGTTGAAGCTGCTATTGTGAAGAATCAAAACATTCCAAAGCGTAGCCATTAATAGAGTTGCACTTCGAATTTGACTTCGTCATAGGGAGTCCAGAGAGTCGAAAGAATGCCCTCCAGGGAGCTCATTGCAACAGCTTACCTCCTTGAGAGATTCAAGCAGCTGGACATTGGTATTGTTATTGGATAATCACTGCTCTAAGCTTTGCAAACTGATTTTGGTTTTTTGTTATAAGTTTGCTGAAAGACTTGAGGGGAGTTAATATATTGCTCTCTAACCCATAGTGTTTTTAAATGGGGTTTACAAGTAAGATTTACAGAATAACGGAAATGTAATAATATTTCAAAAACAGGTCTCCTGATTTAGGCAATCCAGAGTTTGATTCTCCTCTGGATAGGATAGCCATGTAGGAATACAGGAAGCTGCCTTATACCAAGTCAAACCATTGATGCATTTTAGCACAATATTGTTAACACTGACTGGCAGCTTCTCTTCAGGATTTCAGACAACCGTCTCTCCCAGCCATCTCTGGAGGTTCCAGGGATAGCCCCTGGGAACTTCTGTATGCAAGGCAGCTGCCTGGTGCATGTTGCTTTGCATGCAACTCAGTCCATTGCGGGTGAGCCGTGCAGAATTAAGAACTGGTTGTAAATCAGAACATTTCTGGAACATTTGTATCCATGCATTTATTCATTTTTAGAAGGTTGGTGTGGTGGTGCTATACACAAAGCACAACAGAAAAGCTGCTAAATGCTGAAGGCTTACATGTAACTTCTGTACCCCAATTCCCAGGGAAAGGATTAGGGGTGAGGTTGTTTGGGTAAGGCTTCTCAGCACGTTTTCAGGACAGTAAGGGCACCAAGCAAGTGTTTGGCAGACTCCTAGCATCTCGTTTTGTGTTTTATAGACCATTTTGCTCATCCTGCTAACTCCATCAATTGCTGTGAAAGATGAAAGAAGTCTGGCAGCGGAAGAAGAAGAAGAAGAAGAAGAAGAAGAAGAAGAAGAAGAAGAAGAAGAAGAAGAAGAAGAAGAAGAAGAAGCAGAAGCCGCCTGGGGAGGAACAGCTAAGTGACCCCAAGGACCTGGAGATGCAAGCATGCTCATCTCCACACTCTCCAGCTCCTCCGCCCACCCCTGCATCTCATCCTCAACCCCTGCCAGCTGACACACTCTGCTTTCATGCCTTCCATGGGCCGCGGCCCGGATGCTGAGAACGAGCTGCAGCTCCGAGTCATCGGTTGCAAGCTCATCCGGGCCGCCAGATCCTGCTTCCTCACTCAATGTCTTTCTCGTGGCCTCTTCCTCTTGCCTGGTGGACTGTCGCGACCCGGCTAGACAGTGGTAGTCCGGGATCTGCCGGGCTCGCGCCATGCGGGCGCCAGGAAGGGGAACCAGGCAGCAGGCTAGGAAAGGGGGCGACAGCGGAGCCAGGCGCGCAGGGGTTAAACCGAACACGGCAAGACCTGAGCTCACCTAGGCATGCCCCGAGGGGTAAACAACCCCAGGCTGATGGCCCAACTCCAGGTGTGGAAGGCTTAGCGGGCAATCCCGGGAAGCCAGTGATAACGACCGCTAACGAGCCATCAGCGGCGGGCGCGGCGGAACTGTCAGCATCGCAATAACAATGTAAAAAGCACCCATGAATAGCGCAGGTAGACAGGAGCAGTTAACCCCTTTTGTCCAAGCTATCCTGGGTGGGGAAGAGGATTTCCCCCGGACCTTTAGGGCAGAAGGGAGGGGGGAATTGGGGGTCAACCAGCAAAATGTATTTAAGGGGAACTCTGAGATGGCCTCCTCAGAATCCTTACGGACTTTCCACGTTTCTCTGTGTGCTGTACAATAAACTTCAAGACTTTTTCCGCTGACTTCTTGGAGTGGCGTGCGTTCTTGACAGCTAGCTACAGTTACCATCGGGGACACGACATGGACTCAACTAGCTGCCCCACTTGCTCCCCTCAGCGTCCACCTCCTCCTCCACCAACTTGTCAGCCAGGGTGAGGCTGCAGAAGCTGGGGCAGCTGGTGGTGGACAGAACACAGTGCAGCGGGAGCATCCTGAGCTTGGAGGCACTGCTGGACCTCCTGGTCAGCCTCCATGACTCACTGCTCAGGAGGGACAGGCTTGTCTCAAACTTCCTCAAGTGGGAATTTAACTTCTGATTATCAAGAGTGAGGGGGACAAGTTCTTTGTCAACAATGCCTGGGCAGACTACCCAGAGTCAATGCCCACCTTACCATTGGCAGTAGGCTCAGAGCCCCACTGTCTCCACCATGGTCCACTGCCAAGGAACCCCAGCAGGAACAGCATCTGGCTGAGCTGGCATAACAATGGGCAGCATCTGTGTTTTATGTGTATTTTAATGAACTGACTAGAGTGAAATATTGTGAGTCATGGGGGCATATAGTGTCTGTGTATAACCTTAACAGTGCTTTGGTTATTTTTTAAGTTGCTATTCTGTTGTCAATATTGTTTTATAGATTGTAAATGCTGTATTGATTTGTTAATCATATGACTTTTACTGTATTTGCAATGTTTAGCCTATGTTTTTAGTTGCTGCTTTCTTAATAGCATTTTATAGGTTGCAATTGTTTTATTGATGATTGGTTAATTGTTTTATATTATTTATGCTGTACTGTATTTGTAATGTTCTTTTATGTTTTATTATGTTATTGTTATTTATTATTTGTAAGGCACTTTGGGATTCATTTGAATGAAAAGCAGCATAGAAATACAACAAAGCAAATCATTCAAATTGGTTTTTTCCTGGCCTGTGGTATGCACCTTTGGTTGAGTGGGCATATGATGGAATTTCCATAATTTCAGGAAAAGGAAGCTGTTTCTACACCAAGGAAGTTAACCACATAATCCTAACTAAGGTTGGCCCAGCCCCTTCCACCAGTTCCACCCATTTCCTCCCCTAATTTTCCTTCTGACCACTAGTTTCTCCACCTATTCCCATAACAACTGCTTATATGCACCTCCAGCTTGGACCAACTTGCATTGCTTCCACCACAAATTAAAGAGAGGCAGGCCTGTGCAGAAGGAGAGAGCAGCCTGGTACACTTTTCCTGGGCCTCAGAAGACTAAGCCGGCTACGGGGCCCCACCAGGGACCGGCTGCTTTTTGGTTTGAGTTTATAACTTTATTCCAACAAGATTCCCAACCTGGGAATCGAACTGCAGGATGAAGTCATTGTGTGCTCTGATTCCTGAACAGGTTTGCAGAAAATTCCTGAACAGGTGGAGTCCTGTGATTTTACTACCTCGTAGTGAAGATGGGCCACTCTATAGCGAGCCACTGCCTAGTTCAGGCATAGGCAAACTCGGCCCTCCAGATGTTTTGGGACTACAACTCCCATGATCCCTAGCTAACAGGACCAGTGGTCAGGGATGATGGGAGTTGCAGTCCCAAAACATCTGGAGGGCCGAGTTTGCCTATGCCTGGCCTAGTTGCCATCAGCCCTGTATTTACTGAATTCATGTATCACAAAAGCAAACATATGTGGTGACACGTGTGACATGTGAGTGGATCTTGTTTCAGCAATAATGAACGCTATGATTTCTTAGTTGGACCGTTAATAAAAAGCAAGCAAACCATTTCAGTGCCACTGCAATTTTCTTTTATTTTTGCAAAGCGGTTGCCATCCTCCAGGTGGGTAGTGGGGCGTTTTTTAGTGCCCTCAGTCCTCTATTACAAAATCAGTTACAGAAATTATCTAAAGTGTACTAAGTATGATTAGTGATTCTCTGGTTTCACTTGATTGGCTTTGGAGTGGCAATGTGGAATGCACAGGAGCAAGATGTCAACGTCAATCTGGTCCAGGAGCGTAGCCATGTTCAGTCCGTAATACACCTGGAAATAATAAAGTAAAATCATATAAATTAATCTAGTGATGACAATCTTATTCTAAAGGGAATTGAGGGACAACCTACCAATGTTCCTGAACCCAATCCCCATCTTTCCTAGCCAGCATAGCCAATGGTCAACAATGATGGGAGTTAGCATCCAACAATATCTGGAGAGCATCATTTCTGAGTGGTATCACCACAGGACCAACTTTAACTCTCCAGCTTATCATCAGAGTTGAGTACGTTATCTAGTCAGCAGAGCTGAAGTTTTATTAGTAGGGTCTTGATCTTATTTTGTATGATGGAGTATATATGTTATACTGTGGATTCGAGTGAAAGCATATTCAGCGGTGACAGGGTACCCATCCCACCCCCTAATGTGATAGCTTCTCTACAGACCAGAAAATATTTCACACATAGGAGGCTCTCAGAGAAAGGTAATCCTTTCCCCTGAAGTATTTCAGTCCCACCAGGATATTACTAATGACACAGATGAACCATATGTAGACTATGTACATAGAAATACTTACAATTCTTTACTGCTCAGGTAGATTGTTGTTGAAAAAGAAGCAAAAGACACAAGTTAATTCTCTGTTTCCTTAGGGCACTAAGTAAGACACTACAGGTCACTAAATGACTAGCAAACAGGCATTTCATTGAAAGGAATGAGAGGCTACCCAGCACAAAGATTTGTTTATCACTGAGAAATATATATTTTACTCATAGAAGAATGACTGAAATTAATGGACATGACTAACTTAGGTCATTAATTTCAATGGGTCTCCTCTGAGTAAAAAGACCAAGGAAGGCAACCATTTCCGCACTGAGGCAGGCTTTTGTAGGCTCATAGCTACTGTAAAATGTTTCTTACGATTATTTATTTTTATATATTTGTTATACTCTGCCCTTAATCAGAAGATCTCATAGTGGTTCACAAGATGTAAATACAAGATAAAAATGCAAATAATGAGGCACCATTCTGAGGGTGACCATGTTTGCATTTTCTGCACATTTGTCTGTTTCCCATTCTAGGCTTGTGGTAGAAAACTCAGCCACGTAAGATATCAGAAGGCTAAATGGATTCTTGAATACCACTCCTTTCCCCAACTGTGTCTCCCTTTCCCCCAGGGGGTAAGATTTGTATTTCATGCTCAGTGCCCCACATGAAATGCAGCACTAGGGGGTGGGAATGGGGTTAACAACTTTATGCAGAGGCTCAACCTGTTGCTGCTCTCCATTTCCATAGTACTTCTATTACTCAGACTGCACTGTCACTAGGACCACAAGCAAAGATTACACACAAATGCAACAGAAGCTACTGGGTATCATCTAGTTAAATAATAGTAATAATGCCCCTCTCATTGTAAACCAGAATATTGCTCATTTAAAAGTATTAGCAATACTCACAACTGCACCAGCAACACCCTGAAATATAGAAGTGTGTAGTTAGTCTTTCCTCAGCAACTCAAGCAATCATTACTGAGGTGTATAAGGGAGAGGACATCAACATCCAATAGGCAGCATTGCCCCTTATTTCCATATGCTGCATTGCACGTCAAGACCCTGAGCCTTCCCCCATTTCTTGGATAATAAAACACATGGACACCAGTATTTTAGGTTAATAATAAAGGCCACAACTTTATTGGTTACAGAATGTGAGTGGTATTGGCTTAGGCATTGGAATTGCACCAACTATATCTGACTCCTGCCCAACATGCAGGTAGTCCAGTAAGGGTCAACCACCAGGAGGGGGAGCCCTGTTGATGTACTGAGGCAGGAACCAAGATGGAGAACAACCCAGCCATGCTTAAATGCTGTAAGCCACAACTCCGGCCAACTGGATTGGTCGGTCGGGTTGTGACGTGGCCGGGACTCCCCCATGATGCGGGGACACTACCACGCCCCCGCTGAACACGGTGAGAACATAGGGCCTGCCCGCAACCCCGCCCCCCCAGGGAAGGGGAGTGGCCTGCTAAGATCCCAAGAGACACCTGAAACTCTGGGGGGAACTGTGAGTAACCCTGTTGCTTAAGTACCAAACACTTCAAGATAGTATTTCTGGAAATGTGGACCAAATCTAATACACACCATGATCTAACACTACTACGAAGAAAAGAGATAATTCAGCTGCAAAGGGTTCCTTCTATAGTAGGCTGCTTACAACGGGAGAATCAATTGATTGTCATATTCTTCTCTGGCTGAGATCATATTCTGACGCAGAGAAGAACTTTCTCCTTGCCTCCCTCCCACCTTCTCACTACAGACTATATAATAAATACACAAAAGTTCCACAATACTCACGCTCAGTAGGTTGCCCAAATCAAGTCCCTAAATTGAAAAACAAATTGAACTTATTAGGCTTTCAGGTGCCCTACTTTACAGATGACAGTCTTTGAAAATAGATAACTGTCAACAGACAGTCTTCAATTAAAATGTGTTCTTCTGAGGGGATGCCTGGTCCAAGTCCAGATCTTTCCCAAAAATCCTTGTGTGTTTTCCTTTTCAGGACAATAGTATTTTGACACAAATTAAAAGAGGATGCCAAGGAAATCAGTTTCCCAAAGCAAAAGGACAGGAACACAATCCAGTCTGTGGTTACACAGTAAGACAATTTTCGACCCTGGACTGACTGGCCTTATGGGGGCACTGGGGCAGGAAGACCTCTGAATCTCAGGAGGAAACTCACTTTGGTCTACAGAAAAGACCTGGCTCTGGTTTGCATCTCTAACTGTGTTGTTGTTGGTGAGTGTGAAAGAAAGGGCCATTTTGGTGGTTATGCCCAGTCTTTGTTTCAATGTACATTACAGGAAGAGATAAGTTACTATGTCTTCCATGTTTCTTATTGCTGCTGTTGTTTTGGGGTTTTGTTTCATAAGCTTCCTTTGATTCACGGATTCTTGCTTTTATTCTGACTGTTAGCAATACTAAGGGACCTATTCTTAGAATGGATATGTGAGATATGAACATTTTAATACAACTCAAATTACATGAGGTTCAAGAGATAGAGAACTAGGAGAATTCAGATACTCCAGTTATTCATGTGGCATTCACACCCCAATGTTCACAAAAGCTTTACACCAACAGGAAACCCAAGACTTGTCATATGAAGTGACAATATACAGTAGATCTGCAATTCACATGGGCGTCATGTTTACATACAAAGGCAAAACCATGCAAAGTGAGGAAGGCCCCATGGAACCACTCTCTCAAGGCCTGCTACTACCTTGCCAGACTCTGGGAAGGTTGTGTGTGACCTCTGGAAGGCTGTGGGAGGCTCCTGAGAGATATGAAGGGATGTCAATCCAAGTCCAGTTACATATTACACTTTGCTTGGAGAGACCTACAGTAAGACACCCCAGCTTTTATTTCCTTAATGTCAGCAATGAATGTAGGGGAGCAGCAAATGATAATCAAATGCTCTTCACAAATTCCTACCCTTAAGATAGGGTAATCATATTAACTCTGTCCGTTCTTCCCTGACTTGGATCATATTTTGAAAAGGAGAAGAACTAAACGGAAATAACAAGTTGAACTTCCTATGTTTTTGTGCTAATTTATATAATTCTCTGCTTGGGTTTCAAAACTTGGTGAGTCACAATGCCTGCCTGTAACAAATGGCAAACATTATAGCCCAATGAGTTCTTCCCTTGCTGGGATCATCCTCTGACCACCTCCTTCCTTCCCTTCCTGCCTTCCATTTTCACACTGCATACAATGCAATAATCATACAAAGGCTTCACAATACTCACGTTCAATGCACCTTGCACTTTCTACAGTGAAAAACAAATTAAACTTGTTAGTCTTTCATGTTGTTTGCGCCCCTTATAATCTGCAACACCTGACAGAGCACAGTTGTTTGTTCTGAAGAACCATCAGTACACAGTCCACTATGTAAAAGTGTCCTCTGAGAGAATATGTGGCCAAACTCCAGTTTAAGGATACAGTAATGTAAGAAAGGAGACCTGCAGGGCACAGCAGATCATATCTAAAATACAATCTTTAAGAGTTCCTGGCTTTGGAAAGGGCAAGCATTTTAGCTCCATTAATTCTTCCTTGGTTGAGGTTATATATTGTGACAGAGAATAACTTTTCCCTTCCTCCCCATAATCCTTCCACTTTCCCACTACAAACCATATAGGAAATGGGGGGGGGGGACAATACTCACTGCCAAGGCTCCATTCACATCAACACCCTAAATTGAAAAGCAGATTGAACTGATTAGCAAATGGTATGGGAGATCCAGTCACAGACACAATACGTAACACATAGTTGGATCAATACACATCAAGTACTACCAAAAATTCTTTCAAAGCCTTTTTAAAAGCCTGACTAGCTTTTCAGATATGAGGTCTTGTTTATTCTGTCATATTTTACTCCAAGAAGACCCATTTATCCTAAATAGAACCCCATAAGGTAGATATGTATGTACAATTTTTTTTAATGTGATCCCATTGAGATCCCAAGATGTAATTAAATTGAAACTCTAAAGTAAGTACATCATACGACATATCATATAAAAACCCATGGCATTCTGAAGAGATTGGTGTTTTTAGTTTTGATGTATCTCAATTCTGGACTGAGTTTTTAGGGTGTTTATGTAGTTTGGCAAGGCCAAAATTGTCATCTTTTTGAAATTCAAATCCTCATAACTCACAAATGGGATGAGATGAAAAATTTAAAAAATAGATTTAAATTTAGTTTTGATCATTCAACAAAGTGTACAAAATATTAACAAAATTGGATGACATGAAAAAGTAAAAAAGTTGGATGACTAAAAAGCTTAAAAAGTTGGATCACTTGACATGGAATGACCCTGTTTCATCCTCAGGGATTCCCACTTTTCATGTGGGAAAGATCAGAATATACAGGCAAATGGATCTGAAGGTGGTCTCATATGTCTTCATTTTAGCCCATCTCCTTTCCTGGGTAATTCCATGCCTTCCCAAAAGGAGGGTCCCTCTCTAACTGCCAGGCTGATAAAATTGGTGTAAAGTTCACTCTCCTTTTCCATTAGGATTAGAACAGCAATAACAGAGTAAACAGTTCAACTTGCAATAATAGCGGAGTTGGAGCATACAAAGAAAATGTGAAAATATTTTCATGATATTGCTTGGAACTTCAGCTATACTGTTGCCAGCCAACTCCTGCTTTCCTAAAAAGCCTCTCTTAAAAGCCTACATTCTTATTTTCAGGATAAAACTATTTTCTGAACAAAAGAGGTTGCCAAAGAAATCAGCTTCCCAAAACAAAGACATATAGACAGAGGCTAGGCTGCCGGGATTTAGCAAGGCAATTTTAGACCCTGGATGGACCTAGAATTGCATTTTGCAGGGGGAGGTTCCAACAAAACAGACCATATAGGAAATAGACAAAAATTTCAAAATACTCACTTGCAGTGCCTCAAGCACCTGAGGATCCTAAATTGAAAAGCAAATGGAATTACTTGGGCTTTTATGTACTCTTAACACAATGTCAGGTCCCCAACTATACAGAGGACAGTCATCTACTTTGAAGGGTTGTCAGCTATTTAAAAGTGCTCTCTATATGAAGGGAGATCAATCCAAGTCCAGTTACATATGAAACACTGCTTGGGGAGATCTACAATGAGACACCCCAGCTTTCACTTCCTTAATGGCAGCAATGAATGTAGGGGGGCAGCAAATGATGATCAAATGCTTTGACAAATGCCTAGCTTTAAGAAAGGGCAATCATATTCGCTCTGTCTGTTCTTCCCTGACTCGGATTCTTTTTTTTGGGGGGGGGGGAACCTACTCTTTTCTTCCCCGCCTTCCTACCACTTTCCCATTATGGACTAGGTAGACAAAACAATGGTTCACAATGCAAACATTCACTTTATCAACAGCACCCTAAATGGAAATAAATGGAACTTTCTCACTAAAAACCAAATAATATAATATAATATAATATAATATAATATAATATAAGCATAGAAAGGTTTCACAATACTCACATTCAACATTTCTTTCGTAACCTACAGTGAAAACAAATTGAACATATTAGGCTTTCATGTTCTTTGCATGACATATATTTTGCAATACTTGACACAGGACAATTGTCTATTCTGAAGAGCTATCAGCACCCAGTCCACTGTGTAAAAGTGTCCTCTGCTTGAGAGAATGTTTGGCTGAAGCCCAGGATTTTAGCCAATTTCCTTTCTTGAATTATTCCATACCTTCTGGAAAAGAGGGCTGGCAAATAATATTAGTTGCCAGCCAAATGGCAAACAATATGGCCTAATGAGTTCTTCCATGGCTTGGGTCATCCTCTGAGTCACAGAAGAGTTCCTCCTTCCTTCACCCCCTACCTCCCATTTTACAGCAACAAACCATATAGTAAACACATAGAGGTTTCGCAATACTCACTTGCAACTTCTCTCCCACATTAAGGCTCTAAATGGAAAAGCAAATTGAATTTATTAGGTATTAGTGTCTGGCCAAAGTTCAGTATTTAAGGATACAGAAAGGTAAAAAATGAGACCTGCAGGGGGCAGCAGATTATATCTGAATGCCTAAAAAAAATCCTGGCTTTAGGAAAGGGCAAGCATTTTAGCTGTGAATTCTTCCCAGGCTGAGGTTATATATTGTGACAGAGTATAACTTTTCCTACCCCCCCCCCCATCTTCCTTCCACTTTCCCACTAGAAATCATATAGGAAACACACTCAAGGATCACAATACATTAATTGGCTGCATTCACATCAAGACCCTAAACTGAAAAGCAAATCGAACTGATTAGCACATGGTATGGTGGGAGATCCAGTCCCAGGTATGCCACCTAACACATAGTTTCATCCTCAAGCAGGGATTCTCCCATTTCATGTAGCAAAGATCAGAATATAAAGGCAAACCAACGGAAACTGATTCAGTCTCACGTGTTGTACAGCTGCCTTCATTTTAGCCAATTTCCTTTCGTGAATTATTCCGTATCTTCCCAAAAGGAGGGACCCTCTCTAACAGTCAGGCTGATATATTTGGTGTGGAATTCCGTCTCCTATTCATTAAGGTTAGAAGAGCAGATAAAGGAGAGAAGACTGTCCAACTTGAAAAGACAAAGTAATAGTGGAGATGGGGCATACATGGAAAATTTTTTTGCTCATCCTGCTAACTCCATCAATTGCTGTGAAAGATGAAAGAAGTCTGGCAGCGGAAGAAGAAGAAGAAGAAGAAGAAGAAGAAGAAGAAGAAGAAGAAGAAGAAGAAGCCGCCTGGGGAGGAACAGCTAAGTGACCCCAAGGACCTGGAGATGCAAGCATGCTCATCTCCACACTCTCCAGCTCCTCCGCCCACCCCTGCATCTCATCCTCAACCCCTGCCAGCTGACACACTCTGCTTTCATGCCTTCCATGGGCCGCGGCCCGGATGCTGAGAACGAGCTGCAGCTCCGAGTCATCGGTTGCAAGCTCATCCGGGCCGCCAGATCCTGCTTCCTCACTCAATGTCTTTCTCGTGGCCTCTTCCTCTTGCCTGGTGGACTGTCGCGACCCGGCTAGACAGTGGTAGTCCGGGATCTGCCGGGCTCGCGCCATGCGGGCGCCAGGAAGGGGAACCAGGCAGCAGGCTAGGAAAGGGGGCGACAGCGGAGCCAGGCGCGCAGGGGTTAAACCGAACACGGCAAGACCTGAGCTCACCTAGGCATGCCCCGAGGGGTAAACAACCCCAGGCTGATGGCCCAACTCCAGGTGTGGAAGGCTTAGCGGGCAATCCCGGGAAGCCAGTGATAACGACCGCTAACGAGCCATCAGCGGCGGGCGCGGCGGAACTGTCAGCATCGCAATAACAATGTAAAAAGCACCCATGAATAGCGCAGGTAGACAGGAGCAGTTAACCCCTTTTGTCCAAGCTATCCTGGGTGGGGAAGAGGATTTCCCCCGGACCTTTAGGGCAGAAGGGAGGGGGGAATTGGGGGTCAACCAGCAAAATGTATTTAAGGGGAACTCTGAGATGGCCTCCTCAGAATCCTTACGGACTTTCCACGTTTCTCTGTGTGCTGTACAATAAACTTCAAGACTTTTTCCGCTGACTTCTTGGAGTGGCGTGCGTTCTTGACAGCTAGCTACAGTTACCATCGGGGACACGACATGGACTCAACTAGCTGCCCCACTTGCTCCCCTCAGCGTCCACCTCCTCCTCCACCAACTTGTCAGCCAGGGTGAGGCTGCAGAAGCTGGGGCAGCTGGTGGTGGACAGAACACAGTGCAGCGGGAGCATCCTGAGCTTGGAGGCACTGCTGGACCTCCTGGTCAGCCTCCATGACTCACTGCTCAGGAGGGACAGGCTTGTCTCAAACTTCCTCAAGTGGGAATTTAACTTCTGATTATCAAGAGTGAGGGGGACAAGTTCTTTGTCAACAATGCCTGGGCAGACTACCCAGAGTCAATGCCCACCTTACCATTGGCAGTAGGCTCAGAGCCCCACTGTCTCCACCATGGTCCACTGCCAAGGAACCCCAGCAGGAACAGCATCTGGCTGAGCTGGCATAACAATGGGCAGCATCTGTGTTTTATGTGTATTTTAATGAACTGACTAGAGTGAAATATTGTGAGTCATGGGGGCATATAGTGTCTGTGTATAACCTTAACAGTGCTTTGGTTATTTTTTAAGTTGCTATTCTGTTGTCAATATTGTTTTATAGATTGTAAATGCTGTATTGATTTGTTAATCATATGACTTTTACTGTATTTGCAATGTTTAGCCTATGTTTTTAGTTGCTGCTTTCTTAATAGCATTTTATAGGTTGCAATTGTTTTATTGATGATTGGTTAATTGTTTTATATTATTTATGCTGTACTGTATTTGTAATGTTCTTTTATGTTTTATTATGCTATTGTTATTTATTATTTGTAAGGCACTTTGTGATTCATTTTAATGAAAAGCAGCATAGAAATACAACAAAGCAAATCATTCAAATTGGTTTTTTCCTGGCCTGTGGTATGCACCTTTGGTTGAGTGGGCATATGATGGAATTTCCATAATTTCAGGAAAAGGAAGCTGTTTCTACACCAAGGAAGTTAACCACATAATCCTAACTAAGGTTGGCCCAGCCCCTTCCACCAGTTCCACCCATTTCCTCCCCTAATTTTCCTTCTGACCACTAGTTTCTCCACCTATTCCCATAACAACTGCTTATATGCACCTCCAGCTTGGACCAACTTGCATTGCTTCCACCACAAATTAAAGAGAGGCAGGCCTGTGCAGAAGGAGAGAGCAGCCTGGTACACTTTTCCTGGGCCTCAGAAGACTAAGCCGGCTACGGGGCCCCACCAGGGACCGGCTGCTTTTTGGTTTGAGTTTATAACTTTATTCCAACAAGATTCCCAACCTGGGAATCGAACTGCAGGATGAAGTCATTGTGTGCTCTGATTCCTGAACAGGTTTGCAGAAAATTCCTGAACAGGTGGAGTCCTGTGATTTTACTACCTCGTAGTGAAGATGGGCCACTCTATAGCGAGCCACTGCCTAGTTCAGGCATAGGCAAACTCGGCCCTCCAGATGTTTTGGGACTACAACTCCCATGATCCCTAGCTAACAGGACCAGTGGTCAGGGATGATGGGAGTTGCAGTCCCAAAACATCTGGAGGGCCGAGTTTGCCTATGCCTGGCCTAGTTGCCATCAGCCCTGTATTTACTGAATTCATGTATCACAAAAGCAAACATATGTGGTGACACGTGTGACATGTGAGTGGATCTTGTTTCAGCAATAATGAACGCTATGATTTCTTAGTTGGACCGTTAATAAAAAGCAAGCAAACCATTTCAGTGCCACTGCAATTTTCTTTTATTTTTGCAAAGCGGTTGCCATCCTCCAGGTGGGTAGTGGGGCGTTTTTTAGTGCCCTCAGTCCTCTATTACAAAATCAGTTACAGAAATTATCTAAAGTGTACTAAGTATGATTAGTGATTCTCTGGTTTCACTTGATTGGCTTTGGAGTGGCAATGTGGAATGCGCAGGAGCAAGATGTCGACGTCAAGCTGGTCCAGGAGCGTAGCCATGTTCAGTCCGTAATACACCTGGAAATAATAAAGTAAATCATATAAATTAATCTAGTGATGACAATCTTATTCTAAAGGGAATCGAGGGACAACCTACCAATGTTCCTGAACCCAATCCCCATCTTTCCTAGCCAGCATAGCCAATGGTCAACAATGATGGGAGTTAGCATCCAACAATATCTGGAGAGCATCATTTCTGAGTGGTATCACCACAGGACCAACTTTAACTCTCCAGCTTATCATCAGAGTTGAGTACGTTATCTAGTCAGCAGAGCTGAAGTTTTATTAGTAGGGTCTTGATCTTATTTTGTATGATGGAGTATATATGTTATACTGTGGATTCGAGTCAAAGCATATTCAGCGGTGACAGGGTACCCATCCCACCCCCTAATGTGATAGCTTCTCTACAGACCAGAAAATATTTCACACATAGGAGGCTCTCAGAGAAAGGTAATCCTTTCCCCTGAAGTATTTCAGTCCCACCAGGATATTACTAATGACACAGATGAACCATATGTAGACTATGTACATAGAAATACTTACAATTCTTTACTGCTCAGGTAAATTGTTGTTGAAAAAGAAGCAAAAGACACAAATTAATTCTCTGTTTCCTTAGGGCACTAAGTAAGACACTACATGACTAGCAAACTAAATGACTAGCAAACAGGCATTTCATTGAAAGGAATGAGAGGCTACCCAGCACAAAGATTTGCTTATCACTGAGAAATATATATTTTACTCATAGAAGAATGACGGAAATTAATGGACATGACTAACTTAGGTCATTAATTTCAATGGGTCTCCTCTGAGTAAAAAGACCAAGGAAGGCAACCATTTCCGCACTGAGGCAGGCTTTTGTAGGCTCATAGCTACTGTAAAAGGTTTCTTACGATTATTTATTTTTTATATATTTGTTATACTCTGCCCTTAATCAGAAGATCTCATAGTGGTTCACAAGATGTAAATACAAGATAAAAATGCAAATAATGAGGCACCATTCTGAGGGTGACCATGTTTGCATTTTCTGCACATTTGTCTGTTTCCCATTCTAGGCTTGTGGTAGAAAACTCAGCCACATAAGATATCAGAAGGCTAAATGGATTCTTGAATACCACTCCTTTCCCCAACTGTGTCTCCCTTTCCCCCAGGGGGTGAGATTTGTATTTCATGCTCAGTGCCCCACATGAAATGCAGCACTAGGGGGTGGGAATGGGGTTAACAACTTTATGCAGAGGCTCAACCTGTTGCTGCTCTCCATTTCCATAGTACTTCTATTACTCAGACTGCACTGTCACTAGGACCACAAGCAAAGATTACACACAAATGCAACAGAAGCTACTGGGTATCATCTAGTTAAATAATAGTAATAATGCCCCTCTCATTGTAAACCAGAATATTGCTCATTTAAAAGTATTAGCAATACTCACAACTGCACCAGCAACACCCTGAAATATAGAAGTGTGTAGTTAGTCTTTCCTCAGCAACTCAAGCAATCATCACTGAGGTGTATAAGGGAGAGGACATCAACATCCAATAGGCAGCATTGCCCCTTATTTCCATATGCTGCATTGCACATGGACACCAGTATTTTAGGTTAATAATAAAGGCCACAACTTTATGGGTTACAGAATGTGAGTGGTATTGGCTTAGGCATTGGAATTGCACCAACTATATCTGACTCCTGCCCAACATGCAGGTAGTCCAGTAAGGGTCAACCACCAGGAGGGGGAGCCCTGTTGATGTACTGAGGCAGGAACCAAGATGGAGAACAACCCAGCCATGCTTAAATGCTGTAAGCCACGACTCCGGCCAACTGGATTGGTTGGTCGGGTTGTGACGTGGCTGGGACTCCCCCATAATGTGGGGACACTACCACGCCCCCGCTGAACACGGTGAGAACATAGGGCCTGCCCGCAACCCCGCCCCCCAGGGAAGGGGAGTGGCCTGCTAAGATCCCAAGAGACACCTGAAACTCTGGGGGGAACTGTGAGTAACCCTGTTGCTTAAGTACCAAACACTTCAAGATAGTATTTCTGGAAATGTGGACCAAATCTAATACACACCATGATCTAACACTACTACGAAGAAAAGAGATAATTCAGCTGCAAAGGGTTCCTTCTATAGTAGGCTGCTTACAACGGGAGAATCAATTGATTGTCATATTCTTCTCTGGCTGAGATCATATTCTGACGCAGAGAAGAACTTTCTCCTTGCCTCCCTCCCACCTTCTCACTACAGACTATATAATAAATACACAAAAGTTCCACAATACTCACGCTCAGTAGGTTGCCCAAATCAAGTCCCTAAATTGAAAAACAAATTGAACTTATTAGGCTTTCAGGTGCCCTACTTTACAGATGACAGTCTTTGAAAATAGATAACTGTCAACAGACAGTCTTCAATTAAAATGTGTTCTTCTGAGGGGATGCCTGGTCCAAGTCCAGATCTTTCCCAAAAATCCTTGTGTGTTTTCCTTTTCAGGACAATAGTATTTTGACACAAATTAAAAGAGGATGCCAAGGAAATCAGTTTCCCAAAGCAAAAGGACAGGAACACAATCCAGTCTGTGGTTACACAGTAAGACAATTTTAGACCCTGGACTGACTGGCCTTATGGGGGCACTGGGGCAGAAAGACATCTGAATCTCAGGAGGAAACTCACTTTGGTCTACAGAAAAGACCTGGCTCTGGTTTGCATCTCTAACTGTGTTGTTGTTGGTGAGTGTGAAAGAAAGGGCCATTTTGGTGGTTATGCCCAGTCTTTGTTTCAATGTACATTACAGGAAGAGATAAGTTACTATGTCTTCCACATTTCTTATTGCTGCTGTTGTTTTGGGGTTTTGTTTCATAAGCTTCCTTTGATTCACGGATTCTTGCTTTTATTCTGACTGTTAGCAATACTAAGGGACCTATTCTTAGAATGGATATGTGAGATATGAACATTTTAATACAACTCAAATTACATGAGGTTCAAGAGATAGAGCACTAAGAGAATTCAGATACTCCCAGTTATTCATGTGGCATTCACAGCCCAATGTTCACAAAAGCTTTACACCAACAGGAAACCCAAGACTTGTCATATGAAGCGACCATATACAGTTGATCTGCAATTCACATGGGCATCATGTTTCGGGGGTTTACGTACAAAGGCAAAACCATGCAAAGTGAGGAAGGCCCCATGGAACCACTCTCTCAAGGCCTGCTACTACCTTGCCAGACTCTGGGAAGGTTGTGTGTGACCTCTGGAAGGCTGTGGGAGGCTCCTGAGAGATATGAAGGGATGTCAGTCCAAGTCCAGTTACATATTACACTTTGCTTGGAGAGACCTACAGTAAGACACCCCAGCTTTTATTTCCTTAATGTCAGCAATGAATGTAGGGGAGCAGCAAATGATAATCAAATGCTCTTCACAAATTCCTACCCTTAAGATAGGGTAATCATATTAACTCTGTACGTTCTTCCCTGACTTGGATCATATTTTGAAAAGGAGAAGAACTAAACGGAAATAATAAGTTGAACTTCCTATGTTTTTGTGCTAATTTATATAATTCTCTGCTTGGGTTTCAAAACTTGGTGAGTCACAATGCCTGCCTGTAACAAATGGCAAACATTATAGCCCAATGAGTTCTTCCCTTGCTGGGATCATCCTCTGACCACCTCCTTCCTTCCCTTCCTGCCTTCCATTTTCACACTGCATACAATGCAATAATCATACAAAGGCTTCACAATACTCACGTTCAATGCACCTTGCACTTTCTACAGTGAAAAACAAATTAAACTTGTTAGTCTTTCATGTTGTTTGCGCCCCTTATAATCTGCAACACCTGACAGAGCACAGTTGTTTGTTCTGAAGAACCATCAGTACACAGTCCACTATGTAAAAGTGTCCTCTGAGAGAATATGTGGCCAAACTCCAGTTTAAGGATACAGTAATGTAAGAAAGGAGACCTGCAGGGCACAGCAGATCATATCTAAAATACAATCTTTAAGAGTTTGTGGCTTTGGAAAGGGCAAGCATTTTAGCTCCATGAATTCTTCCCTATTGTGAGAGATACAGGTAGGTAGCCGTGTTGGTCTGTCATAGTCAAAACAAAATAAAAAGTAAAAGAAATTCCTTCCAGTAGCACCTTAGAGACCAACTAAGTTTGTTCTTGGTATGAGCTTTCGTGTGCATGCACACTTCTTCAGATACACTGAAACAGAAGTCACCAGACCCTTATATATAGGGAGTGGGTGGGAGGGGTATTACTCAGAAGGGTGGTGGGAATGGGTGATAGGCTGATAGCTGTGGTAAACCTGTTGACGACTGTTAACGACTACAATTAGTCTTACAGGAAAAAGCAAGGGGTGAGAAGGTTAAAAAAGCTTTGTCATGTATAATGAGATAAGAATCCAATGTCTTTGTTCACCCATTCCCACCACGCTTCTCCCACCCTCTCCCTATATATAAGGGTCTGGTGACTTCTGTTTCAGTGTATCTGAAGAAGTGTGCATGCACACGAAAGCTCATACCAAGAACAAACTTAGTTGGTCTCTAAGGTGCTACTGGAAGGAATTTTTTTTACTTTTTATTTTATTGTGACAGAGAATAACTTTTCCCTTCCTCCCCATAATCCTTCCACTTTCCCACTACAAACCATATAGGAAATGGGGGGGGGGACGACAATACTCACTGCCAAGGCTCCATTCACATCAACACCCTAAATTGAAAAGCACATTGAACTGATTAGCAAATGGTATGGGAGATCCAGGCACAGATACAACACGTAACACATAGTTGGATCAATACATATCAAGTACTACCAAAAATTCTTTCAAAGCCTTTTTAAAAGCCTGACTAGCTTTTCAGATATGAGGTCTTGTTTATTCTGTCATATTTTACACCAAGAAGACCCATTTATCCTAAATAGAACCCCATAAGGTAGATATGTATGTACAATATTTTTTTTTAATGTGATCCCATTGAGATCCCAAGATGTAATTAAATTGAAACTCTAAAGTAAGTACATCATACGACATATCATATAAAAACCCATGGCATTCTGAAAAGATTGGTGTTTTTAGTTTTGATGTATCTCAATTCTGGACTGAGTTTTTAGGGTGTTTATGTAGTTTGGCAAGGCCAAAATTGTCATCTTTTTTGAAATTCAAAACCTCATAACTCACAAATGGGATGAGATGAAAAATTAAAATTTTAGATTTAAATTTAGTTTTGATCATTCAGCAAAGTGTACAAAATATTAACAAAATTGGATGACATGAAAAAGTAAAAAAGTTGGATGACTAAAAAGCTTAAAAAGTTGGATCACTTGACATGGAATGACCCTGTTTCATCCTCAGAGATTACCACTTTTCATGTGGGAAATATCAGACTATACAGGCAAATGGATCTGAAGGCGGTCTCATATGTCTTCATTTTAGCCCATCTCCTTTCCTGGGTAATTCCATGCCTTCCCAAAAGGAGGGTCCCTCTCTAACTGCCAGGCTGATAAAATTGGTGTAAAGTTCACTCTCCTTTTCCATTAGGATTAGAACAGCAAATAACAGAGTAAACAGTTCAACTTGCAATAATAGCGGAGTTGGAGCATACAAAGAAAATGTGAAAATATTTTCATGATATTGCTTGGAACTTCAGCTATACTGTTGTCAGCCAACTCCTGCTTTCCTAAAAAGCCTCTCTTAAAAGCCTACATTCTTATTTTCAGGATAAAACTATTTTCTGAACAAAAGAGGTTGCCAAAGAAATCAGCTTCCCAAAACAAAGATATATAGACAGAGGCTAGGCTGCCGGGATTTAGCAAGGCAATTTTAGACCCTGGATGGACCTAGAATTGCATTTTGCAGGGGGAGGTTCCAACAAAACAGACCATATAGGAAATAGACAAAAATTTCAAAATACTCACTTGCAGTGCCTCAAGCACCTGAGGATCCTAAATTGAAAAGCAAATGGAATTACTTGGGCTTTTATGTACTCTTAACACAATGTCAGGTCCCCAACTATACAGAGGACAGTCATCTACTTTGAAGGGTTGTCAGCTATTTAAAAGTGCTCTCTATATGAAGGGAGATCAATCCAAGTCCAGTTACATATGAAACACTGCTTGGGGAGATCTACAATGAGACACCCCAGCTTTCACTTCCTTAATGGCAGCAATGAATGTAGGGGGGCAGCAAATGATGATCAAATGCTTTGACAAATGCCTAGCTTTAAGAAAGGGCAATCATATTAGCTCTGTCTGTTCTTCCCTGACTCGGATTCTTTTTTTGGGGGGGGACCTACTCTTTTCTTCCCCGCCTTCCTCCCACTTTCCCATTATGGACTACGTAGACAAAACAATGGTTCACAATGCAAACATTCACTTTATCAACAGCACCCTAAATGGAAATAAATGGAACTTTATCACTACAAACCATATAATAATATAATATAATATAATATAATATAATATAATATAATATAATATAATATAATATAACCATAGAAAGGTTTCACAATACTCACATTCAACATTTCTTTCGTAACCTACAGTGAAAACAAATTGAACATATTAGGCTTTCATGTTCTTTGCATGACATATATTTTGCAGTACTTGACACAGGACAATTGTCTATTCTGAAGAGCTATCAGCACCCAGTCCACTGTGTAAAAGTGTCCTCTGCTAGAGAGAATGTTTGGCCGAAGCCCAGGATTTTAGCCAATTTCCTTTCTTGAATTATTCCATACCTTCTGGAAAAGAGGGCTGGCAAATAATATTAGTTGCCAGCCAAATGGCAAACATTATGGCCTAATGAGTTCTTCCATGGCTTGGGTCACCCTCTGAGTCACAGAAGAGTTCCTCCTTCCTTCCTTCACTCCCTTCCTCCCATTTTACAGCAACAAACTATATAGTAAACACATAGAGGTTTCGCAATACTCACTTGCAACTTCTCTCCCAAGTTAAGGCCCTAAATAGAAAAGCAAATTGAATTTATTAGATATTAGTGTCTGGCCAAAGTTCAGTATTTAAGGATACAGAAAGGTAAAAAATGAGACCTGCAGGGGGCAGCAGATTATATCTGAATGCCTAAAAAAAATCCTGGATTTAGGAAAGGGCAAGCATTTTAGCTGTGAATTCTTCCCAGGCTGAGGTTATATATTGTGACAGAGTATAACTTTTCCTCCCCCCCCCCCATCTTCCTTCCACTTTCCCACTACAAATCATATAGGAAACACACTCAAGAATCACAATACATTAATTGGCTGCATTCACATCAAGACCCTAAACTGAAAAGCAAATCGAACTGAATAGCAGATGTTATGATGGGAGATCCAGTCCCAGGTATGCCACCTAACACATAGTTTCATCCTCAAGCAGGGATTCTCCCATTTCATGTAGCAAAGATCAGAATATAAAGGCAAACCAACGGAAACTGATTCAGTCTCACGTGTTGTACAGCTGCCTTCATTTTAGCCAATTTCCTTTCGTGAATTTTTCCGTATCTGGAGGGACCCTCTCTAACAGTCAGGCTGATATATTTGGTGTGGAATTCAGTCTCCTATTCATTAAGGTTAGAAGAGCAGATAAAGGAGAGAAGACTGTCCAACTGGAAAAGACAAAGTAATAGTGGAGATGGGGCATACATGGAAAATGTGGAAATAATTTTATGACCTTGCTTGGAAGTTCTGCTATAGTAGTTGCCAGTCTGCTCCTGCTTGCAGACCTTTCCTAAAAGCCTTTATATATACATAAAAAAAACCTAGATTCTTATTTCTAGTAGAACAATTTTCTGAACAGAAGATGATGCCAAGGAGATCCGCTGCCCAAAACAAAGATATAGAGACAGAGCCCAGGCTGTGAGAGTGCAGAACTAAGGCAATTTTAGACCCTGGATGGGTCTGGCAAACAATATTAGTTGCCAGCCAAATGGCAAATATTATAGCCTAATGAGTTCTTCCGTGCCTTCTATCATCCTCTGAGTCACAGAAGAGTTCTTCCTACCTTCCCTTCCTTTTTCCCATTTTACTACTACAAACAATATGGCAATCACACAATGGTTTCACAATACTCACTTGCAACGTCTCTTTCAAACTACCGGTAAGGCCCTAAATGGAAAAGGAAATTGAATTTATTAGAAATTCATGTCTGACCAAGGTCCATGATTTAAGGAAACAGAAATATAAGGAGACCTGCAAGGGGCAGCAGATTATATCTGAATGCTTAAAAAATAAATTCCTGGCTTTGGAAAGGGCAAGCATTTTAGCTCTGTGAATTCTTCCCTGGCTGAAGTTGTATATTGTGATGGAGAATAACTTTTCCTTTCCTCCCCATCTACCTTCCACTTTCCTGCTATAAATCATATTGGAAACACACTCAAGAATCACAATACATTCATGGCTGCATTCACATCAAGACCCTAAACTGAAAAGCAAATCGGACTGATTAGCAAATGGTATGGTGAAATATCCATTCCCAGGTATGCCACCTATCACATAGTTTCATCCTCAAGCAGGAATGCTATTATTTCATGTGGCAAAGATCATTATTAAATTATTAGCTAGTCTTTACTCAACAGCTCAATCTTTCATCACTGAAGCGCCTAAAGTAGGAGACCTCAGCATTCAAAAGGCCACATTTTACCATATTTTCATACACTTCGTAATAAGATCCAAAGAGATGCCTGAACCTCTAAGAAAAAATGTGATGAAGCTTGTTGCTTTTGCACCAAACTTTTCAATATATTAGAGAAATGTGGACTGTAGTCTAGAAATGTAGACTGAATCTAACACACCCAAGGATCGAACACTACTATGAAGAGAAGAGATAACTCAGCCAAACAAAGGTTCCTTCTATAGTAAACTGCTTAGAACTGGAGAACAGATTGTCATATTCTTCCTTGGCTGGGATATCATATTTTGAGGCAGAAAAGCCCTCCCTCCCAGTTTCCGACTCCAGATCATACAATATGTACACAAATGTTCCATAATACTCACGTCCACTGCACCAGACACACCAAGATTCTAAATTGAACAACAAATTGAACTGATTAGCAAATTGCATGGTGGGAGCTCCAGTCACAAGTATGCCACACAACACAGTCTTATCCGCAGTCAGAGAGGATTTTTCCACTACATGTGGGGAAATGAGAATTTACAGGCAAACCAAAGAATTTCCAGGTAAACTAGTGTCAGAAGAGCAGATAGCCAAACTTTTCCATATATTATTTCTGGAAATATAGACTGAATCTAACACACACAAGGATCGAACACTACTATGAAGAGAAGAGATAACTCAGGCAAACAAAGGTTCCTTCTATAGTAAACTGCTTAGAACTGGAGAACAGATTGTCATGTTCTTCCCTGGCTGGGATATCATATTTTGAGGCAGAAAACCCTTCCCTCCCAGTTCCCCACTCCAGATCATAGAATAAATACACAAAAGTTCCATAATACTCACGTCCACTAAACCAGACGAAACAAGTTTCTAAATTGAACAACAAATTGAACTGATTAGCAAATCGCAAGGTGGGAGCTCCAGTCACAAGTATGCCACACAGTCTTATCCTCAGTCAGAGATTTTCCCACTTCATGTGGGAAAATGAGAATTTACAGGCAAATTAAAACTTTACAGGCAAACTAGGGTTAGAAGAGCAGATAAAGAAGAGCAGACAGCCCAATGTGCAAAGACAAAGTAATAGTGGAAAATGTGTAAAACAACAACAAAAAGTAAATTATGTAAAATTGGAAAATATTTTCATGAAATTGCTTGGACATTCTGCTATACTGGTTGCCAGCCAGTAGGATAATATAAGCTATTATTGATGCACCTAAGTTTTATAATTCCTTGGTTTAGAATTCAAACTTCATTGAGTAATAATGCCTGCCTTTTACAAATGGAAAACATTATAGCGTAGTGAATTTTCCCCTCAGTGGAACCATCCTATGAGCAACAGAATAGCTTCTCCCTCCCACTACAAATCATAGGGGATGAAGATTTCTCAATACTCACGTCAAGAACTCCTGCTCCTGCTCCTCCTCCCAGAAGCTAAATTGAAAAGCAAATTCAACTTGTTAGTTTGTCATGTTCTCTTATCTGCTTAACATGTGGAAATATCATGTAACACATATTTAGATCCTCAGGCAGGGATTCCCCTTTTCATCAGGGAAACATCGGAAGAGAAAGGAAAAGCGATCTGAACTGATTCAGTCTCTTGTGCTTCACAGCTGCATTCATATTACTTATTTTTTCTTTACAGAGCAATTCCATAACAAAGGAGAGGAGGCTGACCAAATTGCAAAGAGAAGGAAATAGAGCAGGTGGGGCATAATGCGGAAAATCTGAAAACCCTTTGCAGAAAAATCATTGGGTTGTTCATTTGGGTATACTATTTGCCAGCCAGATCCTTCCAGTACAACAATGTTCTGAACAGAAGAAAACGAGGATGGCAAATATAGATAGAAAGAGTTCAGGCCCTGTACTGAGTGGTCTTCTTTGGGGTGGAGCACAAAGGAAGACAGGAGAATATCCATCACCCACTGTGGTGTGCTTGGTGAGCATAGATGATAGGGCATTAACTCAGTCATGGAAGAGTTCCATCTCTTGGGCATCAGCTAAACCCAACAAAGTTTAAGTGTACATTTCACTACTAAATAAGTGATATTTCTCCCATGTCTGTCATTGCTGGTGGTTTGCAGGGTTGTTGCTTTGTATGCTTTCTTGGTTTCAATGACTACTCTTCTTACATTACTTCTTCGCCATCCTGAGGCACCTATTTTAGGATGGATCCCAAGTGCTTCAGTTAGATGTGGTTCACAGTTGCCATCAGACTGGGGATGGCCAAATACGTCCCTTCTGGTTTGTCTCAGATCCTCATTTTCCCAAAGGAGAGGATACCAGGCAAAACCAACTCACAGGGACAAAGGGATAGCAGAGGGACATAACATTTGAAAGGTCTCTTTCAGGAATTAACTAGAATTTTTTCCAGCCGCCATTCCAAGTATTGATTTTTCAGTTCCAGTATAAAAAATTCCCAAAGAGAAGGACAGGATCCCAATGCCCCCCAAAAACACCTCCCCAAAATAAACAGTATAATGACTGAGCCCAGAATAAATTCTACCAATTCAGGGGCTTTTTGTGTTAGTTTCAGATTCCCAGAATCAATCAGGAAACTACAACTCAACTAAATGTTTTTTTGTTTGTTTTTTGTTTAAATCAATTGAAAAGTCACAATGAGGACTGGATACTTACTGGAGATCTCTTCTTCCTCTGTTGTTGTTGTTTTACAAAGGGGAAACAATAGTGGATTTTTAGTTTTTTGCTTTTTTGTTTTTCATATATTTTGTCATCAAATATACTCAAAGAAAATACAGAAAAGATCACATTGTTATTTATTTCTATTCACATCCCATTACTGAGTATATTACAGGAGGAACACATTATATTTGCTTCTGTTTTTGTTCAAATCTCTATATTACAGCCGACTGTCAACATACATGAGGGTTATGTTCCTGGGACAACGCAGAAAGCTAAAATCGTTTATAATCAAAACACATTCTCCCTGCACCTCCAAACACTCTGCCAAGGTGGGGTTGCCAAAGTCCCCCCCCCAAAAAAAAACACCACCCCTCCACCCCTTATTTATTTACTTTTTGCCAAGTGGGTCAAGCTGAGTCTTGGTGTGGTGGGCATTGCTAGATGGTAGAGGCTTCACTGGGGGAGGGAACTCGACCTTCAGTGCCTTTCCTGATGGAGTGTGGGAGCATAAGCCCCCCACCGCCTATCAGGAACAGATCCTAGCCTGCACCCTGCTTTGGCTAATGGGTATGCAGGCTGGGACTTGGGCTGTTCCAGGGGGCGGAGCCAATGGTGGGCTTCCCTTGTATCTGCCAATGCCCATTTAAGTAGCCTGCACCTGGGGCACTGCTGTCCACCCCCTTATTCATTTACTTTTCGCCAAGTGTGTAAAGCTGAATATGCACAAGTAAAGTTGTGAGTTACCTGTACAGGGAAGAAACCCGAGTTCCCATTGATGTGCGCTTAGACCCCATGTACATTAAGGTGAAATTGAAGAGTCCCACAATTCCCCCTAGAAATCTAGATTTCTGTCTCCCCAGGCTGTCCTGCAAACTGCAGTTCCCGGATTGGCAGCAGTATCTGCTCACATTATGCTGAAAAACTGTCTCATTGTTATCCGCAATATAGGCACAGTTATCAATCTATCAAAAATATGTATCAAATAGCATATCACTTCGATCATTTGTCTCTGAAGCACCAAGATTAAGAGCAAGGAAGTGGTCCCTGGTTGGTATATATATATATATATTATATATATTTGGAGGGGGGGTCAGCTTTTCAAATCTCTTCAAGATACCAAACTCTTCAAGTACCAAACCTCTCAAGATAGTATTTCTGGAAATGTGGACGGAATCTAATACACACCATGATCTAACACTACTACGAAGAAAAGAGATAATTCAGCTGCAAAGGGTTCCTTCTATAGTAGGCTGCTTACAACGGGAGAATCAATTGATTGTCATATTCTTCTCTGGCTGAGATCATATTCTGACGCAGAGAAGAACTTTCTCCTTGCCTCCCTCCCACCTTCTCACTACAGACTATATAATAAATACACAAAACTTCCACAATACTCACGCTCACTAGGCTGGACAAATCAAGTCCCTAAATTGAAAAACAAATTGAACTTATTAGGCTTTCAGGTGCCCTACTTTACAGATGACAGTCTTTGAAAATAGATAACTGTCAACAGACAGTCTTCAATTAAAATGTGTTCTCTTCATGAGGGGATGCCTGGTCCAAGTCCAGATCTTTCCCAAAAATCCTTGTGTATTTTCCCTTCCAGGACAATAGTATTTTGACAGAAATTAAAAGAGGATGCCAAGGAAATCAGTTTCCCAAAGCAAAAGGACAGGAACAGAATCCAGTCTGTGGTTACACAATAAGACAATTTTCGACCCTGGGCTGACTGGCCTTATGGGGGCACTGGGGCAGGAAGACCTCTGAATCTCAGGAGGAAACTCACTTTGGTCTACAGAAAAGACCCTGGCTCTGGTTTGCATCTCTAACTGTGTTGTTGTTGGTGAGTGTGAAAGAAAGGGCCATTTTGGTGGTTATGCCCAGTCTTTGTTTTCAATGTACATTACAGGAAGAGATAAGTTACTATGTCTTCCACATTTCTTATTGCTGCTGTTGTTTTGGGGTTTTGTTTCATAAGCTTCCTTTGATTCACGGATTCTTGCTTTTATTCTGACTGTTAGCAATACTAAGGGACCTATTCTTAGAGAATGGATATGTGAGATATGAACATTTTAATACAACTCAAATTACATGAGGTTCAAGAGATAGAGAACTAGGAGAATTCAGATACTCCAGTTATTCATGTGGCATTCACACCCCAATGTTCACAAAAGCTTTACCCCAACAGGAAACCCAAGACTTGTCATATGAAGTGACAATATACAGTAGATCTGCAATTCACATGGGCGTCATGTTTACATACAAAGGCAAAACCATGCAAAGTGAGGAAGGCCCCATGGAACCACTCTCTCAAGGCCTGCTACTACCTTGCCAGACTCTGGGAAGGTTGTGTGTGACCTCTGGAAGGCTGTGGGAGGCTCCTGAGAGATATGAAGGGATGTCAGTCCAAGTGCAGTTACATATTACACTTTGCTTGGAGAGACCTACAGTAAGACACCCCAGCTTTTATTTCCTTAATGTCAGCAATGAATGTAGGGGAGCAGCAAATGATAATCAAATGCTCTTAACAAATTCCTACCCTTAAGATAGGGTAATCATATTAACTCTGTACGTTCTTCCCTGACTTGGATCATATTTTGAAAAGGAGAAGAACTAAACGGAAATAATAAGTTGAACTTCCTATGTTTTTGTGCTAATTTATATAATTCTCTGCTTGGGTTTCAAAACTTGGTGAGTCACAATGCCTGCCTGTAACAAATGGCAAACATTATAGCCCAATGAGTTCTTCCCTTGCTGGGATCATCCTCTGACCACCTCCTTCCTTCCCTTCCTGCCTTCCATTTTCACACTGCATACAATGCAATAATCATACAAAGGCTTCACAATACTCACGTTCAATGCACCTTGCACTTTCTACAGTGAAAAACAAATTAAACTTGTTAGTCTTTCATGTTGTTTGCGCCCCTTATAATCTGCAACACCTGACAGAGCACAGTTGTTTGTTCTGAAGAACCATCAGTACACAGTCCACTATGTAAAAGTGTCCTCTGAGAGAATATGTGGCCAAACTCCAGTTTAAGGATACAGTAATGTAAGAAAGGAGACCTGCAGGGCACAGCAGATCATATCTAAAATACAATCTTTAAGAGTTTGTGGCTTTGGAAAGGGCAAGCATTTTAGCTCCATGAATTCTTCCCTATTGTGAGAGATACAGGTAGGTAGCCGTGTTGGTCTGTCATAGTCAAAACAAAATAAAAAGTAAAAGAAATTCCTTCCAGTAGCACCTTAGAGACCAACTAAGTTTGTTCTTGGTATGAGCTTTCGTGTGCATGCACACTTCTTCAGATACACTGAAACAGAAGTCACCAGACCCTTATATATAGGGAGTGGGTGGGAGGGGTATTACTCAGAAGGGTGGTGGGAATGGGTGATAGGCTGATAGCTGTGGTAAACCTGTTGACGACTGTTAACGACTACAATTAGTCTTACAGGAAAAAGCAAGGGGTGAGAAGGTTAAAAAAGCTTTGTCATGTATAATGAGATAAGAATCCAATGTCTTTGTTCACCCATTCCCACCACGCTTCTCCCACCCTCTCCCTATATATAAGGGTCTGGTGACTTCTGTTTCAGTGTATCTGAAGAAGTGTGCATGCACACGAAAGCTCATACCAAGAACAAACTTAGTTGGTCTCTAAGGTGCTACTGGAAGGAATTTTTTTTACTTTTTATTTTATTGTGACAGAGAATAACTTTTCCCTTCCTCCCCATAATCCTTCCACTTTCCCACTACAAACCATATAGGAAATGGGGGGGGGGACGACAATACTCACTGCCAAGGCTCCATTCACATCAACACCCTAAATTGAAAAGCACATTGAACTGATTAGCAAATGGTATGGGAGATCCAGGCACAGATACAACACGTAACACATAGTTGGATCAATACATATCAAGTACTACCAAAAATTCTTTCAAAGCCTTTTTAAAAGCCTGACTAGCTTTTCAGATATGAGGTCTTGTTTATTCTGTCATATTTTACACCAAGAAGACCCATTTATCCTAAATAGAACCCCATAAGGTAGATATGTATGTACAATATTTTTTTTTAATGTGATCCCATTGAGATCCCAAGATGTAATTAAATTGAAACTCTAAAGTAAGTACATCATACGACATATCATATAAAAACCCATGGCATTCTGAAAAGATTGGTGTTTTTAGTTTTGATGTATCTCAATTCTGGACTGAGTTTTTAGGGTGTTTATGTAGTTTGGCAAGGCCAAAATTGTCATCTTTTTTGAAATTCAAAACCTCATAACTCACAAATGGGATGAGATGAAAAATTAAAATTTTAGATTTAAATTTAGTTTTGATCATTCAGCAAAGTGTACAAAATATTAACAAAATTGGATGACATGAAAAAGTAAAAAAGTTGGATGACTAAAAAGCTTAAAAAGTTGGATCACTTGACATGGAATGACCCTGTTTCATCCTCAGAGATTACCACTTTTCATGTGGGAAATATCAGACTATACAGGCAAATGGATCTGAAGGCGGTCTCATATGTCTTCATTTTAGCCCATCTCCTTTCCTGGGTAATTCCATGCCTTCCCAAAAGGAGGGTCCCTCTCTAACTGCCAGGCTGATAAAATTGGTGTAAAGTTCACTCTCCTTTTCCATTAGGATTAGAACAGCAAATAACAGAGTAAACAGTTCAACTTGCAATAATAGCGGAGTTGGAGCATACAAAGAAAATGTGAAAATATTTTCATGATATTGCTTGGAACTTCAGCTATACTGTTGTCAGCCAACTCCTGCTTTCCTAAAAAGCCTCTCTTAAAAGCCTACATTCTTATTTTCAGGATAAAACTATTTTCTGAACAAAAGAGGTTGCCAAAGAAATCAGCTTCCCAAAACAAAGATATATAGACAGAGGCTAGGCTGCCGGGATTTAGCAAGGCAATTTTAGACCCTGGATGGACCTAGAATTGCATTTTGCAGGGGGAGGTTCCAACAAAACAGACCATATAGGAAATAGACAAAAATTTCAAAATACTCACTTGCAGTGCCTCAAGCACCTGAGGATCCTAAATTGAAAAGCAAATGGAATTACTTGGGCTTTTATGTACTCTTAACACAATGTCAGGTCCCCAACTATACAGAGGACAGTCATCTACTTTGAAGGGTTGTCAGCTATTTAAAAGTGCTCTCTATATGAAGGGAGATCAATCCAAGTCCAGTTACATATGAAACACTGCTTGGGGAGATCTACAATGAGACACCCCAGCTTTCACTTCCTTAATGGTAGCAATGAATGTAGGGGGGCAGCAAATGATGATCAAATGCTTTGACAAATGCCTAGTTTAAGAAAGGGCAATCATATTAGCTCTGTCTGTTCTTCCCTGACTCGGATTCTTTTTTTTAGGGGGGGGGGGACCTACTCTTTTCTTCCCCGCCTTCCTCCCACTTTCCCATTATGGACTACGTAGACAAAACAATGGTTCACAATGCAAACATTCACTTTATCAACAGCACCCTAAATGGAAATAAATGGAACTTTATCACTACAAACCATATAATAATATAATATAATATAATATAATATAATATAATATTATATAATATTATATAATATTATATAATATAATATAACCATAGAAAGGTTTCACAATACTCACGTTCAACATTTCTTTCGTAACCTACAGTGAAAACAAATTGAACATATTAGGCTTTCATGTTCTTTGCATGACATATATTTTGCAGTACTTGACACAGGACAATTGTCTATTCTGAAGAGCTATCAGCACCCAGTCCACTGTGTAAAAGTGTCCTCTGCTTGAGAGAATGTTTGGCCGAAGCCCAGGATTTTAGCCAATTTCCTTTCTTGAATTATTCCATACCTTCTGGAAAAGAGGGCTGGCAAATAATATTAGTTGCCAGCCAAATGGCAAACATTATGGCCTAATGAGTTCTTCCATGGCTTGGGTCACCCTCTGAGTCACAGAAGAGTTCCTCCTTCCTTCCTTCACTCCCTTCCTCCCATTTTACAGCAACAAACCATATAGTAAACACATAGAGGTTTCGCAATACTCACTTGCAACTTCTCTCCCAAGTTAAGGCCCTAAATGGAAAAGCAAATTGAATTTATTAGATATTAGTGTCTGGCCAAAGTTCAGTATTTAAGGATACAGAAAGGTAAAAAATGAGACCTGCAGGGGGCAGCAGATTATATCTGAATGCCTAAAAAAAATCCTGGATTTAGGAAAGGGCAAGCATTTTAGCTGTGAATTCTTCCCAGGCTGAGGTTATATATTGTGACAGAGTATAACTTTTCCTCCCCCCCCCCCATCTTCCTTCCACTTTCCCACTAGAAATCATATAGGAAACACACTCAAGAATCACAATACATTAATTGGCTGCATTCACATCAAGACCCTAAACTGAAAAGCAAATCGAACTGAATAGCAGATGTTATGATGGGAGATCCAGTCCCAGGTATGCCACCTAACACATAGTTTCATCCTCAAGCAGGGATTCTCCCATTTCATGTAGCAAAGATCAGAATATAAAGGCAAACCAACGGAAACTGATTCAGTTTCACGTGTTGTACAGCTGCCTTCATTTTAGCCAATTTCCTTTCGTGAATTATTCCGTATCTTCCCAAAAGGAGGGACCTCTCTAACAGTCAGGCTGATATATTTGGTGTGGAATTCAGTCTCCTATTCATTAAGGTTAGAAGAGCAGATAAAGGAGAGAAGACTGTCCAACTGGAAAAGACAAAGTAATAGTGGAGATGGGGCATACATGGAAAATGTGGAAATAATTTTATGACCTTGCTTGGAAGTTCTGCTATAGTAGTTGCCAGTCTACTCCTGCTTGCAGATCTTTCCTAAAAGCCTTTATATATACATTAAAAAACCCTAGATTCTTATTTCTAGTAGAACAATTTTCTGAACAGAAGATGATGCCAAGGAGATCCACTGCCCAAAACAAAGATATAGAGACAGAGCCCAGGCTGTGAGAGTGCAGAACTAAGGCAATTTTAGACCCTGGATGGGTCTGGCAAACAATATTAGTTGCCAGCCAAATGGCAAATATTATAGCCTAATGAGTTCTTCCATGCCTTGGATCATCCTCTGAGTCACAGAAGAGTTCTTCCTACCTTCCCTTCCTTTTTCCCATTTTACTACTACAAACAATATGGCAATCACACAATGGTTTCACAATACTCACTTGCAACGTCTCTTTCAAACTACCGGTAAGGCCCTAAATGGAAAAGGAAATTGAATTTATTAGAAATTCATGTCTGACCAAGGTCCAGGATTTAAGGAAACAGAAATATAAGAAAGGAGACATGCAAGGGGCAGCAGATTATATCTGAATGCTTAAAAAATAAATTCCTGGCTTTGGAAAGGGCAAGCATTTTAGCTCTGTGAATTCTTCCCTGGCTGAAGTTGTATATTGTGATGGAGAATAACTTTTCCTTTCCTCCCCATCTACCTTCCACTTTCCTGCTATAAATCATATTGGAAACACACTCAAGAATCACAATACATTCATGGCTGCATTCACATCAAGACCCTAAACTGAAAAGCAAATCGGACTGATTAGCAAATGGTATGGTGAAATATCCATTCCCAGGTATGCCACCTATCACATAGTTTCATCCTCAAGCAGGAATGCTATTATTTCATGTGGCAAAGATCATTATTAAATTATTAGCTAGTCTTTACTCAACAGCTCAATCTTTCATCACTGAAGCGCCTAAAGTAGGAGACCTCAGCATTCAAAAGGCCACATTTTACCATATTTTCATACACTTCGTAATAAGATCCAAAGAGATGCCTGAACCTCTAAGAAAAAATGTGATGAAGCTTGTTGCTTTTGCACCAAACTTTTCAATATATTAGAGAAATGTGGACTGTAGTCTAGAAATGTAGACTGAATCTAACACACCCAAGGATCGAACACTACTATGAAGAGAAGAGATAACTCAGCCAAACAAAGGTTCCTTCTATAGTAAACTGCTTAGAACTGGAGAACAGATTGTCATATTCTTCCTTGGCTGGGATATCATATTTTGAGGCAGAAAAGCCCTCCCTCCCAGTTTCCGACTCCAGATCATACAATATGTACACAAATGTTCCATAATACTCACGTCCACTGCACCAGACACACCAAGATTCTAAATTGAACAACAAATTGAACTGATTAGCAAATTGCATGGTGGGAGCTCCAGTCACAAGTATGCCACACAACACAGTCTTATCCTCAGTCAGAGAGGATTTTCCCACTACATGTGGGGAAATGAGAATTTACAGGCAAACCAAAGAATTTCCAGGTAAACTAGTGTCAGAAGAGCAGATAGCCAAACTTTTCCATATATTATTTCTGGAAATATAGACTGAATCTAACACACACAAGGATCGAACACTACTATGAAGAGAAGAGATAACTCAGGCAAACAAAGGTTCCTTCTATAGTAAACTGCTTAGAACTGGAGAACAGATTGTCATGTTCTTCCCTGGCTGGGATATCATATTTTGAGGCAGAAAACCCTTCCCTCCCAGTTCCCCACTCCAGATCATAGAATAAATACACAAAAGTTCCATAATACTCACGTCCACTAAACCAGACGAAACAAGTTTCTAAATTGAACAACAAATTGAACTGATTAGCAAATCGCAAGGTGGGAGCTCCAGTCACAAGTATGCCACACAGTCTTATCCTCAGTCAGAGATTTTCCCACTTCATGTGGGAAAATGAGAATTTACAGGCAAATTAAAGAATTTACAGGCAAACTAGGGTTAGAAGAGCAGATAAAGAAGAGCAGACAGCCCAATGTGCAAAGACAAAGTAATAGTGGAAAATGTGTAAAACAACAACAAAAAGTAAATTATGTAAAATTGGAAAATATTTTCATGAAATTGCTTGGACATTCTGCTATACTGGTTGCCAGCCAGTAGGATAATATAAGCTATTATTGATGCACCTAAGTTTTATAATTCCTTGGTTTAGAATTCAAACTTCATTGAGTAATAATGCCTGCCTTTTACAAATGGAAAACATTATAGCGTAGTGAATTTTCCCCTCAGTGGAACCATCCTATGAGCAACAGAATAGCTTCTCCCTCCCACTACAAATCATAGGGGATGAAGATTTCTCAATACTCACGTCAAGAACTCCTGCTCCTCCTCCCAGAAGCTAAATTGAAAAGCAAATTCAACTTGTTAGTTTGTCATGTTCTTTTAACTACTTAACATGTGGAAATGTCATGTAACACATATTTAGGTCCTCAGGCAGGGATTCCCCTTTTCATCAGGGAAACATCGGAAGAGAAAGGAAAAGTGATCTGAACTGATTCAGTCTCTTGTGCTTCACAGCTGCATTCATATTACTTATTTTTTCTTTACAGAGCAATTCCATAACAAAGGAGAGGAGGCCGACCAAATTGCAAAGAGAAGGAAATAGAGCAGGTGGGGCATAATGCGGAAAATCTGAAAACCCTTTGCAGAAAAATCATTGGGGTGTTCATTTGGGTATACTATTTGCCAGCCAGATCCTTCCAGTACAACAATGTTCTGAACAGAAGAAAACGAGGATGCCAAGGAGATCAATTCCCCCAAGCAAATATAGATAGAAAGAGTTCAGGCCCTGTCTTCTTTGGGGTGGAGCACAAAGGAAGACAGGAGAATATCCATCACCCACTGTGGTGTGCTTGGTGAGCATAGATGATAGGGCATTCTTGGTGGCTGTGCTCAGGTTATGGAACTCAGTCATGGAAGAGTTCCATCTCTTGGGCATCAGCTAAACCCAACAAAGTTTAAGTGTACATTTCACTACTAAATAAGTGATATTTCTCCCATGTCTGTCATTGCTGGTGGTTTGCAGGGTTGTTGCTTTGTATGCTTTCTTGGTTTCAATGACTACTCTTCTTACATTACTTCTTCGCCATCCTGAGGCACCTATTTTAGGGTGGATCCCAAGTGCTTCAGTTAGATGTGGTTCACAGTTGCCATCAGAGTGGGGATGGCCAAATACGTCCCTTCTGGTTTGTCTCAGATCCTCATTTTCCCAAAGGAGAGGATACCAGGCAAACCAACTCACAGGGACAAAGGGATAGCAGAGGGACATAACATTTGAAAGGTCTCTTTCAGGAATTAACTAGAATTTTTTTCCAGCCGCCATTCCAAGTATTGATTTTTCAGTTCCAGTATAAAAAATTCGCAAAGAGAAGAACAGGATCCCAATGCCCCCCAAAAACACCTCCCCAAATAACAGTATAATGACTGAGCCCAGAATAAATTCTACCAATTCAGGGGCTTTTTGTGTTAGTTTCAGATTCCCAGAATCAATCAGGAAACTACAACTCAACTAAATGTTTTGTTTTTTTGTTTTTTGTTTAAATCAATTGAAAAGTCACAATGAGGATTGGATACTTACTGGAGATCTCTTCTTCCTCTGTTGTTGTTGTTTTACAAAGGGAAACAATAGTGGATTTTTAGTTTTTTGCTTTTTTGCTTTTCATATATTTTGTCATCAAATATACTCAAAGAAAATACAGAAAAGATCACATTGTTATTTATTTCTATTCACATCCCATTACTGAGTATATTACAGGAGGAACACATTATATTTGCTTCTGTTTCTGTTCAAATCTCTATATTACAGCCGACTGTCAACATACATGAGGGTTATGTTCCAGGGACAACGCAGAAAGCTAAAATCGTTTATAATCAAAACACATTCTCCCTGCACCTCCAAACACTCTCCCAAGGTGGGGTTGCCAAAGTCCCCCCCCCCAAAAAAAAACCACCCTCCACCCCTTATTTATTTACTTTTTGCCAAGTGGGTCAAGCTGAGTCTTGGTGTGGTGGCATTGCTAGATGGTAGAGGCTTCACTGGGGGAGGGAACTCGACCTTCAGTGCCTTTCCTGATGGACTGTGGGAGCATAAGCCCCCACCGCCTATCAGGAACCAGATCCTAGCCTGCACCCTGCTTTGGCTAATGGGTATGCAGGCTGGGACTTGGGCTGTTCCAGGGGGCGGAACCGACGGTGGGCTTCGCTTGTATCTGCCAATGCCCATTTAAGTAGCCTGCACCTGGGGCACTGCTGTCCATCCCCTTATTCATTTGCTTTTCACCAAGTAAAGTTGTGAGTTACCTGTACAGGGAAGAAACCTGAGTTCCCATTGATGTGCGCTTAGACCCCATGTACATTGAGGTGAAATTGAAGTCCACAATTCCCCCTAGAAATCTAGATTTCTGTCTCCCCAGGCTGTCCTGCAAACTGCAGTTCCCGGAGGCAGCAGTATCTGCTCACATTATGCTGAAAACTGTCTCGTTGTTATCCGCAATATAGGCACAGTTATCAATCTATCAAAAATATGTATCAAATAGCATATCACTTCGATCATTTGTCTCTGAAGCACCAAGATTAAGAGCAAGGAAGTGGTCCCTGGTTGGTATATATATATATTTGGAGGGGGGGTCAGCTTTTCAAATCTCCCTGAAGTTAATCGATGTCCAAGAAAAGTAATACAATACTCACAGAAAGTACAGGCAGGCCCTAAAATAGAAAACAGTGTGTCTTGTGAAAATATCATTTGAGACCAAATAAGCAAATCTGGGCATGCTTCCCAACACTACTATATCTGCGGATCTCCAGATTTAAGAGAAACAAAGCTCCTGAGAGCACATATGAATAGTTGAGCACAGTTAAATCACAACAGCTACTTCTGCAGGACACTACTATGAACTAAGGGACGCTTCTCGACTGCATGATCACAATTAATATACCGTATTTTTCCAGCTATAAGAAGCCCCCGTGTATAAGATGGGGGCCTCAAAATTTAAAAAATAGGGGGGGTTGAACTTTTGGGGAGGATTATTTGGGGGGAATGCTGAAAATAGCTCACCCGCCAGAACGCAGCACACAACCCCTCGCGTAGCTTACAATCTCGGGCTCACGCCAGAAAACCATTTTCCCGTCCCCCCTCAGCACTACCCATGTATAAGACGACCCTAAATTTTGAACCTAATTTTTGGGTCAAAAAAGCTTGTCTTATACACGGAAAAATACGGTATAACATGTTTGCTTACTAAAGGCAGTTGCAAAGATTAGGGCCCTGAACCAAATCTTCATACTTCTAAAACGAAGAGCCAATCAGTGGTGTTTTTCTCTTCTAGTTAAAAAAGAAAAAGCAACTTTTTGGATATCACGAAGGTTAAATAAACCTAAAGGTAAGTAATGTCTAATACTCACAGGCATTGGCACTGGCAATGGCACGGCATTCTAAAATAGAAAGCAAGAATCCATTTTAACATAATCAGTATAACATAATCAGTATAATTAATAAATAAACACACACATCTCCCATCTTTTAGTAAAAGTACCCAGTGTGGCATACAGTGTTATCATAAAAATATACAAAATATAATAAAATGTACAATGAAAACATAAAGCCAGTTTCTAAATATACAGCATAAGAGTTCAGTTCCTCAGCTGTTAATGTAAATGACAACAGTAGGCAATCACTCTGCAAAGCAATGTGTTTCCTCAGTAGATCACAGTATCCTAATTGAACTGTAATCCTGCATAGGAGTGCTTGCGTAGTTCTTTCAGGCAATAGCCACATACCCCACGATGTTTCTTCAATGAAAATAAGGATGCCTCATTCCATAATGATAATTTTACTATTTATACCCCACACATCATACTGGGTTGCCCAGCCATTCTGGGCGGCTTCCAACATATATTAAAAACATGAAACATAAAGAAAAAATCCCTCTACAGGATTGCCTTCAGATGGCTCAGGGTCGGATATCTCCACACCCTCCAACATTGGTCCAATGAAAATAAGGATGTCCTAAAGAAAAGTGGGACATTCCAGGATAAAATCAGAAACTGGCATGGCTTCTCTAAATCAGGGACGTCCCTGGAAAATAGTTACACTTGGAGGGTTTGTAGCCATAACATAGAAAATACGGTATTGGATCACATCTACACCATATATTTGAAAGACATTTCAAGTGCTTTTAAAGCAGAAGTCTTAATGTGCTTCTAAAGCACATGGATAATCATTGCCCAAAGATTAGTAATATAGAGAACTTACAAGTAGGTCACCTCCAACAGGCAACTTTTAAAAGAGAAAACAGTAAGTTATGTGAAAACATCATTTGGGACATAAAGCAGCAAAACTGGACCAACTTCCCAACACTAATATTTCTATGGCTCTCCAGAATTAAGGGGAACAAAGCTCCTGAGAGCATTTGTGAATAGTTGTGCACAATTAAATAACAACAGCCACTTCTGTGGGACACATCTAGGAAATAAGGGACACTTTCTGACTGTACAACCCCAATTAACATATAAAATATAAAATATTTGCTTTTTTTAAAAGTAGTTGCAAAGATTAGAGTCCTGAACCACATTTTCATACTTCTAAAATGAAGAGCCAGTAAGTGGTCTTTTTCTTTTCTAGTTAAAAAAAGGGGGGGCTTTTCAGATACTACTAAGGTTAAATAAGCCTAAAGGTAAGTAATGTCTAATACTCACAGGCACTGGCAGGCCAGTCTAAAATAGAAAGCAAGAATCCATTTTAACACTATCAGTTGCAAAGATTAGAGTCCTGAACCACATTTTCATACTTCTAAAATGAAGAGCTTCCCAACACTACTATATCTAGGGGAACAAACCTCCTGAGACCAACAGATGCAACTCCAGGCCAAAATTGCTCCTTTTGTTAAAGCCACAGACACATTTAATCTATCTCTGTTTTTGTGTCTGTTTGCGTGTGTTCCAACTACATTCAAGGATTGCAGGCAAGAAGGGCTGTTCTTTTCCCCACACTGTAGGCCCAGTGAAAGTGTCCCCCTTTCCTCATGTCACTTGGCCAAACCCAGCAGCAGTGCATGAGGGGATGGCGGAGAATAGGCTTCCTCTAAATGACAGCAGCATTGTGCGTGCCAGGACAGGGAAGGGGCTGGGGAGAGGTGGCAGCTATGGGTTTACAGTGCCAGAACCTCTCATATGTGATGCATCATGCGTTGCATCCCTGCTTCCATGAACCTCAGAGCCCATGTCCACAGGAATGTCACCTTGCTACTTAAAGTACTGTCACTATGCTGAAATTGGAACTGGTCTGTCTTTCATAGCAACCGACCATAATGACCAAACACCGAGCACTAGGGGAATCCTAGCATTCCCATTACAATCCTTAACATTTCCCAAGACTTTAAGCCTGAGTCCTACCAAAATTTTTAAAAATCTGTAAGCCCAGTCACCTTTTTATATATTGGAAGTCACAAAAGCTTCTCTAAGTCTCTCTTTGATATCATGCACAGAAATGGTAACCTATGAGGTATATGGGGAAGTGTGCTATTTAAGACTAAAGGAATGTATTTAGCATTAGGCTTGCCATATCTTAAAGAGCAAAAAAGGGGACAGTCTGTTATTCTTTGTGGCCCTTTTGATACTTCATCTGGTGTAAACCTAGACATCACTATAACTGCATGCAAAACTTTGAAGCCAATGTCAAACTTCCATCTGTGACCATACAGGCAGATTACATCTGACATATAATTCAGACTCTCTTTAAAAACAACAAGAAGTCTGATCATGGTATGCAGAGAATGGCTATGCCCTTCCTCCCCTGTTGACCCCCAGTGACAATTAATGATGTTCCAATTAAAAGTAATATGCAATACTCACATCTAGTACACCACCGGCACCACCCTGAAATAGAAAGGAGGAAATCAATTTTTAAACAATCAATATCTTTTCTAAGCAATGATTCCTTTAATGCCCTTCAGTACCTTTTTGGGAGTATAGAACATCAAACACACTTCTGGCATAAATATCTCATTCTCAGAAGTATTAGTGTACGGTAGTTTGTGCCGTGAAAGGCCATAACAGAGAAAGTGCTGCATTGGCATTCATAACCTACCTCAGGTATCTTCAACCTTTTTTAGACCCAAGACTCACTAAATAGGTGATCAAAAATAAGATACCTAGCAGGTTTTTGTTTTGTTCTTGTATAATGTTATATGCCTTCTCAAAATACTTTTGTTTACATATTTGTTTTTGCACGTATAAGGGCCATGTCATGCAGCCAGCATGCCTTAACCATTTCAATCACACAGCAGTATTGTGGCAGGGACCTGCTCAGCCAATATTGAGGGACACTTCAATGAACTAATAATCAAAATCTTGCAGGAAACAAAAGCCCCTCCCCCAGTGAAGGATGTTGTGGGTCATTATGGCATTGCATAGAGGATTTCCAATACTCACCTGTCCGCCAAGAAGGCCCTAAAGAAGATAAAGAAACAAGTTAGTCAATCGTGTTTTAGGAACATGAACATGATAAATATAGTGAATATTTCGGTTCTTTTTCACTGGCAAATGTGGACCTGTTCTATATAGGTCTTGCTTATGTCAAGTTGCTTCAATGTTTAGAACGAATCATTGACTGGACGTCCTAATGACCTGGCAACTTCTACAGTTTTGACTGGTTTGAAATTTGCACCCATTGCTAATGATCTTTCCCCTCTTAGGATGCTAGTCCAGGGGAACCTACACCTTATGTTAAAACCTACACCTTATGTTTTTTTGGGTGGACGGGGTGTGTTTTAACTGCCTTCAAGGATTGCAGCCATGGTACTGCTATGAGTATGCAAGGGAGAAAGTAGGCTGTATGCAAGGTCCTTTATCTGTGTAAACCTAGTCAGCACCGTAACAGCACGGAGAACTTAGAAGCCCAATGACTCCTAGAGCTGTTGAATCTTGTTGGTCCTGATGACAGAGCTTTGCAGCCAAGGAGTCTTGAAGCTTTAATAGAACAGCATTTCTCAAAGCAACTTTGCAACTTCTACCATTGGGACTGCTTTGCACTTTGCAGCCATTGCTACTCACCCTTCACCTGTTACTATGCTGCTCCAGGACAAACTACTCCTTATGTTAAAGCCACTGTCACATTTAATTTCTCTCTCTCTCCATGTTCGTTTGTTTGTGTGTGTTAGATACCTTCCAAGATTGAAGGTATTTCCCTCTCTCTAATTAAAATTTATACAAAATACTCACACTTAGTAAACCATTACTATGAGACAGAAAGTAGAAAGGAGCATGCAGAACTTTGAAGCCAATGTCAGATTCCACCTGTGACCATACATCCAGATTGTATCTGACATATAATTCAAACTTTCTTTATAAACAACAAGAAGTCTGATCATGGTATGCAGAGAATGGCTATGCCTCTCCTCCCCTGTTGACCCCCAGTGACAATTAATGATGCTCCATTTGAAAGTAATATGCAATACTCACGCCTAGTAAACCACCGGCACCACCCTGAAATAGAAAGGAGGAAATCAATTATTAAACAATCAATATCTCTTCTAAGCAATGTTTCCTTTAATGCCCTTCCATACCTTTGTGGGAGTATAGAAAATCAGGGACAGTTCTGGCATAAACATCCCTTTCCCAGAAGTATTTGTGTAGTTTGTGCAGTGAAAGTCCATACCAGAGAAAGTGCTGCATTGGCATTTATAACCTACCTCAGGTATCTTCAACCTTTTTTAGACCCAGGACTCACTAACCAGGTGATCAAAAGTAAGATACCTAGCACATTTTTGTTTTGTTTTTGTATAATGTAATATGCCTTCACACAATACTTTTGTTTACATATTTGTTTTTGCAAGTATAAGGGCCATGTCATGCAGCCAGCATGCCTTAACCATTTCAATGACACAGCAGTGTTGTGGCAGGGAGCTGCTCAGCCAATATTGAGGGACACTTCAATGAACTAATCATCAAAATCTTGCAGGAAACACAAGCCCCACCCCCAGTGAAGGATGTTGTGGATCATTAAGGCATTGCATAGAGGATTTCCAATACTCACCTCTCCGCCAAGAACGTTCTAAAGAAGATAAAGAAATAAGTTAGTCAATCGTGTTTTAGGAACATGAACACGATAAATACAGTGAATATTTCGGTTCTTTTTCACTGGCAAATGTGGACTTGCTGCCTGTTCTATACAGGTCTCGCTTATGTCAAATTTCTTCAATGTTTGGAAGGCATCATTGACGGGACGCCCTACTTACCTGGCAACTTTTGTTGTGGGTCATTAAGGCAAGTTTTGACTGGTTTGAATTTAGCACCCATTGCTAATGATCTTTCACCTCTTAGGATGCTAGTCCAGGGCAACCTACTCCTTATGTTAAAGCCACAGGCACATTTCATCTATCTTTGTATTTGTGGGGTTGTGTGTTTTAACTACCTTCAAGGATTGCAGCCATGGTACTGCTGTGAGTATACAAGGGAGAAAGTAGGCTGTATACTAGGTCCTTTATCTGACGTAAACCTAGGCATCACCATAACAGCATGCACAACTTTGAAGCCTGATAGACCAACCCAATAACTCCTAGAACTGTTGAATCTTGTTGGACCTGATGACAGAGCTTTGCAGCCAAGGATTCTTGATGTTTCATTAGAACAGCGGTTCTCAAAGCAACTTTGGAACTTCTACCATTGGGACTGCTTGCATTTATACTTACCCTTCACCTGTTATGATGCTGCTCCAGGACAAACTACTACTTATGTTAAAGCCACTGTCACATTTAATTTCTCTCACTCTCTCTGTTTGTTTGTGTTAAATGCCTTCAAAGGTTCAAAGTATTTCCCTCTCTCTAATTAAAAGTAATACAAAATACTCACACTTAGTAAACCATTACTATGAGACAGAAAGGAGAAAGGAGCATGCAGAACTTTGAAGCCAATGTCAGACTTCCACCTGTGACCATACATCCAAATTGTATCTGACATATAATTCAAACTGTCTTTAAAAACAAGAAGTCCGATCATGGTATGCAGAGAATGGATATGCCCTTCCTCCCCTGTTGACCCCCAGTGACAATTAATGATGTTCCAATTAAAAGTAATATGCAATACTCACGTCTAGTACACCACCACCCTGAAATAGAAAGGAGGAAATCAATTTTTAAACAATCAATATATCTTCTAAGCAATGATTCCTTTAATGCCCTTCAGTACCTTTGTGGGAGTATAGAACATCAGACACACTTCTGGCATAAACATCTCATTCTCAGAAGTATTAGTACGTTTCCGAGCACAATTCAAAGTGTTGGTGCTGACCTTTAAAGCCCTAAACGGCCTCGGTCCTGTATACCTGAAGGAGCGTCTCCACCCCCATCGTTCAGCCTGGACACTGAGATCCAGTGCCGAGGGCCTTCTGGCGGTTCCCTCATTGCGAGAAGTGAGGTTACAGGGAACCAGGCAGAGGGCCTTCTCGGTAGTGGCGCCCTCCCTGTGGAACGCCCTTCCAGCAGATGTCAAGGAAATAAGCAGCTATCCTATTTTTAAAAGACATCTGAAGGCAGCCCTGTTTAGGGAAGTTTTTAATATTTAATGCTGTATTGTTTTAACATTTGACTGGAAACCGCCCAGAGTGGCTGGGGAAACTCGGCCAGATGGGCGGGGTAAAAATAATAAATTATTATTATTATTATTATTATTATTATTATTATTATTATTATGGTAGTTTGTGCCGTGAAAGGCCATAACAGAGAAAGTGCTGCATTGGCATTCATAACCTACCTCAGGTATCTTCAACCTTTTTTAGACCCAGGACTCACTAAATAGGTGATCAAATATAAGATACCTAGCAGGTTTTTGTTATGTTTTTGTATAATGTAATATGCCTTCACAAAATACTTTGTTTACATATTTGTTTTTGCAAGTAGAAGGGCCATGTCATGCAGCCAGCATGCCTTAACCATTTCAATCACACAGCAGTGTTGTGGCAGGGAGCTGCTCAGCCAATATTGAGGGACACTTCAATGAACTAATCATCAAAATCTTGCAGGAAACACAAGCCCCTCCCCCAGTGAAGGATGTTGTGGATCATTAAGGCATTACATAGAGGATTTCCAATACTCACCTGTCCGCCAAGAAGGCCCTAAAGAAGATAAAGAAATAAGTTACTCAATAGTGTTTTAGGAACATGAACATGATAAATATAGTGAATATTTCAGCTCTTTTTCACTGGCAAATGTGGACTTGCTACCTGTTCTATACAGGTCTCGCTTATGTCAAATTTCTTCAATGTTTAGAAGGCATCATTGACTGGACGTCTTACTGACCTGACAACTTCTATAGTTTTGACTGGTTTGAATTTTGCACCCATTGCTAATGATCTTTCCCCTCTTAGGATGCTAGTCCAGAGCAACCTACTCCTTATGTTAAAACCACAGGCACATTTCATCTATCTTTGTGTATTTGTGGGGTTGTGTGTTTTAACTGCCTTCATGGATTGCAGCCATGGCACTGCTATGAGTATGCAAGGAGAAAATAGGCTGTATACAAGGTCCTTTATCTGGTGTAAACCTAGTCAGCACCGTAACAGCATGCAGAACCTAGAAGCCTGATAGACCTACCCAATGACTCCTAGAGCTGTTGAATCTTGTTGGACCTGATGAAAGAGCTTTGCAGCCAAGGAGTCTTGATGTTTCATTAGAACAGCATTTCTCAAAGCAACTTTGCAACTTCTACCATTGCATATTGCAGCCATTGCTACTCACCCTTCACCTGTTACTATGCTGCTCCAGGACAAACTACTCCTTATGTTAAAGCCACTGTCACATTTAATTTTACTCCATCTCTCTGTTTGTGTGTGTTAAATACCTTCAAGGTTTGGAGGTATTTCTCTCTATCTCTTTAATTAAAAGTAATATACAATACTCACACTTAGTAAACCATTACTATGAGATAGAAATGAGGAAATCAATATTTCCACTAAGGGACACTTAAAAGATCTGATTGGCAAAATCTTGCAGGAAAGACAAGGCCAACTCCCCCAGTGAAGGATGTTGTGGATCATTAAGGCATTACATAGGAGTTCCAATAATCACATTTCTACCAAAAAGGCCCTAAATAAGGTCTCTGACACAACTTATGAATAGTTGAACACATCAAAGTTTGTCTGGAGAGGCTAGATTTCTACTACTCACACGGAAATTAATTACCCTCGACTTGAATGGAAACCTAGTACATAGTTGTCAAACTTTCCCTTTTCTTGCGAGGAATCCTATTCGGAATAAGGTTATTTCCCGCAAAAAAAGGGAAGAGTTGACAGCTATGCCCTAGTATGGCTCGGTGGATCTCTTCAGTTACATTAAAAAGCATCTAGGAGCTGAGGGACACTTCTTAACTAAGTAACCAAATATAACATACATAATAGGTTTTTTGTTTGTTTTTATGCAAAGTAATAGGGCTTTACTGTCTGTTCTAAATATGTCTCGCCTACATTGAATCTCTTCACTATTTAGACAGCATCATTGCCTGGACTTGGAACTCTTTCAATGGTGGTCTGTTGCTGGAGAGACAACTACAGAAGCTCCAGATGATGCAATCTGTTATTCATTGTGGCCCTTTTGATACTTCATCTGCTGTAAACCTAGACATCACTGTGACTGCATGCAAAACTTTGAAGCCAATGTCAAACTTCCATCTGTGACAATACAGGCAGATTACATCTGACATATAATTCAGACTCTCTTTAAAAGCAACAAGAAGTCTGATCATGGTATGCAGAGAATGGCTATGCCTCTCTTCCCCTTGCCAACCCACAATGATAATTAATGATGCTCCATTAAAAAGTAATATGAAATACTCACGCCTAGTAAACCACCATCCTGAAATAGAAAGGAGAAAATCAATTTTTAGACAATCAACATCTCTTTTAAGCAATGTTTCCTTAGTTTTAATGCCCTTTAATACCTTTGTGGGAGTATAAAAAACCAGGAACTTCTGGCATAAACATCTCTTTCCCAGAAGTATTTGTGTAGTTTGTGCCGTGAAAGGCCATAAAAGAGAAAGTGCTGCACTGGCATTCATAATCTAGATCAGGTATCTTCAACCTTTTTTAGACCCAGGTTTTGTTTTTGTTTTTGTATAATGTAATATGCCTTCACACAATACTTTTGTTTACGTATTTGTTTTTGCAAGTATAAGGGCCATGTCATGCAGCCAGCATGCCTTAGCCATTTCAATCACACAGCAGTACTGTGGCAGGGACCTGCTCAGCCAATATTGAGGGACAATTCAATGAAGTAATCAGCAAAATCTTGCAGGAAGCACAAGCCCCTCCCCCAGTGAAGGATGTTGTGGGTCATTAAGGCATTGCATAGAGGATTTCCAATACTCACAGTTGTGCCAGTAAGACCCTAAAGAAGATAAAGCAATACGTTAGTCCATTTTTTATTAACATGATAAATATAGTGAACATTTTGATTATTTCACACTGGCAAATGTGGAATTGCTGCATGTTCTATACAGGTCTCGCTTATGTCAAATTTCTTCAATGTTTAGAAGGCATCATTGACTGGACGTCCTACTGACCTGGCAACTTCTACAGTTTTGACTGGTTTGAATTTTGCACCCATTGCTAATGATCTTTCCCCTCTTAGGATGCTGGTCCAGAGCAACCTACTCCTTATGTTAAAACCACAGGCACATTTCATCTATCTTTGTGTATTTGTGGGGTTGTGTGTTTTAACTGCCTTCATGGATTGCAGCCATGGCACTGCTATGAGTATGCAAGGAGAAAATAGGCTGTATACAAGGTCCTTTATCTGGTGTAAACCTAGTCAGCACCGTAACAGCATGCAGAACCTAGAAGCCTGATAGACCTACCCAATGACTCCTAGAGCTGTTGAATCTTGTTGGACCTGATGAAAGAGCTTTGCAGCCAAGGAGTCTTGATGTTTCATTAGAACAGCATTTCTCAAAGCAACTTTGCAACTTCTACCATTGCATATTGCAGCCATTGCTACTCACCCTTCACCTGTTACTATGCTGCTCCAGGACAAACTACTCCTTATGTTAAAGCCACTGTCACATTTAATTTTACTCCATCTCTCTGTTTGTGTGTGTTAAATACCTTCAAGGTTTGAAGGTATTTCTCTCTATCTCTTTAATTAAAAGTAATATACAATACTCACACTTAGTAAACCATTACTATGAGATAGAAATGAGGAAATCAATATTTCCACTAAGGGACACTTAAAAGATCTGATTGGCAAAATCTTGCAGGAAAGACAAGGCCAACTCCCCCAGTGAAGGATGTTGTGGATCATTAAGGCATTACATAGGAGTTCCAATAATCACATTTCTACCAAAAAGGCCCTAAATAAGGTCTCTGACACAACTTACAAATAGTTGAACACATCAAAGTCTGTCGGGAGAGGCTAGATTTCTACTACTCACACGGCAATTAATTACCCTCGACTTGAATGGAAACCTAGTACATAGTTGTCAACCTTTCCCTTTTCTTGCGAGGAATCCTATTTGGAATAAGATTATTTCCCACAAAAAAGGAAAAAGTTGACAGCTATGCCCTAGTATGGCTCGGTGGATCTCTTCAGTTACATTAAAAAGTATCTAGGAGCTGAGGGACACTTCTTAACTAAGTAACCACATATAACATATATAATAGTTTTTTTTTATGCAAAGTAATAGGGCTTTAATGTCTGTTCTAAATATGTCTCGCCTACATTGAATCTCTTCACTATTTAGACAGCATCATTGCCTGGACTTGGAACTCTTTCAATGGTGGTCTGTTGCTGGAGAGACAACTACAGAAGCTCCAGATGATGCAATCTGTTATTCATTGTGGCCCTTTTGATACTTCATCTGCTGTAAACCTAGACATCACTGTGACTGCATGCAAAACTTTGAAGCCAATGTCAAACTTCCATCTGTGACAATACAGGCAGATTACATCTGACATATAATTCAGACTCTCTTTAAAAGCAACAAGAAGTCTGATCATGGTATGCAGAGCATGGCTATGCCCCTCCTCCCCTGTTGACCCACAATGATAATTGATTATGTTCCATTTAAAAGTAATATGTAATACTATCGTCTAGCAAACCACCTGTCAGAAATAGAAAGGAGGAAATCTATTTGTTGACAATCAACGTCTCTTTTAAGCAATGTTTCCTTAGTTTTAATGCCCTTTAATATCTTTGTGGGAGTATAGAAAATCTGGCACTTCTGGCATAAACATCTCTTTCCCAGAAGTATTTGTGTAGTTTGTGCCGTGAAAGTCCATACCAGAGAAAGTGCTGCATTGGCATTTATAATCTAGATCAGGTATCTTGAACCTTTTTTTAGGCCCAGGACTCACTAACTAGGTGATCAAAAGTAAGATACCGTGTTTCCCCTATTTTAAGACACCGTCTTACATATTTTTTCCCTCAAGAAAACGCACTATGGCTTATTTTGAGGGGATGTCTTATTTTTATTACGTAAGCCCAGCCCCACCTTTTCCTTGGCGCCCTCCAGAACTGCGCCTATCACTATGGCTTATTTTCGGGGTATGGCTTATATTTCGCAAATGCGAAATAGCCTGCTATGGCTTATTTTATGACTACGTCTTAAAATAGGGGAAACAGGGTACCTAACAGGTTTTTGTTTTTTCTTGTATAATGTAATATGTCTTCACACCACACTTTTGTTTACATATTTGTTTTTACAAGTATAATGGCCAAGTCATGCAGCCAGCATGCCTTAACCATTTCAATCACACAGCAATATAGTGGCAGGGACCTTCTCAGCCAATACTGAGGGACACTTCAATGAACTAATCATCAAAATCTTGCAGGAAGCACAAGCCCCTCCCCCAGTGAAGGATGCTGTGGGTCATTAAGGCATTACATAGAGGATTTCCAATACTCACAGCACCACCAAGAAGGCCCTAAAGAAGATAAAGAAACAAGTTAGTCAATCATGTTTTAGGAACATGAACATGATAAATATAGTGAATATTTCGGTTCTTTTTCACTGACAAATATGGACCTGATCTATATAGGTCTCGCTTATGTCAAATTAATTCAATGTTTAGAAGGCATCATTGACTGGACGTCCTACTGTCCTTGAAACTTCTACAGATTTGACTAGTTTGAATTTTGCAAACTAGGCCATAACAGAGAAAGTGCTGCATTGGCATTCATAATCTAGATCAGGTATCTTCAACCTTTTTTAGACCCAGGTTTTGTTTTTGTTTTTGTATAATGTAATATGCCTTCACACATTACTTTTTTTTACGTATTTGTTTTTGCAAGTATAAGGGCCATGTCATGCAGCCAGCATGCCTTAACCATTTCAATCACACAGCAGTATTGTGGCAGGGACCTGCTCAGCCAATATTGAGAGAAACATCAATGAACTAATCAGCAAAATCTTGCAGGAAACACAAGCCCCTCCCCCAGTGAAGGATGTTGTGGGTCATCAAGGCATTACATAGAGGATTTCCAATACTCACATTTTCGCCAGTAAGACCCTAAAAAAGATAAAGAAATACGTTAGTCCATTTTTTATTAACATGATAAATATAGTGAACATTTTGATTATTTCACACTGGCAAATGTGGACTTGCTGCATGTTCTATATAGATCTCGCTTATGTCAAATTTCTTCAATGTTTAGTTTCAATCATTGACGGGACGTCCTACTGACCTGGCAACTTCTAAAATTTTGACTGGTTTGAATTTAGCACCCATTGCTAATGATCTTTCACCTCTTAGGATGCTAGTCCAGGGCAACCTACTCCTTATGTTAAAGCAACAGGCACATTTCATCTATCTTTGTGTGTTTGGGGTGGGTGGGTGTTTTAACTGCCTTCAAGGATTGCATCCATGGCACTCCTATGAGTATGAAAGGGAGAAAATAGGCTGTATACAAGGTCCTTTATCTGGTGTAAACCTAGGCATCACCGTAACAGCATGCATAACTTTGAAGCCCAATGACTCCTAGAGCTGCTGAATCTTGTTGGACCTGTTTAAAAGAGCTTTGCAGCCAAGGAGTCATGAAGCTTCAATAGAACAGCATTTCTCAAAGCAACTTTGCAACTTCTACCATTGGGACTGCTGTGCACTTTGCAGCCATTGCTACTCACCCTTCACCTGTTATGATGCTGCTCCAGGACAAACTACTCCTTATGTTAAAGCCACTGTCACATTTAATTTCTCTCTCTCTCCCTGTTCATTTGTTTGTGTGTGTTAGATACCTTCCAAGATTGAAGGTATTTCCCTCCCTCTAATTAAAATTTAAACAAAATACTCACACTTAGTAAACCATTACTATGAGACAGAAAGGAGAAAGGAGCATGCAGAACTTTGAAGCCAATGTCAGACTTATTCCTGTGACCATACATCCAGATTGTATCTGACATATAATTCAAACTGTCTTTAAAAACAAGAAGTCTGATCATGGTATGCAGAAAATGGCTATGCGCTTCCTCCCCTGTTGACCCCCAGTGACAATTAATGATGTTCCAATTAAAAGTAATATGCAATACTAACGTTTAGTAAACCACCGGCACCACCCTGAAATAGAAAGGAGGAAATCAATTTTTTAAACAATCAATATCTCTTCTAAGCAATGTTTCCTTTTATGCAATTCAGTACCTTTTTGGGAGTATAGAACATCAGGCACACTTCTGGCATAAACATATCTTTCTCTGAAGTATTAGTGTAGGGTAGTTTGTGCCATGAAAGGCCATAACAAAGAAAGTGCTGCATTGGCATTCATAACCTACCTCAGGTATCTTCAACCCTTTTTAGACCCAAGACTCACTAAATTGGTGATAAAAATAAGATACCTAACAGGTTTTTGTTTTGTTTTTGTATAATGTAATATGCCTTCACAAAATACTTTTGTTTACATATTTGTTTTTGCAAGTATAAGGGCCATGCCATGCAGCCAGCATGCCTTAACCATTTCAATGACACAGCAGTGTTGTGGCAGGGAGCTGCTCAGCCAATATTGAGGGACACTTCAATGAACTAATCATCAAAATCTTGCAGGAAACAAAAGCCCCTCCCCCAGTGAAGGATGTTGTGGGTCATTATGGCATTGCATAGAGGATTTCCAATACTCACAGTTCCACCAAGAAGGCCCTAAAGAAGATAAAGAAACAAGTTAGTCAATCGTGTTTTAGGAACATGGACATGATAAATATGGTGAATATTTTGGTTTCTTTTCACTGGCAAATGTGGACCTGTTCTATATAGTTCTTCCTTATGTCTAATTTCATCAATGTTTAGAAAGCATTATTGACTGAACGTCCTACTGACCTGGCAACTTCTACAGTTTTGACTGGTTTGAATTTTGCACCCATTCCCCTCTAATCACATTCCCGCCAAGAAGGCCCTAAATAAAGTCTCTGACACAACTTACAAATAGTTGGACACATCAAAGTCTGTCGGGAGAGGCTAGATTTCTACTACTCACACGGCAATTAATTACCCTCGACTTGAATGGAAACCTAGTACATAGTTGTCAACCTTTCCCTTTTCTTGCGAGGAATCCTATTTGGAATAAGATTATTTCCCACAAAAAAGGAAAAAGTTGACAGCTATGCCCTAGTATGGCTCGGTGGATCTCTTCAGTTAGATTAAAAAGTATCTAGGAGCTGAGGGACACTTCTTAACTAAGTAACCACATATAACATATATAATAGTTTTGTTTTTTTTATGCAAAGTAATAGGGCTTTAATGTCTGTTCTAAATATGTCTCGCCTACATTGAATCTCTTCACTATTTAGACAGCATCATTGCCTGGACTTGGAACTCTTTCAATGGTGGTCTGTTGCTGGAGAGACAACTACAGAAGCTCCAGATGATGCAATCTGTTATTCATTGTGGCCCTTTTGATACTTCATCTGCTGTAAACCTAGACATCACTGTGACTGCATGCAAAATTTTGAAGCCAATGTCAAACTTCCATCTGTGACAATACAGGCAGATTACATCTGACATATAATTCAGACTCTCTTTAAAAGCAACAAGAAGTCTGATCATGGTATGCAGAGCATGGCTATGCCCCTCCTCCCCTGTTGACCCACAATGATAATTGATTATGTTCCATTTAAAAGTAATATGTAATACTAACGTCTAGCAAACCACCTGTCAGAAATAGAAAGGAGGAAATCTATTTGTTGACAATCAACGTCTCTTTTAAGCAATGTTTCCTTAGTTTTAATGCCCTTTAATATCTTTGTGGGAGTATAGAAAATCTGGCACTTCTGGCATAAACATCTCTTTCCCAGAAGTATTTGTGTAGTTTGTGCCGTGAAAGTCCATACCAGAGAAAGTGCTGCATTGGCATTTATAATCTAGATCAGGTATCTTCAACCTTTTTTAGACCCAGGTTTTGTTTTTGTATAATGTTATATGCCTTCACACAATACTTTTGTTTACGTATTTGTCTTTGCAAGTAGAAGGGCCATGCCATGCAGGCAGCATGCCTTAGCCATTTCAATCACACAGCAGTACTGTGGCAGGGACCTGCTCAGCCAATATTGAGGGACACTTCAATGAAGTAATCAGCAAAATCTTGTAGGAAACACAAGCCCCTCCCCCAGTGAAGAATGTTGTGAATCATTAAGGCATTGCATAGAGGATTTCCAATACTCACATTGTCACCAAGAACGCCCTAAAGAAGATAAAGAAATAGGTTAGTCAATCGTGTTTTAGGAACATGAACATGATAAATACAGTGAATATTTCAGTTCTTTTTCACTGGCAAATGTGGACTTGCTGCCTGTTCTATACAGGTCTCGCTTATGTCAAATTTCTTCAATGTTTAGAAGGCATCGTTGATGGGACGTCCTACTTACCTGGCAACTTCTAAAGTTTTGACTGGTTTGAATTTAGCACCCATTGCTAATGATCTTTCACCTCTTAGGATGCTAGTCCAGGGCAACCTACTCCCTATGTTAAAGCCACAGGCACATTTCATCTATTGCACCCATTGCTAATGATCTTTCCCCTCTAATCACAGTTCCGCCAAGAAGGCCCTAAATAAGGTCTCTGACGCAACTTATGACACAACGTAATGCCCTTTAATATCTTTGTGGGAGTATAGAAAATCTGGCACTACTGGCATAAACATCCCTTTCCCAAAAGTATTTGTGTAGTTTGTGCAGTAAATGGCCATAATAGGGAAAGTGCTGCATTGGCATTTATAACCTACATCAGGTATCTTCAACCTTTTTTAGACCCAGGTTTTGTTTTTGTATAATGTAATATGCCTTCACACAATACTTTTGTTTACGTATTTGGTTTTACAAGTATAAGGGCCATGTCATGCAGCCAGCATGCCTTAACCATTTCAATCACACAGCAGTGTTGTGGCAGGGACCTGCTCAGCCAATATTGAGGGAAACTTCAATGAACTAATCAGCAAAATATTGCAGGAAACACAAGCCCCTCCCCCAGTGAAGGATGTTGGGGGTTATTAAGGCATTGCTAGTAACAGCATGCAGAACTTTGAAGCCTGATAAACCAACCCAATAACTCCTAGAGCTGTTGAATCTTGTTGGACCTGATGACAGAGCTTTGCAGCCAAGGATTCTTGATGTTTCATTAGAACAGCGCTTCTCAAAGCAACTTTGCAACTTCTACCATTGGGACTGCTTGCATTTATACTCACCCTTCACCTGTTATGATGCTGCTCCAGGACAAACTACTCCTTATGTTAAAGCCACTGTCACATTTAATTTCTCTCTCTCTCTCTCTCTCTGTTTATGTGTGTTAAATGCCTTCAAAGGTTGAAGGTATTTCCCTCTCTCTAATTAAAAGTAATACAAAATACTCACACTTAGTAAACCATTACTATGAGACAGAAAGGAGAAAGGAGCATGCAGAACTTTGAAGCCAATGTCAGACTTCCACCTGTGACCATACATCCAGATTGTATCTGACATATAATTCAAACTTTCTTTATAAACAACAAGAAGTCTGATCATGGTATGCAGAGAATGGCTATGCCTCTCCTCCCCTGTTGACCCCCAGTGACAATTAATGATGAAAGTAATATGCAATACTCACGCCTAGTAAACCACCGGCACCACCCTGAAATAGAAAGGAGAAAATCAATTATTAAACAATCAATATCTCTTCTAAGCAATGTTTCCTTTAATGCCCTTCCATACCTTTGTGGGAGTATAGAAAATCAGGGACAGTTCTGGCATAAACATCCCTTTCCCAGAAGTATTTGTGTAGTTTGTGCCATGAAAGGCCACAACAGAGAAAGTGCTGGATTGGCATTCATAATCTAAATCAGGTATCTTCAACCTTTTTTAGACCCAGGACTCACCAACTAGGTGATCAAGAGTAAGATACTTAACAGGTTTTAGTTTTTTCTTGTATAATGCAATATACCTTCACACAATACTTTTGTTTATGTATTTGTTTTTGAAAGTATAAGGGCCATATCATGCAGCCAGCATCAAAAATAACATACCTAACAGGTTTATTTTGCTTTTTTATTATGTTTTTGTAAACTTTTGTTTTGGTATTTGGTTTTGCGAGTATTAGGGCCATGTCATGCAGCCAACATGCTTTAGCCATTTCAATCACGCAGCAGTATTGTGGCACGAATCTCATCAGCCAATATTGAGGGACACTTCAATGAACTAACAGCAAAATATTGCAGTAAGGACAAGGCCCCTCCCCCAGTGAAGTGTGTTGTGGATCAATAAGCATTACATAGAGGATTTCCAATACTCACACTTTTGCTAGCACGGCCCTAAACAAGATAAAGAAATAAGTTAGTCAATTGTGTTTTAGGAACATTAACATGATAAATATAGTGAATATTTCAGTTCTTTTTCACTGGCAAATGTGGACTTGCTGCTTGTTCTATATAGGTCTCGCTTATGTCAACTTTCTTCAATGTTTAGAAGGCATCATTGACTGGACGTCCTACTGACCTGGCAACTTCTACAGTTTTGACTGGTTTGAATGTTGCAGCCATTGCTATTGAATTGATCTTTCAACTGTTAGAATGCTAATCCAGGACAACCTACTCCTTATGTTAAAGCCACAGGCACATTTCGTCTATCTTTGTGTGTTTGTGGGGTGTGTGCGTTTTAACTACCTTCAAGAATCACAACCATGGTACTGTTATGAGTATGCAAGGGAGCGAGTAGGCTGTATAAAAGATCCTTTATCTGGTGTAAACCTGGCTATCACCGAAACAGCATACAGAGCTTTGAAGCATGATATACCTACCGAATAACTCCTAGAGCTGTTGAATCTTGTTGGAAGTGATTACAGAGCTTTGCAGCCAACAACATTTCTCAAAGCAGCTTTGGAACTTGTACCCTTAGGACTGTTTTGTATTTTGCAGCCACTGCAACTCACCCTTCACATGCTATGATGCTGCTCCAGGACAATCTACTCCCTATGTTAAAGCCACAGTCACATTTAATCTCTCTCGCTCTCCCTGTTTCTGTGTATGTGTGTTAAATACCTTCAAAGATAGATAGACAGATGATAGATAGATAGATAGATAGATAGATAGATAGATAGATAGATATAGATATAGATGGATGGATGGATAGATGGATGATAGATTGATAGATAGATCTAATATACTAAATTCACACTTAGTAAACCACCACTCTGAAACAGAGAGGATGAAATAAATATTTCTACAACCAACATTTCTTTTAAGCAATGTTTCCTTAGTTAAAAACCTTTAATACCCTTTTGGGAGTAAACAAAGTCAGTCACACATGTTTTCTGAACTTGAACAGAATAAATATTGGCTCGTTCCCCCCTCTGATATTGTCAGTGGCACCATCCTCCTTGATGCATCATCCCAGCGATCCTTATCTAACTCATGTCACTCTTGCCTGTGGCCTCTGCACAGCTGCCTGATCCTAAAAGACAGGTTGTGATTGACAGAAATGAGAGGCAACTGGCATCTGGGATAAACAGTTGTGGGCAATTATGACAGGCAGTTGATTTGATTGCTCAATATTGTTGTTTCAAAAAAAAATAATTAATGATATTCCAGTTAAAAGTGATGTGCCGTACTTACGCCTAGTAAACCACCAAGCTGAAATAGAAAGGAGGAAAATGATTTTGCTACAATCAACATATCTTTTAAACAATTTATCATTAGTTTACAACCTTTAATACCTTTTCTGGGAGTATAGAAAATAGGGCACACTTCCACCCTAAACATTTCCTTATCAGGAGTGTTCGTGTAACTCTTTTAGTAAAAGGCCATAACAGTAAAATGGTTGCAATGCCCTATATCATCTAAATCAAATATGTTTTAAATATCTTCAAGTACTACAACCATGGTATTCAGGGGAAAACAGTTGTTCTTTACCCCTCACTGTAGTCTCAGTGAAAGTGGCACCAGCGGCAAGGCATAAGAGTACAGCCAAGAAGAACAGTCAGCCTCCCTGCAGCTTCAGCATTGTATTTGCTAATGACACTAATGACTACACCCAGGTCAATCCTAAATGTCCCATTACAATCCTTAAAATTTGCCCAGACTTACTTCCACTCCTGCACGTCGGGAGAATGGCTGACTTATAACATCTCTCCCGACTCCCGTGGGGAATTTTGGCGGCTGCTTTGGGAGTATGCAGCCTCCCTAACCCTCCCGGGATGACGGGAGGGGCCGCTGGCCCACAGATGCCCCTTAACCCGTTCCGACCCTTCGAGGGGAGTGGGGGGGCTGGGCTGATAGCACCCATGGGGGCCGGAACTCCTGGAAGCCCCCCTGTTTGTGCACGAGTCCCAGAACTTGGAATTTTAATTAAGCAAAAAGTTTTGGGCATGCCTCAGACAAAGGAGCAAAGAGAATATTGCTAATGGTTCCAGCCCTGAGCAGCTAAGAAGAAAACTGGAAGAAGAAATGGACTTTATAATGGTATGTGAAAGCGGGAAAGAAAGGGGTGGAAGCCCTGGACCCTATGCTTGTTTTGCCTCAATATTATACCTAACACGGGCGAACCCCCCCCCAAAAAAACCACTTTCACTTGGAAATAGCAAGCGGACTTTAAAGACTGAGATTGATTTTGGCAGAAAAGATTTGATTTTATATTTATAAACTGTGTGGAATTAAAAATAGACTCTGAAAGATTTATTAGTAATGGAGGACCTCTGACTTCCGACTTCACAAGTAATGGCGCTGCAAGAATTGAATTGGTGTGGGGAGCCCGTGAGGCAGAGCACTACTCCATAGGGAGAAGCCAGTTCTGGTTGTTTATTGAAATTTGATTTATATTAGAGACTGGCACTCCTGGAAAGGGGTATGTGCAAAGCAAGCGGGGGAGAGTAGCAGTGTGAAGAAGTTTGGTGAACAACAGGACAAGAAGATGGCGATGGTTGGAATGTGGCATTTGGAATTAAGAAGATTGACCTCATCCACACAGAGACATTGTTTATTATAATTTAACCTGCTTGCTGGCATATATCAGCAGCTGTGGAAATATTGGAAAGAATTTTGAAAAGCAATTGATGGAGGTGATCAGGGAAGCTCCGGTGTCCGAGGCATGGGAAGTCCATATATAAAAAAATTATTATAATAATTAGGCATAATTGCGATGTTTCTTTTAATTGGGATTTGTATAATTAATTTGGATTGTAATTTGAAATGTAATTGGGAATAATTTCAATGTGATTTGCTGTGATTTGTATTGGAAAATTCAATAAATAGATTATAAAAAAAATAAAAAAATTGCCCAGACTTTAAATCTATGACCTATCAAAAAGATACTTAAAAATTCCAGAAATCAAAACTTCTTATACTTTGTGTAAAGTATTTGTTTTTATAAATATTAGGGCCATGTCATGAAGCAAAGGTGCTTTAACGAGTTTAACCATTTCACCTACACAGCAGTATTGTGGCAGCCAATACTGAGGGTGAACAAATTTTCAAAATCTTGCACCACCCTTGCCATGAGCAGAGCCTGAGTACTTCTCTGTGGCTCTCGTCTGTCACTTCTGTGTGGCTTTTCTAAAAACTTGTGCGCAAAACCAGGCAATAAAAGACCAGGGCCCCTCATGAAAAGAAACTGCAGGCCATTCAGACAATACAGAGAAGATTTGGAAGTCACCTCCACCACACTATATTTTAGGTTTGGCTTGCATTGTTCCTATATGGATCTGGTTGGCCACTATGAGACCATAATGCTGGTCTCATCCAGCAGAGCTCTTTTTGTGTTCTTATGATTGTGAAAGTCAAATGCCTGATTACCTCTCAGTATGGCCCCTCATCCTTACTGTAGAACATTTTAAAACTGCAAATATCCATTTATAGGCCCGTATGCAAATTCTCATTTTATTTTATTTTTTATTTAAATCACTTTATTAGACCTGAAAACTATTTTGGAAATTAGAGGGGGGGTGTTGAAGCCAACATGGATCCTAGCCAGCATCCAGATGTTCCCAAGCATGCAGGAATCTTGGAAACCCTTTTATTTATCCACTGGAAACATGAAAATGACATCCATTTTTAGCTAAAGGGGATTTCATTTTAAGTCATTCAGTTTTCATAATGCACAAAAGATTTGTAATACTTACAAGCTGAGGAGCCTAAGTTTAAAAACAAAACCAGCAATTAGAATGATTGGTCTGTAAGCCTCTTAAGACAAATAAAATACCATCAGCCCCCCTCCACCCCTTCAAAAAAAGCTCATTCAAGTGGTGGCTCAGCTGGCCTGGCTGCGTTTCTGGGACAAAATAATAATAATAATAATAATAATAATAATAATAATAATAATAATTATTATTATTATTATTATTATTATTATAGACAAAGAATACAGCAAATCCATAAAATAAATTATTAGAAGCAGCTGCAATGTATAAAAAAGATCGAAGCCAGCAACAGTTCACTCAAAGGCATTGCAAAATGGAGAGATCTCTGGGGGTCACTTAAAGATCTGGACTCACAAAGCCAAAAAATATTTGTGCATCAAACAAAACAGAAATATTGAATTCATCTATGCAGAACATTTCAGCTTCTGCTTTCGGGAGGCTTGAAACATTTTGCTATATGAATTCAATTTCTCTATTTTGTTAGCACAAAGAAGGGTGAAACACTAGACTTGGAGACTAAACTTATCTGAATAAAGTTCCTTATGTGTGAAAAACACATTTTGTCACTATGGATGCAATCCCATGCATACTACGTGATAATACGTCCTCTTAAACTTAATGGGACTTACTTCCTAGTAAACAAAACAAAACAAAACAAAACAGGCTTGTGCTGCCATTGTTATCCTTTGGATTTGGGAAGCTATTGTTTCTATGTCAGCTCCTTCTATTTTTCCATAGTGTAGAATCCTAAAAGGAAGTGAATTTCCCTTATTTTTATCCAAATGGAAAACATTTACAATTAAATTGATCCCTTAAGTTTAATTGTAGGATTTTAGATCCCATGTGTAGAATAGCCCCTAAACACAGAGAGTTTTCATACGATCTTTCCTCAAGGAGCATTTATGTCCTACAAAAACATGCACCTGCAGCTCACTGAATACAGCTAAGCAGTATTGAAATATTCTACATGGCTCCCTTAAGTGCAAAAACAGACTTACCGAGATGCTCCCATCTGGACAAAGGAGAAAGACAAGAAGAGCAGTGGTCACAACCTGGAGATGCATCTTGGCTTTGCGTTGGTGTCTTTCAGGAGTGAAGTCACCGAGGTGAAGAATGAGCAGTTTTACCTGCTGTATTTATACTATAATTTGTCCTCAATTTTCAAGCCTGGTTGACCAAATGTAATGCCTCTATTGTCAAGGGAACCTATGACTTTTGTCAATAAGGAAAGGTCAACTCATCATAACTATCATCACATGGAAAGTAGTGGTTGGTTCCAAACACCAGGGGCCAACTTGGCAACAAAGAATAGGCTGCATTATTCTTCCTAACTTGGGTGTTAAAATGGCCCAACCTGACCTTTTCTAACTATGTGCAATGAGGGATATGCCAGAACTTCTTTGTGGCATGGATAATGCCTACATTTCTGAGTATAATTGAGGAGACCCTTACTAAGATGGAATGAATTTCTGAGGTGGCAATTCTTAAGCAAATTCAAAGATAGTCTACAAGCAGTGCTATACAAAGCAGTGGGGCAGCCTGGTACCTTGCTCTGGGCCTGCCCGACTTACACTGTCATGCCAATAACACCTTGTGTCTCCCAGACAACCAAGGACTCCCACCCCAGGCTTTAGACAAGCTCTGCATGGGCCTGTCCCGTAGAGTTGCTTAGATATTACTACCTTTTCAATTTCAATATTTAATATTTGCAAATGTTCAAAATTCACTACGTTAAATCCCAATCTGAAACAAGGTCGTGAACTTCAAAGTGTAACCCAGTGGGGCTGAATCAGAGTTTTTGGTTCCTATTCTAACCTGCACCGTCATATCAGCGAGTCAAGGACTGGTTTTATTTAGCCTAAGGATCTTTCAACATAAATGGGGCTTGTCTGCAGTTGAGTTGAATGTGTATTTGATGCTATTTACATACGCGGGTGGCGCTGTGGGTTAAACCACTGAGCCTAGGGCTTGCCGATCGGAAGGTCGGCGGTTCGAATCCCCGCGACGGGGTGAGCTCCCGTTGCTCGGTCCCTGCTCCTGCCCACCTAGCAGTTCGAAAGCACGTCAAGTGCAAGTAGATAAATAGAAGGTAAATGGTGGGAAGGTAAACGGCGCTTGCATGCGCTGCTCTGCTTCGCCAGAAGCAGCTTAGTCATGCTGGCCACATGACCCAGAAGCTGTATGCCGGCTCCCTCGGCCAGTAAAGCGAGATGAACGCTGCAACCCCAGAGTCGTCCATAACTGGACCTAACGGGCAGGGGTCCCCCTTACATTCCCACTTACCGTAAGTAGCATCATCCACTTGACATCCGCTTCATATGGCTTCTATCCTGCTAGTTTTTCCCTCTTAAACATTGATGAATAGCACTCCAGCAGATGATGTCAATGCTCCTGTTGTGAAAAAAGTACTGGAGCATCACCCCCCCACACACATCCCTGCTCTGTTATACCATGGCTAGTGAACACACTTAGACATAAGGGGGGGATCTCGGGGAGGGTGCCCACTTAGGCCCTGCTGGGTTTTTGATCCCTAACTATAATTATTACTATTATATTTTTATAATAAGTTGTCAACTGCCCTGTCACGGGAAATATATACATTTAATAAATAAAATAAATATATTTATACCACACCTTTTCCCCAAAGGGACTCAAGGCAGCTTACTTATATATGTAATAAATATACTTACCAGCTTAGAGGCTGATAATGCTGACAGGCCCTCCTCTGCCCACCTAGCTGGTAGTGCTGGCAAGGTAAGCAAATACCATGTATAACACTGATTCAGTGCTTGGAGCCAGGGTGCTGTCATCCATTAGAGTTGGCTAGCAGGAATGGTGGTCTCTAGTCATTGCCTTAGCTGTGTGTATACCCACACTGAATTTGGAGGAGTTGGCTTTAAATAATTAAGAATGTTTCAGATCAGACTTGCAAGAGAATAGAGTTATAGCCCACTTACTATCTTATATATCAATTCCACAAGTTGATATTGTTAAAACACTGCTGCAAAAGCAATTTTGATGTTGTACACATAATTTCAACAATATTTATTTGTGCAGTGTTTTATCAGTGCATTTACAAACCACCACTAAAATAAGGTTACCAGATTTTTTTTCAATGAATCCGGGGACACTTTTCAACTTCAATGGATTTTGTATGGGGACTGATGTGTAAATCCGGGGACTGTCCCTGGGAAACGGGGACGTTTGGTAACCTTACACTAAAAAAAACCCCAAAATATTATTATGTTTTGGCCAGTATTGGTCATACTCAGAGTAGGCCTACTGAAATTAACTGGCATGGCTAATTTAGGTCAGTTCATTTAAATGGGTCTACTCTGAGTAGAACCTAGATGGCTATTATCCTTTTTTCCAAGTATAAACTGTAGTAACAAAATTCTTTTTCATCCTTTTTCTATCCCTTTTCCCACCAGTTTCCTTTCAACAAAAGCAAAGAGCTTCATCAATGAGTAAAAAACTGAAGTATGAAGTGTAACCTCCATTAGATATAAAAGATTAGACCATATTATAGTGATTCTCAAAAATTTATAGCCATAATTTAGTGATTCTGTTTCATGCATTCACACTTTGCTACCCAGTTAGGAGCCTATTTGGGCTTCGCAGTCTGGCAGATGATAGTGTCACTATGAAATGGGTTAGGTTGGTGGCAGGGGGCTTGCTACACTAGAAAAGCAAAACAGCTGGTAACTTGTGTTCTGGACGTAGAATGGGATAGATACAATTTTTTGTTCTAGGTCTGTTCTAGAACCACAGGTCAATATGTTGCAACTTTCCTATGATTTTACGTCACAGAACACCCTCTACCCATCACCTACATACAAACCAGCCATTAACCATCTTATGCTTGTCCTCTACCTGACCTTTCCACATGTGTTTATGTGTACTAATCAGAACATAATTGCCAGCACAGCAAAGGGCAAGTAAATGTGACAATCTGGACATTGTAAGTTTTTTATCAGTTGCCTGGGTCATTTTTGGCTATCTGCCATTGCCCATGATTGAACAATCTTTCTAGGAACTTTGTGTCTCAACAGATCCCATTCTTCTGCTTCAGCAATAAGTTTTGATAGCATTTATTGCAACTGATAACAGGCCTTTGATACAGCTTCCAGTTCCTGAGAAATGCAAGTATGTTTCTTTTTCCATAAACAAAAACAAAACCCCTGTCCAACCAAGGCACATTGCAGATTAGCATCTGAATGTCAGAACAAGTTGTCCGGACATCACCTGATAATACATTCTTTCATTATCAAGGCTATGTGCCAAAGACAGGGTCCCGATCCAGTCCCCCCCTGCAGTTCATGTGCCTGTGCTCCCTGCATGAAAAACAGTTCCAACAAGTATCCATATGTCCTCCAGCTCATACCTACAGTATAGGCTACAGAAGGTAGCACACATGCTTTGCACTCAGGCCCTAAATTCAATCTCCAGCATCTCCAGGTAAGGCTGGGAAAAACTCCTATATGAAACCCCAAAGAGCCACCATTAACTAGAATAGACAGTACTGAGCTAGATGGACCAATGGTCTGTCTCAGTATAATACAATTATCCACCTGACTGCCTTGTCACATACCTAAGAGGTACAAGGTGAAATTTTGTTTAGTCGTTTAGTCGTGTCCGACTCTTCGTGACCCCATGGACCAGAGCACGCCAGGCACTCTTGTCTTCCACTGCCTCCTGCAGTTTGGTCAGACTCTTGTTGGTAGCTTCAAGAAGACTGTCCAACCATCTTGTCCTCTGTCGTCCCCTTCTCCTTGTGCCCTCCATCTTTCCCAACATCAGGGTCTTTTCCAGGGAGTCTTCTCTTCTCATGAGGTGGCCAAAGTATTGGAGCCTCAGCTTCAGGATCTGTCCTTCCAGTGAGCACTCTGGGCTGATTTCCTTAAGAATTGATAGGTTTGATCTTCTTGCAGTCCATGGGACTCTCAAGAGTCTCCTCCAGCACCATAATTCAAAAGCATCAATTCTTTGGCGATCAGCCTTCTTTATGGTCCAGCTCTCACTTCCATACACTACTACTGGGAAAACCATAGCTTTAACTATACGGACCTTTGTCAGCAAGGTGATGTCTCTGCTTTTTAAGATGCTGTCTAGGTTTGTCATTGCTTTTCTCCCAAGAAGCAGGCGCCTTCTAATTTCGTGACTGCTGTCACCATCTGCAGTGATCATGGAACCCAAGAAAGTAAAATCTCTCACTGACTCCATTTCTTCCCTTCTATTTGCCAGGAGGTGATGGGACCAGTGGCCATGATCTTAGTTTTTTTGATGTTGAGCTTCAGACCATATTTTGTGCTCTCCTCTTTCACCCTCATTAAAAGGTTCTTTAATTCCTCCTCACTTTCTGCCATCAAGGTGAAATTGGATACATTCTAATGGCCCACTCAAAATTTCAACCACCTCTTTTATTTCTAAAACATTCTAAACTGCTGGCTTCTGGCTCCACTCTGTCTTAATGGAGGCAGCCCCCACGACAGTGGGAGATCGTAGGCGAAGGAAGAACAAGGATGATTGAGGGTAAATCATCCTTGCAAATTCCCCCCAAGGACGGGGAGAACGGGCTTCACTCGTTCGTCTTGGTACCTGGCTCCCACTCCAGCATGGAATGTGGGGGGGGGGGTAGGCAGGCACTGAATGCAAAAGCACCTCCCCTGGTGAAAATCCTCCAATGCCGCCATTGGCACGTGTTAGAAGAGATGAGATCACAAACCTTGGAACAAATCAACTGCAAGGACTTTAAGGTTTGAATTTGGGATAAGACTTCATTTGGTGCAGAAGACAGTGTGTTGGAGGGGAGCCTACGGTTTCTTTATTTAAAGTTTTCTTCTCTACATTTACGATTCAGCAACCCTCATCTGAATGTTAGTCCAAATTAAATTTGTACAAGTGAGGATGGAAGAAATTGGATTATATGGAATATAACATCAAACAGAAATGCGTGTGTAAAAAATAGCAAAAAGAGAGGGAAGCTTTATTTTGCAAAAGGTTTATGATGGAAACTTAAAGCTGACTCTTCCCCATACTTTATTATCTATGAAATGAAATAAATAACACTAAGAGGACTTAGAATTTAATTTAATTGGAAGGATAATTGACCATTACATCTTCAGCTGGAAGGAAGGATGAAAGGAGTCTGTGAAGGAAATGATAAGGTTCTTTTTTTAAGCCTTTGGAGTTTGACAGACCACTCTTCTTCCCAGGCTGAGGGGGGAATTGGTGACAACAGTCTATTTACTGGGACAGAGCGACTTTTGCAAATGTTGCTAAAGTTCTCAGTGGAAAAAAGAAGAAGAAGAAGAAGAAGAAGAAGAAGAAGAAGAAGAAGAAGAAGAAGAAGAAGAAGAAGAAGAAGAAACATGGGATGCAATAATGGAGAAATTTTTGGAACAACAATGGTATATCAGATCCACCCAAGGCATGATGGATAACAGCAACAATCGGGGGAAAGAAATATATAACATCTTATAAGGACAAGAAGAAACACCACGTACAGAATAATTGCCACACACAGGAAGAACAAGGATATAGTTTGAGTTCCTCACTTCAAGTTTTATAAATCATTTAATGTGTGAACACGAATAGAAGTTATTAATATTACAGTTGTTGTATAAGCTTCAAAAGAGGATTAGAGGAATTCATGGAGGTGAATTCTATCAATGACTACTGGCCATGGTAGCTCTGCTCTGCTTCCACATTCAGAGGCTGTATGTTTCCACATATTAGTTGTTCGAAGCCACAGAAGGGGAGAGTGCCCTTGTGCTTAGGTCCAGCTTCTGATTGACCACCGTGAGAACAGGATGTTGGGTTGGTGGGCCATTGGGCTGCTCCAGCAGACTCTGCCCATCTCTTTACCTTCATTGTGATGCATAATTATGCCCAAATCAGTACGTTACTTTCAGAACTGCAACAATTTACCTGAATCTAATGCTAAATCTTGCCATGCAATGGTGTGTGATATTGAAAATGATAATCAAGGTCATTTTTGAGAGTGGCATTCAGCCACTTTTTCTCTGTCACTCTATGTACAATTGATCTGGCATGGGTGCCCACTTTTTACACACCAGTGCCAGTACAGGTAAGAATAACATTGCAGTTGACTATGTCAAGTTTTTCTCTGCTTATCTTTCCGCTTTAGCTACAGTGATTCATTTATTGAAGATAACGTCTCACTTTTACGCATGTGATTTATACCTCTCTGCCTTTCAGTTACAGATCTTTCTTTCATTCCATTTTCCTGTCTTGATATAAGATAGCTGTTTCCCCTTGTCTTTCTTTTCATTTTCTTATGCTAAGCATTTCTAAAGCTAGTCTGCTGTCTTAAGTAGGTGCTCAAGCTGTTTCACCTTCTTTTTCTTTATCATGTGAGGGTTTTGAGGGGTGAGGGTTGTGGGGTACAATGAATGCAAATGTGGACCTCTGTCCTGCCCTACACATATTCATTATAAACTCTTTAAGCAGCCTATCATGTGTTCATTGTGCTCCTGTGAATACCTGTGAAATATACTCGGAGTCGAGTGTGGATTTCATGCTCTTTATTCAGCTCATAGTAGCGAGGAATGAAAGTTCCCCCAGAACTTCTGCTTTATATACATTATTTACACAATGGGCCCCACGTGATTGGCTAATTCCAGGATACTCCTGTAGGCCAATCAGGTTGCGGATTCACTTCCACCTGGAGCTGGATTGGGTGGCTCCTGCGGACCAATCAGACTGCTGCATTCTGAATCCTATTGTTCTAGGACCAATCAGACTGCTGCATTTTGGATCCTATTCAACTCAGTACATAACACCCTGAAAGGGGCCTGAGTTATGCTACAATGTCCTTTTCCTCAAGTGAATAACTTTGGGGATGTATTTAATTCTTGGCTCTCTTTTGATTCTTTTATTCATGCTACAACACCATATTGTAAAAATGTATCTGTATTTCTACAAACCATATTTTCTTGTCAATCTATACTTCTACGGTTTCAACTGCATTTGTTGTCTTGGTTATTTATTTTATTATTTATTATTACATTTATATCCCGTTTTCCCCTAAGTAGCTCAAGTTGCTGTACATAGTTCTCCCCTCTTCCCAATTTATCCACAAACAACCCTGTGAGGTTGTTTAGGTTAAAAGACAGTGGTTTTGTACACATAATTGACTTGAAATGCTGAAAGGTCTCACACAGAGACACACCCCCCCCCCGGAGCATTTCAAATAAAAATTGTTCCATATTATACACATTGGTACACTTTTATATGTTTCCACATTGAGTGCTGTCTGTTCACACCAGTGGGTGGAGCAGTTTTTACACTTTACATGGTTGGTTTCCTTGCCACTCCAAACCTCCCTACTCTGAAAACGTCTCCATGTGGTTGCCATATTTACAGCCACACTATTATATATCTTTCAGGTACAATGTCCTAAAAGCCTAGGACAGAATAAATAAATAAATAAATAAAAAATAAATTGTAAAGTGAACATGATTGGATCTCTGCCCAACACATCTTTCATTATACTTTGAAGAGGCAATAGTGGCTTAACCAGAGATTATTGGCCTTACATAACTGGACAAATTTTAAAATTAAAGCAAAGTATTTGGTGTGAACATACATGAGCTAAATGAGGTGGCAGAGGTCACTGCTGCCTCAATACTGTGTCTGCCAAGGAATTCAACTGACAATGAATTTCTCTCAAGCATTCAGCTGTTCCACTGATATATTCATTTCACTTCCTACCTCTCAAATGAAATAGTCCTTCTTTTAGGACTGTTTAATTTTGAAATGTGCAGTTGTATCTATGCAGCTGGGTACTCACATGGTGAAGGAGAAGACTTGCAACAAGAACTGATGAGAACCATAATGTGAAATTGTGTTTGCATCCACCTATCCTCATCCCTAACAACCTGAGATGAGTAACTGAAACAACTATGCATGGCTTCTCTATGTACCCCTTCCTTTGTTTTTTCCCATGTGTTAAAGTTTAGATTGCACACCCATTGGGGCTAAAATTTGTCCTCTTGCAACTTTCTTCCATACCTTCTGAATTGGTTGTGCATATGTATGTTATGCATGGGGCAATGTAGCCATGCTCTTTATAATATTTAACAGATAGATTGGTGAGCATTATCTTAGCTGCATTTTACTTTTGATCTTCATTGGTAATGGCAGTTTAAATTGTTGTGTTGTGATAATTAGTGATGGGGGGTCGGGCTCCACATTCTGTAAATAATAAATAAACAAAACTATGCATACCGATCGTAGTAGAAAAGTAACTGAGCAGTATCTCTCTTTAAAGAAAAACATGGTTTTGCATAAGCAAGCCTGTAATTACAGCACAAACATCAAAGAAAGTACTTGGGCAGTAATTTCCTGCATTACATGCCACACAGTAGAAGCTGAGATTACAAAACTGAGATGGAACTGCATGAGAATTGAATGACGTGGCACCATCTAAGTCCTGTAACTTTAATGGAGTTCGAATCACAGCCCCAGATTTCAACACCATAGAGCAGTGGTTTTCAACCAGTGTGCCATGACACCCTGGGGTGCCTTGAATGATGGTCAGGGGTGCTGTGGGCAACACTGGCCTCTGTCCCTCTTCCTTCCTTCCCTCCCTCCTCTGATGCCCTCTCGAGTCTCTGCCACCCAAAGGCTTATGCAGCAGTTTGTTGCAGCAGCCCTGGCTACAAGCTCCCCAGGCGAATGGTGCCTCTGGGGCTGGCCAGGGGGTGCTTCCCAGGCCCCTGTGGGGCAGTGTGAGGGTGCATCTCTCTTTGGGGTGGGGGGCAGCTCAAAGACTGGGGGCAGCAGTGGCTTCCCAGAGGACTCCCAAAGAGAGGGGAGGAGAGAGGAGGCTGAGGGAAGACTCCACAAGGGAGGGTGTTTGAAAAAGGGTGAGAGGCTGCCAGCTGTGCAGGCAAGGGGTGACATAACTGGGCTCCTGAGCCCCACAGGGGTGCCACAGAAAGAAGATACTTGATCAAGGGAACCGTGGACTCAAAAAGGTTGAAAAGGTGGACTCAAAAGGTTGAAAACCTCTGCCATGGAGTATTTGAGTAAGCACTTTGCTACCAAATATCTTTAGGGCATGTTCAATCAGCTGCCCTTCCTTATTGTAATAGAACTTCATCAGTGCCCCTATAGTTTTCTGTGCTTTGACTTTCATTGCCTAAATATGACCATTCCAAGAGAGGGTTTCATTAGAGTACACCCATATATCTAAGTGAGCAAGTTTGTTCTATAGCTTGCTGATCTAAGCACCATTTAAATCTAGGGCTGTGTTTGCTAAAAATCATAATCTTGGACTTAGAGCAAGTTATATATAGCTTTTCCTGTTTACAGTATGTGCTGATCACCTCCAAGAGTTTTTTGAGGTCCAGCCGGGAAAGGGAGAGGAGCACTAACTCATCTGCGTACATCAAGACTTAGATCTTTCTGTTCCTAATTACTGGAGAGATGAAATTTTCATCATCATCATCATCATTTATTTATACCTCGCCCATCTGGCTGGGTTTTCCCAGCCACTCTGGGCGGCTCCCAACAGAATATTAATAATAATGATAAAAAAGCGATGAAGCATCAAACATTAAAAACCTCCCTGAACAAGGCTGCCTTCAGATGTCTTCTAAAAGTCAGATAGTTGTTTATTTCCTTGACATCTGTTGGGAGGGCGCCACTACCAAATCATTACTATAAAATGTTTTTAAAAGTTGGAGCCAGGACGCAGCCTTGCTTCACCCCTTCACCTTGCCTTTCACTGTCTTTAACCAATGAGTGAATTCAGAGGTGCTACTGATGAGTATTTGTTTTGGACACTAGGCAATATTAATCCACCGAGCTCTAAATATCTGTTTTGCCTTTTAGTGCTTTATTTGGCAGGCAAAATAAAGGACAGGTTGGTGAGGGGGGCGATTGAGGGCTTAAAAATACTTTACCTGGTGCAGAAATGACTTCAAATAAATAAATAAAGGGGAGGAGAGAGAGCAACAAATTCTACTTCTCTTTCTCAACAGAGCTTTGCTTCCAACCTCCTAACAGGGTTTGCAAAACTCCTCAGAGGGAGATGTGAACTAGGATTTATTCAATTGGGAAAGCGGAAAAGAGGATAGGGAGCAAGAGGAATATGTATTATATATATAAATTATCACATTACATAGGGTTGCCATATTTCAAGAAGTATAAATAATCTGGGCACAAAAAGTTGTGGAGCTTTTTCGGTGTGTGTGTGTGTGATCTGCCTGATCCCTCACCCAAAAGGATCCAGCCCGCCAAAGGCCCTTCCGCTTTGGCACAGCCAAAAAATGTAAAATAAATAAATAAAATAAGCCAGCCAACCACAAAAACCTGGACATTTCATGTAAAATGTAAAAAACAACAACCCTGGTTCTCCCCGCCCCCCAAGAGCCTGTGAAGTCTTGAAGCAGTCTGTGTGGACAGACTGCAATAATGTAGCTAAGTCAAACTTGAGCCATTAAACGTCTCTCTCTCAGACTTGTTTCTGGCTCCACACAGTCTCAGCCCCAAGCTCTGTTGCACTCCCTGGCTGCTGAGGGAGACAGGGCAGAGGATGGATGCTACTCTCTCCTCCATGGCCCTCCCTAGATGTTTCCTTTCCCTTCCTTCCCTCTCTGGAATCTCCTCAGGCTCTCTCCTCTCTCTCGGGCCTTAAAGTCTCCTCAGAATCTCCTCAGAATTCCCTCCAAAATCTTCTGAGAGAAGCCTTCCCTCAGCCCTCTTATGTAGTTGCACTAGGCACCTCACAAGCGGCTGAGCCACATGAGCGTTTTTGTCAATTTTAATCACAAGCTCTTTTGACTACTTCGGTTGAGAAGTGTGAAATAAATCCATGAAATAAAATTATTATCAACAAAATTAAGCTCAACGGCTGAGGCTCTTAGGCTAGTGGTTCGTGTTTTAAAGTAGAAGCACACCTCTCCCTCACTTTATATTCATTGAGACACCAGATTAAAACACAACAACAACACTTTTTCTGTCAGGTTTTTTTTTTTTTTTGAGGGGGGGGTCGAAAGGTGAAGACATATTTGACCTTCACCACTGTTAATTGTGTTATTTGTTCTTTATTTTTACCATGTGAGCTGTTTTGAGCCACCTGGCTGTAAAACAATCCAACATCATCATTTACGTAATTTGTGAGAATGTTTCTTCCTTATGATATCTTCGCTTGTATGTATCACCTAATTTTGTTGTCCATCGCTCTGAGACCATTTCTGGTGAATGCAGTATAGAAATACAGTGGTACCTTGGTTTACAAACGGTTTGGTTTGCATACATTTTGGATTACAAACATGTCAAACCTGGAAGTGTGTGTCCCGGTTTGCAAACTTTTTTTTGGATTACAACCCATTTTTTTTTTTTAATTACGAACAAATGGTTGTAAACCAAGGTACCACTGTATAGTAAATAAATAAAGATATGGAATGGTCTCTCCAGAGAGGTTCAGCTGGCGCCTTCATTATATATTTTGACACCAGGCGAAAACCTTCAACCAAGCCTTTGGCTGATTGATATCTGATACCCTTTAAAAATGTGTGACAGAAGGGAGGATTATTGGGTTGTTCTTGTTTATTTTTATTATGTATTTTGTGTTTTTATATTGTGATTTTATGTTGTGAGGCCTGTGGGTTTAGGGCAGTATACAAATAATAAAAATAAAGATTGCTGCATTCAAAACATTTGTGGAAAGAAATCATGGGTTGTATTCAAAGACCAATTTAAATGGGCTCATGCTACACAGAATATACCAGTAGTTGGAGAGAAGACCTTATAGACATTTTGGCAATTTGATGTAAGATCTGAGGGAAGCCATATAGGATGCAATTGTGATTTGTTGTTATTTCCTTAAGCCAATGGTATTGTGTCATGTGTAATGATTGCTTATATTTTTTTTTCTAAAAGAATGATAACAAGAGACCTAGGGGAAAAGGATGGTGGGAGTAAGCGCTTCAAAATATATGTGTCTTTTTTTCAGAATGGTGAGTTTTTACCTGACAGAAAGGCCACGGCATTAGAATGGGGTGCATAATGTCTTCAACTTGCAAATCAATTAATTTTGCAGCAATGCAATTAAAAACGCAAAGTGTTGTGATATAATAACATATTTTTTATTTTACGGCAAAGCAACAAGTGTTCACAAATCCTCCCTTACCCTGGGTTACAGTAAAGGCACCCAAAATCAACAGAAAGAACTACAGTTAGCAGACCCCGGTTAAAAGGAAGTTGCGGTTCACATTACAGAACCTGATTGGTAATAAAATTGTGAAATTTGTAGAAGGAAAGCGTAGCAGCAGGCACTGAAGATTGTTCTCAGTGGATTCAGCTTGCCAATCTGAAAACAGTAATAAAAAAATGAGTGAAATGGGGTTGAGTATTTCCTACATGTGCATACATAAATTTCACCTTGTTTGCTAGTTAATGACTGCAGCACAAGAACACCACATCAAGTGTTAACATAACAGGTGAGGCAGCTGCACTACACATTTGGAGCCTACGGGATGAATAAGATGCTTGTTTTTCACAGAGACTCAGGCTTAATTCCTCAACATCCTTAGTAGGGAATGGGACTCGATCAACATGGCAGGTATTTCTTCTGAGGAAGCAAGATACAGGATTGCACTGCACTTTACCTGCATGTCTCTTCTTTTGAAATAGAATTATCTACATTTCCATGTTATATTTTTTTCACATATCTGAAGAGACATGGGCATATGTGTTGTAAGATGCATACAAATATTTAGGGAGGCGATAGGAAAAGCAGGCTGGTCTTGTGCATACATTTTTTGTTGCCTGAGGCAGAGCAGCAAATGGAATTGCTTCCAAATTCAAGGTTTATAGTACCCAATGATACCCACCTTAGGTAGAAAAATCATACTAGTGTTTCCCTCTCCCTAATTCTGGTATCTGGGGCCAGAACTTGTTATGTGTGTGTATAGATAGTAATGGGCCAAAAGATTTTTAAAAAATTAATGGATAAGGCAAATGATCCCCAAATCAAGACTTCTTCTTTGTCAATAATTCCTGTGGAAGTCAGTAACTGGGAATCAGATAGACATTGTGTCTTGACAAGATTCAGAAATATAACTTTGCTTATGCTTTTTATATCATTATCTATTCAGGTTTGGGGGGGAATTAACTAGTGTTACTCTTATACGTATAAATATTTCCCTCTGTGTGTTAAAACATTGCTTTGCACAATGTTTAAGCCCCACAGCACCTATGGACATGCAGTAAAAATTCAGGATCAGCAGGCTGTCATCTTGACAACAAACCTGACCTAAGAGGAGATGGGGATATGTGTAATAATATTATTTCCATTAATTTCTTGCCCACCCTTCACCATGAAGTCCCTGGGTGGGTTACCACAACAAAAAATACAATATTTAAAAAGTTACAAGGAAATACAGACAAGAGAATAGGGTACTATAGGTGGAGGTTTTCTTATTAGGTTCACAACAGTATAACCCACCATGACACCCTCCAGGTAGCATTCAGGATTCACACCTAAATGCTTGACAGAAACTTCTGGAACAGAGAACAAGGTATGGCTAACAACAAATCTATGGTTTCTATTTGTTCTTTGGAGCTATACCTATCTGAAATATGGCACCGAGAACTGATGCTCTGAACTAAAAGATTATTCTTCAACTCAAGTTTTAAAATATGCATATTGCAAATAGCCATCTATATTAAGCAGCTGGTATTTCACATTTTGCATTCCACTTCTTACATTCATTGCCAATAGTCCTATATAGCCACACCCCAAGGTAACCCATATACCAACGTCTTTGGACAAACTAGCATAGTTTAGCCACTCTTGGTGCGAAGGCAGCATCCTCTGTACTCACCTGAGTGTATTTCCCAGGTTGGATGGTCAGGTTTATGGTAGCTGGAAAAACAAAATGCAGGCAACCATCTCAGACCAAGTGCAAAACAACAAGAACGTTGATGCGCTTGAACTCACGGGGGGGAAATCATCATGTAATTGCTAGAAGGAGTGGGTGAGGGTGCATCATTAAGTCACTATTTTAGAAAGCACTTGAAAAGATTAAATAAGAGGCTACTGAGGACATCAAGTGGATTCTACAAACGATTGCATCCTGAAAAGGTACAGGAAATACTCAAGCTAGGCTTCTAAGGAGGAATGGATACGGCAATAAGGGCATGGATAACTGCATATAAGGTAAAGCTAAAGGGACCCCTGACCATTAGGTCCAGTCGTGACCGACTCTGGGGTTGTGGTGCTCATCTCGCATTATTGGCCGAGGGAGCCAGCGTACAGCTTCCGGGTCATGTGGCCAGCATGACAAAGCCGCTTCTGGCGAACCAGAGCAGCGCACGGAAATGCCATTTACCTTCCCGCCGGAGCGGTACCAATTTATCTACTTGCACTTTGACGTGCTTTCGAACTACTAGGTGGGCAGGACCTGGGACCGAGCAATGGGAGCTCACCCCGTCGCAGGGATTCGAACCACCGACCTTCTGATCAGCAAGCCCTAGGCTCTGTGGTTTAACCCACAGCGCCACCCGCATCCCATATAAGCATGTTGTAAAACAGGGAAAGTAGACATTATAATAAGAAACAACTGGATCTGAGGAGAATCTGCTGTTTCTTTTTTGAGTGGGTGTCAGGAATCTTTCACCGAGTGCTTCAGTTTGAAGGGGAAGTTTGCTTTTAAAAAGTCAATAAAGTATTTGGGTAGATTATAAGATCATTTCAAAATATCCATCTATTTCAAGCTTTATTTCATAAAGATTTAAAGAGAGCTTGAAGCAGACGGGTCTTTCAAAACACAAAATCTTATTTTGTACTCCAAAACACCTCTTTTCCGTAACCACTGAAGATGTACAGGGGTGACTGTGTTCACAATTACAGCTGCTGTGAATGACCATTTTGTTCATCAGGTTTTATACTGAATCGTTGTGGACTGTTCTTTGTTTGCATTTCATTGTCATGTGGTTATATTTCCCATATTCCCTTCCCCTTATTGCCACATATGTAACTGCCAACTGAAGATAACAAGAGGTGCCAGGTTGCCCCCAAGTTTTAGGGAGTCTGGGGCGCATCACGCATGTGACGTCTGGAGGAGCTGAGCACTGAAGCTGTGTCACACACACACACACACACACACACACACACGTGTGTGCTGGGCTCCCTCAACATAGAAAGGGGCTAGGCCCCTTATGACAAATTTCGAGGGGGCTGAAGACGCCTTGGACCCCTAGAGTTAGTGCACCTGGAAAATAATCATGCATTTGCTAAAGTGTAGTGACTCTAACCAATGAAAACTTGTGCCACAATTAATCTTGTGAGCCACTTCCACAGCTTTTTTTAAAAAAATAATAATTCTGATTTGCTTCATTCCCATAGTCTTTTAAATACCGTAAGACTCATTGTATACGTTGCAACAAGCTAACACAGCTTATTAACCCACTGGAAGTTGTCATTATTTGTATAACTCTCTTTCAGTGCTTGTAACATTTCATATGCATTATCTCAGTAAACTACTACTATCCCAAGTTGATGTTATTATGCTCATATTCACAGGGCTACTTGAACCATGAGCATCCAGTCTTCCAGCTTATGCTGTTAATAGCTGTGCCTGCCAGCTCACCTAAGAGGTAACTGAGCCACATCCAGATCACTTGTATCTCTTTGTTGGCTGCACAAGTCCTTACAGTTGGAAAGGAAAGTTTCTCTCCTAGTAAAAAACTGAATTTGTACTTCTGAAATTTAACTTTGTGTTCTCTGGAAAGTTACAATGGCTGTTCACTGAAAGCTATAAAGGTGCATTTTACTGAGCTTTCCCCTGTATTACTGCACTTCAACGCTACATAACAGGTGAAGGAAAAGAAAACTAAACAAGTGTGCTTTCGTTTCTGAAATGATGAAAAATGAAAAGAATGCACTCCCGTTTATGTCTAACTTGTTTCTATGTGAAAGCAATGAAAACACATTAATTAATGGTTGAAATTAATTAAAATGATTCTGCAAGAAGCATTGCATTGTATTACTAAGAATGTTCTGTGGGGGAACAGAGACCCTGAAGATCTCTGAAAGAGGCAAGACATAGCACAACCCTAAAGTTGGTATACTTCTTTTCCTGAGTAAGAAGACCAAACTTAGAGGATATAATTCCTGACCAATCACTAAATGCAAAAAACTGATTGAAGTCTGAACATGATATATTTCTTTCACCTATATATGCAGGAATTTAAAAATTAAATATATAAGTGGTAGCCAATGAGAAGTATAAAAATGATTAAATGAACTTATGTACATTTTAGTACAGTGCCTAATACAGAAATTGTTCTGAGCACTAGCTGTGCTGACTGGGGCAAGACTGGCAGGGCTCAGGATTTGCTGGTACTACCAGCACAGATTCCCCCTTCCTCGTTGGACTGCTCAACCAGGATGCAAAATACTGCTTCTAGGAAATTAATACTCACAGGTTCCTGACTTTCGCCAGGTGGTGGAGGAGGCTGAAAGAGAAAAGGAAAGAAATGTTTCTATTTCAAAGCAATGCAAGAGATGCAGAATCCTGTTTGTAGGAAATTAATACTCACAGATGGACTTAAGCCTGGTGGTGGTGGAGGCTGAAAGGGAAAAGGAAGGAAATGCTTCTATTTCAAAACAATGCAAAATATTTAGAATCCTGTTTGTAGGAAATTGATACTCACAGGTTGACTTCCGCCAGGTGGTGGTGGAGGCTGAAAGAGAGAAGGAAGGAAATGCTTTTATTTCAAAACAATGCAAAATATTTAGAATCCTGTTCCTAGGAAATTGATACTCACAGGTTGACTTTCGCCAGGTGGTGGTGGAGGCTAAAAGAGAAAAGGAAGGAAATGCTTTTATTTCAAAAACAAGTTGAATGATATAAAATCCTGTTTCTAGGAAATTGATACTCACAGGTGATCCATTTATTCCAACTGATACTGAAGCCTGAAATAAAGGAAGGGAGAGAACGTTTGCATTCCAAAACAATACACAAATATAAAATACTTTTTGTAAGAAATCAAGTGATCCTCCAGATGACTTATTTATTGAGTGTTCATCCTGATTTGCTTCTTCAAAGCTTTTGTGAACTGTGCCTGGCCTTTATTGAGCATTTGTTCAGATTTGTCTGTAGGGCAATTAAATGATAATGAGCATTCGTCCTGCATTCATCCTGGCTTGTTGTTTTTTTAATCTTCCCATTAATCATTTCTTCCTTGCATTTCACTTTCCAAACCACAAAGAGTCAGGGTGTGTTCACATTACCACCTTAAAGCATTTCACGTCACTTTCCATCTGGCTGTTGACATGAGCATGGCTTAGTGTCATAGGAATGGCTTAATCCAGTCATTCTGAAATTGGTTTGAGAAACATTGCATCAAACGGCAATATTTCACAACAAATTACAGGGTGCCCATGCATTTAATATAATGCCATGTGATAATTTTAGGTTATATGTTAGTAACTAAGTTTTAATTTATATATTTTTTAACTGTTGCTATATCTGTATTGTCCCTGTTATACCTAATTGCAAATTCAAATGTATCCCTATCGTGTTTTATGACTTCCTTGATATTGTATGTGGGCTGGAACTGGTCTGTGACTGAAATAATAAATTCATATAATGTCATGTGAATATGGAATAAAAAAACCAGCACTGGAAATGCAGTGAATGTATGATAAACGGAAGTGTGGACACAGGCTTAAATTCTTTTATAAAGTGGATTTGTTGTGCTATAGAAACAGAGGCCTTTAATGTACTTTAATTGCTCTAAGCTAAAATTCTACTATATGCCTGAATCCCTCCTGTAAAATACTGACAGTCCAGAGGCACCTTTCACAAGAGGTGTAAGAGAAGGGGATGGGAATGCTTGCAAATCTGATTTGTAGGAAGTTAAGGTTGCAGCCAACCTCCTTATTTAACATTCAACTTGAACCATTTGCAGAAAATTCATGGGAAGGTTGGAAAACAACATCAGTTGTTTATTGGGCAAAACATGTAGAATCCTGTTTGTAGGAAATTAATACTCACTGGTTGATCATTTCCACTAGGTGGAGGAGGAGGCTGGAAGAGAAAAGGAAGAAAATGCTTCCATTTCAGAAACAATGCAAATCATGCAGAATCCTGTTTCTAGGAAATTGATACTCACAGGTGGTCCATAGTAGCCTGGAAATGGTGGGGGAGGCTGAAAGAGAAACAGAAGGAAATGTTTGCTTTTCAAAACAATACAAAAGCTGTAAATTCCTGCATATAGGAAATTAATACTCACAGGTTGCTGATTTTCACCAGCTGGTGGAGGCTGAAAGATAAAGGGAAAGAAATGTTTATTGGGCATTCATTCTGATTTGTTTTCTGAGAGGTTATAAAACATTGGGTCAAGCAAGTGTCATCCCACACTTTTCCCCCTCCTGCAGAGCAGTGGGGGAAGGATTCGTGTGCAAGGGCATCAAATCAATTTGTGCCACCTGAACCTATCAGTATGTGAGTGAACCCCATTTAGCATCAGTCTGGAAGTGGCCTAACACTTACTGGCTGTGCATATCCTGGATATGGCTGAGGATCCTGAAAGAGAAAGGGAAGGAAATGCTTCTACAGTGGTACCTCTAGTTACGAACGCTTCTGGTTCGAACGCTTCAGGTTATGAACTCTGCTAACCCGGAAGTAGCTGCTACTGGTTGCAAACTTTGTCCCAGGATCCAAACGGAAATCGTGTACCAGAGGTGCATGCGCAGCGGGAGACCCCATTAGCAAAAGTGCGCCTCAGGATAAGAACGGTTTCAGCTTAAGAACGGACCTCTGGAACGAATTAAGTTCGTAACCAGAGTACCACTGTATTTCAAAAACAATGCACATGATGTCAAATCACACTGGTAGGAAAATAATACTCACTTGTGGTCCATACATTCCTACTGATACCGAAGACTGAAACAAAGAAGGAAGGAAACGTTTACATTCCAAAACAATACACAAATATAAAATACTTTTTGTAAGAAATCAAGTGCTCCTCCAGATGACTTATTTATTGAGTGTTCATCCTGATCTGCTTCTTCAAAGCTTTTGTGAACTGTGCCTGGCTTTTATTGAGCATTTGTTCTGATTTGTCTGTAGGGCAATTAAATGATAATGAGCATTCGTCCTGCATTCATCCCAATTTGCTTGCTTGTTTTTTTCATCTTTCCATTAATCATTTTTTCATCGCATTTCATTTTCCAAACCACAAAGCGTTAGGGTGTGTTCACATTACCCCCTGAAAGTATTTCACAGCACTTTCCATCTAGCTGTTGACATGAGCATGGCTCAGTGTCATAGGAATGGCTTAATCCAATTGTCCTGAAACGGGTTTGAGAAACAATGCATCAAATACAGTGGAACCTCAGTTTTCAAGTGTCTCTGAAGCCAAATGTTTCGGTTTTCGAATGCCGAAAACCAAGAAGTAATTGCTTCAATTATCGAACGGCTTCCGAGGCGCATTTCTTAATTTTCTCCATTGAAATTGCCGACCGCCCATTGTGCCTCAGTTGTCAAACGTTTCAGAAGTCGAATGGTCTTCCGGAATGGATTACTTTCAACACCCAAGGTTCCAGTGTATTTCACATTTCAAATTACAGGGTGCCCATGCATTTAATATAATGTCATGTGAACGATGAATGAAAAACCTGCACTGGAAATGAAGTGAATGTATGATAAACGAAAGTGTGGACACAGCCTCAAATTCATTTATAAAGTGGATTTGTTGTGCTATAGCAACAGATGCCTTTAATCTACTTTAATTGCTGTAAGCTAATGTTCTGCTATGTGCCTGAATCCCTCCTGTAAAATACTGACACCCCAGAGGCACCCTAATACAGAAGAGGTGAAAGAGAAGGGGATGGGAATGATTGCAAAACTGATTTGTAAGACGTTAAGGTTGCAGCCAGCCTCCTTATTTAACATTCAACTTGAACCATTTGCAGAAAATTTGTGTGGAGGTTGGAAAACAACATCAGTTGTTTATTGGGGAAAAACATGTAGAATCCTGTTTGTAGGAAATTAATACTCACAGGTTGATCATTTCCACTGGGTGGAGGAGGAGGCTGGAAGAGAAAAGGAAGAAAATGCTTCCATTTCAAAAGCAATGCAAATCATGCAGAATCTTGTTTCTAGGAAATTGATACTCACAGGTGGTCCATAGTAGCCTGAAAATGGTGGGGGAGGCTGAAAGAGAAGGAAGGACTGTTTTTTGGGCATTCATTGTGGTTTGTTTGCTGGGAGGTTATAAAATAGTGTGTTAAGCTAGTGTCATCCCACACTTTTCCTGTTACTTTCCTTATTGCAGAGGGGTGGAGGAAGGAATGTTGTGCAAGGGCATCAAATCAATTGTGCAACCTGAACTTGTCGGTATGTGACTGAACCCCATTCAAAAATAACATCAGTCTGGAAGTGGCCAAATACTTACAGGCTGTCCATATCCTGGATATGGCTGAGGACCATGAAAGAGAAAGGGAAGAAAAATGCTTGCATTCCAATACAATAAAAAAGACTTAAAAATCTTGTTCTAAGAAATTAATACTCACAGGCTGTCCATTTTCTTGATTTGGTGGGGGAGGAGGCTAAAAGCGAAAGGGAAGGAAATGTTTCTATTTCAAAAACAATGCAAATGATGTAAAATCATGTTGGTAAGAAAATAATACTCACAGGTTGTCCATATATTCCAAATGATACCGAAGACTGAAAGAAAGAAGGAAGAAAACATTTGCATTCTAAAACAATATACAAATATACAGTAAAATACTTTTTGTAGGAAATCAAGTGCTCCTCCAGATGACTTTTTTATTGAGTGTTCATCCCAATTTGCTTCTTCAAAGCTTTTGCAAATTGTCTTTATTGAGCATTTGTTCAGATTTGTCTGTAGGGCAATTAAATGATAATGAGCATTCGTCCTGCATTCATCCTGGCTTGTTTTTTTTTTTTAATCTTCCCATTAATCATTTTTTCATTGCATTTCACTTTCCAAACCACAAAGAGTCAGGGTATGTTCACATTGCCACCTTAAAGCATTTCACAGCACTTTCCATCTGGCTGTTGACATGAGCATGGCTTAGTGTCATAGGAATGGCTTAATCCAGTCGTCCTGAAACTCGGTTGAGAAACAATGCATCAAACGATAATATTTCACAACAAATTACAGGGTGCTCATGCGTTTCTTATAATGCCATGTGAATATGGAATAAAAAAAACAGTACTGGAAATGCAGTGAATGTACGATCAATGGAAATGTGGACACAGCCTCAAATTCTTTTATAAAGTGCATTTGTTGTGCTATAGCAACAGAGGGTAAAATATATAGAATCCTGTTTGTAGGAAATTTGTAGTGTGTCAAGCTAGTGTCATCCCACACTTTTCCTGTTACTTTCCTTATTGCAAGCAGTCCAATTTGCAGAAGGGTGGAGGAATGAATGTTGTGCTAGGGCTTCAAATCAGCTTTAACTGGTCAACCTGAATTTGCTGGTTTGTGAGTGAACCCCATCCAAAAATATCATCAGTCTGGAAGTGGCCTAATACTTACAGGCTGTCCATATCCTGGATATGGCTGAGGACCCTGAAAGGGAAAGTAAATAAATGCTTGCATATAAAATAAAATGACTTAAAATCTTGTTCCAAGAAACTAATACTCACAGGCTGTCCATTTCCTTGATTTGGTGGTGGAGGAGCGGGCTAAATGAGAAAGGGAAGTAAATGCTTACATTTAAAAAACAATCCAAATGATGTGAAATCCTTTTGGTAGTAAATTAATACTCACAGCATATAAATATACACCTGCTCCTGGATACTGCTGAGGTGGTGGGGGAGGCTGAAGAAGAAAAGGAAGGAACCATTTGCATTATTTTCATTTCTGAGAAACTGGTGTATAAATTAAGGGTACAGCTAAACCTATGGATTTTACCTCCATTTGACTGCCATTTGTTACTTACATGATAGGCCAAACATGCGGAAGGCAAGTCCCAATGAAATACAGCTTTACTTGGTGTTCATATCATTTGTTTTGTACTATTTCAGATTCACAGTGTAGTCTCTGTGAACCCTGTTTTTTTGTTTTCATTTCCCTTTATTTCATATTTCTTACTGGATTGTTAGCTTCATAATAAAGTCTTGATTAAAAAAATATGATGCAATAACAGCTTTTTTAGTGATGAGTTCTGTGAAGAACATGGGTATCATGCAAGGGTTTGTAAAGTGAGGGGTTGCCCGTGACATGTACCAGAAATCAGGGGGCATACCTGCTTAATAGAGGCAATTGGAGCATGTGAGTCCAAATAAATACTTTAGGCAAGCCCAGTCTAAGTATAAGCACTCAGAAATTTGGATTCACCCCACTTCGGGGCTGGATTCCTTTGCCATATAACACAATTTTTACTCCAAAAATGAAATATCCTGAGGCATGAGGAAGTGATGGATTGCTGCCTAACAAGTCCAAAGACCTGTTAGGCACATGGAAATAGCTTTTCAACTCTTTGGATCATGTGCAGCTCTATGGCTCTATGACATATATGGTAGCTCACTTAGCTACCATAGGATATGAAACAAGAAGGCAACCCAAATTTGTCATACTTACCTGTTGTTGATAAGAGCCAGCATTACTCTACAGAAATAATAATAAAAAAAGTTTTGTTAGTTTTTTAATAAACGTTTTTTTAAAAAAAGCATAGCAGAAGTCCAGGCTTATATAGGCATTAGGCGTGTGTGCCAACCACAAGACATGCCTTGTATCTTTGGGAAGCAGCTTGATCTGTTTCAGTGTCTTTATAATTCAACTTGGGATCAGGACCAAATAGTCTGTTAAAAGCAAGGCCCAACCTTTCCCCATTCACTATAATGGGGAATCTAAAAACAGCTATGTATATATTTTCTACCCCTTTTCAAGGCGGCAGATGGAATTTGCAGGCATATTGTAGGTGCACATGATCTGAATCAGTATAAGGCAGTGGTGGCCTCTTGAATGATCTTCTCATGCATAGGATAATTAAAAAAATACCAAAAAATTCCTACATTTTGTCCCTAACAATGTACATACAGTACATTTGAACTGGCCATAAGAAAAGTACAGTAATAAACAAAGAAGCCAGGAATTGCTTGTTGTGCTTTATGCACAAATGTTTACTTTAATGCAATTATTATTAGTCAAATTTATATACCACCCTTCATCAAAAGATCTCAGGAAATCAGGAAAGAAAATTGGCACTACTTACAGGAAACGGCCATTGATATCGGTTATTCTTGAAAGAAAAAGATAAGAAACAAATGAAGAGTTAATTACTTCAGTTCCTATTATGAAAAGATGGAGGCATTCTGTGTCCTGAGTTCTCAAATCCAGGAGGTGGAGAGATGGGCTGTTCTGGACAAGGTTGCACTCTCCTAGAAGCAACAAGTCCATAGTTTGGCTGTTCTGTATCCAACACTCTCACCAGAGGCTCAGGTGGCCTCATTGGCTAGGATTGCCTTTTTCCAGCTCCAGCTGGTTCCCCAGCTCTGGCCCCTTTTGGCCCACTGCGCTATGTGGGCATTAACTTCCGAACTGGACTATTGTGATGTGCTCTATGTGGGGCTGCCTTTGAAGACGACTTCAGTTGGTTCAAAATGAAGCCAGATTGCTGGCTGGGGTTTCATTTAGATATGAGCCCTGTTGTACAACAGCTGCATTGGTTGCCAGTTTGTTCCCAGGCCCAAACAAAGGTGCTCATGCTACTGTTTAATGCCCTAAAGAGCTTGGGCCCCAAATATCTGAAAGAGCACCTTCTTCCTTACAGTCCCTCTCAAGTGTTAAGTTCTGCAGAGGGAGACCTCTTGGTAGTTTCATTGCCATCAGAAGCTCAGTGGAGGTGGAAGAGAAAAGGCATTCTCAGCCCCTAAGTTCTGAAATTTCTTCCCCACAGAGGTGCATCTGGTGCCTTCACTAAGCAGTTTTTGAAGAATCCTGGAGACACTTCATTCTACCCTTGCCTTGGACACTTGAGATGTACCGTATTTTCCGGCATATAAGACGACTGGGCGTATAAGACGACCCCCAACTTTTCCAGTTAAAATATAGAGTTTGGGATATACTCGCCGTATAAGAAATACGACCCGGCGTATAAGACGACCCCCGACTTTTGAGAAGATTTTCCTGGGTTAAAAAGTAGTCTTATACGCAGGAAAATACTGTAGATTTTTGGGACCCACCCTATCATTATGATTGTAATTTGTTTTAAATTGTTTTTAACATTTTTTCCCCAATTGCTGGGACCTGCCCTGGGACCTTGGGTTGGAGGACAGGTAATAAATAATTTTCTTCATTGTTGCTTTCATTAGATTGGGTTCTTTTACCCATTGAGCATTGGTAAACCTGAGTTCCTCACCAAGGCTTTTATAGCCATTTCTCCCCTGAATTGGTACCATTTGTTCTCTCAGATATTCTGGAAAATCCAAACAATGCTGCCCTGAAACACTTTAACCACCTATTGTCTTCCCATATTTTAAAAATACTCATTGATTGTGATTTATTTGGGTTCAGACAGTATTGTTGCAGTACAATATTTGTATCAGACTGGTATAGTACCTTGCCTCCTCTTGCTATCATTTTGCCCAGTGCCTTTTTTTCAGGGGGTACTCAATGGTACCTCTTTTTGTTGTTTTTAAAAAATGTGGCACATACTGTAACAACTTCGCGGTGAATACCAGCACCTATTTTTCTAGGGGAAATGCACCAAGCTTGCCATATACGGCACCTTGTCAGCGATCGCCAGTCTTTTATACAAAGATTGTACTGCAACATAAACACTGTAACTTCTAAACAAGTCTGGCAGCTTTTCCAGAAGATGGCTTTACAGTGAAAAAAATGTACCTTCTGCTCATTTGTTATGTGAGATCCAATGCCTTTTCTCAAAGAATTTGATTCGAGATCTGCATGGACATTTCCAATTACCGTGAACTAAAATCAGACAGATTTTTGATCCCTGGTTTGTGTTTGAATGTTTCAACCACTGCATCTTTGGCAAACTAATTCCCTCTTTCTCTTAGAAAGATGCAAATGCCAAATTCCTTTGCTTGCAGCCAATTCATTGACCATGCCCAGGAGTATCAAAGTCAACCTGATCTGGTGACCCTGGCAGTATATAACCTTTTCATTCTCTGGGACAAAAAGCTGTAGAATTGCTCTAACTGCAAACTTAAGTTACAGGTAGGTAGCCGTGTTGGTCTGCCGTAGTCGAAGCAAAATATTTTTTCCCCCTTTCAGTAGCACCTTAGAGACCAACTAAGTTTGTTATTGGTATGAGCTTTCGTGTTATTGGTATGAGCTTTCGTGTATCTGAAGAAGTGTGCATGCACACGAAAGCTCATACCAATAACAAACTTAATTGGTCTCTAAGGTGCTACTGGAAGGAATTTTTTTTATTTTGCAAACTTAAGAAGAGAACTGGAAGGCTCTTCACATTCATGCCAAACCTTGCTAGCCTTTGGAATAGCAGAATTGTGAACATCCTTCCCCCCCACCCCGCCTGCCGTACTCACATTTTGAGAATTCTTTCTAGAAAACGCTTCCTATAAAATAAAAAGGGGGGCAGTAGGAGTTACTTTATTAAAATGATTCCTAAAGTAGCAGAAAGGTGCCCATTATTTCAGGGCCCATTGGGTTTTCTGTGGATTCTGTTTGTTCCGATTCAGCAGGAGGTTTCCCCAGGGGAAGCGGCGGAACGAAAACAACAAACAACCACCTCTCGAATTTGTGACTTGAAATTACTTGAAATCATGGGACAAATGAAAGTGTGGATGGCCCTAGAAATAGGCCTGTCATATTTTCTGAGAACAAACACCACCCATGGTTCAATAACTCTACTCAGGAATTTTGCCTAAGCAGGAAACATCTGTCTGGCTGTGTTGGAGACATGGGGTCTTGTGTGCTACCCCTTTCCAAATGTGGTAACATTAAGACCTGTTGAACTACAACTCCCATCAGCCTCAGCCAGCAAAGCCATATTTATGTATTGGAATGACTGGTTTAATTTCAGTAGGTTGCTAGAAATGCTTAACTTTTGCAGATTTAGCTAAAAATCTTATACATGCATACCTGGGAGTCAGTCTCGTTGAACTCAGTGGATCTTAACATTAATTTTAAGTTACAAAATGCATAAATAATTTGACGTATGTATGCGTGTATGATTTGTGTCTGCCATTGTCAGTTTTTGTTGTGGTTTTTGATCAGCTGTGTTACAGGACAAATACAATGCAGAAAATAGGTTACCGGTATTTCTGAGTATTTTATCTTTGACCCAAAAGCTTACATGTGTACATGCATGACTAATCAGAGATTTAAATCAAGGTTTCACCACTCTAGTTCTGTCATTCTCTATATCACACTGGCTCAAATCCAGTCCAATACCAATCTTTACACACACACACACACACACACACACACACACACACACACTCCATTACTCAAACCCTTGGCTCAGGATGAGACACTGAAATTATATGAATCTGTTAATACAGAAAGCATTTTCCATATACTGTACTTACTCGCACTCTTTCTAAGAGAGTCATCTATAAGGAAAAAGGAATAAATTATTCAGAGTTTCTTAACTTTGTAAGAGCAAACAAGACATCCTTCTGGATCTCTTGGTGGGTTTTGTTATCACTAAATACGGTTACCTTCTAGATAGAGGGTCTTTGGGGATTAGGGGTACTGTATTTCAGCCATCCTACTCCAACGTAGATAACATATCCCAGAAGGAAACACTGAGGAATTACTGAGGAATTTCATTATACAATGGGGAATTTCAGGATTTCACGGTGGTCTCCAAGTTTTTTAACATCTACGTACAATAGCTGAGCCCTACTTCTCAGAACAAATTCCTGGGTTTGGAATTACTTAACACCTTTGCACCTAGTTCTATTTGGTGGGTCTTGGGATTCTAGCGGAAGCAAAGCCATGTCTGAGTTAGAGAAGCATTCAGATGTAAACTCCTCCACCCACCACTTGTAGCCTAAAGTGGTACAGCCCTATTTGATTCCACTGAATGTATAAACTGCCCCGGGGCAGGTGGTGGGAAGAGAGATAAGGGGTGCTTTATATCTGCTTATATTACATTTAGCCCAGTAGCTGTCTTTACAACTTCTCATTCAGCTTAACACATCTCAATATTGGGCACTAAGATTATATGAAACAACCAGAGAAGAAAAACCTTTCCATTTACTTACCGGCATCTCCAGTAATCTTTTCATCTGGAGGGGAAAGAATGTAGGCTATTCAAAAATGCAGCAAGGTTATTCCCACCCACCCACTGTGTTTCAAGTCACATTAGCATGTTGCTGTACACGCTAAAGAGGAGGCCGGGATGTCTTCATCCAATGTGCATTCTTTGTTTGGCGTCCCTGCTGCTTTAAGCCCACTCCCAAACTCCTATTCACGAAGCTGTCATCTGTGCATTCATAACAGCTGCCCCAAATCTGAACAGCCCAGCTTAGGTGCAAAGGGCATGTGGCTGCCATTTTCAAATCAGATAGAAGCTGGTTTGAGGGGAGGTGCATCAAATGGCAGTATGTCTGAAGAAGTTTCAGGACAGATATGGGGTTGTGGCTAATGTCAAAAACTAGCAGTGGGAGTGCAAACAAGCCAGAGTAAATGGCAATGTATACACAGCCCGAGTTTCTTTTAAATCAATTTTGAATATTCACATTTAGAAAGCCCACGTTATGGCTTTTTAAATGGGAATTTGTCACACCTCATTGTGTTGTGCCCACTCTTTCTTAAGGTATATGCACATTCTGTACCTATCTCATCTGCCAACAGACCACTAGCCTAGGAAATTTCCTTCTGGGACACTTCGAGGGTGAAATTCTATACCCATGTCTTTTTTACATCGAAGTCAGTGGGTTTACTTTATTTATCTATTTATTGCATTTGTATCCTGAGAAGGAATACGTAGGATTCCATTGTTAGAGTGTGATTATAGGCACATATAACTTGGGAGCTGCATTGAAATCAAGGGGACTGGAATGTAAGTATCAACTTAATGCAGAAATCACTATGTCAGGTACATATATATTTTTTTAAGCATTTTACCCAATTTGGGCTGTCGTCAGTCTACAAAAAAGGAAAAAGAAAAGAAAGGAGAAGTTAGTTGATCTTGTTGCTTTCCACATAAAAGATGAAACTGCTTATGTGTACAGATCTTTAAGCACACTCTTAGTTGTTGGAAGCAGGAAGCAACCCCAATAAAATTAAAAGAGCTTATTAGTTTTGAGTAAATCTGTTTTGGTCATAGAGCTGAGCCAGAATATCCTCAGAAGGTTCTTTTTCCAAGAACATTTTTGAGATTTATTTTTTTCTCACCCACCCAAGCTCAGAAAAAAGTAGGCAACTTTGTAGAATTTTCTGCACACACTCAAGAGTGAGAGGCCATCTGCACACAACTCTGATTTAGCATCTAAGGAAGGCCTACAAGTAAGTCCATCCCCTTCAATCTCATCCCATTGTATTTCATTTATTGTTTTACCTGTTACTAGCCTGATATGATCTTTGCACATTATCTTTAGTATATACTCTTTCACTTTCCAAAATTGCATTTCCAGACTTTTTGGTTGTTTTATATAAAAAGGGGGGGCACAATTAACTCGACTTATATAGTGGCCAATATGTTGTATACTTCTTTTAAAACTACAGAATGTGTGTTTTTGCTGTGTTGTTGCCTTTCAATCTTCTGTTTGAGGGACTCTCGAACCAGTCCAGTTTAAAGAAAAAGTACTGTTAAAAGGGAAAGCAAATGTTTTGAAGTGGACCACAGACAACAGACTGAGCAGACACACCGGCCACCTGGTCACAATCTTCTTCCACGAGGGTAAGATGTACTGTGTTCTATTTAAATGATAGAAATTATCTCTAATTTCCAACTCTACAAAAAAATTATGCAGGTCTGTATCATCTTCTGCTCTCTCTTTTTGGTGATATGTAAGTAGCAACCTTAGCACAAGGCGTTGTTCCCATGCTTAACTTAGATCCAATAATTGAAGAGGGAAAGAAAGGACACAATAATTCTCTGTGCATGAATATGGAAGGGATGGATCATAAGCCCACATATTCAAGGTGCTGGCCCAAAGAAAGGACAAGGAGAAGAGATTACAATCAGAGATATGAAACCTGTCATACTCACTTGCCTTCTGCCGAACAAACCAAACTACAAGAAGGGGGGGGGGGAATAGATGTTATTTTTTTCCTATTGGCTTCTGCATGAGAAATTAAACTGATACAACCTTTGCACATTTTCCTCTGCATGTGCACACTTTCTCCTCCAAAACATAAAGTTTCACAATCAGAAGGGGGGGGGGAGAAACTTATCACAGTCACTTGGCTTATACTGCTGAAATGAAGAAACCTGGAGCTGGGGAACCAGTGATGGATTTGTGAGCACAGTTATACAGTGGTACCTCTGGTTGCGAATGGGATCCGTTCTGGAGCCCCGTTCGCAACCTGAAAGGTCCGCAACCTGACACGCCTTATCTGCGCATGTGCACGGTGCGATTTGGCACTTCTGCACATGCACAAAGCGCGATTTAGCACTTCTGTGCATGCGCAAAGCACCAAACCCGGAAGTAACCTGTTCCGGTACTTCTGGGTTCGGTGTGTTCGTATCCCGTGACGAACGCAACCCACAGCGAATGCAACCCAAGGTATGACTGTACTCAGAACTGGGAGGAGACAGAGTGGAGGCAGAACAGTGCTTACCGGACCTCCTGCCAATGGCATTGCTGTCTCTTACCCAGAGGGGAGAGGGTTGAGGTGGGAAGGAGGTTGGCAGGAACTCCAAGTTTGCTCAGCTGGTGTGTTTGCATCACACAGTTCTCCCCTCTCCCTTGCAGTCTCTCCCTCCAAGTAAGGTGCAGGGACACTGGTGATAAGAGGTCAGGTGAGTGCCCTTGCCTCTCCGCACAGACCACAAATTCTGAGAATGTGGAATTAATTTAATTCTAAGTGCATGTCCTTTGTGCCTTGGTTCTGTTTGGTGGCTCCTGCGGTTCTAGTAAAGACAAAGTACTGGTAGATCCCACAAGCCTAAAGCCTGCCAATTCCCAAGTTAGAGAATCATTCCAATTTTAACTCTCTGTTTCTCAAAGAATCCTGCCTAATTCATTTATGATGCTGGTTTTATATTATGGCTTATGACGTTGAATCATAGAATCATAGAGTTGGAAGAGACCACAAGGGCCATCCAGTCCAACCCCCAGCCAAGCAGGAAACACCATCAAAGCATTCCTGACAGGTGGCTGTCAAGCCTCTGCTTAAAGACCTCCAAAGAAGGAGACTCCATGAACAACATCCTAATTGAAGAGCAAAGAACATAGTTTTCTTCTCTCTTCACCTTCAATCAACCAAGGAGGAAAAAAATATCCTAGTCTGATTTGGTCCAGGAATGTCCTATTCCAAAGCCAAACAGGAGCAAAGCTTCCCTCTTAAGTTAAGATTCACATTTAAGTTAAGATTAATCATGCATCTCTTCGTCTCGGCCTTTGACCCTTGAGATGTAAGCTTTCAGGACTCATTCTATACTGTACAGTAGTTTAATTGCTTTTAAGTTTTGAATTTTAAATTCAGGGACTGACTGGCAGGGGCGTAGCTAGCTGCTCCAGCACTTGGAGAGGCAGGGACGGTGCGAGTCACCCAGGGGGGCGGTGCTGCAAGCTGCCCACGGAGTCCGCCTGGCGGACGCAAGCCCTACGCTGCCATTTCGGGCAGCGTGGGGCCCCGAGCCACCGCGTCACTCCCAGGAGGCCAGGCCCCACGGTAAGTGCTGCCCCCCGCGGTGTGCCATTTTGTCACTCCCTCAGGGATGACACCCGGGGTGGGCCGCACCCCCCTTCCTACGCCCCTACTGGCTGGTGATGGGTGGTAATACATTCAGTAACATTCATCACCATCTTCTAACCAGAACAGCTTACATGTGACATGTTTTGCAATTTCTTGCTTCAAGTTGTGACATGCTAGTAATTTGGCCCAATCACATCTTTTCATTCAGCTAAGCCGTTTCAATATTAGATATTGAGGTGATAGGAAACACCCAGAGAAGAAAGCCCCTTTTGTATACTTACTGGTGTGCCTCCCCATAAATCATTCCACTAGAAGGGGAAAAAACATAGATTATTCAAAAAGGCTTTTTTTGCGTGTGTTTTTGTAAACAGTAGGTGCCATATAGATGGGGAATGCTGCACACAACCACGTACATTGGAACCTCTATGGCAACTTCTTCCAAGGAAAAGGGGGGTTCTCATTTATTTGCTGCCCCCACTTTTCCTTGCAACTCCCCCACCCCTGCCTTTCTTGCTTTGGGGTTTCACACATAGATTTGAGAACCACTTGGGCATGAATATCCTAAAGTGCAGCAGGAAAACACACACACACACACACACACACACACACACCCCACACTCTAGGAGCCAACTCCTAGGGGCTGGGGGGGGGGCTTCGTTCCCCACCATAAAATATTTGAAGGGGCCGGGGGGCCCACAAAGTTGATGGGCATTCCCATTCAAATGATTTGTGTGCACTGCATCGTGTGATTATGTGGGGCGGGGTTTACCTGGGTCCCCACAATATTTTATTCAAGTTGGTGCCCCTGCCCCACCCCCACCATCCTGCCTCAATCCGCGCAGCTTTCTCACTTTGTATTCAATAGCCAAGGCCAGCCCTACCATTGGGCAAAGAGGGGAAGTCTTATAGGATGGGTAGAACACTTAATACCGCAGCAATCATTAATGCAGTTAAGGCAAGTTAAATCCATCAGAATGAAGTTCATAGCTAAGTCCCATGGAAATCAGTTTAGATGTTAAGAGATAGGAAGCTCACATTTTGCTTTTTTTACAAGGGGAGCTCTTCATGAAGCATTGTACCTGTTATTTCTTATGATGCGTTGTATCCATTCCTTCTCATGATGTATGTGCACTCTGGGTCTTTCTTGCCTGTGCCTATCACATCTCTTCCCCTCTACAGACCACTAGCCTTTATGTTTCTCTCTTGAGGTTTTCCATTGATGCTCTGAGGTTGAAATTCTATACCCCCGTTTGCTGTCCCATTGAACACCATACATTTAAAGCACACTTTCCCCCAGGGAACAAAACTTTACTCCGCACATAGCTACAATTCCCAGTAAAACTTAATCCTACAATTCCCAGGATTCTTTGACAGGGAGAGATGTGGTTTGAATGTGCTTTAAATATATGGTGTGTAGGCAGCCTTTTGTCTGTGTAGGCACCCATGCATAGGATTGTGCAGTGATTCATATATTAAGGATGCAATCCTATAGATGCTTACCTGGGAATAAGCCCTGCTGAACACAATAGGACTTAATTCCAAGGAGATATGCACAGGATAGCATTGTTAGAGCATGGTTCTAAGCACACATGCCTTTGAAGTTGCATCGGAATCAAGGGAACTAGGATCTCAGTGGCATTTTGATGCAGAAATCACAGCCTCAGGAAAACAAAAGTTATTTTACCCATCCTTGTGTTCCTTTTGAAGAACTCTACAAAAAATAAAAATAAAAATGTTATTTGATCTTGTTCTTGGGAAAAGAAACTGCATAAGTGCACAGACCCTTAAGCACACATTTATTTTTTGTAATCAAATGGGCTTATTGCTTCCAAGTACACCTGTTTAGGTCACAAAGCCGAGACGGGGGGGGGGGGGAATTATCCTGAGAATTTTTTTGAGATTTATCATTTACTCACACACACACATCCTTGAAAAAGAAGGCCACTTTGTAAATTTGTCTCCCTATTCTATATCAAGTTGCCATCTTCACATAGTTTAGTAGCAGCTTGCTACTCTAAGGAAGGCTACATGTAGTCAGTTCAAGCCAAAAGTCTTATCCCATTATGCTTCATTTAAATGTTTAGCCCTTTATACATTTCAACATGTTTATATGCGCACTTCCCCCTCCAAAAAATTACACCTTTCGCAATCGAGAGAAATGAAGCTTCTATCGCTCATCATCACCCGTAGTCAGGGCCTGTTTATCCATATTAGGCAGTTGGTCCTCTACCTCTCTCGCCCCGATCTGGCCACAGTGATCCATGTGACGGTCACCTCCAGACTTGATTATTGTAACTCGCTCTACGCAGGGCTGCCCTTGAAGCTGACCCAGAAACTCCAGCGGGTGCAGAATGCCGCGACGAGGCTCCTTACGGGGTCTTTGCCGTGGGACCACATTCATCCAGTGCTCTACCAGCTGCACTGGCTCCCGGTGGAGTACAGGGTCAGGTTTAAGGTGCTGGTTGTGACCTTTAAAGCCCTATGTGGCCTAGGACCCTCATACCTAAGGGACCGCCTCTCCTGGTATGCCCCGTGTAGGACCTTAAGGTCCTCAAATAATAACATTTTGGAGGTCCCGAGCCACAAGGATGCTAGGTTGGCCTCAACTAGGGCCAGGGCCTTCTCAGTACTGGCCCAGACTTGGTGGAAAGGTTTGTCACAAGAGACCAGGGCCCTGCGGAATTTGGCATCTTTCCGCAGGGCCTGCAAGATGGAGCTGTTCCGTCTGGCCTTTGGGTTGGTTTCAGTTTAACCCTGATGTTTCATTCCTTTATGGTTTGATTGGTGGGCTACTTAAAAATGAGGCTGCATTTTAAACTTTAAATCGTATTTTAATTGATTGTTTTTTATGTTTTGTTGTGATTTTATTGGTGTTAGCCGCCCTCAGCCCGGTCTTGGCTGGGAAGGGCGGGGTATAAATAATAATAATAATAATAATAATAATTATTATTATTATTATTATTATTATTATTATTATTATCATTATTTTCAACAGAATCAAGACCACAGGCTACAAAAAACCAAAATAAAATAGACACTATTCATTCCTGTTGGCTTCCATATGATAAATGGCACAGAATCTCAGGCTCGTAAACACATATCCCCAGCAAGAATTGCCTGAGCATCTGAGGGACGTAGCCCCAAACAAGACTGGATAGCTCAGTTGCTTAGAGCGTGGTGCTGATAGTGCCAAGGTTGCAAGTTCGATTCTCGTATGGGGCAGCTGCATATTCCTGCATTGCAGGGGGTTGGATGCTCCTCGGGGCCTCTTCCAGCTCTACAAATCTATGATTCTAAGACATGATATTAATTGCACAAATGCAATTAATTCCTGTGGCCTTGATCCCGCTGAATGTTTAAGCAGGCCCCAAGAAAAAAGCGATGGTTTGTGTACACTTAAGTTCCATCTTCAGCTAACCCCTGTTTCACTAGATACTGAGATTATACAAAATAGCCAAGGGGGGGGGGGAGCTGCTTCCATATACTTACTTGTTTTCTCCTGCCTCCCAAAAATCCTCCAAGCTAGAAGGGAAAGGGACATCGGTTATTCAAAGAGACTGGATCTTCTTGTCTGGCGGCCCCAGCAAAAGAAGAAGCTGAATTCAGCCTCCTTCTGAAAGGAGCCCGTTGACTCAATGGCCAGAGATCTCATGAGCGCTATATGTGTACAAATCCAACACCTGAACTGGCCGGACAGCATTGGTTCACAGCACCAATTTCCACATGAATATCACATGGTTCCACATTCAACTAGCAAGCTGCATGCAGAGGCGAGGGCAGGGGTCAGTTGCCCCATTTAGAATGTCAGCGGAAGGTTCCTGGGGTCAGGTAGATCCCAGATGTAAATGCATTTCTTCATGTTTGTCCCAGCAACCCTTCCCAAAATTGCCCCCTTGCAAGAACAATAGCACGAAACTGTGACGATCATTAAAACAGTTAATGCCACAGCCCAGCAAAAAGAAGTCACAACTAAGACCCGTTGAAACCAAAGGACTCTTAGGTATTTGTATATAGAGCTTTTTCAATGGGGATTCACCACAAATTATTTTTGGGTTGTACCCATGGGTCTTTTAAGTGTGTACCTACTCCATCTCTTCCCCCACAATAGATCACTAGTCCTCACACTTCCCTCTTGCAAAACAAAATAAATAAATAAATAAAATTCCTTCCAGTAGCACCTTAGAGACCAACTAAGTTTGTTCTTGGTATGAGCTTTTGTGTGCATGCACAAAACCAAACTTAGTTCGTCTCTAAGGTGCTACTGGAAGGATTTTTTTTTATTTTTTTATTTTGTTTTGACTATGGCAGACCAACACGGCTACCTACCTGTAACATTCCCTCTTGCAACTTTGCTTTGATGCTCTGTGGGTGAAATCCTGTACTCAATTTCCTGGGAACAAGGTCCATTGAATTCAACTGGTCTTACATCTGAATAGGCATGCGCAGGATTGTGCATTGGGACGTATGTTTAGCCTAGAATCCTATGGACACTGACCTGAGTATAAGCTCCAGTGAACACAATGGGACTTCGGCTGTGTGCAAACTATATCTTTAAAGCACACTCAACGCACCGTAGTTTGCTGTTCACAGAAATGCAACTCCCAGCAAGGCATTAACCAAGTACAGTGCTCAGAATTCCTTGAGCAAAAGAAGGTGCTTTGAATGGGCTTTAAAGATACAGCGTGCAGACAGCCTTGCTTCTGAGGTTATGCATAGGATTGCATTCTTAGAGCAAAATTCTAAGCTTGGGGGCTGAAGTAGAATCAAGGGGACCACAATCTTAGTGCCAGCTTGATACAGAAATCACGACCTTAATTGAACAAAATGTATTTTACCAGTCCTGGGCTTGATTGCTTCGAAGAACTCTACAAAAAGGAAAAAAAATGCAAATGTTATTTGATCTTGTTTGTTTCAGAATGAGAAAAGAACCTGCCTAGGCGCCCAGACTCCTTAGCACACACTGATTCTTAAGCACACTGAAATGTAAATGGGCTTTTGAGTTTCAAGTTTGGTCATAGAACTGGGACAGAATATATCAGAAGACGCATTTTCTGAAAATATCCCCCCCCCAAAAAAAAGTGTTGTCCCCAAACACTTTCCGTTGAGAGGCCATTTGCACACAGCTCCAGTTTAGGAGCAGGGTCCAAATCTAAGGAAGGCTGCAAGTCATCCAGCCATATAATCATCACCATCATTTTTTATTTGTATGCCGCCTTTCCACAGTTAAAAACAATGGTCAAGGTGGCTTGACATGACATGACAAGATTTACATAATTACAAAAGTCATGAACAATAAATAAAGGTAAAGGTACCCCTGACTGTTAGGTCTAGTCGCGGATGACTCTGGGGTTGCGGGCTCATCTCTCTCTGTAGGCTGAGGGAGCCGGCGTTTGTCCACAGACAGCTTCCAGGTCATGTGGCCAGCATGACTAAGCCGCTTCTGGCGAACCAGAGCAGCGCACAGAAACGCCGTTTACCTTCCCGCCAGAGCGGTACCTATTTATCTACTTGCACTTTGACGTGCTTTCGAACTGCTAGGTTGGCGGGAGCAGGGACTGAGCAATGGGAGCTCACCCCGTTGTGGGGATTTGAACCGCCGACCTTCCGATCGGCAAGTCCTAAGCTCTGTGGTTTAGACCACAGAGCCACCCACGTCCCGTTTAAACAATAAATAAACCGCATCAAAAAAATACACAACCAAATGGAAAACAATTTCCACATAAATCAAAATCTAAAACTAAGAATACAGCATTAATATCACAGTTTAAAATGACATAGGTAAAAAATAACAGCAATTTAAACAAAAAACAAAACGGAGCCCTCAAAACGGAGCAATGGCAGCAGTCCTTTATAGAGCCCATCAGGCCCCGCCCTAGGCCAGGTGGTGAGTGGCAGAACTGGGGCCCTCAGGCTCTGAGCAGGGGAGTCCATCAAGATTCCCATTCCATTATTTTTCATTTAATATTTAGTCCCTTACCAGCCCGATAAAGTCTTCGGACATTTTACTTATATGCACAATTTTTCCTCCCCAAGTTACAGCTTTCACAATTGGAGAAATGAGATTTATACTCACTTGTCTTTTGCCGCTGAACTCGTTCTACAAATAATAGCACTATTAGTAGCATTAATAGTAGTAATAGTAGTCATGTAAAAATTCATCATTTGTTTCTGTTGGCTTCACAAGAGAAATGAGAAGCTCAGGCTCATATGCACATACCCCCAGAAAGAATTGCTTGTGGAATCTAAGGGCCTTGGCCAGAGACTGGACAAAATACTAATTGCACAAATGCACTTGAAGCCCATGGTCTTTTCTTATGTAAATAACAGCTCCAAGGAATCCTGAACAGCAGTACTAAAAAGGGATGGTTTCCATACACTTATATTCCATTTCAACTGGGAAACACTGGCCTGCGAGCGCTCCAATTGGAGAACAGTCTTTACCAAAGGTGTCATGGGTTTTGAAGACGCTCGAACTCAGGACGAAAGGGAGAAACACGCTAAGAGGAAGGCACGCTTGGCAAACCCTCACCATGATCAACTCCCATCCAGAAACCTATGTCCTTACTGGGGAAGGATGTGTAGATCCAGGATTGGCCTCCACAGTCACTTACGGACTCACTTTTAAAACCGTGCTTATGGAAGACAATCTTACTCGGCTACGAGTGATTGAAGAAGAATAAGAACAAGAAGAAGAACAACAACAAGAAGAAGGTTCCATTTCATCCTGCCTTCCTTCAAAAAGCTCAGGACAGGCTAACTAATCCTCCCTATTAATCATCATGTCAACCCTGTGAGGTAGACCCAGCTGAGCAAGAGGTCACACAGGGAATGTCCTGGCTGAGATTTGGACCCAGGTAGTCTTGATACAAGTATTGGCATGCTACCTGCTAGACGGGAGTGGCTCAAAAAAAAAAAATCCAACCCAATAGCCAAGTTCACTTCTCTTTGTTTTTAGCTAACCTCTTTCTCAGCACTGAGATTGTATGAAAAAGCCAGAGAAGGAAGACCCTTCTCAATACTTACTTCTACACTGTTGATGAGCTCTTCCCACTAGAAAGGAAAGAGACACTGGTTATTCAAAGAGGCTACCTTCTCCCTGGAAAATCCAGCCAGTTCCCTGCCCAGTGCTTGCATCTGCTTCCCACTTGATGCCCTGCCCCCTGAAAGCCCCAGATTGCTTTGAGCTACCCAGGCAGGTCCACAGTCATCCAGGCCCATCTCAGCCCAACTCAAGCAACTCCCAGTTCCCCTTGAATTGGTTCAGGACTCAGCTGTGCCTGGGGCACAGACCTAAACATCCGTTTGAGACCCGGCGCAAGGAGAATTCGCAACTTCATGTAAATAAAGGTTATTTTACCCATGCGTCATCTCTCCCTTCACCGTCATCCTAGAAAAATGCAAATACAAAATGTCATCTGGTCTTGTTTGTTTCCGCATCAGAAAATAAACTGCTTAGGTGCCCTGAAACTTAAACACAGTCTTATTCTTGGAAGCAATCCCTATGCATATTAAACGTGCTTGTTGGTTTCAGGTAGATCTGTTTAGGAGTTGTAGCTGACATGGAATTCCTCAAGCAATATTTCACCACCCCTAGGTTTCAGGTTTGGGGCCTGAAGTCTCAGGGTCTGGGATACTTCTGGCCTGGCAACCCAATGGATCACTAATTGGTGAGCCTATATAATTTAAAGGTAAAGGGACCCCTGACCATTAGGTCCAGTCGTGACCGACTCTGGGGTTGCGGCGCTCATCTCAATTTATTGGCCAAGGGAGCTGGCATACAGCTTCCGGGTCATGTGGCCAGCATGACTAAGCCGCTTCTGGCGAACCAGAGCAGTGCATGGAAACACCGTTTACCTTCCCCCCAGAGCGGTACCTATTTATCTACTTGCACTTTGACGTGCTTTCGAACTGCTAGGTTGGCAGGAGCAGGGACTGAGCAATGGGAGCTCACCCCATTGTGGGGATTTGAACCGCAGACCTTCTGATCAGCAAGCCCTAGGCTCTGTGGTTTAACCCACAGCGCCACCCGTGTCCCTGATTGGTGAGCCTATATAATTTACCCTTGCCCAAAGCTTTGGACTGGGGTACTAGGCAGCACTTGTTTGGACAGAAGGATGACATGGAAATCGGTAGGACTAGGATCAGACGGCTCACATGGTTTCTATGAAAAGATAGGGAAGAAAGAAAAAGACTTCTCATACTCACCGAGCCAGGGTAGCCATTGGGGGGAGGCGGAGGAGGAGGGTAAGGACGAGCCCCTGGACTGCCAGGGTAGCCAGAGCTCTGCTACATAAAGAAAGAAAGAAAGAAAGAAAGAAAGAAAGAAAGAAAGAAAGAAAGAAAGAAAGAAAGAAAGAAAGAATTGTTGATTTTGTTTCCACAAATTTCTTTTTAGAAAACAAATGGCACCTTCTCTTCTCAGCTTTTAAAATAATTTTTTTTAAATATCAGTGATGGGGTGTTTGTGTATCTACACACACACACGCATATGTATAAAACATGTTTGGGATGGATGAGAGAAACACATCTTCCTCCCTCTAATTGTAATTTATACTCTTTCCCTTTTCAAATTAGAAAGAAGCACGTTAACAGAAACCCAAGTTGTTGCAGGTGTCCCATGACACTCAAATCATTGGTGGACAGGTGTGCTTCCACCTGTGCCAAGGATAGGGAAGCTGTGGTCCTCCGAATTTTGTTGGCCTCTCACTTCTGGCAGCCCCATTCAACATGGCCAATGGCCAGGGATGATGGGGCTTACAGTGGGCAACACTTGGGTGACCACAGATTCTCCGAAGAGATTGGTTTATTACCAAACTATTACACCAAAGAGGGCCCAACGGGGATGGGGAACCTGCGACCTCCGGATGTTGTTTGACTCCAACTCCCATCAGCCCAAGTCAGCATGCAGAAGTGGCTTGTGAGTGGTGGGGTGAAGGCAGTGGCAGTACTGTGCTTGTTGGGTGGGGCGAGACGAGGCAAGGCAGCTGGGAGACGCCTGGCTTTGCTGTTGACCACAGCCAACCCGAACGTCCCCTGACGTTGCCAACACATTTCCCTTGCCCCAGCCCTGTTCCAACAAGCCCAGCTTTTGAGTTTATCAGATCAGGAAAAGCAGGGTATAAATGTTTCGGATGATAAATGAATAACCCAGCCCCTATTCCTGTTAGGGAGGATTTGTAGTTTGGGATAGGCAAATCTGTCAATATCAGCTTGTCATTTTTTGAAACTTCAGTTCTGAACATTTGCAATTTTCGGAAAAGGTCCTCGTGGAAATGAATCAGTATTTTAGTGCTAGTCCTCTGAATGTACATGTCTGCATACACTTTTGCTTAACAGAATGTATTTTGTGTGGTGTTTTCACTAATCTATGTGTTTCAACGGAGGCGTCGGGTCAGCTCAGAGCACACCGATTCCCGCTGCACAAATTTCATCCCTGCACAAGGAATATAGTCTCAAGCAGATTCTTCTGGACTTGGAGGAAAAGGGGAAATTGTTAATGTCAGTCAGAAAGCTCCAGCTTCCAAGAAAATCGAGCAAGAGCTCATGAGTGTATCCACCCAGCTGAAATAAGTTAAAAGGGGGATATTACACAAGGAGGCCAAAGAAGTGGTCATACTCACCGGGCCAGGGGAGCCAACATACAAGCCCACCTGCTACGGAGAATAAAAGATAAATTCACTGATCCTGCTTTCCCTCACAGCAATCAGAACTGAATATATGGACAAGCCTTCCCTAAGGTTTGCAAGCTGCCTAGAAGTTTTACGACAATCAAAAGAGTCCTATAAACGTTGTGAAATAAAAATAAATAAATCTGGTAGAAGAGTTTGGATTTGAAATACTGCTTTATCACTACCCGAAGGTGGCTAACATTCTCCTTTCCCTTCCTCCCCCACGACAAACACTCTGTGAGGTGAGTGAGGCTGAGAGACTTCAGAGAAGTGTGACTAGCCCAACATCACCCAACAGCTGCATGTGGAGGAGGAGCGGAGACTCGAACCCGGTTCACCAGATTACGAGTCTACCGCTCTTAACCACTACACCACACTGGTAGGGGTGAGGAACCTATCACCACAGAGGGACATATATTCCCATGGGGTGGGGGGCATGCTTCAGGGTCCACAGGTCAAACCCTGGACTGGTGTTCTGGGTTTAGTTTCGGGCTAGATGACAAACAATGGGGTGAAGCTGAATCCTGAGAAGAGGGAGGCCCTGTAGGCTTGTACAGTACTCCCTTGAAAGAACAGTCTTGTGGACTGGATCCAATACTGTTACCGGAGGCCTCAGTGGCAGCTCCTCACCTTGGAACACCATATTATTATTATTATTATTATTATTATTATTATTATTATTATTTAAGTTTGTATGCCACCCTATGCCTACAAGTCTCAGGGCTTTTTTCAACATAAAATCACAATATAAAATCACAAAACACATAATCAAAATAAAAACAAGAGCAACTCAATAATCCCCCCTCCCCAGCACATTTTAAAAGGGAGGCTCACCTGGCACCATTATTAATACCATACAGGTAACATGCAAATGCATTTGAGAACTAATAGCAAAGAGAGGGGAAGACCACCTGCACCCGCATTTCCTGACCACCCATAACCATGAACTACTAAACTGGGCCACGTAATCTGATGCCCCATATCAAAGAACTTAGATGAGTTTCTCATACTTACTGCAGAAGGTGGAGGCTGCCAAGGTTGGGCCTGGACACCGAGATAACCCTGGAAAAGACCAAGATACGTAAGCAAGTGGCTCAGTCCTGTCTCTTGCCCACCAGACATCACCACTACAGAAGCACAATGGAAACCAAGCAGACCCACAGCACGTATTGACGAGACAAGTCCAGGTCCTTAAAAAACTGGGGCCAGACACTGTCAGCGCTGGCACATCCATGCAATGGCAAGGAGACACAAACAGCTACAATTCAGTATTATGTGTGCTCTGGAGCCAGGGTCAGCCCAATACATTTTGCCACCTAAGCCAAACCACAAGATGGCAACCCTTTGGGCCACCACCGTAATTCTGGAAAAGATCAAGACGCACAGGTTACTCAGTTCTGGCCCGACACACATCATCACCATAAGCTGCCCGTGAATACCAGTTGCCGGAAACTACGGGAGGGGAGAGGGCTCTTGAGCTCAAATCCTGCTTGCAGGTTTCCCACAGGCATCTGGTGAGAACAGGATGCTGGATGGGCCTGATCCAGCAGGCTCTTTGCAGGGTCTTCTTGTTAGGAGCCTTGGAGAGGAATTGGTGCTCTTCTAGACAGATAGACTCTGCGCCAAAGTGTGGTGTTAGTCCTTTAAGAGGTTTCTTATATTTCAGAGGAAAACCTGCCGTGCGGTTTATGCAGGAGGCTGTTGCTCAGCTAGAAGCAGACTGCATGTGTGAGTTGTGCGTGAGGCAGCTAGCACAGAACAGGGCCGTGTTTAAATAAATACGAAAACCATCCTCTGGTTGTTAAATAAATGAAACAACACTATACGGAGGAAATGTGACATCTGTCTTTACTGGTGCATCTGAGATAGCATCATGGGCAGAACCAAACGAACTGTGACTTGAAGAACTAGTGCTTCAGCTTGCTTTTCCCTCCTCCCTCCCCAGTCCTCTTTCCTCACGTGCCATGTCTTTTTAGATTGTGAGTCTGGGGGCAGGGACTGCCTTTGAAGGAGATTTCTGCACGTCACTCTTTTTGACTAAAAGCTGGGGGTATCAGTGCCTTGGATACAATATAAATAAACCAAATAAGCAAGGAAACCTAGAGCACCTGCATGGGTTTCATTTTGGCCACGCCCACCACTGGCATGCGGCCCTCAGAGGGCTGATGAACAGGGAATGTGGCCCTCACACGCAAAAAGGTCTGTGAACTCTGTTTTAAGCATCCTTACATATTTCCGCTCCATTTAAAATGAGTTTCCAAGCTTGATTCAAAGTGCTTTTCTTATCCTTAAAAGCACTAACCCAAATACCTGCTTGCTTGCCTGCCTTCTCTTGTATCAACTGAGACTGTCACCTTAGACGTTTCTCCAGACAACCCCTCCATCTGAAGTGTGGTGGGTGGAGACCAGAGAGAGAACCTTTTTGATGGTGACTCCCTGCCTTTTCCAGGGAGGTCCTCCTGGTGCCTTCATTACCATTATTACCAAAACCTCTGAAGAACTAAGAGAGCGAAGAGAGGGGTACAAGTGAAGGCTGCCTCAGAGTCCGCTCCAGCTGATTTCTCAATGCTCAGTTTCTGAGTCATGTACTACTAAGTGATATCTAAACCAAGCTGCATAGTCTAACGCCCCATATCAAAGAACCTAGAATCATCCAAAGAAGAGTTTCTCATACTTACTGAGGGAGGTGGAGGCTGCCAAGGTTGGGCCTGGACACCGAGATAAGCCTGAAAAAGACCAAGATACGTAAGCAAGTGGCTCAGTCCTGTCTCTTGACCACCAGACATCACCACTACAGAAGCACAATGGAAACCAAGCAGACCCACAGCACGTATTGACGAGACAAGTCCAGGTCCTTAAAAAACTGGGGCCAGCCACTGTCAGTACTGGCACACCCATGCAATGGCAGGGAGCCACAAACAGCTATAATTCAGCATTATGTGTGCTCTGGAGCCAGGGTTGGCCCAAGACATTTTGCCACCTGAGCCAAACCACAAAATGGCCCACCAGCCCTGCCAAGGAAGAAGGGGCGGGTGAAGATCGACATCCCAAGTGTCAGGTTCCCTTAACGGTTGCTCATGAGTAAAGACCAAGTCCTTCTTGTCTTTCAGCTATTTTATTGTGCAGAGTATGTACAGTGCAGAGCTGTCCCTAAACATGACCGTCTAGTCGCTAGCAGAATCCTGAAGTGCCCCCCTCCTGTTGCGGCGCCAACACCACAGTCTCGGCACCCTGAAGTGCCGCCTCGTTCCTCCCCTGATCCCTCTGCATAAAGCAGGCACTGGAAACGGTGTCTCTCCCTCCGAGTGGGTCTGCTGAGTTGGCATCTTCCTGGAGACCTCTCCCCACCTGGCTCCCTCCTGGCAATTGCTCCTCCCCCGAGGAAGAGCTGGAAGACTCACTGGGAGACGAGTCCGTCGACAGCAAAGGCTGCCAGTAGCCACTCAGTGCCGGACTGGCAGGGGTGGGCACATCCCTGACACCAAGCAAGGGAGAAATAAAGATCTACATCAGGAACAAGAGGGGAGTAAAGATTGGGAACGAGGCAGGGAATCAAATCAACCTTGCCCGACGGTTGAAGTGGGAATCCAAGGCTGTCGCAGGGAGGAAAGGAGCCTGTTCTGAATCATGCTGGGCAGATGCAGAGGGTGACCCCCATCATCCTAGGGGTGGGAGGAGACCAGCAGCATCTCCTATTCACCGAGAGAACACTGTAGAGGTGGCATTAGGGGTGCTGCTGTGGAGGCGGAAAATCCAGCCTCCAAGGAGTTGTTGCTGTGACAGCAGCAGTGGCAGCAGGATGTGCGTTCCTTGGACCTGGATCTGCTGCCCCCATGGATTCTTCTGCCCAAGGCAGTTGCCTCAACTTGCCTTATGAGTGGGCTGGCCCTGACTGAGGCTGGCTCTGGTCAAAGTTAAACCAGGCATAGGGTTGCCATATTTCAAAAAGTGAAAATCCAGATACACGAGTTGTTGAGGGGGGCACAGTTTTTTTTAGTTTTGTTGAGTTTTTCTGGCGAAATCGCAAAAAAAGACATATTTTAGCTATTTTTAAGGAAAATAGGCAAAAACAACGCTGCCGACATGGGTTGCCATGCGCCTGGATTTTCCAGGACATTTTATCCAATTTCCACAGAGGCACTGCTTCTGACTGCAGTATTCCAAGTATGTCCGGGAAATTCTGGACGTATGCCAACCCTAAGCAGGGCTTGGAAAAGGTCGTTCTCCAGATTCCCCCTCCATCTGCAGCGTGGTGGCTGGAGGTCAGAGAGAAAACCTTTTCAGTAGCTATCAGAGGGTGTATAAATTGAGCGAAATTGTCTGATACCCCATACTCTGAATTGTCCAAGGAAGTGTTTCTCATACTTACCGAATTTTGGCCATCGTAAGAACCCTGAAAAAGATCGAGATGCATAGCTTATTTGTCACACTCACATCTTCACAATGAAATTACAATGATGCCAAGCAGAACCACCAAGTGAAGACCAGAGAGAGAGAGAGAGAGAGAGAGAGAGAGAGAGAGAGAGAGAGAGAGAGCCTTTTCAGTGGTGGCTCCCTGTCCCAGAATGCCCTCCCTGTTCAAATACTATTAAAAAAAAATTGCTGCATAAACGTACATCCTCAACATTAAAAAATTAAGGCTGCATAAACGTACATCCCCAAAACCACCCAAGAACCCTGGGAAATGTAATTTACCTTTCACTGAGCTACAATTCCCAGCACCCATAACATACTGCAATTCCCAAGATTTGGGGGTTGTGTGAGCTTTAAATTTGCTTTATATGCATGGTGTATAAGCAACCTAAGAGAACAAAGAGCAGAATGAAGACAGAGACCACCTCAGACCTTGCTCCAGCTGCACCCTCTGACAAACACCCTCCCCTGAATAATTATACTACCAATTGATATATTGAGCTATGTAGCTTAATACCCCATAGCACAGAGTCACAATGATGCAAAGAAAACTTTCTCATACTTACTGGAGGAGGAGGCTGAGGCGGAGGTGGAGGGGGTACATTTGGGCCCGAATAACTAACCTGTAAAAGATCAAGAGACAAAGGTGGTTCAGTCCTTTTTCTTGCCCATCTCACATCCTCACAACGAAACCCAAAATCAGTGTGGATAAGCTTGCTGTTGAGATTTGCAGGGAATTCCATCCCTATCTATAGCCCTTGGCTGCCTCCATGTGGAAATTTATTTGCACACAAACTGATCATTCCAGGAAAAGCCCTTTCCAGGAGGAAAATAAAAGCTTAGGCAGGTCCAGTGCTTTTGACAGGATCCTGTAAGCTGATCATCCCTGCCTTGGGTGGGAAGAGGTGGAATGTCCTGGCTGGAAGCTTGGGTGGCTTTAAAAGGGGAGTTAGACAAATTCATGGGGGGGCTAAGGCTTCCATGACTACTAGCCACAAGGGCTGTGTATTGCCTTCAGTTGATGGACATCACAAGTGTGGAGAGTTGCTGTTGTACTCATGCGCTGCTTTGAGGCCTCCCATAGGCATCTGGTTGGCCACTGTGAGAACAGGATGCTGGACTAGATGGGTCTTTGCTCTGATCAAGTAGGACCCTGGAAGAAGATGGCTAATTCTAGCCCAGAACAGGACTGGTCCTGTTAAAGAAGTGAGGGTGTTTTGTTGCAGATCCTACTCGCGTAGCATCTTTTTTGAGAGAAAGCATAACAAAAGCAGATGGACAAAATGTGTCATACTTACGGAGCCACCAAAACCAGGACTCCACTGCGATAAAACAACAACAACAATTGAAATGATGCTGTTAGTTTCCATGAATTTAATTTGAAATAGACTCTGTGACAGAAGCCATTATTTGCAAGCAGGATTCACAGTACGATCCTATTCATTCCTATTCAGAGTCAGAAGTAACTTCCATTGAGTTCAATGGGACTTACGCCCTGGTAAGTGTGCATAGGAGTTCTGCCTTAGTCACTCTCTTATATCCAAGTACGAAAGGGTTTGTTGTGTTCTCTGGAAGCACTGTATGTGGACTCAAGCCCTGTCCGCAATTGGGAGACATTAACATATGGGAAAACAAGGTTTTAACCCAAAGCTCCCCACTTCAGTCACCTTCCATGTTGCAAGAAGGAGTGGGGAAGAAATTCAACTCGGTTGTATTCAAAAGCGAAACATCCTAATCTGCCCTTTCCAAAACAATGCGCAAACTGAATTGCAGCCACCCTTCCAAATTACCAGCCAGGTAATGTGTACAAACATGCATGCACAATACCAGGGTAAAGTGTGAGCATTAGTGGAAATAGTGTACAAAATGTATTACATTAAGGGGTACTGCCTCGCAGAAATGTGTATATTAGAGGAAATTGCATGCAAACAGGTAAAATTCATACTGAAATGCTCAATTTTCAGAATTACTTTTTCTTTAATGCAATCTACGTGGAGAACTGAGCTAAATGAGAAACTGAGATAAGTCAGCTAACACAGCAATGGGGGGGGTGCAGAGTTACCACACTGGCCCCCACTGCTTCTTCTTACAGGCAAGATGCCCTCTTGAAACTCTCTGGTTTTTATAAACAGTGCCTTGACTTCCATCACTGAAGGAAGGCACAGGTATCTACGAATTATTTTGGCAAACTGTTTGTTCGCTGTGCATTTGGACACTTCTTAAGCTACCATAGGGACGCGGGTGACGCTGTGGGTTAAACCACAGAGCCTAGGGCTTGCCGATCGGAAGGTTGGCGGTTCGAATCCCAGCGACGGAGTGAGCTCCCGTTGCTTGGTCCCTGCTCCTGCCAACCTAGCAGTTCGAAAGCACGTCAAAGTGCAAATAGATAAATAGGTACCGCTCTGGTGGGAAGGTAAACGGCATTTCCGTGCGCTGCTCTGGTTCACCAGAAGCGGCTTAGTCATGCTGGCCACATGACCTGTTGGCTGTACGCCGGCTCTCGGCCAATAAAGCGAGATGAGCGCCGCAACCCCAGAGTCGGTCACGACTGGACCTAATGGTTACCTAAGCTAACATAACTAAATCTTGCATGATGGTTCCTGAGATAAAGAAGCAGGTTTTCATCTTTGTTTGGACCAGATGACATTTTGAATCAAGAGGGCAAACGGAACCTTTAAAAACTGTTTTGATTTTAACCAGTAGTTTCAATTTATTTATTTTTTATAATTCCCGAGCAATGCTGGGTACAATAAATAACATGACACTTTTGATTCACATTGGTTTAGGTTCCCCACACCACACCACCCCCAACTAGCATCCAATTAAAAGCTGATGCTGCATTTCTCCTAGAAGTCCGTTTCCATCTCACCTGTGCATCCGTTTCTCTTGCACAAAGTGCAGAGATTAAAAGAACGGCGGCTACAACCGGGAGCTTCATTTTAGCCCGGGATCAGGCTTCCGTCCCGGGTGCAAAATCGGTCAAAGGTGTTTAGTGCTGCCTCGGAAGCTGCTATTTATTGACCCATCACCACAAGCCACACTGCCCAAACTTAAAGCGTCCATTGAGAGTGTCACCAAATTACCTTATCTGGAAGGAAAGGTCAGAGGAACTGATTCATCACAGGGACACTCTTGCGGAAAGGACACTCTGCTTCCAGAGCCAACTGCTACGTGGACTCTTAAACGCCTCTGTAATGGAATATTAATCTCTCTTCAACAACCACATTTGGATCCCTTAATATTTTGACTTCATTATGTGGGACAGATACGTTTTGTTGATTTTCAAGACCGTGTTTTATGCGTTTTAACCATAGCATAGTTAATACCTGCAAAAGGGACGCAGGTGGCGCTGTGGTGTAAACCACTGAGCCTCTTGGACTTGCCAATCTGAAGGTCGATGGTTCAAATCCCTGAGACGGGGTGAGCTGCCGTTGTTCTGTCCCAGCTCCTGCCAATCTAGCAGTTCAAAAGCATGCCAGTGCAAGTAGATAAATAGGTACCGCTGTGGCAGAAAGGAAAACAGTGTTTCTTTGCGCTCTGGTTTCCGTCACGGTGTTCCGTTGCGCCAGAAGCGGCTTAGTCATGCTGGCCACATGACCTGGGAAGCTGTCTATGGACAAACGCCGGCTCCCTTGGCCTGAAGCGAGGTGGGCACTGGACCCTATAGTCGCCTTTGACTGGACTTAACCATCCAGGGGTCATTTACTTTTACCTTACCTAATACTTGCAACGACATAAAAACTGCAAACTCGACCAAGCTTATGATTAGAAAGATAAACGACTTTGTTTGGTGAAGTTGTTAGTTTACTGAAAACCCCAGACAGAAACTTTAAGGATTTTTGGAAACCCTTTATTATTGACATTGCACTCAGAATTTAGGATTCTTTTCGGCAGCCTGGGCCCATAACCAGCACTTTGAATTCTGTATGGAAACTTGCACAAAGCTTACACTATGTCACAGGGCTGGCCCACCCATGAAATGGGGTGAAGCAGCCACTATGGGCATTGGAAGCCCCCAAAGCAGGGCCCCCAAGGCACAACACACCCTGCCTCCTCTACCACTCGCAGAAAAGCCACACTGATCACCAGCAGGATCTCACCAAGGCCTTGTGAGATCTCATGCACTCCACAATGTCTCATGAGAGTTTGGCAAGGTCTCATGAGATTTTGCGAGATCTCACTGGAAATTGGCACCAATGCCAAAACCACTGTCAACAGCGGTGGAGGCAGTGGCACAGGAAGTGCGATAGCGGCAGGGTGGGATGGCACTTCCTGTTCCACCTCAAGTGGTGAAACAGGATATGCTGCCCCTGTTATGTTTGGTCTTCCTTGAGCATTCAATATCATTTGTTTGTGGGGCAATACTACAATAATTTACTTGTGTAGAGTTTATACAACTTCCTGCAAATCCTTTGTTTAGTCCACACTTCTCGCTTTCCTTACCATAAAATGACAGTGTTTTTGTTTTGTTTTGAAGTGGATTTCTTGTGCTAAGGTAACAGAGTGCTGTAACGCACTTTAATTGTGCAAAGGTAACTTTCCGGTATGCCCTGGAATCCCTATTGCACAAAGACTAGCAGTCTGAAGACAAAGAAAAAGAAGGAAAGCCAACTGCTCATCTCACTTTCAGGCCGAGGGAGCCGGCGTTTGTCTGCAGACAGCTTTCCGGGTCATGTGGCCAGCATAACTAAATCACTGCTGGCACAACGGAACATCGTGGAGGAAACCAGAGTGCATGGAAACACCATTTACCTTCCTGCTGCAGCAGTACCTATTTATCTACTTGCACTGGCGTGCTTTCGAACTGCTAGGTTGGCAGGAGCTGGGACTGAGCAACAGGAACTCAATCCGTCATGGGGATTCGAACTGCTGACCTTCTGATCAGCAAGCCCAAGAGTCTCATTGGTTTAGACCACAGCGGCACCTGTATTACAGGGGGTTGGACTAAATGATCCTCAGGGTCCCTTCCAACTCTACAATTCTTTGATTCCATGATTCTATTATTTCTTTACAAAAGCGGAAAAAGTATTATGTGACACCTGTAACAGGGCCCGTTCCACTGAATGTTGATGGCTTCAGCGGACTCTAGGTAGCCGTGCCAACTGAGCAGGGGTGGAATCTGGGTAACTGGCCTTGTATGTGCTTATCATAGATGTCATCTGCAGAAATCAGCAGTGACTTTTCTTCCTGGAATGAAACTAGACCTTATCACCCACCAAGACTTGAAAACCAATCTTCTTTTAAAAGGACACCGCCTGGGATTGGTTCCAGATTGGAAACTCTTAATACTGGACCCATTCAAAAGAACTACAGCAACAGCCAAAATTTTTGCACACATGCCTGCACAACTGTGCTCATTTATTAGCTAACAGCTAACAAAATAACTCACAGGCCTAGTCTAATCTAATCCAGGGATGAGTAACTTTAAGATTTGCTCTTAGTTAGTGAAGTTGGTGCAATGGGGTCTTGTGGTTTCTGGAAGACTAAGGGTGCTTCCAGGTGTGATTTGATTGTGGAATTCCCAGTACAGTCGTACCTTAGTTCTCAAATGGAATCCATTCCGGAAATCCGTTCGACTTCTGAAAACGTTCGCAAACCAAGGCGCAGCTTCCAATTGGCTGTAGGAGCTTCTGCTGTGTCGGACGTTCGGGTTCCAAAGAACTTTCACAAACCGGAACACTCACTTCCAGGTTTGCGGCGTTAGGGAGCCAAAACGTTTGAGTCACAAGACATTCGTGAACCAAGGTACGACTGTACTCATGTACACAGGTCCCCCCCCCCCGGCAGTGTTCACACAATGCCACCATCATCTGGCGGTTCCCTCACTACGAGAAGCCAAGTTACAAGGAACCAGGCAGAGGGCCTTCTCGGTAGTGGCGCCCTCCCTGTGGAACGCCCTCCCACCAGATGTCAAAGAGAACAACAACTACCAGATCTTTAGAAGACATCTGAAGGCAGCCCTGTTTAGGGAGGCTTTTAATGTTTAATAGATTATTGCATTTTATTTTTACTTATTTATTTCCTTTATTAGTTATTGTCAAAAATACATCAAATACATATATATATATAAAATGAAAGCATAAAGAACACAACAAGGTATATCTTCAATGTAGATAAACTCATTCACCAGTAACATTCTACTGCAAATGCTAGAGAGAAAAGGAAAAGGGGGAAAAAGAAAGAAAAATGAGGAGAGAGAAAAAGAGAAGAAAAGGGAACAAAAAAGAAAAGAGATTTGAAAAGAAAAACAAAAAGAATCACAAAATAGAACATTAAACAATAAAAGACTTCCACCGCTTTCCCACACAGCACTTATCTCTGTTACCTGTAAGTCATCTGTTATTCACTGTCTATTATATCATAGTTTCTCATATTTGTTTCTCCCCCCCCCCATTTAGGTTCCTGCAGAGTTATTCTAAGCACAACCAGATTTTTGTTCCCAGACCTTGTTTTCCTAAATAATCGTTCAAACATTTCCATTGTTTTTGAATCTTTACTTTAGACTTTTGTCGAATTAAATCTGTCAATTTTGCCAATTCTAAGTATTCACATAATTTATCTAGCCATTCTCCCTTGGTTATTGCATTTTAATGTTCTGTTGGAAGCCACCCGGAGTGGCTGGGGAAACCAAGCCAGATGGGACTCTCAAAGAAGAGACAAAATAGAGGTCTATGACTGCCACCTGGTGGCTAGATTGGCAAGCTGCTACTTGTTCTTCTAAGTCGTTGGTCTTCAATTGACGTTTTATTTCATTTTTTTGATTGTTCAGAGATGTAATCAAGAAAAGGAGGCATGAATATTTCAGGGGGGAAGGGTCTATAACAGCACAGCAACGTGATTGTGCAGTGTCCACAGCTGGCGAGGAAGGGAACCTAAGAAGCTGGCATAAACTGAGTCAGAACACTGGCCCAACGAGTAACTTTAAAAGGTTTTGGATAAAACTCTTTCCAGAGGTTGGAGATGCCAGAGGTTTTACCTGGGCTCTTTAGCATGCAAAGCAGGTGCTCTACCTCCTAGGTATGGCTCCTCCCCTAAAGGGAGAAAAACAGGAGAGAAAAAGCACACACTTTTTTCTTTTTTTAAAAAAAGCTAGGTCCCATGTTAAATGATGGAACTAAAGGTGATGGCAGAGTCAGAAAAGTCTCTCCGTTCTACAGGATCAGTTTAATTCAACCTCTGTGAAAAGCAATTGGGATGCGGGTGGCACTACGGTCTAAACCACTGGGCCTCTTGGGCTTGCCGACTGGAAGGTCAGCGGTTCAAATCCCTGCGATGAGGTGAGCTCCCGTTGCTCTGTCCCAGCTCCTGTCAACCTAGCAGTTCGAAAGCACGCCAGTGCAAGTAGATAAATAGGTACAGCTGCGACGGGGAGGTAAATGACGTTTCCATGCGCTCTGGTTTCCATCACGGTGTCCTGTTGCGCCAGAAGCAGTTTAGTCATGCTGGCCACGACCTGGAAAGCTGTGGACAAAACCAGTCTCCCTCAGCCTGAAAGCGAGATGAGCGCCGCAACCCCATAGTCGCCTGTGACTGGACTTAACCATCCAGGGGTCCTTTACCTTTAACCGTGAAAAGCAAATGTTATGCTGTCAGGCACAGGTCATGGTGATGCCAGGTGAGATTTCAATGTTGTACTGTATACCAGGCACGTCCAACAGGTAGATCGTGATCTACCGGTAAATCACTGGACGTCTGTGGTATATCACTGGCTCCCCCAAAGAAGCTCAACAACTTTGGCTCCCCTAAAAAAAGCTCAATATTTTTGCCCTGCACCCCCAAAAAACAGGGCTTTCCTTCTCTCTAAGAAAAGCTCAGCAACAACTTTGACCTGAATGCCTAAAAAATGGGGCTTTCCTCCTCCCCAAAAAAGCTCAACAATTTTGACCTGAACCCCCAAAAAGGGGATAGATCACTGCCAGTTTTTAATTCTGTAAGTAGATCACAGTCTCTTGGGAGTTGGCCACCCCTGTTGTATACAGTGTAAGGTTTGTGGTAGAGGGGGATAGTAAACTTGTTTTACTTAGTGTATGTGGGAGGTTTTTGTGTCAGCATCACTTGGGTAGGTTCTCTATTTATTTATTTTTTCCCTTGGCAGTGAGGGAGGTTGGGGCAGGACATGTTTGGTTGTCTTTAGTTGACTGCAGGGTATTGAGAAGGGCTTGGAAATATCCTTTATCTTATTCCACTTCCTCCTCCACCCTTTTCTTCCCCTCCAGCTAGAGAACAATTAAAATATGCCCCAGACTCTCATCTGGGATGCTGAGAGTTCTAGTCCAAACATCTTGAGGGTACTAGGTTGAGGAAGACTGCAGGGATAACATTCATAATTGTTTATATATACAATTAAGATAATACATCCAGTTCAGTGTTGGCCATTTGTTCTTTATTTTAAGATGTTTTAGTGGTTTCATGGTGCCCAGCCGTGTTATTTTTTATGAGTTGGTGGTTAATAAAAAATGTTATAAATTAAATAATATAATAAAATTAACGCTTGCGTGCACCCCTTGGTTAATTCCTCCACCCGTCCACCCCCCCCCACATCAACAGTCCTCAATAATTTTTACTTATTTCACCACCACCAGAATAAAACAAAGAGCCATTCCCCCCCCCATTCAGCACTCATTGTTTGCATCACTATGCTGCCCCCTTCGTCCCCATTCATCTGTTGTGATGTCATCACAGAGCCATTGTAGTTTCCTAGGCGACAATAGTCAACAATTGTTCCCCCAACCCCTTTCCGTATCCACCTCTCATAAGTTACAATGGCTTCCTTATTACCAGAGACTTTGGATAACCCACCTCAGCCTTCAGGTGATGGATCTGGGAAGCATACTGCAGGGTCTGGGAGGGAAAGCAAGAGCCTAACTAGTTCTAGGAAAAACGAAACAGAAGGGTGCAGAGTTGAGACCGGGAACCAGGAGATCCATGGCCCAATTCAGCCTCCTAAATTGTGCTGTTGTTCAGTCGTGTCCGACTCTTCATGACCCCATGGACCAGAGCACGCCAGGCACGCCTATCCTTCACTGCCTCTCGCAGTTTGGCCAAACTCATGTTAGTAGCTTCGAGAACACTGTCCAACCATCTCATCCTCTGCCGTCCCCTTCTCCTTGTGCCCTCAATCTTTCTCAACATCAGGGTCTTTTCTAGGGAGTCTTCTCTTCTCATGAGGTGGCCAAAGTACTGGAGCCTCAACTTCAGGATCTGTCCTTCTAATGAGCACTCAGGGCTGATTTCTTTCAGAATGGATAGGTTTGATCTTCTTGCAGTCCATGGGACTCTCAAGAGTCTCCTCTTGAGAGCGAGTTGTGCTGGCTGACCCTAAACTGACAACCCAGAGGAAGGTGTGGTGGCTCTCAAAATGGAAGCCCTTGGTGGAGCACTTTGAGAAGAAGGGGCCTGGTTGAACACTATGTGATCTTCGTGGAGAACTAGTAGCTGAAATGAAGTATAGAGGAATGATGGAGACCCGCTTTTGCCAACCTGGAGCTTTGCAGATGGTTTGGTCAACAACTCCCAGCAGCTCCAGGGGCAGTCCAAAACATCTGGAATGGTCCAGGCCTGCAAAGGCTGATGAACTCCACAAGGCAATGGCACTCATAAGAAAACTGGACCCATGTACACTGTCAAAGTTTTTCACCTTTCTCATCAGCTTCTTCGCTGCCTATCGGTCACTCTCCATCTGTCACATTCTCTCAGTTCCTTTATCCATCCATCCCTTTATTTTTGACAGTCATCATCTCCACACACACACACACCCCCCCCCGCTTTCATTTGCCAAATCCACTTCCCTGACTCTCTTGAGGTCACAGTTGAATGAAACTAGCTTATTGTCTGGCTTATTAGTATCCTTATAGAGCTGCTTTGCCCAATAGGACCAACCCCAGCTTATACACACCAATGCAGCCCTCCAAAAAATATCACCCTACCAAAAAAACAACCCCCCCCCCCAAAAATAATTCAAGGATAAAGCACAAGAAGAAAAGCAGTAAGAAAAAGCCCACCATTCATCCAGTTCACCTTTGAAAGGCCTTGGTAAATGAAAAGGTCTTGGACCTATCAGTAAATTTTATTGGAAAGGGGTGGGGAGTAATAGCTGTTAGGTAGAATAGGTGCCACTATTGAAAAACCTTTGTGTGGATCTTCCGTTTTCTCTTTTGCAAAACTACTGCCAAATCTAGCTGGAGGTCTACAGATGGTCAGTTTAGCTTACTAGTTAGTCTAAACCACTGAGCCTCTTGGGCTTGCCGATCGGAAGCTCGGCGGTACGAATCCCCGCGACGGAGTGAGCTCCCGTTGCTCTGCCCCAGCTCCTGCCAACCTAGCAGTTCGAAAGCGCACCAGTGTGAGTAGATAAATAGGTACCACTGTGGCAGGAAGGCAAACGGCATTTCCGTGCACTCTGGCACGGTGTTCCGTTGTGACAGTCATTCTCTTGGGTCGTCACTGTGTTCCTCTTGACCACGTCCTCTGGACTTGGGGGAGAGAGCTAGGGGGGGGGGGGCTTATCTCATTTGTGCTAAGGTATGGAGAAAGTCAGCAAAAGTGAGCATCTCTCCCACTGTTCAAAGGGGGCTCTCCGCTGTTTCTTACCTACTCCAAATCACAGCACCAATGAGATCTCCGGGGTGATTATCTGTAATATCTCGGGCATCCTGCTCACCAGACCTTGTCTCCAGCAAGCGAGTAAGTGGATTTGCTGCTGTTTGATCCTAACCCTTTGGGTTGTACACTCACAGGTGATGAAGGGATCCCAGGTCTCCCTGCCCCGCTGCAACAGGGCAAGCCCCTCCCCATTGCAGGAAGTGGTACCAAGCCTGGGGGAGGGAACACCTCGCAAGACTTCCTGCTTCCTCCACCTCTTCTGCCGCCGCCCCATCTCTTTAGCCAGGCGGCTCCGCACAACGCCTCTACCGGAGTTGTCTACAGCCTGCCGGGCTCCACCGCAGCAACGACCTCATCACCCCCGAGGCTGGTCCAAACTCTCCCGGGCTCCTTCCCAGATATCTACGACGGAGACATGAAGAGGTGGGAGGACCATTTCCGCAGCATCCAGAGAGCCTACAAAGAGTTTGGCAAAGAGGACGACTTTGCGATCCGGGTGCTCACTGAAGATTTCACCCTCCCGTTCCCTTTCGCCTGGCCCAGCAAGGGCGAGGCGTCCCGGCAGCTGGCGTACGACCCCTCGGACTGCTCTGGCTTCGATTTCTTCCTGCACCCAGGGCAACCGGTCCCTCACCTCCTCCAGCCGCTGCATGCCACCACCCAGGCATTCTTCAAGAAGAGGCGTTTGGAGCAACTGGCTCTCAGTTATGCCAGCAAAGCGTCCCTCGCAGGTGCTCCTGGGCTGCCCACGCCGCAAGAAACGAGTCCCACCTTGCGGCCGGACATCATGGTCATCACCAGCATGCCGTGCGTGGCTGCGGCGGCAGCTCCCGGCGAGCCGCCTTTCCTCCTGCAAGACGGCAAAGGCCACAGGAACATCCAACCTGCCCCAATAGCTATCCCAAGCTCTGCACAAATGCAGTCAATCAACCTTCAGTTCATGAGCCCCACACACCATGGGCAGTTTTAGTCCTCTTGGACATTCTAGATCAAAGGAAGGCAACCTGATGCTTTCCAGGTATTGAGCTCCCATCAGCCCTTGCAGCTTGGATATTAGTCAGGGGTGATGGAAACATCTGCAAGGCATCAAGTTGGCCACCACTATTCCAGATGTTAGCAATAGTCCCCAAGCAGGACGTATTTTTAAGACTTTTTAAAAGACCCAACACCTTCATCCCAGCTCTTTCCAGCATTGGTGCTCTGAACATCTAACTGAGGCTAGCAGCTGAGCTGCTAAACTTCACGTACGACTACAGATGTCCACCTTGTAACCTGAGTCCGACTCCCTAGAGAGGACGTTAATAAAAAAAAAGCTTTCTGTCTTCCACTCCGTCAAGCTTTGGTGTTGAGATCATTGGGATGGGGCAGGCGCTGTCCAATAGTCACTTGCTTTCTAAGTAAAAATACTTATACACCAATCTGCACGGACTACTGCAATGTGCTCTATGCGGGGCTGCCCTTGAAGATGAGCAGCTGGTATAGAACTTTGTGGCCTGATTGTTCCAACAGAAAAAACCACAAAAAGGTATTTGTATTGCCACAGCTGTCCAGGATGCCACCAAGCTACTGGACCCAATTCAAGGTGGTTGTAATTACCTTTGAACCCTAAGCAGTCTTGAGCCTAGCATGCCTGAGGGAGAACATCCTCCCACTTTTTCCTACCCTTGCTCTCAGGTCCAGGGACAGTGGAAGAATCTCCCTTAGGTTATGGACTCTCCTTCATTTGAGGCTTTTAAGCAGAGCTTGGATGGTCCTGTCACCTGGATGACCCTTCGAGTCCCCTCAAACTCTACAATTCTGTGAAACCTCAGCAACTGTAACATCCTTTAGGAAGGTGTGTGGCTTCACTGAATGGTGGAGGGTCTTCTCATGGTAGAACCTATATTGTGGAAGAATCTTCCCAGAGAAGATCACTTGTTCTCTTTACTATTCATGTTTTACCAGAAGATGAAGACAATGAAGACCCTGTTTCCCAACCCCTCCACAGACTAAGTGTCTGTTGATTTGTGTTTGTGTTTGTTTTTTTTAGCTCCAGCTCTTATCAATAATTTCCTTGCTGTGCTGGATTTTGTTTTTTGTAAATGGTTTTCTATTTCGTTCACTGGTCATTTTCGTTTAGCTTTGTTACACATCACCATGAGTACTTTGTACAAAAGCAACTAACAAACATTTAAAATAAATTTAAAAATTCAGACGTGCTGTGAGGGAGGGTGGGCAGGAAAGTAGATCCTCTTTGTTCTTCTGTCCTCATCGTCACACAACTGATTAAATGTATCCACCAAAGTTGGACATCCCTTCTAGATTTGCACTGTGGATTCCAAGCTGGAGCAGATGGGAGTGATCTGATCCCCACAATGTTTGGCAAAGTGGTCAGCATGGGCTGCAGAGAATGCTTTCGCCTTTGGAATAAGATGTTACAGCCCAAGACAAGCTCTCCTGGGAAAACTGGATGGCGTCAAAGACTGGTTGGATGCAAAGGATCGGTGGGAGGAACCGGCTGGGGAAGAAGGCTCAGAGCCCGGGGAGTAGTGGTGGGACAGCGATGAGTGGTCAGAGGGAAAAGAGAGAGAAGACTGGGAAGAGGAGTGAAGAAGCTGAAGGGGTAACAGGGCTTAGTGAGCAGGGGGAGTCTTTGGCAGAGAGCAGTCCACAACGAGGGGCAGAAGCTGAAGCAGGGCAGGAGGCAGGAGAGAGGCCAAGAGGCAGAGGGGTCTGCTTCAACAAACTTCCCTCCCCTTTGGTCTCCCAGAACCAGGAGAGGCATGAAAAGGGCAGAGGAGATATTGGTGACACACATACATAGTCTCCAATTGCTTGGGGAAGACAGGAGGGGGACTTAGGCATCTGTGGGAAGGTGGGCACCTTCAGTCTCAGCAACTGCTTCGTGGAGAGCAAGACCTGCAGGAGATGAGTTGCTGTGCTCATTAGGCCTGACACTCCTGTGCAGATCATGTTTTTGCTAATAAAGAGTTAACTCCAACTTGCCACTGTGATTTACTACTGGCTTACTCCTGACAGGAGGACACAGTGACGGAAAGGGAAGTTATTTTATTTTGCTGCAATTGTTTCTGCAACGTACGGCACCCTTCCGCAGCCTGGGACCCACCCAGACTTTGGGACTACAACTCCCATCACCTCCCAAAGCTTAGCCAATGGTCAGGGATGAATGGACCTGCAGTTCAACACCTGGAAAGCTACATGTTCTCCATCCCTGATCTAAACATTATTCAAAGCAATCACTTTGGAGCTTCTCTCATGAGGGACCTGAAAGTCAGAACTACTATGGAACCAAGGAAATGTGAAGTCACATGAGCAGATTAGGATATGCAAATCTACTAGGCCAAAAAGAGCAGATGATGTCACAAGGCTGCCAGTCTTGAACTGTAGGGAAGGGAGACCCACTTGGGGAAGGCCTGTAGCTTAGTGGTTGAGCATCTTGAAGGTCCCAGGTTCAATCCCTGGCATCTCCAGGTAAAGGCGTGAATGTCCCCAAAGAGCTGCTGCCAGTCACATTGTGGACAATATTGACCTAGAGCAGTGTTTCTCAAAACTTGTTCGACTTTTGTTGGACTACAACTCCCATCACCCCTAGCTAGCAAGACCAGGGGTCAGAAGGGACTAATGGTCTGACTCGGTAAGACAGCTTCCCATAATAACCATGCGATAACAGAGAAAAATAATTAAGAAGCTCCCCCAATAGTTAACTCTTAGAAAGGATCAGAGTTCAATAACACATTCCAGCCTAGCAAGAGCACTCAAGAAGGGAGCAGTGCACAGCCAACAAGGGATGTGGCTTGAGCCAGATAAGAGACCTGGAAGGTCACTTCCCCCACCCCCCCACCCCCGCTGGCCTAATGTTCCCCACTCCAATCCTACACTAAGGTTGCTTAAGCTAAGCAAGGCCGGAGTTGGGTTTGTGCCTGGAATAAAACTACCTGCATATTCTATGTACCTTGCCTCAAGTTCCATGGAAGAAAAGTAATGTGTACACACACAAACACTTATTAATATATATGGGGTAATCCATGGCTGCTCCCAGACTCTGGAACTCCCTCCCTGGAAAAGCCAGACTCGCTGCCTCTGGGGTAAAAATAAATAAATAAATAGTGTCAGTTGAGTGGTTAATGCGCTTAACAACCAGCCACCCTATGCAATTTGTCCAGTCCTCTTTTAAAGCAGTCTTTTAAAACCATCACTGCCTCCTGCGGGAGCAAGTTCTACAGTTTAACTGTGCACTGCAACAAAGTGTGACCTAAAATAAGCTTTTAGTCTACTTTGCAGCAAGCTATTACTGTATGAGCAGGGGTGTTCCGTGCCTCTTGGCTACCCGGGGCGGGAAGCCAAGAGGCACCCCCGGGGGGCGGGGCGTCGCTGCGTGTGCGTGCGTCATGACGTCATGATGCACGCGTAAAGCGCGGCGCCCCGCCCCCGGGGATGCCGGGGGCCAGCTTCGGGAGCCTCCCGAAGCCGGCGCCCATCCGGCATGGCATTCCTTGGTGCGTGCACCAAGGAATGCCTGACCGGCGGCGGATTCGGGAGGCTCTGCAGAGTCTCCCGAAGTCGCCGCCTGTCACCCCCCTTGGCGCACCGGGCGGCACGAGCAGCCGCCCGGTGCGCCAAGGGGTGCCGGACGGGCGGCGGATTCGGGAGGCTCTGCAGAGTCTCCCGAAGTCGCCGCCTGTCACCCCCCTTGGCGCACCGGGCGGCACGAGCAGCCGCCCGGTGCGCCAAGGAGTGCCGGACGGGCGGCGGATTCAGGAGGCTCTGCAGAGTCTCCCGAAGTCGCCGCCTGTCACCCCCCTTGGCGCACCGGGCGGCATGAGCAGCCGCCCGGTGCGCCAAGGGGTGCCGGACGGGCGGCGGATTCGGGAGGCTCTGCAGAGTCTCCCGAAGTCGCCGCCTGTCACCCCCCTTGCGGAGCGCAAGTCAGGGCAGGGAGAGGGGCGGGCCAGCGAGGAGGGGTGTCACCCCTCCTCGCTGGCCCGCCCCTTTCCATTCCCCGGCTCTGCAAGCCAGCGGCGGGAAAAGCCGCTGGAAGGGGGGGCGCCATTTTCGGCGCTGCCGGGGCGGAGCCGCAGGGGCGGCCAGCGAGGGGGGGGTGACACCGCTCCTCGCTGGCGCCCCTGCAGGTCCACCCCGGCATTGCCGAAAATAGCCTTTTTTTTTAGCGCCCAAAGTGTCACCCTCCCTCAGGGTGGCACCCGGGGCGGCCCGCCCCCCCTTGCTACGCCCCTGTGTATGAGGTTTCACTCTGGCATCAAGGATTGGCACAGCTAAACAGAAATACCCACAGGGTGGCCACAGCCTCTCCATCAATCTCCTGTTAGCAGGGCTGCTGGCTGATTGCCAATTTCCGTCGCCGCCCCGAGTGACTGACATGCAGTTTTGCATGGAGTTTCCCTCCTCACTCAGCTCACAAATTGGCTCTCATACACGACTAAACAACATGCCTGAAAACAAGCAAAGAAGAATCCCTTCCTCCTGCCACTCAGAGAGTAAGCCCGCCCCCGGAAGCCTTTATTGGTGAATGCGTCTTAATCGCATGACTTCTTCTGGCCTACCACGGCTCGAGAGAGGCCTCTCCCTCCACCCCCACCCCCACCCCCGCTGGTTGTTTTGTAGCCCTTTGACAACTGCACTGCCCGCTTCCCCAAAGAAAAATAAAACCAGGCTTGCTGGGTGTCAAGCTACAGGATCTCCTAGCTGAGCCGCCTGAGATCGCTGGAAGAAAAGCTGCAATCCTAACAAGGCAGGCCCGCCCGCCCGCTTCGTTAGGAAAGGGACTTACCGGTATTACAATTAACAGAATCGACTGCCAAGTAAACATGCAAAAAAGCAGCAAGCCTCGCCTCTCTGCGTCATTAACACACACACACACAACCCGCGCGCTTTTTAGTGGAATGGGCTCATGCTCGCTCTCTGGCCTTAAATTAAGGACGGGGAACCTGCAGCCCTTCAGGAGTCTCTGGGGAGATCTCTCCCCGCTCCGATCTGGGACAAAAGAGTTTTGCTGACGACTCACGCGACGTAACAGCGGATTAATTTGTGGAAAGTAGGTCAAGACACGGCTTTTGCGCTGATAATTCCATTTTAGTAGACTAAAACAGCGTCTGGGTACCAGATCCCGGGAGCTAGAGTCATGGATGGCGGGTTGCAGCAAGCCCGCACCTAACGCAGTGGACGCTGCTGTTCCGAGTATACACGCACAGAGCCCGCCACCCCACGGCTGCTAACTCGGAAGCAACTCCGACTCTGCCCAGCGGGGCCCTCGCCCAGATTAAGCGTCCACAGGCTGGCAGCTCGAGCAAATATTCTCCGTAGAGCATGCTCAGTGGCAGCAGGAAAGGGTGGGAGGGGAAACCCAGCACAGCCCGGAGCCTTCGCTTGTTTACTCCTTAAGTCCTATCGAGTACAATGGCCCTTGATTCTTAGCAAACCGCGCTTGAGATGGCAGCCTTGCAGGCGCAGTTTCGAGTTGTTGCGCCGAGCTAAGCGGTTCATCGAACCGGGCTCCTATCTGCTCTCTCCCGCCCCACATCCCGCCAGTCAAGTAGTATTCAGGGGGCTCCTTCTGCCGTTTGAGCAGTCACCACTCCCGTCCCAAGCACACCCCAGCTGCCTCTAGCCTTGAGTATGTACGCATGCGCCCTGGGGAATCGCAATAGCTTGGGGGGGGGTTACGATCTTAAAAGTATCCGATCGCGCGTAGATACCGTCTTACCCCCCCCCACCCCACCCCCGCGCGCGATCCCTTTCTTGCAGCTCCGCCGTTGCAAGATTCTCCCGCAATCGCCCAACGTTCTAAAACAAAGAACGCTTCCACACACACCCTCCCACGCTGCCGCAACGCTCGATCGAAGCCCGCAACGTTCTATCCGCCGCGGCCGCTTGTTTGCAACGTTCTATTCCACCCCTCCTCCACCGCTGCCGCCGCCGCCGCCGCCGCCGCCTCTTTCTTCCCCCGCCCCGGATCGTCGCAGCGTTCTATCCCCTCCCCCTCCTCCCTCTCCCTCTCCGGATTGTTGCAACGTTCCATCCGCTGCTTGCTCGCCGACGTTCCAAAGCAGGCCGCGGACGTTCGATCGGCAGCAGCAGCAGCAGCTCCTCTCCTTCTCCGCCCTTTCCCCCTTCCTTTCAATCCGCATCCTCCGGCTCCCACGCTCTCCCGTCTCTTCCCCCCTCACGTGTCCCGGGCTCCCAGCTGGGGAAGGAGGGGAGAGAGAGAGAGAATCTCTCGCTCTCTTTCCTCCTCACATGACCCGAGTGTTTGTCCCCGTGATCAGCGCCTCGGCTCCCGTGTCTCCTCCGCGTCCCCTCTACCTCCATCCGGCGTGAGATTTAAACTTCGTCCCCTCCCTCCTCCCCTCCCGCCCCCTTCTCCCCCTGGTGCTGCGGGGGTCTTTCCCCCACCCCCTCTCCCTCCCTCCCCCCTCCCTTCCCCCCCTTCCCTTCTCCCCCCATGGACATGCTGGATCCCGGCCTGGACACAGCCACCGCCTCCGCTGCATCCAGGTAAGGGGGAAAGATCCCACGGCACCCCCCATTTAGCAGAGTGGGGGGGCTACGGCACCCAGCCTTCCCTCTCTTCTCGGGCCTAGCGAGGGTGGGGGAGGGGAGAGGGAACCAGCCATGATCCTCCTGCGGCGGCAGCAGCAGCGGCGCAGAGAGAGTGGGGGAGAACAAAATGGAGGACGAGGCAGAGCTTAGGCTCTCCGGGACGGGGGAAGTGGGACGAGGGTGGGGGGACACGGCAATTCCATGGGACGTGACCTGGGGCTGAGAACTGGGTGTCTGGAATAAAAGGGAAAGTGTGGGGAGGAGGGAGAGAGAACAAGGAGAGGTTGTGATCAGGAGGACTCCGTGTCATTGTAGGGTGAGAAGCAACGGGACACCCCCCAAAACAAAACAAAAAAAAAAAAAAACCCCGCACACTCGCACATGCACCGTCCAAGATCTGAAATGCATTGTCAGGAGGGCTGGGGAAGTGGAAGATAAATCTTGGGTTTGTGTGCATTTGGAGAGGGGTGGGGGTGGGGAAAGCATTCAATGTTTTGGTGTGGGGGGTAGGACACAAAACACTGATTGGCAGGTAAGGGCTGGGAACGAGGGTAAGTGACTCTGAGCAAGGAGGAGGCTGCCAGGGTGATCAGAAGAAGTGGGGGTGCAATTGTGGGTGAGGGATTGATGGGGGTGGGGAGAGGGAGAGGGTGTTAAGTTGAGAGTCCAGCAGCGTGTTGTAGTGGTTAGAGACTCGGGGTTAAATCTCTACCTTGCCCTGAATGTTCTGGAGTGACACCCCCAGGCATGCTCTCGCTGCCTAACCCTACATCACAGGTTTGTTTGTAGGATTAAAATGGGGGGGGGGAGTACACATTGCGTTCCTCATTCTCCTCCCCAAGCTCCTTAGTGCAGACATGGGGAATGTGTAGCCTTGCAAATGCTTTGGGCTGCAGCACCCACCATCCCCAGCGAGCACAGCCAGCTGACAGGGCTGATGGGACTGTGGCTGCTGGAGAGAGGGGTGCTGGCAGTCGTCCATCACAGCAGCCCAAGAGTCAGATGTTCCCCAGCCTTGCCTCAGTAGAAGGGTGGAACGAAGTAAGAAAAAGGCCTGGCGGGCTTAGCAACATGGTTCCTTCACCCATTGCTGTTTCTTGAGGGTGTTGGGTGAACGCCTAATGTTCATCAAGTGAGCACCTACAACATGCGGTCATGGCCATTGTGCATGGTGCATACATTATTGGATTGGCTGCTGCGTTTCCTTGAGAAAGATACACACCTGGTGGGAAATCCAAAAATACTGCCATGCAATGCGGTCTGTATTGGGACAACCTTCCCCAACCTGGTGACCTCCTGCACTTGTGGGACTGCAGCTGCCATCCTCCCCGAGCAATGACCATGCTGCCTGGTGCTGATGGGAGTTGTAGTCCTAAACATCTGGAGGGCACCAGGTTGAGGACGGCCACCCTAGGAATAGTATTTGTTTCCTTCTGGGTTGCAGTGCTGCTTCAAGGAGAGCTGGCAACTCTGTGGCAGTTGGGCAGAACAGCCAGTGCAGAATTGTGCTGACCCTTGGCACTCCCCTCCCTGGGCTCGTAAAGGGCTCCGTTCGCCTATGGTGAGCAAAACTGGACTCTGGGTGACCAGGCAGTGAAAGTTCCATAATTTAGAAGAGAGAGGGCTTAACCATGGGTATGCCACAAATGACTAACATGAGCTATGAGTTAGGCTGGTAAGAGCTACTGTAGGCAGTAACATTTGTGAATTGATTTGCAAGACTGAGTTGTTTCATAGAGAAGCATGGGCGGTTACATTAGCATCCTGGAATTTGCCTCCTGGGTGAACGCATTTGGGAGGGTAAAAAGGGTAGAGTCCCTATATGATTATTGGGACTATGTGAGGAGAAGGTTCATATGGAAAGGAGTGGTCCGCCGAATGAACCATGGGAATCCAAGCTCTCTTCATTTCAGCTGCTTAGTTTTTTGTTGTTGCTATTGTTAAACCATTGAGAGTTGGAAATCTTTGCTGATCTACTGCACATGCAGATCAGCTTTATCTAGGGCTGCCATCATATATCCAGGTTTTTCCAGACACATCTGGGAATCAGGCTGCAGAATGGCATCTGGGCGGATTTTTTCTGAAACTGCAACATGTCCAGAAAAACCCGGACGTATGGCAAGTAGGGCGATTATTATTAGTATTTTAATGCTTAGTAAATCCAAGAAAAGCACCAAAACATTTTTTTTGGGGGGGGGAGATGCTCACCCCCCAAATACTCAACATTTTGTTTAATAATTGACCTGTATAGATTGGTTGATATTCTTCACCTCCCTATCCCTGATGTAATGTGTTGATTTGCCTGATAACACCCATGACTTCTTCCCAGAGAGCTTTCATTCAATAGAAAACTCTCTCTCTCTCTCTCTCTCTCTCTCTCTCTCTCTCTCTCTCTCTCTCTCTCTCTCTCTGTATAGAGTTTCCTGGACCTTTCTCCCATCCAAGCACAGGCCTTCAGCAATATTTGCTGCATCGTGTGCATTCAGACAATATTGCGTCGGGGTGGGGGGAACATCATGCACAGAGGCTGGCAGGATAACAGCTTCCTTGAAGAAAAGCGGCTTTTCTGAGTTTGTTGTTCAGGACGTTAGACTGGACCTGGAGAGATACCTGGGCTCAGATCATCGCACAGTCACGAAATTCACTGAGTGACCTTTGGGCCAGTCCCTTTTGGTCTACTCAATCTACCCCAAGGCACAGTGAAGAGGATAAGAGTGGAGAGGATAAGAGTGCATTAACTTCCCTAAGCCCTGAAGGAAGAGTAAGATTTTTTTAAAAGCCGTAACATGAAATAATTCAGCCAAATACTAGGGTGGTCGCCATAGGTGACCAGGAATTGCACGTAGGTGATCCTTGGAACTTCATGCAAGTGAATAGTTGGGCTGGAGAAAGAGGGGCAGGGTGCTTCTTGCTCCCGTGTCAGGCGTGTGCGTGCGCATGTATTTGCAGATTTGTCATTTTTGTGGTGCTATTTATAAGGCTGGTGGTGTGTGTACATGTATATAATACATACTGACTTTCAGGTGCTCAAAAATCACACTGTTAGCCACTCCTAGACCAGAGTGTTGGCAGATTTCTGCAGATGTTGCTCAGGCCCAGCTCCCATCACCCTTGACCACTGGTCACGTTGGCTGAGGCTGCTGGGATTTGAGACTCCCACCATTACCTGGAGGGACCCAGGTTAGCCACCTCTGTGCTTCCCCAGCTCTTGGCGGGGGTGGAAGGTGAACAGACAGGCAGGCATCTCTTATACGCCATCAACAGAGGTGAGGCTTAGCCCTGTTGGTGAGACATAAGAGAAAACGTAATAGGGGTTGCTACCCCAGATTCTTCTTCCTCCCCTTTCCATCTTTGCCAGTACATTTCTTAAACTCCCAGAATTGATTGGGGGCATTTACCAGGGTTTAAATAAGGAGAGAGAAACCCAGGCAGGGGTGGGCCCTGTTGCGAACAGAGAGGAGCATGACTTGGCGGGGAACAGATGCCAGAGTTACGGTATCTCATGTGATTGTTGGTGATGCCAGGAGAACCTTACTTTCTGCTTATGTAGTGTCAGGGGTGGGGAAGCCTCAGGCCTTGGTGGGGAGGGGAAATGCCTCCTTCCAGCCCTCTTCGGGATTCTCCCCAGGATGCCACCCTTCTCACGAGCCCTACTTTGCACCCTCCGTGGGTGTTCTTGGAATGGGCCCTTGGGATCCAGCAATGCCTCTTTCGTGCCTGGAATGGTGCATAGAGAGTGGAATGCATCTGAGAAGCATATCTGTTCCACACTGACTGGCAGCAGCTCTCTCGGGTTTTAGGCAGGCGTTCTCTCCCCTTAAAAGTATCTGGGGAGGCCAGGGATTGAGCTTGGGACCGTTTGCATGGAGAATATGTGCTCTACCACTGACCCGTGACCTTTCCCCAGGGCTGTCCCTTTCCCAGAAAAGGACGTACAGCGTGAAAGCAAGGAGAGGGACTGCGCTTATGAGATCCAGGAGGCACTAAAGGGAGGTGGGGATGAAGAGTCTTACGAGTTCTAGCGCTCAGTGTATTGGGGAGGGGTTGGCCAGGTTTGGGGGGGCACTCTGGGCAAAATCGTACCTGATGGACCCCTTTGTAGACCCAGACGAGTGTACCTGGCTGTGGCAGTGCCACTCTAGACAGTGCCAGAGCCGTAGCTAGGTGATCTTGCGTCCCTGGCAGAACCGTCCAGATTGCGCCCCCTAGCCAGGCATAGGCAAACTCCGGCCCTCCAGATGTTTTGGAACTACAAGTCCCATCATCCCTAGCTAACAGGACCAGTGGTCAGGGATGATGGGAATTGTAGTCTCAAAACATCTGGAGGGCCAGAGTCTGCCTATGCCTGAATTAGCTCATCTTTCTGCCTCTCCTCCAACCCCCGCCCCTCCACCCATTCAATTCACCCTCCATTTAAAACCATTTCTTATGAGGCAATAATCAATATTTATATTTATGGACATATTTTTAGCCAAGTTTGGCCCCCTCCGCCATCACCTGCGTCCCTGGCGGGGGCCCACCTCACCACCCCCTAGCTACAGCCCTGGACAGCGCCAGGCAACTTCAAGCTATAGTCCAGGGGCATCTAGAGGGTCAGTCCTGATGTAGGGCAGAAAGAGAACAACCCCTGTGGTTTGCCCCCAACATCTGGTCTCTGAGTTTCCATGGCTAGTCAAGATGACCTTGACATCATTGTCAGCTCTGCATCAACCGTCTTCCCAGAAGTGCGTGCCAGTCACATAAACCCAATTTTATTGAGACCTCCCGTAAACTGGAAGTGCCTTTCTCTCTTCTGTACTCGAGTTCCCACATCTTATCCACAGACATTGCTTCTCCTTCCCCCCCCCCTCGCCCCTTCCCCAAACTCAGCTGCTATCCCCACAGGAGGTGAGAATAATTAGAACCCTGTTGTATACCAGGCAGTAATAAAATGAAGGGCTCCATCTATTTTGTGTCTGTTCTAGTCATTGTGGAATCATTATTATTATTATTATTATTATTTAAAAACACATTTGCGTCTAGTGTGCCCTACATGCTTTCAGCTGAGCATATTGGGGATGGGGAGAAGTGGAAAGGCAGGGGCCCCCAGGGGTAGGGATGGGTGACGGAATAGAGGCCCAGGTGCCATGATGTCTCAGTGAAGCTCAATGACTCATAGAATTGTAGAGTTGGAAGAGGGACTCCAGGGGTCATCTAGTCCAACCCCCTGCAATGCAGGACAGCTTCTCCAGGATGGTGGCTGCCAAACGTTTTGAACTCTCAGTTCCCAACAGCCCTTGCAGGTGTGGTCAGGGGTGATGGGAGTTATGGTCCAGCAACATCTGGAGGGATGCAAATTGGGGGACAGATAAAGAGCCGGCTGGATCAGATGAGTGGTCCCAGCATCCTGCTCAGGTCGGAAAATTAGAATTAAAAAGAACTCCTGCCTTTCCTGCTACCCACTGTGTTTATGTGGGTACACTGCAACACCTACACTGAATTCCTGGATATCATAATAGTTGGAGTTTTGGGGCGGCAGGGAAATAGTTAGCAAATCACTTCTCCAGTGGCGAAGAACCAAAATAAAAGGTTTTTGAATGAACCAAGAAGTTCTGTATTCAGGCAATGGATGTGTCACTCCTCTTTATTGTCTAGATCTCCTTTTCATAAAACGTCAGTCATTGATGTGGCTTTGTTCATTGGCTAGAAACACTGAAAGGCATGAGCTAGGCTAGTGTCTCACCAAACAAGTGGAGAAAATATCTCCTACCCATTTTGCCTCTGGTCTTGGCTTTCTCTACAAGCAGCTTAAAATAGCTGGGTGCCTGGTGATTATGGCTCACCCAGGAGGAAGGGGATTTAACTGTTGCCCTTGCCCATCTCTGCTGGTGCCCCCTCTGTGGCTCAATGGGTCAATGTGTTTGGCTGTTAACCAGAAGGTTGATAGTTTGAGCCCACCATGGGATGGTTGTGGGCAGAATTCCTGCATTGCAGGGAGTCATACTAGATGACCCTTGCGTCCCTTCCAACCCCACAATTCTATCACTCTAAGAGCATCTTGGTATCTGAGAGCAAGGAAGGCAAGGCCAGAGTACCCATCTGCTCCTTGAGAATCTCCTTGGTTGTCCATCTCAGCTGCATTCCTGGGCTGCCAGAAAGGACCTTCTCCATGGCAGAGTCTGGGCTGGGACTAGCTACCATGGTGGCTTCCAGCCATTGCAGAATCCAACTCCCATCTGCCCCGGCCAGCCTGGCCAGTGGCCAGGGATTATGGGAGCTGTAGTCCACAACATCTGGAAGGTACCACATTTGCTACCCTTCACCCAGGCTTTAGAGCAGAGTTTCCCAAACTTGGATCTCCAGCTGTTTTGGGGCTACAATTCCCATTATCCCTGACCATTGGCCCTGCTAGCTTGGGTCCTGCAAACTTGACCCTCCAGGTGTCGTTGGTCTTCAACTCCATTGTCCTTCACCAGTGATAGAAGGTGGTTTCTGAAGGGCTCCCTGTTGGCTAGTCCTGGCCTAGACTCTGCCATAGAGAAGGCCCTCTCTGGCATCCCAGCAAGATTCCGGTGGTCATGAACATCCCTGTGGTTGGGGATGATGGGATCTGGAGGGTCGTAGGTTCCTTACTACTGTTTTCGCACTCCCTTCCTAGGAAGGCCCACCGCACACTTCCATCTCGAGTCTGCCGCTATGTAGACCCTTTTCGTTTCATGTGTTGACTTTCCAAATTCCAATGAGCGTTGGCCATGCTGACTGGGACTGATGGGAGGTGGAGTCTAGGAAAAACAACACCATGTCCCGGCATTCAATGGTCTGGGAGTCACTGGCGCCTAAGCACCTCCCTGGACCACATCCATGGTATACCTACAACACAACCCTAACCCTTAAGAAGGATATGGAGGTGGCATCCTCTGAAAAGCTTTTGAGCTCTTTAACCCAGCCTTTCTCCTCTGCGTTGGGCACCTTCCCTTGGCGTCTCGGTGCCGCTCCTGCTTTGCGCCAACGTCCTGCCGAGATACGAGCCTTATCTCCCTCTGCCAGCGCGAAGAATTAAGATAGCCAAATGCTTTGCAGCGCCTCCGTAGCTGCAAGGCCGGGCGGTGTGTGCCTCCCTTTATCCTGTCTCCGTCAAAGCAATAAGAGGATATTAACACCGAACCCTCATGGCAGACATCAGCGCAGGGATCTCTGGCTTTCAGGAATGCGCGGACTGAATATCAAGGTTCCTTGTCACCGATAGCGAGCAGGAAGTGAGGCTGTATTGCTGCCCACTCCAGGGGCTGGGTTTCTCTAGGCTCTGCATAGTGAGATATTTGTATCGGGCAAAGCAGGGGCTGTTAAATCAGTGGGAAAAGAGCTTGGCAGGCGACGTTTTAGAGGTATTTTGTTGCCCAGGCAGTGTTAAAATTCCACATGGAGGGCAATGGAATTCTGGAGCGTCTTGTGCAAATGAAAGTTGGTCTCGTCTGCACAGAATTCCTCTTATTTTATGCAATTCTGTTCCTTTTATTTTATGCAATTCTATTCTGCAATCGGGAATGAATGAATGAACGAATCTTTATTTGCATCAGCCACCAGCCATAGCAATAATCAAAATGCGGTATACAGAGGATAAAGGTAAAAAGTCAGTTATATAAAATGCATTTTGGGGGTTTGGGTCAATAGTCAAATAATGGATCTTATTGTGATTGCCCTGGCTAAAAACCTTGCAACCTTTGCTGTCACCTGCTCATCTTTATCTGCCTAGAGAAAGGACACTGTAACAGTGGTTGGGCGACCCGGAGTGGACAATAATAGAGGGGTGATAACCTCACTCCTCAAATCTTTATAAAGAGTACAGGCCAGAAGGACATGCGCTGCCACCTCCACAGGGGCATAGCCGTTTTTTGAGTGGAATTTTTTGGAATCATCCCCCGAGTACAGCCAAAGGCATTATATTCAATCTTGCGGGAATAAAAGTACAATTCTTGCTCCTACTTTTTCCTCTGGTCCCATCTGCACTGGACATTTAAAGCAGCATCATGCAACTTTAAACAATCACAACTCTCTCCAAATAATCATCAGGGGGCGTCATGCATCCCGCAACCACAGAGCTAACATTCTCAGAGTACCTCGCGAAGAGGGGTTGATTTTTCAACTACTCTGGGACGGGTAGCTCTGCGAAGAGAATAGAGGTCTCCTAAAAACACCCTTAATAAACTAAGCTCCCCATTATTTATTTGGGGAAAGCCATGATTGTTCAAAGTACTATCATAGTGCTATAAAGGTATGGTGTGGATGTGGACCACAGTTCCTCTGAATGAGCTTTCGAAAGGGAACAAGGCCAAGAGCTGACCTCTGCAGGCTTAGATTCTGTCTCGGCTGACGGTTCTTTTCTTTTCTCTCTCTCCCCCACCCCTTTGTGTTGCAGCCACGAGAAAGGTCAAGAAGGTGAAGAGGGAGTTGAGCTGCAGGAAGGTGAGGAGGGGTCCTGGGCTGGCCCAGAAAATGCCCAGCCAACCTGCGTGAGCAAGTTGTAGCCCCCGCTCGGGGAGGGATTTCTACCGCCAGGGCACCGCCCTATAAGTAAGGCGTACGAAATGTCTGTCTGTGAACAAAGCTGAATCTCTGGCCTCCTCCTGTCTGGATCCCACGGGGCCAGTGTGTTGGCAGCTGGAACCCCAAATCTCCCCAACCCCCTGCAGACCCACACAGCCCTAGAGCCCCTCTAGCATCTTGTCCTTCACTCAGGCGCATCAGGCACAAGATGTGTGACGAGGGAAAGAGGAGGGAAGCAAACCCATTCCTGTCATTCGTACGTCAGGGTTCGTCCTAGTGCATTTGTGCTTCACAGAGTTTTGCTAGCAAGAAATAAAGGTCCCTGCCCCAGAGAGGTTTCAGTCGACCACCACCTTGCTGTTGTTATTTCTCTCCTCCTTTTCCTTCAAGATTTTCAGGGAAGCATACACAGGGATTCCTCTCTGTCTCCCTCCCCCTCTCCCTTTTGCACAGACAAACACACTTTTGTCATCACAACAACCCTGTGAGGTAGGTTCGGCTGAGAGGGTGGGTGGCCTGAGGTCACTTCATAGAAGTTGTATGAGCCCAGCCTGTGTACATACTCTTTGTATTCTCCACAGTTTAGACCAGGCATCCCCAAACTTCAGCCCTCCAGATGTTTTGGACTACAATTCCCATCATCCCTGACCACTGGTCCTGTTAGCTAGGTATCATGGGAGTTGTAGGCCAAAACATCTGGAGGGCCGCAGTTTGGGGATGCCTGGTTTAGACTCCTCGGCCTTGGATGGATATTTAATGTTATCAAAATAGCTGTCCTTCCCACAAGGTAGTGACCGTGTGCTAAGTAGCAGTCTGCACTAAGGCACATTTTGCAGACAGGATGCAGGTTTCTAGAACGACGTAAATGAACGAGAGGTTGAAGCTAGTTCAGGGTTTTAAATTCCGGAGTGGCAGACTGTATAAATAAACCCACTACGTGACTGAGTTCAAGAGTGTGTTGTGTGGCCTGGACTGTTGCACCCCCCTCTCCCAAATCCGGTGGGTTCCCCTGCAGGAGGATACCCCAGTAACCAAGCAGAGCCGCAGTCGCCAGAGTGACACCTCCACCGAGTTCAGTTCGAAAAAGGCATCTGATTATAGTCAGGGGAATAGGCTGTGGTGTGAGGGTTGATGCTAATGTTATTAATATCATCATTATCAGGAAGTCTGGGATAGCTCAGTCAGTAGAGCATAAGACTCTTAATCTCAGGGTTGGGAGTTTGAGCCCCACATTGGGGAAAAGATTCATGGGTTGGACTAAATGACCCTTGTGGTCCCACCCAACTCTGTGATTGATTTGTCGCTTACCACAAAAATGTCTCGAAGCGATGATTACAAAATCGTACACTGTAGAAGATTTGAACTGCACCAGAAAAATAAAAGAACCTTAACTGAACAGACTGAAAGTGCTTATCTCTCAATAACATAAAAAGGACACACCCTACTAAATGATGAGCACCGATGCAGACTGGGATATAATCATACCCTGTGACCCCAATTATGTTTGGGTAAATGGGAACACCTTTGGCGCTTAAAGGTTAATCCTGATGTTGCCAGGGGGTGGCATTCCGCAGTTGGGGAGCCACCACTGAAAAGGCCCATTCCAGGTCACAGATGTGCCTCTTAGCCCCGCAAAAGGCTGGCAAACCCCTGCAGCAGCAACAGCACCACCTGTGTCGATGAGGCTGGCATGCCGCTAGGAGTAGCCCAAAGCTGGCAGTAATCAATTCCCTTTCTCTCTCTCTCCCAGGAGACGGCACAAATGCGGATGAGCAGACTGCAGTGGCCATCGCCAGCGTCCAGCAAGCAGCCTTCACAGACCATAATATCCAGTACCAGTTCCGCACAGAGAACAATGGAGGACAGGTAGCAGAACCCTCGTCAGGGAGCTTGGCTTTTAACTGCGTGGGTACGGCGGAAGGGGTAAGAGCTTAAGGCGCAAGGGCATTGGCCCCTGGGCGGCTTCCCGCTGCCGACTGGCCAGTCGTCACATTCCGAGGAGTCACATGGTGTGGCGCTCGTGGGACCGCACCATTTCATAATCGGGGGTGTTTGTGCGTGTCATTGCATGATTGAATATGTTCCCCCAAATGTCTAGTCGCAGCATTCCCCACATTATTGAGGGGGGGGTTCCTTATAAAATCCACAAATTCCAACCGTTTATTCTCAACCCCCTCCACTCCAGTTTGGCCAAATCACAAGACTCGTAAAATTGGAAGGGACCCCGACAGTCATCTAGTCCAACCCCCTGCAACGCAGGAATCTCGACTAAAGCATCCATGAGAGACAGCCACCCCTTGCCTCTGTATCATGAGGACCAGAAGGACACGATCACTTCCTCCCAAGGTTCCCAGTACTTCCACTTCGCCAATCAGTTCCTGCCTGTTGGTGAGGACCAGGCCCAAGATAGATGATCCCCCCCCCCCCCGTTGCCTCTTCCACATTTTGGGAAATGAAAGTGTCTCAATAATATGCCTCGGGAACATTCCAAGAACCATTACAAAAGATGGGGGACAAATCCGCATCACAAAAGGTGGGGACACCCACCCCCCTCACCCCTGGTAGCTCTCAAGCAATGGTTCTACTTTCCCTGACATACTAACTTTCTGTATGCAGAATTCTGTGTTTGTTTTCACGTGAGGAAACGGTTGGTCTTCTTCATTTATTATCACCCCGGAGAATCCCTGGAGGGCTTGTAGCAGTGTGTTTCTTCTCTCCTCTGAGTAAATCTCCTCTGGCTTCCACAGATTTTAGCAGATGTTGCCATAACCTTAAGAACTAGAAAGTTATATTTGTGTGTTTGTTGCTTTTTGCTGTCATTTAGTTTGGCCAGTGTCCAACTTATGTGTCCCAACAGCGCAAGGATTTCCACTGGAACAGCGGAACTTCCACCCCATCTCACATGTCACACCCTCCTCAATTCTACTCTGGAGGGCTGGGGGAAACCCAGAACAGACTTAGGGGGCACGGTGGCGGAAGCGGGGAGGACGTTCCGTTGCACAAGCATAAATCCTTGCACTGGCAGGATTTGTTAGTTGGATATCGACCACTGAAATACTCTGGGGTGCTATATTCGGTACCGTTCTCCATCTTACTGTTTCGCCAGCTGAGGACCCTCGTTTCACACCAGGAATGGTCGCAATACAGACATGCTTTGATTTGACTTCTCTGTGGGACTGTCTTCCCCCTTGTCGAATTCTGCCGAAAGACTGACTTCTATTTTGCTTCCTCGCCGCCAGGTGACATATAGAGTCGTTCAGGTGACGGACAGTCAGCTGGATGGACAGACAGATGCGACGGGGGCAGTCAGCGTGGTCTCGACGGCAGCTTTCACCAGTGGCCAGCAAGCTGTTGCTCAGGTGAGAGAGGAGCTTTATTGGACCCCAAAGGTGACACCAGAAACCTTGCTTTTTAGTGATGCGTACGTACTCCTCCCGTCCAGTGCAGTCCATCAATCAAGTAGTTGCTCTAGTCAGCAAACTTCACAATAAGAACTGCGTGCATCAGATAGCACATTAAAATAGGACACAGATGATCAAATTTCTCATTAACAGGTAGGAGTGCTTTATTGTGTTGCATCGTTGCATTTTTTGTTGTTCTTCTGTAAACCGTGGGTTCCTCACCTGCCAGCTGATAACTTCTGTTCTCATGCATGCCTCCATTTTGGCTACATAAGGATAACTGACGTCCGTTGAGATCCATGTTTCTTCGGGGGGAATTCATTGAAGGTTGCACTTGAACGGTGGTGGGGAGACAAAAGTGAGCAAGTGTTTTCTCCTTTTCCTCCCTGTGCAGTGGGTTCCTGGGGGAGGAATAGATCTCTCCTCTCCAGAGAGCTGAACTGATCTCTCGCGTGATACTTCTCCTTCTCACCCCCCCCCCAAAAAAAATCTTCCTTCTGCTCCTCTGTTCATTCCAATGTTTCCATCTCCCTCCTCCTCAGCCCCATGACTCCGTATGTCTTGTGTTTAGCTTTCCTGGGTGAAGATTTAACGTGACAGCCCTTATCACTTGCCTCAAATAATCGAAATTCCTTTTCGCCTCTCCAGGACTGGCCTACTTTTTATTATTTTGAAAGGATTTCCCACTCATTGACCACAAGAGGGCAGTGCGAACCTGGAGCATCTCAGTGAAACCTCGTTCAGCGGCTTTCTGACTTTCTCAGATTGCACCCTGGCATTGAGATCTTTTGGTTCATGTGCCAGCTCTGTCCCAAGAGGACTGTGCACTATGTCCCATTTGCATTAGGATATAGTTCGGCAACCGGTGGCAGGACGCAACTACTCTCCCCGGTGCCCCAAACCAAAAAACCTTTCCTGCATGCCTGTGTTTTTATACGGAAATCTGTAGCCACCTGCCTTGGCCCATTATCCCAAGGAATGTACTCAGTGGCTCATCAGCACTTTAAAACAGTGCAACTAGAAATTGTTAGCAGGGCTTAGTGGTAGAACATCTGCTTTGCTTTCCTTGTTCAATCCCTGGCATCTCCAGGTTGGGATGAGAGAGACCATAATAATAATAATAATAATAATAATAATAATAATAATAATAAGTACAGTCATACCCCGGGTTGCAAACACCCCATGTTGCGTATGTTCGGGTTGCGCACTCCGCAAACCCAGAAGTGTAATACGGAGCGCAGATGCTTCTGCGCATGTCCGCTCGGTCCGTGGATGAGCAGAAGCGTTCTGCGCAGTTCATACATGCGCAGAAACGCGAGATTGCACATACGCAAAAGTGCCTCCCGAGTTGCGCACAGTTCGGGGTGTGAACGGCACCCCGGAATGAATTACGTGCGCAACCCAGGGTATGACTGTAATAACTTTATTACTTCTACCCTGCCCATCTGGCCGGGCCTCCCCAGCCACTCTGGGCGGCTCCCAACAGAATATTAAAAGCACAATAAAACATCAAACATTAAAAACTTCCCTAAACAGGGCTGCCTTCAGATGTCTTCTAAAAGTCAGGTAGTTGTTTATCTCCTTGACATCTGATGGGAGGGCGTTCCACAGGGCGGGCGCCACTACCGAGAAGGCCCTCTGCCTGGTTCCCTGTAACCTCACTTCTCACAGGGAGGGAACTGCCAGAAGGCCCTAGAGCTGGACCTCAGTGTCCAGGCTGAATGGGGGTTGGAGATGCTCCTTCAGGTATACTGGGCCGAGTCAGCAGTGCTGCTGCCAGTCAGTGCAGAAATATTGACCTACAGAAACCAATGGCAGCTTCCTATGGTTATAAGTTAGAGCAATTGCAGCTTTCTATGGTTATAAGTTAGAGCAATGGTATAATGTGTACTTTGCATACAGAAGATTCCAAAGAGCTTGTATGTATTGAGAGGAGCGGGGAGCAGGTTTCTTCGCCCGGGGGGGGGGTTGCAACCATAGAGTATAAATGTATTTGTTCATTTTTTCATCTATGAAAGCATTTATATTATTTCTTATTTATCTCATAACACGTATATACCTCTTGGTCATAGAGAAAACATTTAAGCAGCTAACAAAACAAAAAAGATGCGACGTTCAAATGATCACCAAAAAAATGTACACCTTATTTTTAAAACCATGTGCGTCAAGGTCTAATAAATCCAGGCTGAAAAGAAGAGCTATCTGTTGTTCCTCACTTGCAAGTTTTATGAAAGGTTAAATAATAGAATAACACGAATAGCAATTATTAAGAATGCAGCTGTTGACTAAGTGATGATTTTGTAAAATGGAGTGTAACTAGAAGTAAATAAGAATATGAAATGCAGTAATATAAGATGATAAGGAAGTATTGAGAACGGCGCGTGGGAAAACAATTAAATGAAGTTGTGATAATTTGGAAATAATTGGGAAGGGAGGGAGGGAGGGAGGGAGGGAGGGAGGAAGGAAGGAAGGAAGGAAGGAAGGAAGGAAGGAAGGAAGGAATTTCTGTTTCCTATTTGTGGAATGCTCTCCCCAGGGAGGTTCACCTGGTGCCTTCCTTATACACCTTTCTTCTTCTTCTTCTTTGGCGATCACTCGTAGCCAAGTAAGATTGTCTTCCATAAACACGGTTTTAACAATGAGTCCGTAAGTGAATGTGGAGGGCAGTTCTGGACCCACACGTCCTTCCACAGTGGGGACATTGCTTCCCGGGCGGGAGTTGATCACGGTGTGGATTTGCCAAGCGTGCCTTCCTCTTAGCATGTTTCTCCCTTGCGTCCTGAGTTCGAGCGTCTTCAAAGCCCATGACACCTTTGGTAAAGGCTGTTCTCCAACTGGAGCGCTCGCAGGCCAGTGTTTCCCAGTTGTCTGTGTTTATACTACATTTTTTTTAGATTTGCCTTAAGACAGTTTTTAAACCTCTTTTGTTGGCCATCAGCATTACGCTTTCCATTGTTAAGTTCAAAATAGAGTAGTTGCTTTGGAAGACAATAATCAATATAATGTTTTGTGTGTGTGTGTGTATGTATATGTATACAGGTGTACCTTTATACACCTGTAGGCGCCAGGTGAAACCGTTCCTCTGTAACCAGGCCTTTGCCTCATTGACATCCAAGGCCATGTTGAATGTGTTGTGAGAGGGGTGTGTGTTTTGTTTCGTTCTTGTTCTTGCTTTTATTACCTATTTGGCTGGGTGCTTTTTTTCTGCGGCCTACCCCAAGATCTTCGGATGAAGGGGCGGTAGACAAATGGTTTTAGTTTTCTTCCGTCTCTTCTTCCCAGGCTGTGATCCAGAACCCCTTCAGCAATGGCGGGAGCCCGGCCACAGACGCCGTCAGCGGCGAGGCCCGGTTTGCGTACTTCCCTGCCTCCACGGTGGGGGACGCCACAGCGGTGTCGGTGCAGACGACAGATCAGTCGCTGACGCAGGCCGGAGGTAGGAAAGTGAGAAGGGCCGGGCCACCTCTCCCCCTCTTCGTTCTCGAGCGGGATCCTGAAGTCTGGTCCGCAAGGGGCAATTTGCACAGGGGGCCATCTCCACAGAACCAGGACCCGTCCACACCGTACATTTAAAGCAGGATTGTACCACTATTAACAGCCATGGCTTCCCACAAAGACTCTGGTTTGTGAAAGGTGCTGAGAAGTTTTTAGGAGGACCTCTATTCCCCCCCCCCCCGAGCTAGAATTCCCAGAGTGGTTTAACAGTCCCAGGGAATGTAGCTCTGAGGAGAATAGGGGCCGCCCTACAACTCCCAACACCTTTCGAGGTGCAAGGTTCTCCCTCTCCTCACTTATCCTTGCCATTACTGTATTTGAAGCCATCTTCAAATATCTCAAGGATATATCTCAAGGAGCAAGCTTGTTTTCTCCTGCTCTGGAAGAGGGCAGGGCCCGAACCAATGGCTTCAGGTTACAAGGTAGGCGATTCCGACTAAACACAGGAAGAGCTGTTCGACAGTGTGGGGTGTTTTAAACAGAGGTTGGATGGTCCTCTGTCATGGATGCTTTAGTTGAGATTCCTGCATTGCAAGGGGTTGGAATAGAGGACCTTCGGGGTCCCTTCCAACTTTCCAATTCTATGACCCTGTGAGGTCGGTTAGGCCGAGAGAATGTAAGGTTACCCAGTGAGCTTCATGGCTGAGTGGGGATTTGAACCCAGATCTACCAGGCCCCTAGTCCAAAACTCTGAACCGCTACACTTTCCTTGCATTGAGCTCAAGGCAGCGTATACTGGGTGCTCTTCCACTGTTCCTGTTTTCTCACAACAGCCCTGTAAGGTAGGTCAGGTAGAGGGAATGACTGGCCCAAAGGCATCCAGCGCACGGTCCATGGATATGTGAGTGGGGAGTTGATCCTGGCTCACCCCAATCCTAAAATCGAAGGCGCCTGGGTGGCTAGGGTTTCTCCGCAGCCAGCTGGCTCTCCCTCCCTCTTGCTGTTCCTTTCAAAATAGCAAACTTGTTTTCTCTTCTGTGTTGCTCCCCGTAGGCCAGTTCTACGTGATGATGACCCCACAGGACGTGCTGCAGACAGGGACGCAACGTACCATCGCCCCTCGAACCCACCCCTATTCCCCGTATGTATGGCTCTGGGAAGGGAACAAAGAGGGAGGGTTGATGAGTCAGGAGCACGGCTGTCTAGCTCCCTGACCCCCAATGACGGCTGTTCCCGAAGGGCCAAGGAAACGGGGAGCCAGGAAGCCGAACTAAGAGAATTGGAAGCTGTGTTATGCTGAGTCAGAGTGCTGAGTCAGCCCATCCAGCACAGTACTGCCTGCACTGGGCAGGCAGTGCTTCTCAAACTAGTCCAGCTGTTACTGGACTACAACTCCCATCATCCCCAGCTAGCAGGGGGTGATGGGAGTTGTAGTCCACCAGCAGCTGGGGACCCAAGTTTGAGAAGCACTGCTGTTGGGTTTGGGGCAAGAGCCTCTCCCAGCCTTAACTGGAGATTCTGAGGATTGAACCTGGGACTTTCTGCTGATCTACAGTTTGGGATGCAGCTCCCCAGAAAGAATGTTTGCGCCCCTTTTAAAGGGCAGGGGGCGGTGCATTGTTCCCATGGCCCACGCTCTGCCGATGGGAAGGGAGATTTGGAGCATTTTCCTTGCCCCTTTCATATTCACATCGTGGCACCGCTGCTTCCAAGACGTGAGCAGGGTCTGTGCACCCTTCCCTGTCCCTCTCCTGATTACCCCTCCATGCCTTTGCTTTGAAAACCTAGGAAAATGGACGGGACGCGGACGCCGCGGGACGAGAGGAGACGAGCCCAGCACAACGAAGGTGCGCAGAACAGCCAAACAGCCCGAACCATCCCTTTAAAAAATAAAAATAAAACACCACATTCAGATCGTTCCGGGATTTCTTGCCCTCTGGGGCCACAGAACCCCAGGAGAGGGTTTTTACTCTCCTCTCCCTCCGCTTTTCTGGCTGCGATGTTACTGCTGCCCCAGTACCTGTTCATTGGGGGTGTGGGGTGTGTGAAGGTGGTCTCTCAAGATGAATAAAATGTCAGGCGCCCTGCCAGCATGAAATGAGCTGCTCTGGCAACCTCCATGTCAAATAAGCCTCTGTTTCTTCATAATAATAATAATAATAATAATTTATTATTTATACCCCGCCCATCTGGCTGGGTTTCCCCAGCCACTCTGGGCAGCTTCCAACAGAACATTAAAATGCAATAATCTATTAAACATTAAAAGCCTCCCTAAACAGGGCTGCCTTCAGATGTCTTCTAAAGGTCTGATAGTTGTTGTTCTCTTTGACATCTGGTGGGAGGGCGTTCCACAGGGCGGGTGCCACTACCGAGAAGGCCCTCTGCCTGGTTCCCTTCATGATTGCAGGGACACCCACACTGCCGGCAGCCTTTCCCGAGCGTCTCCCAGAACGTTTAAAGCTCATTTTCTTTTGCTGCAGGGTGCTTTTAAGGGGGGCGGCTCCCTGTTTTTCTCACTTCCCATCAAAGCTGTGCCCCCCTTCGCCCACGCTTCCTTAATTACCAGGGCCTGGTGCTCTTCACAAGCACTCGCTAATAACTATGACGGATCTGAGTTAGCTCAGTTATTCATGGAGGTGTCATTCTCACCCAAACACCCCAACCAAGCTGGTACCCTCCGTAGGCATCGGTCTATAACTTTCACCAGCCCCTACCAATATGACCAAGGGTCAGGAATGATGGACACAGTAGACCAGCATCATCCCCAACTTGGGGGAGATTGCTCAGGTGTTTCACCCAGCGGCAGGGAACCTTGTAGCCTGCAGCCCAGCTGTGGCTTAATAATTATAATAATTTTGGATGTGTTGTAAGGTTGGATTTCAACAACCCCGAGGTGCACTTCCAAAGCTCTCTTCTCCTTTGAATGAGCAGATTGGGTTGGGTGTTTTGCTGTGGCCCCTGATTTATTTATTTTTTGGCGGAGGGAAGGGGGTGGCAATGGTACCCAAAAGGTACAGTGGTACCTTGTTTCTCAAACTCAATCCATTCTGGTAGTCTGTTCCAAAACCAAAGCATTCCAAAACCAAGGCTCACTTTTCCATAGAAAGTAATGCAAAATGGATTAATCCGTTCCAGACTTTTTAAAATACAACCCCTAAAACAGCAATTTAACATGAATTTTGCTATCTAACGCGACCATTGAGCCATAAAATGAAAGCAATAAACAATGTACTGCAGTCACACAATCATTCAATCAGTAGCTGAACTGGGTTCCGCACAGTCACAAAAATAAAAAATAAAAAATTCCTTCCAGTAGCACCTTAGAGACCAACTAAGTTTATTCTTGGTATGAGCTTTCGTGTGCATGCACACTTCTTCAGATACATATTCTTCAGGTATCTGAAGAAGTGTGCATGCACACGATAGCTCATACCAAGAACAAACTTAGTTGGTCTCTAAGGTGCTACTGGAAGGAATTTTTTTATTTTTTATTTTGTTTTGACTATGGCAGACCAGCACGGCTACCTACCTGTAACAAAAAAAAAAGCAAAATGAATAGCAAAAACAGACAGACCTCAGCGTAACAATCAAAACAGAAGCATGTCACTCAAAATGGAAGTGTAACACTCAAAACGGAGCATGTTCAGCTTCCGAAGAAAGTTCACAAACCGAAACACTTCCGGGTTTGCAGTATTTGAGTGCCAAATTGTTTGAGTACCAAGGTACCGCTGTTTGTTTTTTTAGAAAAATCCCCTTGTCTAATCAGTTCCCTGTTTTCTCTTTGCCTCCCCCTCTCTAGTTGAACGGAGGAGGCGGGACAAAATCAACAACTGGATTGTCCAGCTGTCGAAAATCATTCCAGACTGCAATACAGACAACAGCAAGACGGGGGCGGTGAGGGCAACTTCTGGGCAGGACATGAATGCCGGGAGGGTTGTTGGTTTGGGAGGAGCTGCTGGCTGCTGCTGCGGCTGGCAGGCTTGGCTCATTCTTCCGAAGGAGGCTGAGTTGCCTCGTTCTTCTTGGGACAGTTTATATTGGGAGAGGCTCTTCGAGGGGGTGCAATGTCCCCCACCCCACCCCAGCTGTCAGATTCTGTTGCAGCGGGCAATTTTACCTGTTCTGATCATGGCATGGCCTTTAGGAAATGTGTTCTTTGTGTCCCACAGAGCAAAGGAGGCATTCTGTCTAAAGCTTGCGACTACATCCGCGAACTGCGGCAGACGAACCAGCACATGCAAGAGACTTTCAAAGAAGCCGAGCGGCTGCAGATGGACAACGACTTGCTACGGCAACAGGTACCTGAGCCCTCCAAACCTGCCCTCCCCAATAACAAAGACTCCTTGCTGAGGTGGCCTAGCCTACCTCACAGGGCTGTTGTGATGATAAAATGGGGAGCGCGATGCACCCCACTTTGACATGACCTCCTTGGAGGGGGGAAGTGGTATACGGTGGTTCTCAAACTTAATCTGTTCCAAAAGTCCGTTTGAAAACCAAAGCGTTCCAAAACCAAGGCGCGCTTTCCCATAGGAAGTAATGCAAAATGGATTAATCCGTTCCCAACTTTTAAAAACAACCCCTAAAAGAGCAGTTTAACATGAATTTTACTATCTAACGAGACCATTGATCCATAAAAATGAAAGCAATAAACAGTGTACAGTGGGACCTCGACTTACGAGCGATTCGACTTACGTGTTTTTCGACTTACGAATGACTTCCGGGAGAAACAAAATGGCCGCCGCAACTGAATTTTTTGACTTACGAATGGAAGTTGCGGCCGCTTTAATAGGATTTTTTCGACTTACGAATTTTCGACTTACGAATTTTTTTCGCTCAATGCATTCCTATGGGGATTCGACTTAGAATGTTTTTGACTTACAAAAATTGCGTCGGAACGCATTATCGTCGTAAGTCGAGGTCCCACTGTGCTGCAGTCACGCAATGGGTAGCTGAACTGGGTTCCGCACAGTCACAAAAACAAAACTAAAAGAGCAGCAAAAAGGCAAAATAAATAGCAAAAACAGACAGCTTAACACTCGAAACGGAAGTGTGGCACTCAAAACGGAAGCGTAACACTCAAAATGGAGCACGTCCGGCTTCCGAAGAAAGTTCGCAAACCGGGACACTTACTTCCGGGTTTGCAGTGTTTGGGTTCCAAGTTGTTTGAGTACCAAGGCGTTTGAGAACTAAGGTACCACTGTATAAACAATTTTTTTAAAAAAAAAACCCAATTACCTCTCTTATCTCTCTCCTCCACCCCCACCCCCACCCCGCCCCACAGATCGAGGAGCTGAAGAACGAAAACGCCCTTCTCAGAGCACAGCTGCAGCAACACGGGATCGAGATTGTGGGAGATGCCCCTGGGCAGTAGCCCCCCAAGCTGCCCACTTTGCCACTGCCTCTTTACACAGGATCTCAGCCTCCAGTTCTACTCACCCTTTTGTATAGAGAACCCCCTCTACTCTGAACGAACGTTGCCTCCCTTCCCCTCGTGTTGGGGGTAGACCGAGGGGAGCGGCAAAAGAATCCGGGGAGTGGGGATGGAAGAGGGGCTCGTCAGCCCGGCCACGCCAGCCTTCTCCCCCCCCAACCTCACTTCCTGTTGTCTTCCCCTCCCGACTTCCTTCCTCTCCTTAGGATACGTTAAGATTAAACAGACAAAACATCCATTTTTTTATAGTAGATTTTTAACACAGGTTAGCCAGTTTCCACTTGCCTCCCCTTTTCTCCTCCGCTGGATCTGTGGGGTGGGGACATTTCCCCCTCCTCTGAGATGGGCTGTTTCAAAAGCCGTCGGATTCCATCTTCTTTCTTCTGACGGTCTTGCCGGTTCGAAGCCTCCCCAAGGGTGAACCCGTCGTTTTGCTTTGGCCAGGGGGGGCGGGAAAGGAGTAGGGGTTTGGGTTTCTCAGATTTGGCTGCTAGCCCAAGAGTGGGTGAGGTTGACCCTCCCCCACACACACACGGTTTGGAGACGATCCGCAGGTTAAGTTGACACCCCACCCCTGCTTTTGAGGTGCCCTGAAATGAATGCTTCTCAGGTGAAACTCAGTAGCAGGTTAGTTGGAATTTGACTTGCAATCAGGCCAATGGGTTATTTTATAGAGTAAGCCTTGTGCCGTGAACCAGGGGGAGGTTGCAGTTCAGTTTTGCCTCTCCAGCCATGTCCGCTAATTCTACCCCTCTGTTTTCCCACCACTCCAAAACTTGTAAAATAATAATGATGAAGGCACAGCGGAGTTCAGTCCTAAATCTTACAGGTGAAACTCAAAAAATTAGAATATTGTGGAAAAGTCCATTTATGTAAGCAACTGTTTTCATTAGCTACTGGAGTTTAATATATGAGATAGACTCATGACATGCAAAGCGAGATATGTCAAGCCTTTGTTTGTTATAATTGTGATGATTATGGCATGCAGCTGATGAAAACCCCAAAGTTGAAATTGTTACTTTGGGGTTCTCATCAGCTATACGCCATAATAATCACAATTATAACAAATAAAGGCTTGACATATCTTGCTTGGCATGTCATGAGTCTTATCTCATATATTAGTTTCACCTTTTAAGTTGAATTACTGAAAGAAATGACCCTTTCTACGATATTCTAATTTTTCGAGTTTCACCTGTACTACTGTCTCCTTCCTTCCTTCCCTCCCTTTCTTTCCTTCCTTCCTTCCTTTCCTTCCTTCTCTTTCTTTCCTTCCTTCTTTCTTTCTTGTAAGTAATCTCTTATTTTATTAGTTCCCAAGCGCGTTTGTATAGAGGTACGGTGTTTGTATGATAGCTGAAGCCCAGGCCATTAGAAAGAGGGTTTTTTTTAGTGGTGGATTGAGTTGACAACAGGGTTGCTTTTGTGTGTGTTTTTTGATATTATATAATTTTTTAATTAAACTTCAGCAGTGTTTTAGATTTCAGGTTAAGAAAATAATAATAATCAGGAGGTGGATTTTTTTTTTTAAGAAAAGAAGCAATCTCCTATATTTTGGGTTTCCTACCCCGCCCCTGCTTTCACACAGAATTTTTTTTAAGAAAAGAAGATAAATGGTTCCTAAAAATTATAAAATATTATTATTGTAATAGCAAGTTCCTTAGGTTTGATTTTTTTTTTTTTTGTTTCATTTTATATATATATACCAGCCCTCCTGGAGGAAAAAAAATACATATATCCAGGATTGTAACTGGATTTGTGGTCATATTTGTACCCAAATATCAGTCTTGCTCCAACCCTCTATGAATGTGAGGATGAAGAGGGGGGGTTGCGGAAAAACAAATGGTATATCAAAAAAGGAAAGAAAAAAAGTTGGCTTGCAGAGTTTGATCGTTGGAAAGTAGGAAGAAATTCTGTTTATATATAAAAGGAAAAAAGAAAAACCTGCACAGAAATAATATTGCATCAAATCATTTTGTGGTTTGACGGTGTTTGTGGCTACCTGCGGGGATAGAACGAAATTGTTCGGACGGTTCCCTTTTCTTGCACCCAAAGACCCCACTTTGGCAACCAAGGGTTTTAAGCTCAGTTGCAGTAGCAACCGTGGGGTGGGGTGGGGTGGGGAGCTCCCCAGATCTTAATATGTTGTTTATTTGCTGCATTTATACCCCACCTTTCTTCCAGGGGGAGTGCAAGGTGCTTTACATAGTTCTTCCTCTCCCTATTCCATCCTCACAACAACCCCGTGAGAGAGGGACTGGCCCAAGGTCATCCCGTGGACTTCATGGCCGAGTTGGGGCAGGAACTCCGATCTCCCAGGTCTCGGCCTGAAACACTAACCACTACACCACACTGTCTCCCAATCCCAAGGCTTCCTCCCAAGAATGTCTGAGGGGATGCCATCGCCTTCTGCCACAAGAACCCTGTGCGATAGGTTAAGCCGAGAGATGGCAGCTGGCCCAGGGTCACCCACCAAATGAGATGGCTTCCCACAGTCCTAGTGCCTCTATGCCACATAATCATTGTGAGCAGTTGGTGAAAGACACACTCGGTCTGCTAGTGCCTCCTAGACCTGCCTACAGTTATAGTAAAGGTAAAGGGACCCGTGACCATTAGGTCCAGTCGTGACCGACTCTGGGGTTGCGGCGCTCATCTCGCTTTATTGGCCAAGGGAGCCGGCGTACAGCTTCCAGGTCATGTGGCCAGCATGACTAAGCCGCTTCTGGCGAACCAGAGCACTGCACGGAAATGTCATTTACCTTCCCGCCGGAGCGGTACCTATTTATCTACTTGCACTTTGATGTGCTTTCGAACTGCTAGGTTGGCAGGAGCAGGGACCGAGCAACGGGAGCTCACCCCGTCGTGGGGATTCGAACCGCTGACTTTCTGATCAGCAAGCCCTAGGCTCTGTGGTTTAACCCACAGCGCCACCCACATCCCATGCCTACAGTTACAGCTTTGGTCCATTAGGCCTTTTCCAGCTGCAGGCTTATTGAGACAAATCCCCACAACTTCCTGTCCAGAGTTTGTGGTAACCTGTATCTCCAGCAGGAAATTACCTTAAGAACAGCCTGCTGGATCAGGCCAGTGGCCCATATGGGTCAGCATCCTTCTCTCCTAGTTGGCCAGCCAGGTGCCTGCAAGAAACCCATTAAGCAGAATTAAAAGAGCACAAGCACGGTCTCTTCTCCTGTGGCTTCCAGCAACTGGCATTGCCACTGTGTAAGTTCAGAAGTTTGAGATACTTGCTCCACTGTTATGAAGGCAAACATGGCATCAGTCCTGTGAATTGGGTAGAAGATGCAAAGTTGTATCCTGCTAAATGGTGCCGTTACTTTCAAGGGAGTCTGCTCTTGAGTAGGGGAGTGCTTGTTGCATGGCACTTCTGCAAGAAGCCCCAGCAAGGGGAGAGAGCTGGCATCCTCCACACATCCCATTCCTGGGAAGCACAGGACCCCTGACCATGCTGGCTGGGGTTGATGGGAGTCTTGAGTCCAAAAAGAGCTGAAGGACCACAGGTTCCCCCAGGCTGGCGCATTGGCTAGGGCTGTGCATGGCCCCTGTGATCTAATTTGGGGCCCAATCCAGTTTGCATAGATCTGGACCACGACTCTCCCCCCACAAGCCTGTCTCTGCTCCTAGATAAGGTTGGGGAACCTGTCTCCCTCCAATTTCTGTTGGATCACAATCCTAGAATCCCTGGTTTCTGGGCATCCTATGGTTGGAGCAGATGGTACTGTGGGAGTCCAAAAATGTCTAGAGGGCATCAGGCTGCCCAACTCTGCCCTAGAACAGCTGGATAAACATAGCATGTCTTAATACAGAACTAGAGTCCTCAAGTTGGAAAGGACCTTGGGCTCTTCCAGTCTAGCATTCCTTTGAGAACATCACCCCTCGACCCCAGCCAATGTTTAGCCAAAACGGGAGATGGAGTGCCACAACAGCAGGAGGACCACAGCTTCCATGTCTCTAGTCTAAATTACCTAGCTATGCGGTGGAAATTTAAAATCTTGCATTGGTGCATTTGTACTGAAGATGGTGGCATTCCGACCTGGTTAAACCCCCCAACAATCCATGGGTCCAATGGCTTATCTGGATATTAAAAGCACTTCAGGCTACTGAAAAGCCGCCAGCCCAGTGTGTACTGGAGACCAATCCTCCACAGGGAAGATGGGTCATAGAGTGGACCATTGAGGTCTTCTGCAAAGGAGTGTTTTGGCTCAGAACCTTGAGGCACTTTAGTATTTATTTATTTAAAAACCTGCACCCTCAGTTCCCGTGAAATGGGGTGGAGGTGGACTTCTGTTTTGCTCCAATCCCTCTGCATCTGCCCTCCCTTGTAGACCCCCTCCTTCCTGGACGCCAGCCCCGGCCTGTAGTAGCAGTGTCCTTGAGCTGCTTTGACAACAAGTTTGTTGACACCCCTGCCCTGCGCAGGGCGCAGCAGGACAGCTTGCCCAGGGGAACGGTGGGGCTTGCAAGCCGCTTGGCCAGCCTGCCTGTCGCCTGTCCGTTTCTGTGCCTGTCGCCACTCGTAACCTGTGATCTTGGCTGTTACTGTCCGTGTCCCAGAATTTAGGGGTGGGAGGGGGGAGAGGGAGATGCCAGGAGGGCAAACAGGGTTATGTTGCAATGCCCTCTGGCTTGTTTGCAGATTGAGCATCATGCAGTGGTGTCCTCTGACCTGCAATTTGGCAAATGGTTTTAGATCTGGGTCCCTAGAGAGAAGATTCTCCAAAGGATCCCACAGAGCAGGGATCGGCTGCATTTGAATGGGGTACCTAGGCCAAGTCTCCCCAAGATGGCTAAAGAGTGAGAGGCGAAAAGAGTTCTGTCAGCCCGCAGGGTTTGGAATAAACAGTCTGCGATGGCACTTTCCCAGGGTTCAGTTTCCTCAGGATGAGGGACAGCAGAGACTTTCAGATCTATAGCTTAGTTACAGGTAGGTAGCTGTCTGCCATAGTTGAAGCAAAATAAAAAAATTCCTTCCAGTAGCACCTTAGAGACCAACTAAGTTTGTTATTGGTATGAGCTTTCGTGTGAATGCGGGTGGCGCTGTGGATTAAACCACAGAGCCTAGGGCTTGCCGATCAGAAGGTCAGCGGTTTGAATCCCCGCGTCGGGGTGAGCTCCCATTGCTCGGTCCCTGCTCCTGCCAACCTAGCAGTTCGAAAGCACGTCAAAGTGCAAGTAGATAAATAGGTACCGCTCCGGCGGGAAGGTAAACGGCGTTTCCGTGCGCTGCTCTGGTTCGCCAGAAGCGGCTTTGTCATGCTGGCCACATGACCCGGAAGCTGTACGCCGGCTCCCTCGACCAATAATGCGAGATGAGCGCCGCAACCCCAGAGTCGGACACGACTGGACCTAATGGACAGGGGTCCCTTTACCTTTACCTTTAAGGTGCTACTGGAATGAATCTATAGCTTATTTATGCATATGTACAACCTGAGCCCACGATGAAGGAGCTCACAGCACGAGCACCCCAAAAAGGTCTTGCCTCTCCCATAGCCACAGCCTTGGATTCAAGCAGAAATCAAGCATGTCTCTCCCTCTCGGGCTTCTGCCTGCAGCCTGCTCCTAGCTCAGCTCACACACAACTCTCAACTCCTGCATTTCTCCTCCTAACTACCAGCCAGTTGAGGGAGACTGCACCAACTGTTTGCCGTCTGGCACATAGCCACTTCCTTTGTTACCCTAACAACCCATACTTAGGCCGTTACCAAGACACTGGCCTGGCTATTCCAACACCCGAATCCTTGCTGGATCCAGGAATTACCGTATCTCCTCGATCCTAATGCTTACCTTTTTTTAACCAAATTACATTGCGTAAATTAAGGTGCGCATTAGATTCGATGGCACACTTGACACCCGCCAGCAAATACTTTTTTTTGGTTTCAAAGTTTTGAAATTGAGGCGTGCATTAGATTTGATGGTGCATTAGGCTTGAGTAAATATGGTAAAAGGGACTCGGGCATACAGCCTCACCCCTACCCCAAAATGTGTGCCCCCCCCCAAAAAAATCAAAAGGCTCCTCCACATGACCTATTCATTTACTGAGCATCATCCTCATTTGCTGACACAAAGCTTTCCTAGAGATCAGATTATATCTGGTCTTCCTTGAGGATTTTTTTCTGATTTTATTTGCTTTATTTGTTCTTTGCATTTAAAACTCACCTTTTCCTCAAGGTGGGGTACATGGTGTCCCATCCCCTGTGAAGTTGGTTAGGCTTATGAGGAAGGGACTAGGTCACCTGGTGAGCTTCCTGGCCTACTGGAGATTCAACGGAGTCCAACATGCTAACAGCTACAACTCCCTACACATTGGTTTGCAGGGAGGTCATATGGCAGTGAGAATCCATCCTGATTTCCTTGCAGGGTGATTATATGTCTTATTGTCAATCATTCATTCATTCCGTGTTATTCAGTGCATTTTCCCATCACTTTCCTAGCTGTCAAAAGCCCTTAAAAAAAAAAAAAGTGGATTTCTTGTGCTCTGGTGGCAGCACCCTTTAATCTGCTTCGATTGCACAGGCTCAAGGTTGCGTTCACATCACACAGTTAAAGCACACACATCCCTCCAGAATCCTGGGAGCGGTAGCTTGCCCCTCGCAGAGCTACAATTTCAATAATCATAATAATATTTGTACCCCGCCCATCTGACTCGGTTGCCCCAGCCACTCTGGGAGGCTTCCAACAAAAAACTACAGCTCCCGGGATTATTTGGGAGAGGGCACACTTTATAAACGTGTGGTGTGTTTGCGGCCAGAATTTCCTTGTATGTGCTTTGAATTGCACCTGCAAAACACCTGACAGTCTGGAGGGAATGGTACACATAACTGATGACCCCTAAGAAGGGAAGGAACAGAAGGGAAGGGAAGCATTGCTTATGTTGAGACTTGGGGTTTGCAGAAATTGGGGGAAATGACAGTGACAGAAAAGCAAGTGCACCAAATAAGAATAGCCAGTTTCCTCCCAGGTCCTTCACAGCCGTGTGATCTGAAGACGAGGCAATTTTGCTTTTTGGCTCTAGATTGGGGGAGGGAAATTTGGACACGAGGGGCTGTCCTCTGTGGGGGATGCCTCCCTGACTTCAAGGAGTCTTACCGTTGGTTCATCCAGCTTAGTATTGTGCCTGTTCTCCAAAAAGTCTCAAAGAATATATAGACAGAGGCTCTGATATCACATTTGCAAACTCCTTCAGTACTCTTGGGTGCGGCGCATCAGGTCCTGTAGATTTGAATTCCTTTTAAGTATCCAGGCATTTCCTTACCACCTCTCTTCCTATCTTGAGCTGCAGCTCCCTCCTTGCATCCTTTATTCTGTTACCTCCAGGTTAGGCACTGCTTTCCTTTTGCGATAAATTCACACTAAACGCTGATGAATTTTCAGGACTTAAAAAAAAAATTGCAAAGCCATGTAGAAATCTGGAGAACCTGATTTACGATTAGGAAAATGAGAAACTGAGAGAAACTGAAATTAACATATTCAGCCACCCCCTGGAAGTAAGTACTATTGGGCTCAACTGGGACTCAGTTCTGAGTAGGAATGCATAGATTTCCACAATTAATAAATTAGGTTATGAACAGGACACCCACCACAGGCTTGTTTTTGTTAGGATGGAGTTAGGGTGGAAGCCTGATGGCAGGTCCCTTGTTGACAACATATGCACATAGTAGTGGACATCACATTAATCATCTGTGGTCGCTGAGCATGCTCAGTCCTCACTGGGCTGTTTTGGAGTCCCACCACCAACTTAGTGGGTTCTTTTCCCCAAAACAATAGTACCTCTGCAAAACTTTATGTGGGTCCCTAAACTCTGCTCTTATGCACAGATTGTGCCATTTTTGGCTACAAGATGCATGCTCTGATAATAAGTTGGAAATTAGAAGACCCTCCAAGTGTCCCTATTTTCCAGGGATGTCCCAGGTTTACAGAAGTCATCCCGGTTCCTGATTTGATACCAGAATGTCCCGCTTTTCCTTAGGACGTCCCTATTTGCATCAGAGAAACGTTGGAGGGTATGGAGTTATCCGACCCTAAGTCATCTGAAGGCAGCCCTGTATTGGGAAGTTTTTAATGTTTAATGTTTTATTATGTTTTTATATGTGTTGGAAGCTGCCCAGAGTGGCAACCCAGTCAGATGGGTGGGGTATAAATAGTAAAAAAAGAAGAAGATATTATTATGTAAAAGGACGTCTCTATCAGAGAAATGTTGGAGGGTATATATTAGTAGATGGGATGCACATTTCATTTTTATCCCCCCTTGCTCCCAGGAGCTCAAGGGCATAAACAGGGCTTATCCCAATAATGGCGCCGTATTCTCTCTCTCCCATTGTGCATCTCCTGCGCTCTGACTGTGGCCCTTTCCCTTGTCCTCAGCTCAGAGAGGGCTGCTGGGAAGCAATGTTCCCAAGGCCGCTGGTCCTGGGCAGACTGCGTGGAAAGGAAGGTGTGCTGCCTGGCGCCTTTGGGTCTGCACTTGGCCGACGCAGAGGAGCCAGGTCGGCTGGAGCCCAGCCAAATCCTGCTAGGGATGCAAGCAAAGTGGAGAAATGGCAAACAAACTTGTCTCCTCTGGGCTCTGAGCAAACACGTTCAGCCAAGAGGGTGGCATCTCGGCACAAGGCAGACCCCTCTCTCTGCCTGGAAGGGGAACGTCTGTCACTGAACTCAGAGCACCGAGGCCAGGGGGATATTCCCCCCCCCCCCCGTTAACACACATGCAGATAGCACATCGGTTCTTGTCATTCTGCGCACTAACGGCTAACTCATCCGTGCATGGATTTTTCTGTAGCTGAAAAACGGCAACAGGTGAATCTGTCAATTTCAAGTTTCCAGTCTTAAGTTCAGCTCCCCGTATTTTCACATCTGTTTGCAATTTTTCAAAGTTCTCGTGACAGTTCATCAAATTTATCCTAAACATAAGTATTTTAATATGCAGTTTTGTCTAATATGCACATTTTTGCAAAGCAAACTTGCCTAATATAATGGCTTTTTTGTATATCATTTTTAGCAATATACATAAGCCGGTTTGTACAATTTTTTCCCTAGTATCTGCATTTTTATATACACTCCTCGTTCACTGGGTTTTGGACTGCAGTCTTAAATAAATGCTTAGTTTTCCCATTGAAATCAAATGGATTTATACAGTAAATGTTTAATTTTGGCTGGATTTTCTCTTCCTTTCAAAGTTTTACATCCTGTCTTTCAGTCAAATGATATTCAAGGCAGTTTGCATTTAGCAGATAATCCAGATGAAATATTAAAGCATAACACAACAACAACAACATCAGCATAAGCATTGTTACAAACTAGCCTGAATTAAATTCCATTGAAAGCTCACCAAAGTGCCCTAGATTTACATTCTCAAATCCTAAATGGAAGTTGCCAAATTGCTAGATGGAAGTATTTTTGGTTACAATTCTGCTTTTCTTATATATTGATGTTACCCATATGGAGCTTTTCAGATTTGTGTTTTTAAACACATAAATGAAGTGCATTTGAAAATAATCCCATCACTGGCTCAAATCAGTTTGTCTGTTTATCTTTGTGAACAATTTAACTAATTCCTCTAAGATGCAAGTTGGCTGATTTATTTTTGAAGAATGTTAAAATGTAGCTTCCAGAGCAACTATAATAGGTGTGTGTTGTAGTTATGAAAATATTACATATAAAAAACTGAGAATGAATATGAGAAAACTTAAAACATGATCAGCATATTGATAACACCAGAAATAAATGGGTAAACCAGGAGATGCCAATTAAACATACAGTTCTGCCTTATCTAAATAATTATTGTTTTAATAATTTACAAAGCCTAACTGAATAAATCGATTAATTCAATTTCTATGATAGCTTCTTGAAAAATAATTTAATAAAGAATGCTTTGCTATTATTATTTTTATATCATTCTGAAATTGATGGAATTTGGGAGGTTTTGCAGTACTGATTAATGCAGCAAATAAATTCTAAATGCACCAATTCCATCTCCTAAGAGTTTTTTTTTTTAAAGCACTAATTAAACAACAGCAGCAACAGTTCTAATAGTACATTCCAATGGATGTCTTTGCAGAAATAGCTCCCTCTGAATTCTGTGGGTAAGTCGGTACAGCCTCAGTCAATAAAGGACATAGTTAATAAACAATTTGCAACAACCAGCACATTCAGAAATGGGACAGATATAGGTTGTGCCCGTTGCAAAAATATAATCAGATTCGTATTCGAGTTCATATAATAAATTAATGGTAGCCAAACTTGATCCACATTTTATCATTTACATGAAAATCTCATAATAGCTAAAGGTTGTATCCAACTACGTTACATCCAGAGCAGAAGCACTGAAGTGAATTGACCCAAGTTAGACACGTCCATTATTTTCAATGGGTCTAGGATGAATACGGGAAGGGACACAAATATTTTATTATAATTTAAATACTAATTCAGCCTTTGTATTCCATAAATAAAAGTATCTAATATCCCTTTCTTTTAAAATCAATACATAAGAAAGGAATGCCATTCAGTTGCTTTCACTAACCTCCTGAGAACCTATACTTTTTTTAACCCAATCCCCAGAAACACCAGGCTGGAGAGGATTTGGATAGAGTTTATTTTAAACTAGCATATATCTGGCAGGCACAACTTATGCCAGGTCCCCATAGTTTGTATTGCTCTGCCTTAACCATTTAAAAAAAAAGTTATTTCTTTACATTATTTTTAATCAGGATTTTTTCTTTATATTGATTAAAAATCTTATAAAGAGAAACATAGTAAGGAAACCCTATTAAATACATATTCCAGCTCTGCAATTCATCTATCTCATGTGTGTGTGTGTTATTGAGCTGCTTTAAGCCTGCTGTATTAATAACTCACCTTTTGTATCTGTTTAATTTGGCATCATTTTCAATTTACATTTTCAAAAAAAATAAAGAAATACATGGTTTTTAATATCTGTCAATTATCAACCTAGCAACCAGTGAAGCATACCATCATAATGCTATTCAGACATCTTACAAAAATAGTAACAGGCAAACAGAAATCAAAGATTTCATATACAGTGGTACCTTGGTTCTCAAACTTAATCCATTCCAGAAGTAATGAAAATATTACATATAAAAAGATTCTGAGAATGAACATGGAACAACTTAAACTTATGATCAGCATATTTACAACACCAAAATAAATGAGTATTAATAAATATTGCTGTGTGTTATCTAAATAATTATTGCTTCAGCATTTTGTTCTGGGACCCAAAGGAATTGAAAACCTCCTTTATATAATTTACTCAATCCATAAAATCTCGCCTGAGCTCAGCACAGCTTGATTCATTTCTACTTCTACTATTATTTAGAAACTTAAAATAAAGAATAAAAATTACTACAACTACCTGCTCTTATTTTTGTATGGATTAAAAAAAACCCTTCAGTGACTGAAGTCAAATCAGTTCTAAAGACAATCTGTGGCATTGGTCTTGCAACAGAACTCAACAAAATCATGACACTAAAATGAACAGTCAGAATTTATGAATGCTAGACAAGATTTCAGAATGGGTTGTGCTGTACATGGTGACAATTAACAATATTATTCGCCAACTGAAGCTGTAGTTGATTATTTGGAGTTGCAAATTAAGTGCATGCTTCTCTATATCTTGATTTATTTATTTTTTTGTTTAGTGCAAAAGAGAACAGCAAGGTTGCCCTTTACTTTTTACTATAAACAGTAAGTCTTATTTATTAAATTGTAAGTTGTATTTTCTTCAGTTCCTCAAAAAGACACAGACATTGTGGTTTGGGCAATCTGCAGATATATATAAATTTAACAAATGGAATGAGTAAGATTGGCAATGAACTAGAATCTTTTAATCTGTTGACACGTTTAAATTTATGAAGCAGGCATCAAACTAACATAATAATAATAATAATAATTTATTATTTGTACCCCGCCCATCTGGCCGGGTCTCCCCAGCCACCCTGGGCGGCTTCCAGCAATTATTAAAAAACAAAACATTAAAATATCACAGATTAAAAGCTTCCCTGAACAGGACACATTTACAGAGGTTGTCTGAATAAGAAGGGTTGAAAGGCAAATTTTCTACCCATTTAAAATTTGCACAGTCCTGGGGTTCATATCTGACTTCTGAAATTTTGAGAGTTGATTTAGCATTTGAAATTCAGCTTTGATTAATAGCTTTAAAAAGAGAGAGAGAAAAGCTTGCATGGGTGGATTTTAATGCAGTAAATTACTGCCTTACTAAACCCAATATTTGCTTCTTTTAAAAATAAAATAAAATTCATAATTGAGAATCTCTTGCAGATTTATTTCCCCTCCTTACTATTTTTAGCTGTTGTGGTGATAATAGCAGCAGCACCAGAACCACAATGATCATTATCATTATTTTCTTTTTGTAAACTGTACTGAGAATATGATTGAGGGGGCACTATAAAACCAGTTATTAAAATATTAATAATTAATTGTTAGGAACACTGAGGAGGGAAAGTATAAAATATGAATATGATGCAAACAAATGCAAGCTGAGATAATTTGCTTGGGAATGTCCCCCTGCAAATTTTGTTTGGCTCACAGGGAGATCCTTGATGTGTAACATAAAACCTATGCATTTTAATTCTCATTCTGACTGGATTTGAAACAACAGATTATTTGATTTCCAGTCCCTATAAGTTATGAGGGCTTTGGAACCTTTGGAACATGGACAAACTCAAAAACTCTGAAATGGTATGTGAACACACTATAGTTTTAAGTTTTCAATATAGCCATTTATTATTGTTGTTGTTGTTGTTATTGTTATTATTATTTTACTGTTTGCTGTTTTTAAAGATTTCCTCAGATTTTCCCATATCTGTTCAAAATTGATGGGATTTTGATGCTTTTAATTAAATAGCTTTTACACTCATGTCTTGCACTTTCACTGTTCCTTTTTTCCTTCACTGGCAGCTAATTGGTCGTTTTCATTAACTAAAAAGGTGTGGGGGGGGGAGAGATGGCTATTTATTTATTTATTTTAAACCCCTGTGATTCAAAATAGCAAACACATTATCTCCTGGGGTGGCACAAAATAATCCAGAAGTAAAGGTGCATCTAATAATTTAAAAAAATGTCATTGTTTACTTCTTTCTTTAATTTCTGAGAATTCACAGCCCAATTGATAATTGTAGATGACGCTCAATGAATTGGATCCCACTTCACAATTGCACCGTAAGCCACAACGGATCTTAAATAGATTGACACCAGCTGCTAGTTCATTGAGCTGAAATCAGTTTGCATTGAAATCTGTCAAGGTGCATAGACTTCAGAAATCCGAATTGTGTTCTTCCCATGTCTGTTATGGGCTCTGCCATAGAACTAGGGTTTAGTGATCAGTAATGTCTTCCATTCTAAGTATTCCACAGGAACTGTGTTCCCACCCTGTTGTGGCGATTGCATTCCCGATTTGTTTCTTAAACCGTTCTCCCCTTCTGTGAAACTTCCTCTGTTCGCAGACTGGAAGTGTGTTGCAAAACTTGGGGAAGTCATAGTGCATAAGCTGCATTTTCCTATTTTTGGCTTGCAGTTAAAAAAAAAAAATTAAAGGAAAAAAAACCCACCACAAAATTACAGTAAATCAGTTGTAATGCCCGGGGAAACCCCAGAAAGGATGGTAGATTAAAAGTTATGAAAGAATGTGTTGATCCTATTGTTGTACATCAGACTTTATCCGTTCAATTGCTGCACATGCTGGCGTAAATAAGGATGGGAAGTGTCATGGAGCAACCTCGAGTTACATCAGCTAGGAAATTTGGCCCCCTCTTCCTCTGTGTGTGTGGAAAATGAGTTTCTGATAAAATGTGATAAGCCTATTGACCTGTTTGCTCAAGAGTTATCTCATCCAAACGTGTTCTTTCTTGGAACACAGGCGATTGGCTGACTCCAATCTGAGGAGGGACTCGCTGGCATATAAAAGTAGCCCTCTTCTTTGCTTGGGAATAAGACATTCTAGACCTTTCAGAGAGAGAGAGAGAGAGAGAGAGAGAGAGAGAGAGAGAGAGAGAGAGAGATCGTGACAGCCTGAGAGCGGGAAAAAGAGAGAGAAAAGTGATTGAAAAGAAAGGGACTGGACCCATCACAAGAAAGGAAGATGAAACTGCAACTAGTCTGCGTGATCTTCATTCTTCTCAGTGCGGCCACCAGAAACACTTGTGCCTTCAAACTTCAGGTGAGAATCACGTTATAAATTACGAGGCGGAATTTGAGATGATCTTCCTAGTCAAGTTCATCCAATGGAACATAGGAAGCTGCTATAGGAAGTCATAGGACTTCATAGGAAGTCAGACTATTGAAACTTCCGGCTAGGGAACATCTGCACTTGCTGGAAGTGTCTCTTCAAGGTTTTAGGCAGGAGACATTCCCAGTCCAACTTGGACATGCCAAGGTTTGAACCTGAGACCATCTGCTTGCAGAGCAGATCCTCTGCTAATGATCTTTTGGCGTCGGCCAGTTTTGTGTCATATAACTGAGCAAAGGCCCCCTTAACTAGGATAGATCAGTCTATTTGTGAACCTCGTCACTTTTACATGTGTTCACTCATAAATCCGTTCCAGCCTGTTTCCATATATCATCATCATCTTATATTGTTAGGTTGGTTTTTTTTTTTAAAAAAAAAATCTTTCAAAATGTGTGTGTATGTGATTTTAAAAAAAATATAAGCTGTGATTATTATTTTTTTTTAAAAAAACACCTTAGGAAATTTCACATATCAGTATTATGTTTTGGATGCATTTTCTCTTAAAATGTGCATTTCCAAGACTGGAATTCTATGCATACTTACCCCACTGAACTCAGTGGAACTTACCTGAGTAGATATGAATAGAATTGTGCTGTAAAAGTATTTTACTTGACAGTAAACATTTCTTCCTGTACATCATTTAAAAATACACTTTGGAGTTCTTTTTTTCAAATTAAGAACTATGAAATCTCACAGAAAGCTTCATTCTGATCCACATATTAGTCTAGCAGCATGACTCAGTGGCATAGCTTCACAATTAATTGTTTTGAGTTGCGTCGGACTCCATGAACTTGCAAGCTGATGGAGCTATCCTTAGGCCAAGCAGGGATGCCAACTTGATAAAAAAAAAATGGGGGGGGGAGGTAATCCCCACCCCGCATAATTGACCACAAGACATGGTACATGCACACCATTTGAATGGCAATGCCCATCAGCTTTGGGGGGGCGGTCCTCAAAAATATTTTTTGGGGGGGCTGAAGGGACCTTGGCCCTTAGGAGTTGGCTCCTATGAGGTCAAGCATGGTGGCCACTTTGTGACAGATCTGGGATGCCATAAAAGATAGCAAATTGTTACTTTGTTAGCATTACCCAGTGCCATAGAAAAAGAGGTGCCTGAACGCATCATGAGCACCTCCATTGTTATCTTAGAATGGCAATGGTGCCCACCTGAGAGGTGCCGGAACTGAGTTATGGAGAGTTCCTGCCCCGCAGAGCTACAATTCACAGTTTTATGGGGAGAGAGAGATTGATTGCTAACCCCCTCTGAGCACTGTAGCTCTGGGATGGGGATGGGGTCTCTTAACAACTCTCAGCTACTGCTATAGACTTCAGATCCCAGATTTCTTAGAAGGAAGCCAGCACTGTTGAAGTGGTGTAGTAGTGCTTTAAAGGCATGGTGTGAATCTGGCCATGACTGAACTAGGGTACTCACAACATTGATACTGAGGGGAAGGCGTTGTCCACTCCGTCTCAGAGCACAAAATGTCTTGGGCTGGCTTTGTTTGAAGATAGCCTCACTTTTCTCAGCTTTAGCAACTTATCTACAATAAACGGGGACAATAACTGGCTGTGCAGGGTTTTGGCAAGGACTTCAATTGCCCCTAGTCCTTGTTTTCTAAGATCAGTCCCTGAACAATCACACTTTTCTCCTCCTCCTCTTTCACCCCCTTGCCTTTGAGGAAAGTTTCATTTTGTTTTGTATTTCGAAGGCTGTTCCACGTTCTCTAAGCAGTGGTGCAGGAAGGTACTTTCAGACTATGGACTTAATGGCCCCTCTCTTTAGACGGAAATGGATATTTAGGAACATAGGAAGCTGCCTTACACCGAGTCAGACCATTGGGTCCATCTATCTCAGTATTGTCCACATTGACCAGCAGTGGCTTTCCAGGGATTCAGATAAGGGTCTCTCCCAGCCCTGGCAACAAGAGGGGGAGAAAGGTCAAAAGGAGAGGAGAGCTCCAGTGCTCATAGTCAGCTGTTGATCCAGCTCAGCACTTCAGTTTCTTAGCTTTGACAAATCAGGGTGCTAAGAAATTGAATGCTTTTGCAGCTCCCGGTGAAGGAAATTCCACTGAAACGCATTGAGTTGAATAAACAGCTGATTATCAGAAACATTATTCATCTTGGCTGCTTTTGGCTTCTCTCTCTCAGCCTTACCTGGAGATGCCAGGGATTGAATCTGAGACGTTCTGCCTGCAGAGCAGATGTTCTCCCACTGACCAACTGCAAAGAGAGAAGGGTGTTTATGAAACCTGATTCTAAACCAGGGTTTCCCAAACTTGGGTCTCCAGCTGTTTTCGGACTACAGATCCCATCATCCCAGACCACTGGTCTTGCCAGCTAGGATGGTGGGAGTTGTAGTCCAAAAGAAAAGAAAAAAACCCAGCTAGAGGCCCAAGTTTGGGAAACCTTAGTCTAAACTTTCCTAACTGCACCACTGTGCTGAGGGAGGGTGGGGAGCACAAGGAGGGAACCAGAGTTGAAAATGTGCCATGTCTTGCTTCCCCCCCCATGAACTTTGGAAAGATCTCTCCCCTTCAGAAACAGAAGAGCCAAAACAAATCTCCTCCTTTCTTTCTCTTCACAGACAGATGTTGAGGAAGACCTCACGAGCTTGGATACATACAAGACAGAGCCCAGGGCAAATACTGTTCAGGTGAGACCTATATCCCAGTGGTGCTTGTACTACTCCAGTGTGAAGACAAGGGGGCAGCATGGTGCAAGGAGAAGAAATAGATGTCTCTCTAAGCACCACACTAAGATCCTTCGGTGCGCCAGGCTATATTCCTGAATCTTGCTTTAGAGTCCTGCAGCCTCGAAGGAGAATGCAATTCTGGCTTCTCCTGCCCTTCCTTTTGCCCCCGCTCCCCACTTAAATCCCCCCCCAAAAAAACCCACAAATGCCCATTCAGAAGAGAGGTTCTCTGTATAGGCTCAGAAGCATTCAGCTTGAGATACCTAGATTTAAAAAATAAAATAAATTGTGGCAGTCCTACCTAATGACAGCCGATTAGGACCCTGACAAGTCTAATTTGTCCTGGAACATAGAAAGCTCTCTTCTACCAGATCAGATCTGCCTGGCAGTGGCACACCAGGGGGTCAGGATGATCATTTTCTCGTGATCTTTTTTAACGAAAGATGCCAGTGGTTTGAACCAGGGACCTTCTGAGCTATGGCTCTTCTCTCAGGGCTTTTTCCAAACTTCCTCAATCCCACACCTAGAAAGCCTATCAGGTTTTCAGTTTCCCACTCCGCTTTCCCTTTCCTGAGAGAAAACAGTAGCAACTCTTAATTCCACTTGTTTCAATTACACTATCGGTATTATTGATTTTTATTTATTTATTTATGCTCTCATGTTTTATATTATCTGTTGTTTCGTATCCGAGCCTAGTTGTAAGCCCCCTTTTAACCACATTTGGGAAAAAGGAGTATACAATCTGTACCTCTTTCCTTAATAAACAAAACCAGGCCAAGCCCAGCTCGCAAACTTTGGCCCGAAAAATGCCCATAGACCCTCTTCTGAGGTAAACATGAGTGACTTATTAATTTCATTCGTTTTAAATTGCACTAGTGACTATACCATACCCTCCGAACTTTCTCTCATGAAAACAGGGATGTCCCATTCCATAATGATCATTTTACTATTTATAACCCCACACATCTGACTGGGTCGCCACCAGCCACTCTGGGCAGCTTCCAACATATACAAAAACATCATAAAACATTTTTTTTAAAAAAAGGATTGCCTTCAGACAGCTCCCGAGTCGAATAACACCAAACCCTCTGATATTTCTCCAATGAAAACAGGGACGTCCTAAGGAAAAGCGGGACATCCTGGGATCAAATCAGAAACTGGGACAGCTTCTCTAAATCAGGGACGTCCCTGGAAAATAGGGACACTTGGAGGGGCTGCTATAGGTCTTACTGGTTTATTTATTTTTTATTATTTTACTTTATTTACGCTTTGTATTGAAGCCTCATTGTGAGCCTCATTTTAAGCATATATGGGGAGGGCAGACTGCAAAATGAATAAATGAATCCGTTAACAACGGGCTCTTTCTTCTTGCCACCGCAGGCATCGCTACGGAGAGCCAAGCGCTTCAACAGCCACTTCCCCACCTGCCGCTACTGCTGCAATTGCTGCAGAAACAAAGGATGTGGCATGTGCTGTTGGGCCTGAGGGCCAAGGATGACTTCGGCACCGCCGGGCCGCTCCCCGTCTCAGCACCACACACACACCAGGCTCCCCAAACTTGCCCCCCACCCCATACTGCTCCCTACCACCTTCAACAAATGTTTCCTTATTTATTAGTTTGGCACTTGTTTTTTTTCATTTGTTCGCTTTGTGCGCTCTCGTTTGTTACTGTTGGGAATTAAAGTGTTTTTACCTCACGACTGTCTGCGAAGTTTGTTCGTTGTTTTACCTCACGGAGTGTTTGCGGTTACTTTTTACCTCACAACTGCTATAGCGCTCTGCTGGCAGGGGAAAGGTGGGAGTTTTAGTCTTAAAAGCACATGTGGGGAACATGAGGTTGTCAAAGGCTTGTGTCCTCTGATGGCAACTCTCCAGGGCTTCAGGTGCAGATAGACTCATCTAAATTGGTCTTATTTTTTTTCCTTCTTCTTCCTTATCTTCTACTGGCTGATGCAAGTAATCTACGACCATAGCCTCCCTGATAGGTAGCCATCCGGGTTTTGCTTTAAAAAACCTTCTAACCATGAATAACTCCCCGTCTCCCAAGGATGGTTGTTTCACTGTCGAACTGCTAAAATGGTCAGCAGGTCATTCCTAATGTTTAACCAAAATCCTCTTGTAAATTGAACCCAGTGGTTGGGGTCCGGCCCTTCAGAGCTTCAAAAAATACACGTGCTCCATCACCTATGTAAAAGCCCTTCAAATATTTGGAGATGAGTATCATATCGCCTCGTAATAATCCCTTCTCCAGGTTAAATATTCTTGAGTCTTTCAAGCTAAGGTTTGGTCTCATAAGGTTGGTCTCATAAGGTCTCCGGTATTTCAGCTCAGGATGCACATGTGATGAAGACTGGCGTTAAACTGAGATTTCTGTTGATTTGGATATATTCATACAACTGGATTCTACACATTACAGTGGTGCCTCGCAAGACGAAATTAATTCGTTCTGCGAGTTTTGTCATCTTGCGAGGTTTGTCGTCTTGCGAAGCACGGACCTACGAAGCGCGGTTCCCCATAGGAATGCATTGAAGTGCGGTTTCCCATAGGAATGCATTGGGAACTCGCAAGACGTTTTCGTCTCGCGAAGCAAGCCCATAGGGAAATTCGTCATGCGAAGCGACTTCAAAAACGAAAAACTCTTTCGTCTAGCGAGTTTTTCGTCTTGAGAGGCATTCGTCTTGCGGGGTACCACTGTACCCCAATTCCAGTGGACTAGAAGCTGGAACTTATGGGGGTTGGGGGGAAGGGGGTTGCATACCCTCCAACATTTCTCTGATGAAAATAGGGACGTCCCTTTCCATAATGATAATTTTACTATTTATACCTCACACATCTTACTGGGTTGTCCCAGCCACTCTGGGCAGCTTCCAACATATATAAAAACAATAAAACATTAAACATTAAACAAAAAAACCTCCCTATACAGGATTGCCTTCAGACGAGTCGGGGGTTGGATAACTCCATACCCTCCAACATTTCTCCATTGAAAATAGGGGCATCTTAAGGAAAAGCGGGACATTCCAGGATCAAATCAGAAACTGGGACAGTTTCTCTAAATCAGGGACGTCCCTGGAAAATAGGGACACTTGGAGGGTCTGGGGTTGTATGTGTAGTGCTGTCTTTCTGTATATCGTAGTATTGCATGTGAAAATGTTTCAACACCCTAAAAAGTTTCATAAATTTATGAATACAAGGAAAATGTAAGCATGAAAAACCAAAGTGGGGAAAGGGGGAATTTCATGCATAGAGGCCCAGAATAAGGTGTACTCAGACCAGTGGGGGTTCCAGGCTTCCAAACCTAGGGTCACCCTGGAGAAGGTGCGCAGAAAGAAGATTGAAGTGGGGGGTTTCTGTGTGCTCCAAAGGTAACCATTTAGGAAAACTTTAAACACAAGGTGCTTCAGTCTCAAGAGAACAGTGTGCAACTTTTGTCATGTACATTGCCACTTCATGGAAAAAACCACTTACCAAAACGTTTGCCCATGTGTACTTGCACAAAAAATAGCGGATCTTGCTGAAAGGCAAGACATGGAGATCTGCACTGATTGTTGCAATGCATTCATATTATTATTATTATTATTATTATTATTATTATTATTTGTTTAGTCGTGTTTGACTCTTCGTGACCCCATGGACCAGAGCACGCCAGGCACTCCTGTCTTCCACTGCCTCCCGCAGTTTGGCCAGACTCATGTTGGTAGCTTCGTGAACACTGTCCAACCATCTCGTCCTCTGTCGTCCCCTTCTCCTTGTGCCCTCCATCTTTCCCAACATCAGGGTCTTTTCTAGGGAGTTTTCTCATGAGGTGGCCAAAGTACTGGAGCCTCAGCTTCAGGATCTGTCCTTCCAGTGAGCACTCTGGGCTGATTTCCTTAAGAATGGATAGGTTTGATCTTCTTGCAGTCCATGGGACTCTCAAGAGTCTCCTCCAGCACCATAATTCAAAAGCATCAATTCTTCGGTGATCAGCCTTCTTTATGGTCCAGCTCTCACTTCCATACATAACTACTGGGAAAACCACAGCTTTAACTATACGGACCTTTGTCAGCAAGGTGATGTCTCTGCTTTTTAAGATGCTGTCTAGGTTTGTCATTGCTTTTCTCCCAAGAAGCAGGCGTCTTCTAATTTCGTGACTGCTGTCACCATTATTATTATTATTATTATTATTATTATTATTATTATTATTATTATTTTATAAGATTATTGTATAATCTTAGAAGGGGCGTGGGGGTGAATATCAGAAAGAGACCCTGAACTTTCCCACTACGTTACTGCCGATGAGAGCAGTAGTTTTGGGAAAGTCCTGATGGCCGGGTCTAGAAAGGCTGGAGGGTGACATTTGACCTGTGCTACGCAGTGGCAGAAGGGGAACTGCTTTATTTATTACTGCCATGTAGCTGTTCAGACAGGACCCTGGTTGGGAAAGGGAACACAGCAACCCCTAATCTTCTGTGTGCTCGAAAAAGTCTTTCGTTTAAGGCAGCCTCCCACCAACGCCCCCCCACCCCCCCACCCCCGCTGAGAGATCTCCATGGCACCCTCCCTGCCACCCCATTTCCAAAGTAATCACAGTAATAAAAGCCACAGATTCATGCTGAAAGTACAAAAATAGAGACATATACTTTGAAAGTCTTGACAGTAAAATCCACTGACACAATGGGCTCAGCACAGCAGGAAAGACCTCAGCCATAGAAAAAAAAGACGGGATTAGAACAGCACAGCCCTCCAAACACCCTTCAGCCGGCTGTCTTGGAGGGGCTCAGTGCCAATAGCTATCCCTCTCGCAGCAAGAAATCCCAGGGGTGAGGATCAATAATACTTCCTCACAGAAAGGAGCCTCGGGGGGGGGGGGGTAAGGTCATAAATATTCCCCGTCGTGTACTGGGAACTGGGGTTCTACACCCAAGAACATATCCCTGGACACACACAAAAAGAGCAGGAAGTCCTGAGAGTTAATACTAGTATTTTGTTTTCCCTGCAGCAGGGAGTCCCGAGGGTTTATACTAACAATACTCCCCCAGGGAAATGTAGGAGGTAACCGTTGCATGGAGGGAGCCCCAGAAGATGTTTATTTGGGCATACGAATTTGACTCCACGGCTCTCCTACCCGATCACCCCCATTGGTCTAGCTAGCATTACTTCTAGTTATTATACAAGCACTTGTTAAATAGAAAAAAAAAGGAAAAGGAAAGCATTTGGACAAAAGTTCTCTCCTTCCTCGGGTCAGACATTGGAGTAGATCTGGTCGGTTCCAGAGGTGGGTTGCCAGTTGCCCAGGTTCCCGTAAAGTCCAGTCAGCTCACCGGCTGATACATTTTCATAATCTTCAACCACTGCCATGGATTCGTAGGCCTTGGTGCTCAGATCCTAAAAAGAAAAGAGAGAAAGGAAGCGTTTTAGTCCATTTGAAGCACCTGGCTTCCCCTAAAGAAGCCTGGGAATTGTGGTTTACCCTTCTCACGGGGCTACAATTCCCAGCACCCGTAACCAACTACCTGATATGAACATAACCCAGACCCTTAGATCGCCTTCGGAGGCTCTTCTCCAGTTCCCCCATCTGAGGGAGGCTCAGAGGGTGGTGACAAGGAAGAGGGGCCTTTTTAGTTGTGGCTCCCCATTTGTGGAATGCGCTTCCCCCAGTGAGGGCCACCTGGTGCCTTTGTTGACATATGTTTTGGCACCAGGTAAAGACTTATCTCCCCGCCTCCCTGTCCAGGCTTTCGATAGACTAAGATGGGCGCTGTTTTGTTACTAGTGTGTTGCCCAAGCTTCCTGTGGTAGGGTTGTTTTGATCTGTTTTCATGGTATGATGGTCTCAAATTAATAATAATAATAATAATACGATTGCTTTGGAGAATCTGTATATTGCCATGGGGGCCCCTTTGCAACCAGCAACAAGGTCTGGGTAACCTCTATTATCATCATCAGTGGGGGTTTTCTACATCAGATCAACACATCTTTACAACATCTGCGCTACTGACTCTCAGACTTTGGGACTGTTGAAATATATACAAGTCATCTCCTTTAACAAGATAGCTCAGTTGGTAGAGCATGAGACTCTTAATCTCAGGGTTGTGGGTTTGAACCTCACATCAGTCACTGCAGAGGGGTCAGACTAGGCCCCTTCCAACTCTAAAGGTAAGGTAAAGGACCCCTGGACAGTTAAGTCCAGTCAAAGGCAATTATGGGGTTGCGGCACTCATCTCACTTTGAGGCTGGGGGAGCCGGCGTTTGTCCACAGACAGCTTTCCGAGTCATGGGGCCAGCATGACTAAACAGCTTCTTGCACAATGGAACACCATGATGGAAACCAGAGCGCATGGAAATGCCGTTTACCTTCCTGCCGCAGCGGTACCTATTTATCTACTTGCACTGGCGTGCTTTCAAACTGCTAGGTTGGCAGGAGCTGGGACAGAGCAATGGGAGCTCACTCTGTGTCGGGGATTTGAACTGCCAACCTTCCGATTGGCAAGCCCAAGAGGCTCAGTGGTTTAGACCACAGCGCCACCTGCATCCCTAACTCTACAGTTCTATGATTCTATGAAAAATAATAATCAATTTGAGTCATGCAACTCATATGGGGTCTCATAGTTTTTAAGCAATGTGGATGAAAACAGCTTCTGGGGCTCCTCCAGGATTAGGAGCCCGAAGTTTAAGTTTCATTGTAGAATTATAGAATTGGAAGGGACCCTGAGGATCATTTCGTCCAATGCCCTGCAATGAAGGAATATGCAGCTGTCCCGTACAGGGAGCGAACCGGCCACCTTGGCATTATCAGCACCACGCTCTAACCAACTGAGCTATCCGGACTGAGCTAGTTTCACAGTAGATCCGCCCCTGAGTATTGTCCTGCCCTGAACCTTCCCCTACATTGTCAGCAGCTGGGCTCCCTCCTCCCTTCGACTTGCTGTACATGTTGAACTGCTCCTCTTTCTTCTTGGACCTGGAGGGCTTCTCTACTTTGAGCGACGTCTTCTGCTCTCCATTTTCATCCGTGACATACAGCGTAGGGTCCTCCTGCTCCTCGTCTTCCTCTTGCTTCTGCCCCTTTTTTCTAGCGGCAGAAAGTGGGGGGGGGGGAGAAAGCCGTGGCGTTATAAGTGGGGTGTAGAGATAAGGTTGTCAACCGATAGCGGTGGGAGAATCTAGCACCGTTCATGGAAGATTGAGGCAGGTGAAGCTTCCCCAGCCATGGGGATCAACTGCTCATGTCTGCAGATCAGGCTTCTCTGAAAGGCGCAGGAGCGTCAGCCCATAAAAAAAGTTGCAGAAAATAATGAAGTAACAAGAACTCAGACCAATTTCAGTTTTGCAAGTCTTTTGTGAATATATTTCTTAATATTTGTCGAATGGAAACAAAGTACCAGGACAAGGCCCCATTTCAGAGATTCTTCCTTCTTCAGCTAATTAGGTATTGAAGTCTTAAGGTCAAAGTGTACTGATATGTTCACAAAAGACTTGCAAAACTGAAAATGGTCTGAGTTCTTGTTACTTCATTATTTTCTGCATCTATTCATCAAGATCTCCAACTTTTTGAACATAAAAAAAGTTGGCAACCCTCAGGCATGTCCAACAGGTAGATTGTGATCTACTGGTAGATCACAGGACGTCTGCAGTAAAATAATAATAATAATAATAATAATAATAATAATAATAATAATAATTTATTATTTGTACCCCGCCCATCTGGCCGGGTCTCCCCAGCCACTCTGGGCGGCTTCCAACAAACATTAAAATACATCAAAATGTCACAGATTAAAAACTTCCCTGAACAGGGCTGCCTTCAGGTATTTTCTAAATGTCATAAAGTTGTTTATCTCTTTGACCTCTGATGGGAGGGCGTTCCACAGGGAGGGCGCCACTACCGAGAAGGCCCTCTGCCTGGTTCCCTGTAGCTTTGCTTCTCGCAGTGAGGGAACCGCCAGAAGGCCCTCGGCGCTGAATCTCAGTGTCCGGACTGAACGGTGGGGGTGGAGACGCTCCTTCAGGTATACAGGACCGAGGCCGTTTAGGGCTTTAAAGGTCAGCACCAACCCTTTGAATTGTGCTCGGAAACGTAATCACTGGTAGATCATTGGCTCCCCCCAAAGAAGCTGAACAACTGTGGCTCCCCTAAAAAAAGCCCAACATGTTATTACCTCCTCCCTGAAAAAACTCAACAACTTTGACCCGAACCCCCAAAAAGGGTGTAGATCACTGCCAGTTTTTAACTCTGTGAGAAGATCGCAGTTTCTTGGGAGTTGGCCACCCCTGCTCCATAGTAACAGAGACAGGAGAGAGGGTGGGGGGAAGAGGGTACATAAGCCGGTTTTTCCTAAATAATGAAAACCAGCATCTACTTGCTAACAGTGCTGTGGATGAATCCAGCTGCTCACCTGCTCTTTGTCACCTTGTAGATCACTGTTCCCAGCAGGGAGAAGAAGAGGAGGCCCCCAATGGCACCCCCAGAGGCCATGAGCAGGAGGGTGGTGTCCCCTGCAAAAAGAGACAGTGAAACCTGGCAGCTGTCCTTTGCAAAGAGGTTGTCCGCATGGATATGAGATGCAAGGTCCCTTTTAGCAGTCAGCTGACTGGCAGAAATCCAGGTGGTACCTTCTCCATGACGGCACCATCATGCTTCACCTGTTGGATGCTAAGCCTGCCAGAAAGGTCAGCATCAGCACCTAGTATGCTTGGCCATCAGCCAAGCCCCCCCCCCCAAGTCACTGGTGGTGCCTGCCCTCGGTCCTCCATCCCTTTTTGGTCCAGAATTCCAAAACGTGTCCGATGCCTTGATTTAGCCATCCTTCTAATTTCCCACAATTCACCTGGCTTACTGCCACTCTGAGGCATCGTGGGGAATAAAACGAGTGTGTAGACCAGGGGTAGTCAAGCTTTTTATACCTACCGCTCACTAATGCATCTTTCTTGAGGGTAAAATTTCCTTACCGCCCACCAGTGCTCGATGGAAGGAGGATTCAGCTTGTGCCGTAGAACCCACCTAGAATCCTAAAACGCCCACTAGTGGGCGGTAGGGACCAGGTTGACAACCTCTGGTCTAGACCTAGAGCACAGAGCACCACCATTTCAGAAGTGCAGGGGTTGGGTGAGGGTGGGGAAAGGTCTGGATCTCGACCGTGGCATGGGGAAAGGGTTTTATAACCCTCCTCTGATATGGATTGCTCCCCACGCCCCCAGCTCCTGTGTCTCCCATTTAGTAAATCAAACAGCTAGGAAGCAAAGGCCCAAACCCGTCACATGTAGTTCAGCCCTTACATGTAGTGAATCTACTTAATTTGCACATCTTGAAACCATGTACTGTAACCCTTCCAAAATTTGCACTCTTCTGACTTTTGCAATGTAGTACAGTCAAACCTCGTTCTGCGTCCGCCTCCACCTGCGTTTGCTTCAGCGAACCTCCGTGGCAAACCCAGAAGTACCGGAACGGGTTACTTCCAGGTTCGTCGCTCGCGCATGCGCAGAAGCGCTAAATCACGCTTCGCGCATGCGCAGATGCAGCGCTTCGATGTGCGTCATTTTCGGGTTGTGGCGGGGCCTCTGGGACGGATCCCCGCCGTAACCTGAGGTTCCACTGTACTCCAAACAAGTAATGTGAGTAAAACTGCATTTACTAGTTAAGGGGGGAAATGCATTGTATGAGGGGAATTTGCTTTCAAAAATGTGCACATTGGGAGAGATTCATACTAATTCACATTGACATATCCTCATACCAACTTTTTTTTATATAATTGTGAACTGATGTGGAGAACTGAATATTGGAAAAATAAGAAACTGAGAAAAACCAAAAGTGAGAGATTAGTCCCCCATGTCTCATGGAGATAATTTGTTTTGCATGCAGAAGATCCCCGGCTCAGCCAGCATCTCCATATAGTGCTGAGAGCTGCTGCCAGTCAGAGCTGACAATATTGAGCCAGGTGAACCCAGATACCTCTTATTAGCACTTAGACCTTACCTGCCTGGATGGTGGGCAGTGTGATTTGGCTTGGCCCGTGTTGGTTGGTAGCTGTGCAAGACACGTTGGTGAGGCTGGAGGTGGGGCCTGTCAATATCCCAATGATGGCCTGTCCCCAGGAGACTGAGGCTGCCTGCAGCTCAGAGCTGTTGAACTCCCCAGGAATGGTACGGTTTGGTAGGCGCCACTCGATTTCGGGTAAGGGGTTTCCCTCGGCTATGCAGTAACACGTTACTATCTCTCCAGTCCGTGACAGGGTGCAGTTCCCTTGAGGCAGGATCACTGGCTTATCTGCAAGGATGGCAGAGGGATATTTTAAAAACTAGAACAACCAGACGTCACAGTGTGTGTTCCCATGGTCCAAGCTGCTACACTTTCAAAAGCTTAAAGGGTTTTAAAATGTGCAGTTAATGCAGCCTTGCAAATAAGTACTAGCCTGCAAGAGGTTTTTTACCAGTTTGCTGAGGCTAGTAGAGTGGGGAAGAAGACAGAGACGTGAAGGGCTGAAAAAGTGGGTGAGGAAATAGTTTCCCCCATTCCCCCTGTCCCGTCATTCAATTGAATATACCACACACCACACATTTAAAGCACACAACTTTCCCCCAAAGAATCTTGGGAACTGCAGTTAGGGGTGCTGGAAACTGTAGCCCTGTGAGGGGTAAACTATAGTTCTCAGGGTCCTTGGGAGAAGTCATGTGCTTTAAACTGGAGGCCCCTCCCCCCAATGTTGGGTGCATCTCGGTGCCTCTGCTTAACATGCAATGTTAACTACTGCAATGCGCTCTTTGTGGGGCTACCTTTGAAGGTGACCCGGAAACTGCAATTAATCCAGAATGCGGCAGCTAGACTGGTGACTGGGAGTAGCCGCCATGACCACATAACACCGGTCCTGAGAGATCTACATTGGCTCCCAGTACGTTTCCGAGCACAATTCAAAGTGTTGGTGCTGACCTTTAAAGCCCTAAACGGCCTCGGTCCTGTATACCTGAAGGAGCGTCTCCACCCCCACCGTTCAGCCCGGACACTGAGATCTAGCGCCGAGGGCCTTCTGGTGGTTCCCTTACGGCGAGAAGCAAAGCTACAGGGAACCAGGCAGAGGGCCTTCTCGGTAGTGGCGCCCGCCCTGTGGAACACCCTCCCATCCCATGTCAAAGAGATAAACAACTACCTGTCATTTATTATTATTATTATTATTATTGGACTGTGCCTGATGGGCAGAAATTCATCCGGCAAAGCTTTCCCAGGCATGGAGATGCCACAACAGCAACAACAAGAACAAAAAAAATCACCCATTGCGTTTTTATAAAGGCATAGGAGCTCCAGGAGAAGAAAAAGGTGGCAACTTGACATAGTGAACATGAACTTGGTGTGACTTTGCTACTAAGCCCTAAGTAGGCCACAGATAAATACGATGATAGTGAAACAAGAAATCGAAGCCTCTCCTTACACTCCACGTTGAGGTAGGTGGGCGGCGAGTCTTCCCCCATCCCGACATCATTCTCTGCAACACAGTGGTATGGCCCCGAGTCCCTGCGCACATCTGCCAGGGTCACCTCTGCCCCAACACCTGCTGCCCGCAGTGGTGCTTTGCGAGGCCCGAAGAACCACCGGTAACTGACAGCCGGGGGGTTGCTCTGGCTGCTGCATCGGAGAGTGACACTGTCTCCTTCTTTCAGGTTTGGGTTCCCCACTACGGAGACGACAGCATTTTTGGGAGAATCTGGAAGAGTCCATCAGAGTAGGGCAGAGGTCAATGGAAACCCATTTTGCTGCTAAGGCTGCACACTTCATCCTACGCCTCACCTATTGATCCCAACTCCTCCGTCTGCACCTGCTGAATTTTTACCTGTTTTCTAGGAATTAAAGGTGCAGGGTCACGCAAAAAGGGGGATAACACCATATGGTTGCAATGGGTGATGGGGGCCACATCCACACCATGTATTGAAAGCACACAGCTTTCCCCAAAGAATCAAGGGCTGCTAGGAATGGTAGCACTGTGATGCTATAGTTCTCAGGATTGTTTGGGGGGAGCCATGGGCTTTAAATGCACGGTGGGGGTGTGCTAAATTGTGCTATAAACATCTTGTTTCCATGCTTCAAGTGGGTTTAGAAAATGATTGTTCAAACCCACTCCTCCCTTTCCCAGACTTTCCTAAACTGCAGGAATCTTTTCACCTTAGATTAAAAAACATGCCCACTTTTATTTATAAAGCTAGCAAGTAACTAGTCCTCGTGGTAGCTGGAAGAAAATGTCTTAACAATTGAAAATGAGAGCCAACTTTCAAGGGCAGAGCATCCATTGCTTTGAAGTGAAGGGGGCCTTCCGACCGAGTCTCCATCCACAATACTGTGTCCAGACACTCACATTTAACCTGCAGGTAGATTCCATTGCGAGACTGTTGCTGGTTTGGGAAGGTGGCTGTGCACTGCAGGTATTTGCCATGATCCTTGTGCGAAGGGGTGTAGCTGAGCCCCGATTCCGTCCGCCAGGAACCCCCAGCAAGACGTTCCTGGACTGTGGCAGCCTTGCCTCCCGCAAGGTTCCAGGTCAGAGCAGGTGGAGCCAAGGGGCAGGTATGCAGGGTTGAACAAGTGATCAGGGTGCGGTCGCCTTCGGTCAGTAAGCCTGGGTCACTCATCTCCAGTTGCGATGGAGTGTCTGCAAGCAAAAAGGCTACAAATCAGCCCGAGGGCCACATTCCATTGTGGGGGACCTTTCAGGGGCCACATGCCAGTGGTGGACAGGGCCAGAGCACTCCTCTCCCACACCCCTCTCAAACTTCCGTCCAGGCACGCAAGAGGCATGATCAGAGTTCAAGGACATATTCCAGCCAGGCAAAAACTCTCAAGGAGGTGCAGTGAGGGGTGTGGCCTGGGAAGAGTCCTGAGGGCCAGATAGATATGCCAGTGAGGCCAAATTTGGGCCCTGGCCATGAGATTCCTCCATGAACGAGCGAGAGACTGGGATGCAGCGGGGATGGGAAGGTGGGCCGAGACTGAGCCGGGCGGCGGGGTGGGATAGGGGTCTCCCAGGAGGAACGATAGTCACATGATGCAAGGAAGGGGAAGGCTGAGCTGCCACCTAAACACCCACCCACAGAAATGGGGTGTTGAGCCCCATGGGTCATGTGACATGGGCAAGGAGAGGTTGGGGGGGGTCCTGGCCAGGTGGGGGTGGAGATTGGGTCAGGTGGCCTGAGATGGGGCAGCTTGTAAGGCGAGGCCCCTATTTTGGAGTGGGGGTGACCAGGGGGCAGCTTGCCTCTTAGCAAAGTGGGTGGGGGCGTTGAGGGGGAGCCCACGTTCGGAGAGGCAGGAGCCTTTGGGGAGTTTTGAGTTTGGAAGGAAGTTCTGAGGGCGGGGTGGGGGGGAGAGGCTCAGGATGGAGGCGAGAGGTTCTTGTTTTCGTTTTTACTATGCATTTTGCGTTTTTATGCTGTGAACCTTCCTGAGACCTGCGGGTATATGGAGGTATGCAAGTTTAAATCGTCATCATCAAATCATCATCACTACTCCCTGGCCTGGATGCACGGGTCCACCTCACCTGCTACGTCCACCCGGACTGTGACGTCGTAGAAGCGGTGTTTAACCAAATCGGGGTTGATCCAGACATAGTAGCTCATGGCATCCTCGCTGCGCACAGGGTTGATGCTAAGGGTGCAGTTGCCCATCTCTAGGTCTCCCAGGACGTCCGTCCGTCCTTGGTACTCTGACAGAACGCTGCCCTGGCTTTTGCTGTTGTAGATTTCAGGGTACCCCCTCGACCGGTACTGGTACCAAACCACGCTGAACTTGCCACCCCAGGAATCGCGGGATCCCGGGAAGGTGAACGAGCAGGGAATGACCACGCAGGAGCCCTTCAGGGCTTGGATGGAGGTAGGCAACATGGACGTCCAGGCATCAGAAACAGGGCTGTAAAACAGAACTGGAGAAAAGGTGCAGGGATAATAATAATAATAATAATAATAATAATAATAATAATAATAATTTATTATTTATACCCTCGACAGTGTTCTCGAAGCTACTAACATGAGTTTGGCCAAACTGCGAGAGGCAGTGAAGGATAGGCGTGCCTGGCGTGCTCTGGTCCATGGGGTCACGAAGAGTCGGACACGACTGAACGACTGAACAACAACATTTATACCCCGCCCATCTGGCTGGGTTTCCCCAGCCACTCTGGGCGGCTTTCAACAGAACATTAAAATACAATAATCTATAAAACATTAAAAGCCTCCCTAAACAGGGCTGCCTTCAGATGTCTTCTAAAGGTCTGATAGTTGTTATTCTCTTTGACATCTGAAGGGAGAGCATTCCACAGGGCGGGTGCCACTACCGAGAAGGCCCTCTGCCTGGTTCCCTGTAACTTGGCTTCTCGTAGTGAGGGAACCGCCAGAAGGCCCTCGGCACTGGACCTCAGTGTCCGGGCTGAACGATGGGGGTGGAGACGCTCCTTCAGGTATACTGGACCGAAGCCATTTAGGGCTTTAAAGGTCAGCACCAACACTTTGAGTTGTGCTCCAAAACATACTGGGAGCCAGTGTAGGTCTTTCAAGACCGGTGTTATGTGGTCTCGGCGGCCGCTCCCAGTCACCAGTCTAGCTGCCGCATTCTGGATTAATTGTAGTTTCCGGGTCACCTTCAAAGGTAGCCCCACGCAGAGCGCATTCCAGTAGTCCAAGCGGGAGATAACCAGAGCATGCACCACTCTGGCAAGACAGTCCGCGGGCAGGTAGGGTCTCAGCCTGCGTACCAAATGGAGCTGGTAGACAGCTGCCCTGGATACAGAATTAATCTGCTCCTCCATGGACAGCTGTGAGTCCAGAATGACTCCCAGGCTGCGCACCTGGTCCTTCAAGGGCACAGTTACCCCATTCAGGACCAGGGAGTCCTCCACACCTGCCCGCCTCCTGTCCCCCAAAAACAGCACTTCTGTCTTGTCAGGATTCAACCTCAATCTGTTAGCCGCCAGGGAGCAGGGAGAGAGTCTTTCAGCGGGTCTTTAAGTGGTTGTGGAATACTCAAGAGTACACACTACCAGTACCACTTTTCTTAGAAGAAAAAGCATTGCTAAAGACCCAATTCTATATTGTGCGACATGGACTTCCTGATAAGACCTGCCGGCAACAAGGAACCTACCTAGAAGACATGCCAGTGGGAGACTTTTGCCGGAGAGTCTCATGTTGTGAAGCACCTCTGGGTTCGCAGCCCTGAGAGAGGCTCAGGGCTGGGGGAATGGGAAATCCGTCTCTTCTCCGTCATGCACAGCGAAACCCGCGGGTGAGTTGGAAGAAGGAAAAGCTGGAGGAAATTAAAGAGAAGTCAAGAAAATCAGGTGTGAGCCAACTTTGATTCTCCATGGGAGCCAGCATGGTGTAGTGGTGAGAGTGTTGAATTAGGACCTGGGAGACAAGGGGATGGAAGCCCCTTCAGAGCTCTCTGTCCCTCTTTGGTCTGCCGCTAGCTGGTAAACATTGTTTCCTCTTCCCGGGCTACTAACTTTAGTGAGCTTATTTGCAAGGCATGACCAAGGAACAGATTTGTTAAATGTTCTGGATTTTTTGAATTGCTGCCAGGATGTTCGGACTGAGGGCTTTGTGTGTAAAGAAGTAGCTTGTCTTTAATGGACGTCCAGGATTTCATAAACCTTTGAAATACACAGTTTGGACTCATACTTTGGCCTCTTTCTTTGGCCAAATTTACATGGCCTTTCCCCATTGTTTCTCCTGGCACAATGTGTCACCCCCGCCGAACACACTTTTCAGCTGTTTTACAGTGCAATCTAAACCATGTCTGCTCAGATGTCGGGCTGAAGGAGAAATTCAACCCAGCTTGCCTTCACTACATAATGCACAGTTCCTGAAACAATATGCAAACTGAAGCAGCCGCCCTTCGAAATCTGCCCTTTGAATTTTGCAATGCAGTTCTCCATCAAAGTATTGTGTACAAAGATGCATATACTGGGGTAAAAGGGTGCACAAAGATACAAACAGTAGCAAAAAGAGCACACAAAATTACAGAAAACTGCTCTGCAGAAATATGCATAATAGGCGAAAATTGCACACGAAAAATGTTAATATTAGGAGAAATTCGCACTAAGATGCGGGCAAATTCTCACAAGGATTTTTAAAAATGAAGGTTCCCAACTGATGAGGAAATGTGGGAAAGTGGATTGAAAAGTGGGCAAATTAGAAACTGAGAAAAACCAAAATGGACAGACTTGCCCATCCCTACTCATAAGTAAGTCCTGTTAACTTCAATAGTGCTTACTCCCAGCCTTAGCTGGATATGACAGAGGTGGAAAAGGTGCAGAAAAGGGCAGTCAAAATGATCAGCTCTTTTATGATTGAAATATTACAATTGTTGGAGATTTTTAATTTAGAGAAAAAAGTGAGGAATGGGGGAGCTTGATAGAAGTGTATCAAACTATGCTTGATGTAGAGAAAGCAGGCGGAACAAAGATTTTCTCCCTCCCTCATAATACTAGAAGCTGCGGGCATCCAATTAAGCAGAATGGTATGAGATTCAGGGCAAGAGAACTGCAATCTCTGTCTTGCAAGGGCTCTGACTGTTTTCATGCAAAAAACAGAAGCTCTAGCACTGCCCTATGACCCTCACAAAGTAAGATTTAACCGCCAGTCGAATCAACTTTTTGTATGTGGATTGGTGAGGTGGGGCAGCATCTACTCCTTTGCCTCAGGCAGCAAAACATTTTGGGCTGCCCCTAGCCATGAGGGGTGAAGCTCCGTGTTGCTGGATTCCTGCCCATCTCAAGGCTGTTGAAAGCCCATCCAAAAACAAAAACAAAAAAACCCAGTTGAAGGGTCCCCTTTAACTTTCTTGCTGCAAAGTGAAGATTTCGAAACGCCAGGCCTCCAAGGCCTGGAGAAACTGGGATAAAGGGCCTTGCAAGAGACTTAAATAGCGCAAGAAAACACACCCTGCTGGGCTCCCTCCCTCACCAGGAATTGCAAACTGATGGAAAGCGAAAGCAGACTGTGGCAAATGTGATGTGCAATGGGGCACTTCAACCCCCATCATTGCAGAATGCACAAAAAAGGATACATTTCCTACAAAAGAGACACAAAACTTTTGATTCCTGAATATGCTAAAGCTATCCAATATTAAAAGCACTGGGAAAGCCAGCTGTATTTTTTTTTAATCACAGGTTTTTATGGGAATTTCTTTTCTACACATTGTTTTCCTCCTTCTTTGTATTCTTGCCCTCGCTTCCCTGTCCCCCACTCCCAATATTTGTACATTAGGGATGATGGGAATTGTAGTCCCAAAACATCTGGAGGGCCGAAGGTTGGGGATGCCTGCTCTAAAGCAATCTGAGACCACTCTGAACAGTCATGGCATTCCCCCAAAGAATTCTGGGAGCTGTAGTTTGTGAAAGGGGCTGAGAGGTATGGCGTGAATCGGACTCACATTTACCAACTTCGGCACAATGTTTTCCCATAATATTTTGTTCTATAGGGAGGGGAAACATTCTTTTTATCGATTCGGATCGGAACTGTCTTTGGGGGAAATGCATCGAAATGCAGTATTTCGGACAGGATAGGTGCTGGCTGTGTGTGCACCACTTCCTACCCTGTTTCCCCTATTTTAAGACGTAGTCATAAAATAAGCCATAGCAGGCTTTTTTCGCATTTGCGAAATATAAGCCATACCCTGAAAATAAGCCATAGTGATAGGCGCAGTTCTGGAGGGCGCCAAGGAAAAGGCTGGGCTGGGCTTACGTAATAAAAATAAGACATCCCCTCAAAATAAGCCATAGTGCGTTTTCTTGAGGGAAAAAAAATATAAGACGGTGTCTTAAAATAGGGGAAACACGGTAAGCCAGTGGGAGCACACTGGATGTGGCAAGAGCCACCTCAAACCTCAAGCCACCTCTGGATAGAACAGGTTTGCTCTGGAGTTCATCCACAGGCTCGCTGGGATGCAGCAGGCACACACACAGAGAGAGACACACAGAGGCGCGTGAGCCAGCGATCGCTTGGCCCCCGAAGGTGCTGGCAGGCTGCCAAGTCCCAGTTCCCAGCCTCTATGGCAAGCACCAGAACTTGAAACGCCGGGCAGTCACCTCTAGCACGGCTCAGTTAATTGTTGCCTGCAGCTGAGCGCCCCCCAATCCTTTGGGATTTGCGATAGCCCACTCCTCTGCACAGAAAACAAAAACCAGCAGCTGCCCCCTCCTCTCTGCCTGCATCCTGGCTGCCAAGCGACAGACATCTGCACCCGCCTCTCGCTCAGGCCTGCAGCCCACCACAGAGCCAGGGCTCTGTGTCATCGGCAGCATCACCACCAAGAGCGCACAATGTTCTAGCGATGCACGGAGAGGTGGCCTCGGGGCGATCTAGCTGCTGTCCACACCGATTTGAAGCCGCTGCCTCTCGCCCCCTCCCCTCCCTTGCTTGCACCCCGCCGGCTAAATAGTGCTTAATTTCTAAAGCAAAAGAGGGGGTGGGGAAGAGGCAGTTTCAATGTTACGCCTTCCCATCTGAAAAGAAAAAGGCTGCCCTGATGAGTGGAGGCTGGCTATGACTCATTAAGGGTGCTGCACATGTTGTGTGTTCTCTCCCTTCCTAAGCGAAGTCCGCCGCTCGTGGCACTTGCATTCTCCAACCCCATCTACATACAGGCCGGGAGCTGTTAGCTGTGGCTTCCCAAAGCACATGCGCAGTGTGGGGGCGAGGTTGCCAACTGACCGACCTGGCCTATTGTTGCTGTGCTTTTCACGGCAACTTGATGGCCCGCAGACTGTCTCTCCAGAGTGGTGCATGCTCTAGTTATCTCCCGCTTGGACTACTGCAACGTGCTCTACATGGGGCTCCCTTTGAAGGTGACCTGGAAACTGCAACTAATCCAGAATGCGGCAGCTAGACTGGTGACTGAGAGCGGCCGCCAAGACCATATAACACCGGTCCTGAAAGACCTACATTGGCTCCTGTGGGATGTATAACACTGGTGCAGTCAATCACAACATTCCTAGAGTGTACACAAAGGGGTCTTGGTCCTCCAGGTAGAGTTTCCTGTGCCAAGGCTGAAATCACTTCCTTTGTGTGACCAGAAGTGGGAGTGGCCTTACCTGTAGCTATTCAAAGATACAGGTGAGCTGCTACTCTCCCTCTCTTCCCACCAGGACTTCGAAGAAGCAACAACTCAAGTGAAGATGCTCTCTTGGCTTCCAGCCGAGAGAGGCCACATGGAGTCTCCTCCCATAAGGAGAGACTCCACATGTACATACATTTAATCTAAGCTAGCCTGCCTTCTGAGACTTATATATTCTTGGATGTTTGTGAGTAAAACCTTTATACTTTTATAAGCTTATGTGTTGTGTATTTTCTTTTAAGAGGGAACCAGGGGAATTATATGCCAGGATCTGCCTTGTTCTAGAAGTTCATAGGAACTTAAACGCCACGCTTTGCTGCGCTTTATTGGGGATGAGAAACTCTGCTAGTTTGGAGCTTGTTAGCACAAGCTGGGATAGGAAATATTAATCAATATTCCCTCATCCACATTCCCTCTCATCTCCTACAAAGGGTTATGGGCCCAGAACTGCGTATTTTGTGTATTTTTAAAGGATTGCTTTGGATTGTGATTTTTGGCAGAGTAGAATTTTTCTGTTTGTACTTCCTGGTAAGCACATGGTCCTTTGTTCTCCATTGTGCTGTGAAAAAGGGGATTAGCGACCCCTCCCCTCCCTCAGAGCTCACAGACCTCAGAGGCAGTGAAGATTAGTTTGCATTTTGAGATTTTTGAGTTTTGATTTTTGAATTTTAACCATTTTTGGGAATTTTTGAAATTTTGGAAATTTTTTAAATTTTTGAGGATTAAGATGGCAAGCTCAGGTTTTGATAGTGAAGCAAGATCAAGCTTTATGCTGCTGAATGATCGTAACTTTGTGCAATGGAAGCAGCGCCTTTTAGTGCATCTTGGTGCAAAACAAGTGCTTAAAGCGGTGAAAGATCCCAAACCTGATTTTGCTGATTTAACCAAGAAAGCAGATTGGGAAAGGCAAGATGCAGAAGCTAAACACATAATTTTGAGCAGTTTGAAAGATGAGCATTTATCTCTGATTGACTATGAAAGTGATGCATCTCAGATTCTAAAGGATATTGAGAGGGTTTATGCACAATCATCAGAGAACTCTTATAGACATTTATTGGATAAACTGCTGAAGTTAAAGATGAATTCCAGAGAACAATTTACAGGGCATTTTAAGGACTTTAATGAAATTGTTCAAAGGATTGCCCTAACTCCCAGAGCTTTTGATGATGCAACCAAAGTGACTTTTATGCTAGCATCATTGGGACCAGAATTTGCTTCATTTAAGAGTATAATGGATCACACAAGAGATTTGACTTTTAATGAACTAGCAAATCACTTAAGAGAGGAATGCAGAGATTACCTTGATTCTCCGCAAAGGAATCCAAGGAAAATGGACACAAGTTATGTTTCTAAACAATTTCCCAAGTCTAAGGAAGTGTCCAAAGATATAATATGCCATAACTGCAATTTAAAAGGGCACATTGCAAGGAGTTGCCAGAAGCCCAAGAATAAGTCCCGCCCCTTTCAACCAAAAGGTGAAAAGAAGGGGGATCACGAGCGTACATTTCTACTGCAAGAAAAGAGTTTAAATGTGCAAAGAAATGAAAGGAAAAGTGACCAATTTATTTTAGATTCGGGAGCTACAAGCCATTTTGCACATAAAAGAGAATATTTCAGAGAAATTAATGATAGTGAATGGACTGAAATCCAGATTGCTGATGGAAATGTTCTAAAATCACAAGGTGCAGGTTCAATGCGTTTGAAATTCAAGGTGAACAATGAATCTCTTGAAACAACTGTGCCTAATGTTCAATATGTCCCAGAATTGAATTGTAACTTGCTTAGTGTGTCTGCTTTAGACAAGAAAGGTTTCAAGGTTACATTTGCCAATGGAGAATGCAATGTAACGAAAAATGATGAGGTTTATGCTCAAGGGAAACTAATCAATGGTGTTTATGAGATTAACGTTTCAGAAAACCAATCAGCACAAGTCGCCCAATCCAAGCAGAAGCATGAAGCAGATCTGGAGCTCTGGCATCGAAGACTGGGTCACAGGGATATCAGAGTCATCCAGGAACTGCAGAATGGAGATCTTGTGAGAGGTCTACAGGTAAACAAAAGTAACACACCCACACCAAAATGTATAACTTGTGTAAGTGAAAAAGGAGTCAAACCTTCTTTCCCACGTTGTGCAGAAAAGAGAAGCACAAAAGTTCTGGACATTGTGTACACTGATTTAGCTGGACCTATGAATATACCTTCTTTAGGAGGAAATAGGTATATTCTTATCTTTTTGGATGATTATTCAAAGTTTTGTGTGGGATACCTTCTCAAAGAGAAGAGTGAAACAGTGGAATTGTTCAAGCAATACGTAAGCATGGTCAAGAACAAATTCCATCGAGCACCCACCACCCTAATGTCCGATAATGGTGGGGAGTTTTGCTCACGTGAAATGGAAGCCTTCATGGCTCAGGAAGGCATAGCACATGTGACCACAGTAAGCTACACACCTCAACAAAACTCTATTGCTGAGAGGAAATTTAGGTCCATCCTAGAGATGACAAGGTGTATGCTAAAAGGATCCAACTTGTCGAAGAAACTTTGGGGTGAGGCAGCAAATACTGCGATTTATATACAGAATAGGCTGCCAACAAAAGGCACAGAGCGCACGCCATTTGAACTTTGGCATGGAAGAGTCCCAAATTTGTCACACATACGTGTATTTGGAAGTTTGTGCTATTACCACGTGCCCAAGGAGCACAGACACAAACTTGACTCCAGAGCAAAGCCTGGTATCCTAGTTGGATACGCTTCTGGAGGAAAAGGCTACAGAGTTGTGGACTTACAAACAGGGAAAACAAGTTCACATCACGTGATTCATTTTGAGGAGTATGAAAAGGCTGACACAAGGAACACAGCAATTGACTGTTCCAATGAGCCACCAACAGAGGAGTTTGTAAGTTTTCCTTTTGAAGCCATACCAGAAACTAATCCACCTCCTAGTATTGTACCTCCTAGTGTTGTAGCACCCCCTACAGATGACACCCCAGAAGACGCGGAGGACCAGATGTCAGAAGGCTCCAGAGACGAAGAGGACCCGTATGCAGGGATGCCGCCATTGGAAGGAGATGAGGAAGCTGATGCGGTTCAACAAGAGCCAGAGGTCAGACGTTCCTCCAGGTCCAACAGAGGCGTTCCACCACTACGACTGTCCTACTTTGCAGGGTCGGCGCCACCACAGGAACCTTCCACGTGGGAACAGGTTCAACGGTTGCCAGCTGCTGAGGCCAGTCTCTGGAAGCAAGCCGCGCAGGAAGAGATGGATGCACTGCATCGCAACAAGACCTGGACCCTGACAGAGCTACCTCCTGGTAAGAAGGCAATTGGGTCCAAGTGGGTGTTCAAGCTTAAGAAGGGGTCAGAAGGGGAGGTGCAACGCTACAAAGCTAGGCTTGTAGCACAAGGATTCTCACAACAGTATGGCGAAGATTATGATCAAGTATTTGCGCCTACAGTGCGATACAGCAGTGTTAGATTACTTCTAAGTATTGCAGCATCTAAAGGCCTATCAGTCCGTCATGTCGACATAGCAACAGCTTTTCTTCATGGGACAATTTCTGAACAGATTTATATGAAGCAGCCCAAAGGCTTTATCAAGCAAAATGAGGCACATCTTGTATGTAAACTTCAGAAAGGAATTTACGGTTTGAAACAAGCTGCAAGAGCATGGAACCAGAAATTACATGAAATGCTGGTTCAGCTTGGGTACAAGCAGTCGACAGCTGACAAGTGCCTGTACACTAAGAACAGAAATGGACAATTCTCTTACATTCTGGCTTTTGTCGATGATTTATTAATATCAACGTCCAATGACAGAGACTATAAAGACATAGTCAGACATCTCAACAAAGAGGTGGAAGTAAAGGAATTGGGACTTGTCCAGTATTACTTGGGAATTCAAATTGAGAGAGAAGAAGACGGCTCATTTCTTCTCAGCCAGAAGCAGAAGATAATAGAACTGATAGAAAGCATGCAGATGCAAGGTGCACACCCTGTCGCGACACCCATGGCCACAGATTTTCTAAAGAATCAGCAAGATTCGAAGCTGCTGCCAGACAACAGCGAATACAGGTCAGCGATTGGTAAACTTTTGTATTTGGTTACTACCAGCAGACCTGACATAGCAAGTGCAGTGGGTATCCTAAGCAGAAAAGTGAGTTCTCCCACTGAACATGACTTGGGTGGGGTCAAGAGGGTGGTGCGTTACCTTAAGGGTACAATGAATTGTAAATTAAAATTACCAGCTGTAAGGGACCCTAAGTTGGTTGGGTACAGTGATGCAGATTGGGCTGGGGATAAGGCGGATTACAAATCCACAAGTGGTTATGTTTTTATGTTTGGAAATGCACCTATCATTTGGGGCAGTTATAAACAGAAATGTGTAGCCTTATCGTCCACAGAGAGTGAATATATTTCAGCTTCGGAAGCATGCAGAGAGATCATCTGGCTGGATCAACTCCTGACAGATTTTGGTTTGCCGAGAAAAGGACCTGTCAGCTTGATGGAGGACAATCAAGGCTGCCTGCAACTAGCGCAAACCGAAAAGTTCCTTGCACGTTCAAAACACATTGGGGTCAGGTATCACTTCATTCGCCAGATGATCCAAGATGGACTAGTAGAAATGTCCTACTGTAATACTCAGGAGATGACTGCGGACATTCTCACGAAACCCTTGCCACGAGAGAGTTTCCAGAACCTGCGTGTCAAGCTGGGACTCTGGGTGGTTGAATAAAGTTGTTTTATGTTTGTTAAATGTTGTTCAGACTGAGAAGGGGTTTGTGGGATGTATAACACTGGTGCAGTCAATCACAACATTCCTAGAGTGTACACAAAGGGGTCTTGGTCCTCCAGGTAGAGTTTCCTGTGCCAAGGCTGAAATCACTTCCTTTGTGTGACCAGAAGTGGGAGTGGCCTTACCTGTAGCTATTCAAAGATACAGGTGAGCTGCTACTCTCCCTCTCTTCCCACCAGGACTTCGAAGAAGCAACAACTCAAGTGAAGATGCTCTCTTGGCTTCCAGCCGAGAGAGGCCACATGGAGTCTCCTCCCATAAGGAGAGACTCCACATGTACATACATTTAATCTAAGCTAGCCTGCCTTCTGAGACTTATATATTCTTGGATGTTTGTGAGTAAAACCTTTATACTTTTATAAGCTTATGTGTTGTGTATTTTCTTTTAAGAGGGAACCAGGGGAATTATATGCCAGGATCTGCCTTGTTCTAGAAGTTCATAGGAACTTAAACGCCACGCTTTGCTGCGCTTTATTGGGGATGAGAAACTCTGCTAGTTTGGAGCTTGTTAGCACAAGCTGGGATAGGAAATATTAATCAATATTCCCTCATCCACATTCCCTCTCATCTCCTACAGCTCCCAGTACGTTTCTGAGCACAATTCAAAATATTGGTGCTGACCTTTAAAGCCCTAAACGGCCTCGTCCCAGTATACCTGAAGGAGCATCTCCACCCCCATTGTTCTGCCCGGACACTGAGATCCAGCGCCGAGGGCCTTCTGGCGGTTCCCTCACTGCGAGAAGTGAGGTTGCAGGGAACCAGGCAGAGGGCCTTCTCAGTAGTGGCTCCAGAGCTGCCAGTTGGTCATCTGCTTGGAGACCACATCCCAGCTGCGGGCTCACTGACCTGCTCTTTCTCTTCCCCACTGCAAGCTCCTTGTCCACCATCCCTCGTTCTGGCTCAGTAAACCAAGGAGGGTCAGTAGATGCCTCTGCCTACCTGCTCACTCATTAGCTTTGGTTTTCTGCCTGCGAAGGAGCAGGGTGTGATGATAACAGCAGGGGAGACCAAGGCTCATAGTGGGAGGGGGCAGGTGAGCTGGTCCCAAGGCGCTAAGGGCTTTATTTGTAACACCTTGAACAGGGTGTGTGGTGATCTGTCTCTCTTCCACCAGCCCTCCTGGTGGAAGTCAGTTGTTGATGTTGTTATGAACCTGCTCAGCGTGTAGAGCAGGGATGGGCAACATGTGGTCTTCTAAGACATTCCTATCAGTGGCAGCTAGCATGGCTAATGCTCAGGAAGGATGGGAGTTGTAGTCCAGCAAGAGACATTTTGCCTTGCAACCTCATGGTTGGTTCTTCAGTTCAGATTCTCAGGGCAAATGCTTCTGAATTTAAAGAACTTGCAAGCATTTCGCAGGCTGTTCTCCTTTCTGTTTGGATCCTTGGAGGCTATACACCAACAACATCTGGAAGGCCACAGGTTCCTCTTCCCTGGTCTAAGAGCTCCTGCTCAAGTCATAGAATCATAGAGTTGGAAGAGACCACAAGGGCCATCCAGTCCAACCCCCTGCCAAGCAGGAAACACCATCAAAGCATTCCTGACAGGTGGCTGTCAAGCCTCTGCTTAAAGACCTCCAAAGAAGGAGACTCCACCACACTCCTCGGCAGCAAATTCCACTGTCGAACAGCTCTTACTGTCAGGAAGTTCTTCCTAATGTTTAGGTGGAATCTTCTTTCTTGTAGTTTGAATCCATTGCTCCGTGTCCGCTTCTCTGGAGCAGCAGAACACAACCTTTCTCCCTCCTCTATATGACATCCTTTTATATATTTGAACATGGCTATCATATCACCCCTTAACCTTCTCTTCTCCAGGCTAAACATACCCAGCTCCCTAAGCCATTCCTCATAAGGCATCGTTTCCAGGCCTTTGACTATTTTGGTTGCCCTCCTCTGGACACGTTCCAGCTTGTCAGTATCCTTCTTGAACTGTGGTGCCCAGAACTGGGCACAGTATTCCAGGTGAGGTCTGACCAGAGCAAGTCCTGCATGTGTAAACAACAACACGCAACACGATGGCTAATAATATGCTAACTGAATCTTTATAACATAATATTGTTTCAAAGTTCATGAATAGAAGAACTATATATATAAAGGAAGACACAAATAATGAGATTCAAATGAATGTTAGGCGCGGTCAGTCTCTAAGGTGGAGGCAAAAAGCCTTTGCAAATTCCGTAGCAGTAGGGTACTCTAAGCACAGCAGCAAACAGAACAGTTTTTTCCAGATAATAAACTGTTTCAAAGATGAATCTTCATCAGCAAATAACTCTCCTAAAAGGTACAACAAATAGCCATGGATCAGCAATCACTGAAAAGTGTAGCAAGCTGCTGATGAAGAATCGTGTTTGAAACAGTTTATTTATTTGTGTTTTCCTGTACTGGTATATATTTAGTTCTTCTGTTTACGAACTTTGAAACAACATTACGTTATAAAGATTCAGTTAGCGTATTATTAGCCATTGTGTTGCGTTTAGACTGTTCTGTTTTTGCAGCAAAAGTCCTGCTTGTGGGCTGACCTCCGTGAGAACAGGATGCTGGGCTAGATGTGTTTTTCGTCTTTGGTCCAGCAGGGCTCTCCTTGTTGCAGGAAATTAAAACGTCAGTCACCAGCTGAAATGTCCTTCCAACCTGCCATTCTGACCCCAGGAGGCGGGATGTAGCCACCCAATGGACATTTTCCCACAATGCCCTAACTGTAGCACCACTCTGGGGCATTGTGGGAAATTAGATGGGTGGCCACTTCCTGCCTCCTTCTGCAGCCTGGTAACCTGCCCACTGACCGAGGTGTGGGGATATCAGATGGCATTTCACTCAAGTCCCTCCCCTCCTCCCCCAAAAAACCCCACACCCTGGAACAGGCCCTGCCTAGTATTCTGATTAATGTTGAAATTATTTTCCTGGCTTTTCTGGATGAAGAAGTCGAGGGTAGGTTGGGGCTGCTGGCTTTCAGGAACCGCAACCCATATTTGCTAACGTTGAACATGGATTTGGAAATCTGCCTGGACATTTTCAAATGCAGATGAAATTTTCGGTTCAGTATCCCATTGCTGACAAACCTACTAATGGTCACCCATATAAATTGCTCACAGACTAGCACTGAAAAACAACAACAAACGATTGAAAGGCAAAAGGCCACACACAGGCACACTTTCAAAAAACAAAACAGTTATCTGTGCAGCTGTAATTACAAGCCCTTCGATCTGTTCTGACACACCCCTCTCTTTCTCTGCAAAACTCCCTCTCTCTGTCCCTATGGGCTCCCTCTCCCAAACCATTCCTATCTCCACCCACCCTGACCTTATCTGTTCATCTCTGCTCCTGGCATACATTGCTCCCTGGACATTAAAAAAAATTCTGTCTCCCTGCTGTGGACATTCATGCACGCCGGCATCATGGAGCCTCAGATCCCCACCTCCCTGCTTATTTTTCTCTCCCCAACATCTTCCCACCTCAGGCAAGAACATGGGTAGGCAAACTAAGGCCCGGGGGCCGGATCCGGCCCAATCGCCATCTAAATCTGGCCCGCAGACAGTCCGGGAATCAGTGTGTTTTTACATGAGTAGAATGTGTCCTTTTATTTAAAATGCATCTCTGGGTTATTTGTGAGGCATAGGAATTCGTTCATTTCCCCCCCTTCAAAATATAGTCCCCCCCCCCAAGGTCTGAGGGACAGTGGACCTGCTGAAAAAGTTTGCTGACCCCTGGTCAAGAGGATAACAGTCCAAGGGCCAATGTGCCATAGTGGCTAGAGTGTCAGGACTAGGACCTGGGAGACCAGAGTTCAGATCCCAACTCAGCCAGGAATCCCACTGGATGACCTTGGGCCAGGCTTCCTCAACCTTGGCCCTTCAGATGTTTTTGGCCTACAACTCCCATGATCCCTAGATAGCAGGACCAGTGGTCAGGGATGATGGGAACTGTAGTCTCAAAACATATGGAGGGCCGGGGGTTGAGGGTGCCTGCCTTGGGCCAATCACGGCCTCTCAGCCTAAGCTTCCTCACAGGGTTGTTGTGGAGGTTAGATGAGGAGGGGGAGAACCACGTTTTGCCACCTTGACCTTCTTAGAGAAAAAATATGGGATGTGAACGCAATAAATACATAACACGACCTGACCAGGATTGGGCAAACAAGTCCACTTCAGTTTCTCATTTTTCCAAACATCCACATTCCCACATCAGTTTGCAATGTTTTTTGTAAAGAAGTCCTCATGGAAGTTGCTCAGCATTTATGTTGCTCCTAACGTACGCATGCACATATGCAATTTTTGCCTAACGTAACACATTTTTCCAAAGCAACTTCCCCGGCAAAAGTAAACATCTTCCAAAGCAACTTCCCCGGCAAAAGCAAACGTGACTATGGGCTTCTCTAAGGTGGTCGTTCAATTAACGCCAAAATCCTACAAATACTTTACCTGAGAGCGTGCCCCATCACTAGCGCCAAGTCCAGGGGCCCCCAGGGGCCCAGACACTCACAACCCCCCCAAGGTACTTTTCCATATCTTGGAAGGTATGGCATTGTCACAGTCCAAGACCACATGCTAGTCAACCAAAAGCACTCAGGAGGGGTGCAGAACGGGGCCAGGAAAAGGGTGTGGCCTGGGAAGAACTCCAAGGGCCATATAGAGAGACCTTGAGGGCCACATCTGCTCTCCTTAGGCCTGTGGCTCCCCATCCCTGGATTAATCAATGAAATCTGCATTCCTTTACATACTTGAGGGGAGGGGAACCATTCTAAAGAAATGGAGCATAGTGGCATACCAGGTTTCAAATCCCCACTTAGCTGTGAACCTAACTGGGAGACCGTGGGCTAGCCACTACCTGTCAGCCCTGCCTACCTCACAGGGTTGTTGAGAGGATTAAATGAGATGGGGAAGAACCACCTTCAGCTCCTTGGAGAAAAGGGTGGGATATAAATAAAACAAACAGTAAATAACAAGAACAACGGCCCATACCCCCTACTACTTCTTCTTGTTCATGGGTCAAATACAGCAGGCATCCTATTAAAAAGAGGCAAAGACCCCACTTTAATTCTCTTACACAGGAGGAAGGGATGCCTATTCAAAAAATGCTACTTGCCGCCTGAAACCACCATTTCATTTTAAAATATTTTCAGCCACCCACAACATTTCTCATCGATCAATCCAACCAATTGACCAGCACAGTATTGCAGCCCTGGAAAACTCCCTGTTTTCGTTTTAAGCATGACTTTCTCCGAATGTCGTGGGCATCGGAGGGAAGTAGTGGCTAGTGGCTAGAGGCTTAGAGCAAAGGGCAGAGTTCTTCTGGGGCCTTTTATCCCTCCGCCTGAGAGGGCAGCAGAGTCTTAGCAGCTTCTCTCGAGTTGTTGTCCTTATCTGTGGGAGGGATCTGGGGGTCTATGCTGGTTTTTCTTTGAAGGCGGTGGGGGAGGTAATCCAGCCCAGGATTCTCGAAACGGGGTCCTGGAGGGTCGAGTCTCCCTTCTCGGGGCAGGAGAGGATTCTTTGCAGGCTTGAGCTGGGAGGTTGAGAGAATCTGCTTTCCCTAGCTGTCAAAATCTCCGCAGATTTATTGGGTTCTGCCTTCAGCTACAGGAGGGGAGCAGCGGTGTGGATAGGGGGTAAGAGAAGAAGAAGGAAGAAGAGGAAGAAGAAGAAGAAGAAGAAGAAGAAGAAGAAGAAGAGGGGCTAGCCTGGCATGGTCCCCACCCTGGACTCCTGGGTTCTTTCCTCTGACTGGTAAACAACTAGTAAACACTTCTCCCTCTCACAAGCTTTGCTCCCAAGCGACCCCCAACCGAGAAAAGAATGCCCCTTCCCCACCCACCCCAACACACATCCCTCCAAGGGACTCACCTATCACAGACCAGGGGGGGTCTCCAGCTGCTGCCCCCCAGCACCTGCAAGCAGGGCAGCTTCCTCCTCACGCTCTATTTCTTCCTCTCTGTGTGTCATTCTCTTTATCATTTCATCCCTCCCTCCCTCCCTCTCGTGTCCTCTCCCCGCTCCTGCCAACTATAAATAATCACTTCTCTCTCTCTCTCTCTCTCTCTCTCTCCCTCTCTCTCTCATTCTCTCTCTCTGGCCCAGGGCGCTGCAAAGTTTCTGCGCTCCGCTGCTTCCAGCCTTCAGCACCAATTGGCCTTCACTCGCCAACCTGCCTCACTACCTGCTGGTTTTACCGGCAAAGAGGAATGTTTGGCTATGTGCTCCCAGAGCCGCTGTCCTTTTGAACGCGCACGTCCCCGAACCTTGCACTTCCCCGGTCAAGGAATGTGTACAAAAAAGGCACGCTCTAGGGCAAAAGCGTGCGTAAAAATGCACGCATGGTTGTGACAACGGCGTGCAAAGGTGCATTCGACGAGGGGGAATTTCTTGCAACCAGATATGAGGCAGAAATGGCATAGAAACGTGTGTTTATCAGGAGAGATTTGGGCCAAAATGCTAATGAAGTTTCATGAGGAAGAGGAAGAGAAACAGAAAGGGGAAGAGAGAGAGATTGAGAGAGAGAGAGAGAGAGAGAGAGAGAGAGAGAGAGAGAGAGATCTGAATTCTGTGAATTTAGGACTGGGGAAATTAAAAACAGAGAGAAACTGAAATTGACACATTCGCAGATCCCTATTCTTGGAGGCCAGTCACTCACTCTTGGCTTAATCTACCTGGTAGGGTTGTTGTTGTGGGGCTAAAAGGGGGAGAGGGAGAACTTTGTATGCCACTTCGAGCTCCTTAAAGGACAAATAATAATAATAATAATAATAATAATAATAATAATTTATTTGTTCCCCAGCCACTCTGGGCGGCTCCCAAATGAATGTTAAAACAATACAGCATTAAATATTAAAAACTTCCCTAAACAGTGAGGATATAAACCTGAACAAATAATATTCACTCAGCATTTCTGAAATGTGATTGGTGGCTGTGGCTTCCAGCCTTTATGAATCTAGCATCCAACAAGAGTCTAAAGCATAAGACCCTGCCTGGGGAGATGGTGGTTTCTCCTTTAGTGGTGGTGTTTAAGCAGAGGCTGTGTGGCCATCTGTCAGCGATGTTGTAGGTGCAAGATCCCTGCACTGAGCCAGGAGTCAGCCTGCATGGCCTTCTGGGACTCCTCCCAGCTCTGAAATGCTATTTATTTCCGTTCTGTTTCTCCTCTCCTCTCTCCTTCCTTTCCCTTTCGCTCCGTTCTCATTTTCTGATGCCGTTTCAGCACATAAGGGACCCTCTGTTGAAGGCCAACGCCAATAGAACTGGGATCAGCCTGGAGTTCAAAACATGCATTTTTTTTTTATCCGGGTTGGCATCCACTGTTAGTCCTGTTCAGAGGAGACCCACTGAAATCGATGGGCGCAGCTAAAGTAGGCCTGTTAGTTTCAATGGGCCTACTCTGAGCACGATTTGAGTTGGCCAGTCTGTTTATTTTGTAAAAACCGTGTTTATATTAAATGTCTCTTATCGCTCCTTATGGTGGTAGTGATGCTATTGCAGCCCACCTCAGGTCAGGCTGCAACTCAGTCATAGGCCCAACCCACTCATTTTGGGGGAATCTGTGGGTCCTCCCAGTGTAGGCGCCTGCTTGGAATCAATAGGCAGTGAGTTCCAAAGTATAAGTGCTGTCACATCAGTTTCTCACAAATGCGGAACGAGGATCACGCGGCGCCCATAAGCAGTGCCAGCTCTGCCCGTATGACTGCGAGTTCTTACTCACCACAGCTACTTCCTGTGGAACAAAATTTTGGTGCCACTAACATCCTCAGTGTAACAGCTTGGATACATCATTTCATTCATGGCCTTTAGAAGGCAAGCATATGCAGAAGTGCTTAAAAAAATGGACTGTGCCACTTCAAGTTAGAGTTGAGCACAGTTTTTAAAAATGCCTGTTTACATTTTTTTAAAAACAACAACAAAACAAACTAACCTCACTCCACATAGAAAACTAGCTAGATCTGGCAAGGGGCTATGCTAGTTTTCTCCTTGCAGGGAGTGGGTTTGTTTTTAAAGGCAGGGGAGCATCCAAACTTGTTTTTCCCCCACCTGCAGCCTGAAGTGGTACAGTCCATTTCACCCTCCCCACATTTCTTCCTAAGACCAGACCTCAGAGACCAATCATCAAGTGGTCAACACCCATCTGTTCACGAGCATCCTGTGGCATGGCTAGGCAAGACCAGCTGCGCCTGGGGTTGGGTGGGGGAGAGAGCATATGCTCCACATCTAGGAAAAGAGGCGACAGTGCTCAAGAGCGTGATGTCTGATCTGGATTCTTTTCTCCCTAATCCACGATGTGAAAATTATCCATAATTATCCCCACGGTAAGGGAGATGCACTCTGCACCTGCGCAGAGGTGCTCTTGTGTATTCTTACTCACTGCGTTGCTAGCCTGACCCCTGGCATTGAAGAGTGATGCAGGAACCAGCCCCTGGCAACAAGTTAAGGACCAGTGCAGGATGGCGTTGCTGGCAAATGTTGGGTTCTGGTTGGCTGCAGGTCCACTAGGTCTAAGATTTGACTCAATATGCAAAGCCGAGCCAAGAGCCAGGAATTTAACAGGGAATTTCAATGCCATGTTTATGTGCAAGCAACCCTCCTGTACATTCAGTGAGGCTTAGTCTATAGACCCTAGTAAGTGTGCCTAGGATGGCATACCCTCCAACATTTCTCCGATGGAAATAGGGATGTCCTAATAATAGTACCCCGCTCATCCGACTGGGTTTCCCCAGCCACTCTGGGCGGCTTCCAACATATATAAAAGCATAATAAAACATTTAAAAACTTCCCTACACAGGGCAGCCTTCAGATGTCTTCTAAAGGTTGTCTAGCTACTTATCTACTTGGTTTGGAGGGTCGCAAAGCTCCATACCCGTCAACATTTCTCTGATGAAAATAGGGACGTCCTAAGGAAAAGCGGGACATTCTGGGATCAAATCAGAATCCGGGACGGCTTCTGTAAATCCAGGACTGTCCCTGGAAAACAGGGACACTTGAAGAGTCTGGGATGGCAGCCTTCCAATGCCCATGGCATTTTAGTGTGCTTCACTTTGGCTGGCTTGTTCCCGCTGCACACAGGTGCAAGAGAAATGCAAGCGATTTGTGAAATACAGTGGAGATCCCTATACACTTGTTTACAGAATCAGAGTCATGTGGGACTCCCTCTAGTGGTTTTTTTTTTTTTAACGAAACAAAAACACTTTGTGGGCATTGATCTCTCTCGGTCTCAGTCTCTCTCTCACCGCCACCAAACACTCACTTTCGCTTCTCCATACCGAAACTTCCCAATGTCACTATTTTCTAGGGCAAGTCCCCGTTTCCTGATCTGGTAAAAAAACATCCTCTCACTGCTGCTTTTGGGGTTGAGGTTAGAGATGCCTTTGGGGGAATAACATACTGCGCCAATGTCTGCACTAGAATCAGGCAAAGGCAAACAAACACACACACACCCTGGAAACTCTAGCTCACTGGTCTTCTATTGGTGAGTTGGGACCCACTAGTCCACTGTTTCCCAAACTTGGGTTTCCAGCTGTTTTTGGACTACAATTTCCATCATCCCTGACTTGCTAACTAGGGATGATGGGAGTTCCAGTCCAAAAACAAGCTGGAGACTCAAGTTTGGGAAACAGTGAACTAGTGGGTCACAGCCTGATCCAAGGTGGATCGCAACAGGGACACTTCCCACCATGCAAATATATGGTAAAAAGGTGAAGTGATGGGTCCCCAAATGCATGTTTACCGTATTTTTCGCTCTATAAGGCGCACCTGACCATAGGATGCACCTAGTTTTTAGAGGGGGAAAGCCCCATTTTTTGAGGATCAGCTCAAATTTCTGTAGCCTCTTTTGCAAAGGAGAAAAGCCCCATTTTTTTTAGGATCAGCTCAAAGTTGTTGAGCTTACTTTGCAAAGGGAAAAAATCCTGTTTTATGGGGTTTAACTCACAGTTCTGCAGCTTCAGTAAAGGGAGCCATTTCTACAGTTTCCAGACAGATAATCTAATCAGCCAGTCACTGTCGCTGGGGAAACAGCCTCCCTCTGCAAGGGGGCGGGGCTGGAATCTCTCTCCCTTATCTCTCTCCCCAATCTTTTGCTGAGCAGCTGCTCAGCGGGCTTCCTTTCAACACCCCCCCCTCTCTCTCTCTCTTTTTAAAAAGCACGATCTGCTTTTGCCCCTGGGCAGTTCAGCTCCAGGGACCACACATTCGCTCCATAAGACGCACAGACAATTCCCCTTACTTTTTAGGAGGAAAAAAGTGCGTCTTATGGAGCAAAAAATACGGTAAGTTAAAAGCGGGGCTGGATCTGGAAAGGTTGGAGACTACAGTTCCAGAAGACAGATCTCTGAGAGAGGGAGTGTGCCAAGAGATGCATTTGGACCCAGGGCTCCTGCCTCTAGGCACGCAGCCTGCTTTTTTTTATAAAGCACGGCTGGTTTGTTGTGGTTGCCTTTTTATTGTTTATCATGTGGTCATAGGAATATGTCGCAAGCAGGCAGGGCCGGCTCTGCTGTTAGGCAGAGCTAGGGCTGGTCCACACTTCCTTTTGTCTCGTGATTTCTAGCCACGGGTCCAAGAGATTCTATTTTTTTGTCCCACTATATTGTTCCCTGGGAAGCCAACAAATGGAGCCATCAAGGCAGGACTTTAGTGCAGAAGCCCAGAGCCCCATTTAGCAGGGCTGGCTTACCACCAGTGCTTTTCATCTAGGTAAAAAAAAAAGTGCTGGTATTCACTGGCCAGAAGGGCACTGACTTGCCCCCCCACACACACACACATGGAGGGAGCGCAGTCATGAGATGTGTTGATATGCTGCCCCCTGCCAAAACGTATTGGGGGAGCAGAAGCCCCCTCCGCCCCCTATACCCAGCGCCGCTGCCAGCAAGCAGGTGGAGGGGGGGCATGGCCTGAAGCCAAGGCTGGGCAGTGAGGTCAGGCTAGCCGCTTGATGCTCCTTTGCCCACCCACCCAGGTGAATAGGCCTTCCCTGCCTGGCTTTGAGAAGGAGGCAGCAGAGCTCCAGGATCCTGTCAGAGCATTGCACCCCTAAGTGAGGCAAATGCTTCCTGGCCTTGGGGAAGGAGATGTGATGCTTTGAAGGGGTCAGAGAGTCCTTCCACCTCCTCCCCGTCCCCCCAAAAAGTGGTGGTACTGTGTATTGCTGCATACCGCCAGGAAAAAGCACCGCTTCCCACATTTTGAGGTAAGATAAGCAATGCCCGGGGGGACCCAGGTGGCGCTGTGGGTTAAACCACAGAGCCTAGGACTTGCTGATCAGAAGGTCAGCGGTTTGAATCCCCGCGACGGGGTGAGCTTCCGTTGCTCGGTCCCAGCTCCTGCCCACCTAGCAGTTCGAAAGCACGTCAAAGTGCAAGTAGATAAATAGGAACCGCTCTGGCGGGAAGGTAAATGGCGTTTCCATGCGCTTCTCTGGTTCGCCAGAAGCGGCTTTGTCATGCTGGCCACATGACCCAGAAGCTGTACGCCGGCTCTTGGCCAATAAAGCGAGATGAGCGCCGCAACCCCAGAGTCGGACACAACTGGACCTAATGGTCAGGGGTCCCTTTACCTTTAAGCAATGCCCATTAGCTGCTGGTATGTGATTAAATCCCACCGCTTCTAAAGCAGGGGCTTTCCACAAGACTTTAAAGACCGGTGTCTAAGGGCCTTTCCAGAGTGTCGCTAAATTTGTGCGGGATTCAATCACACGATTTCAGGCCCTGCGATTCAAGTTGTTTTGGTGCTGTTGTGCAGCAAACCTGCCTGCACACACACACCCCGGGACTTTTTTGCAATAAGGAAACGGAAAATGCACTGGAAAGTGTGAGAGAACAACAGTTTGGCACAACGTTGTCTAACTTCCCTGCAAGCAAAATGGAACAAATGCTCAATAAACAGCCATCTAACCTCCTTGCGAAGTTTGTGCAAACTGATCAGGATGAATGCTCAACAAGCAGGTCACCTGGAAGTAAGCTAAGATTACCTAAGTGCACCTATGCCCCAGAGCCGTTATAGAGGATCAACAGGGGCAATTTCATTCCGTGGGAGAACAGAGATGTGAGGGCCAGGCAGTCTTGCCCTGCACACCTCAAGCCAGAGTCTGCTAAAACTCCCATCGTTCCCAGCCAGCATGGCCAATGGGATGGGCGAATCAATTGATTCTGGTTTCTTTCAGTTTCCCAGTTTTCCAGTTCAACACTCCACATTCCCACATCAGTTTGTGGTTTTTTTTAAAGTCCTCATGAAAATCCACCAGCATTTTAGAGCAAATGTATCCTAATAGGCACATTTTTGCATGCAATTTAATAATAAAAAATCATAATCATAATCATAATTGTGCATGATATACGCACTTTTGCAAAGTGCTTTCCTCCAATATAATTCATTTTTAATGTCCCTTTCACCAATATATCCATTTTTATGGACACTCTGCCCCAGAATATGCACTAGGCTGGAGGGCTGCATTGCAACATTCGGAGAAACGCTGTGCAGTATTTGGAAATCCACAAACGGCTTGATAAATCTCTGGTGGCAATTAAAACGGGGACATTTTCATCCCCACGAAGAGTTCACATATTGCTTCAGAAAGTGTGAAATGGGTAGATTTGCCTTTAAATGCAAACCAGTCTGAATTCCTTGCCCATTCCCTAGGTCAGGGATGATGGGAGCTGAATCCACAGCATCTGGCTGCTGCCACACTGGCTGCTTATGCCCAACCTGGACTTTCTGCCCTCTGAGTGATTTGAAGGTCACTGAGGCTTCTTTAACAACAGCAAACACACATATACACACCACCGAAAATGAGGCTTCCAAAATTGGGGGGGGGGGGAAGCTGGGGGAGGACACCACAAATGGATTTTGATGTGGAAAAACAAAACAAAACTGCAGGCACTTCCAGACTGAGTGGGATTCAATCAGCAAACTCAGGTTGCACGACTGAAGTTGATTTGGTGCTCTTATGCCAGAAATCCCAGTGTCCCTCCACATCCCCGAAAAATGATGGAGAACTGCACTGGAAAGTGTAGAATGACAATTGCTTGATGGAACATCTTCTAACATCCCTGCAAACAAACCAAGAACATTTGAAGAAGTGTGCATGCACATGAAAGCTCATACCAAGAACAAACTTAGTTGCTCTCTAAGGTGCTACTGAAAGGATTTTGTTTTGTTTTTATTTTGTTTTGACTATGGCAGACCAACACGGCTACCTACCTGTAACTGAAACCAAGAACAAACACTGAATCACTGGTGTCATCTAACACACCCTGCAAACTTTCACTGTTTGACAGTGGAGGTTTTTAAGCAGAGGTCAAACAGTTCTAACGGTCAGAAAGTTTTTCCTGGTGTTTAGTTGGTATCCCCTTTCTTGTAACTTGAAGCCATTGGTTTGGGTCCTGGCTTCTAGAGCAGGAGAAAACAAGCTTGCTCCATCTTCCATGTGACAGCCCAATAGATATTTGAAGATGACTATCACATCTCCTCTCAGTCTCCTCTTTTCCCAGCTAAGCATACCCAGTTCCCTCAACCATTCCTCATAAGGCTTGGCTTCCAGATCCTTGATCATCTTGGTTGCCCTCCTCTGCACACGTCCCAACTTATCCATATCTTTATTGTGGCACCCAGAACTTTGTGCAAACCGATCGTGATAAATGCTGTGCTGGTCAGGGCATGCTATTAGAGCTGGTCGGGAGGCCTTGTTCGCACAACAAGCAGCTCCTCCAAAAGTTTGGACTTTATGCAATAAGGAAATGTGCCAGAGAGTGTGGGAGTAACAGTGGCTTTGATGCCATGAAGTCTGGCCTCCCCGCAACCAAATCAGAATGAATGACCTGGAAGCGCCCAGAGATGGACGCAACTCTCTCTTCTGAGAGCCAGTGTGGTGTAGTGGTTAAGAGTGGTAGACTCGTAATCTGGTGAACCGGGTTCGCGTCTCCGCTCCTCCACATGCAGCTGCTGGGTGACCTTGGGCTAGTCACACTTCTTTGAAGTCTCTCAGCCCCACTCACCTCACAGAGTGTTTGTTGTGGGGGAGGAAGGGAAAGGAGAATGTTAGCCGCTTGGAGACTCCTTCGGGGAGTGATAAAGCAGGATATCAAATCCAAACTCTCCTTCTTCTTCTATTACAAGAATACAAGTGTCCCCATTTTGATCATGACCATTCTGCAAGACATGGGTGCCTAGCAACACGAAACACGGGAGAAAGAGAGAGAAAGGGGAGGAAGGAGAAAAGGGAGAGGTAGATGGCTCTCTCCTCCTCCTCCTCCACTTTTATTTCTTCAGAAGCTGACCAACGCCCCCAGGGGACATTCTCCTCTGCTGCATTGGCTGCTGCACAAACCAAAGCTTCCAGCTTTTTACTATTCCACACTGGTGGAAGAGGGAGGAGTGGCGGCTGCAGCTGAGGTTGTTAACTCAGTGGCAGCCCCAGCCCCATGGAAGAAAGAGAAATATTCCCCCCTCTCCTCCAAGAACAACTACCCTGGCCTGTGAAGTGAAGGGATGTGGTACTAGGAGGTAAGGGCAGAAGCGCTCATGTCTGGCTGACCCCACCTGAACTGGCCAATGGGTTGTAGCCTAAGGAGTGGTGGGGTGTGTGGAGGGGGAGGAAGACGCAAGAAAAGCTGGGAGCCCTTAAGGACATTCCAGCAAACCAGTGGTGTCCAAACTATTTTCAAAGAGGGCCAGATTTGATGAAGTGAAGGGCCATAAAGGCCGACCAAAGGGCCAACCAAAGTTGCTGACCTTTTTTTAGGATTGAAGTTGTGGAAGGTTTTTTAGAATTTACCCCAGGAAATAAACTGCCACAGGGGCCGGATTAAACTGACCGGCGGGCCATATTAGGCCCCCAAAACAGACTTTGGATATGCCTGCAGTTAACTCTTCTGTGAACGTTCAGTTTACTTATTTTTAAAAAGCCACTTCGTCTTTAAGAATAGCACACTATTTCTGACTGTAGTTCTGGTCAAGAGGAAGGATTCCAAGTACTTTAAAAAAATTATTTAATGCACCTTTGCCACATCTTTCAGGACACATTACACTCACAAGGTGGCTTACAGGATTTTTATTATTTTTATTTTAAACCATGCAAAATATCAAAACACTGCAATGAGTTTCCAGTATACTATTTCAGTGTTAAAAACCAGCAGCAGTTAAAAAGTCACAGCACAGGAAGCAAATTCGCCACAGACCACCGGAATAAAAATAGAAAGCACAATGCAAAATCGCACTTGCCCAGCTGCCCCCGCAGCAATTGAAATGCTTTCAGCGCAGCTGGTTCGTTAAATCCAGCATCCTATTCTCACAGTAGCCTACTAGAAGCCTCTGGGAAGCCTGCGAGCAGGACCTGAGCACAAAAGCAACTCTTTCATGTTGTGGTTTCCAGTGAGTGGCCATTCAGAAGCATACCGTGTTTGACAGCGGAGGCAGAATGCAAGCAGTAGAATTAGTCGCCATTGCTAATCAGGTGATTTTGTGCACTGCAAACGGGCAACTTCAAGGCCTTGCACCAGCCTCTGATATTTTTGTTTTTTTTGCACCTGATCACATGCACTTCTGCTATAGCAAAGGCAGCTACTGGGGTGGGAGTGATTCCATTGCCTCATTTCTCTCTTTCTCAAAACCCTTTCCTATGGAGCAGAGAGGTGGGAAGGTGCATTCTCTTTCCCCTCCAGATGTTGCGAGCCCACCAGCCCAAGAACTCTTCATTAGCACAAACACAACCTCCACAGACTTGGCTGAGTGTCAGGCTTAATGAGCAGAGCAGCTCATTCCCGGTGGTCTTCCTCCATGAAAATCAGTTGCTGAGACTGAAATCCCTCCTCACCAGGGATTTCCCCAAGGAATCGGGGACGCTGCCTGCCTGCAGCCAATGTCTCCTCTGCCCTTTTCATGCCTCTCTGGGTCCTGGGAGACCAGTGTGGAGGGGAGCATGTTGCAGCAGGAGGGGTAGAAACCCATGCTTCTTCACCAGCCTGATTCCTCTCTGCCTCTTGGCCTCCCTCCTCTCCTGCTTCAGCTTCTGCCTCCGATTCTGAACTTCTCTCTTCCACAGACTCCCCCCGCTCACTAAGCCCTGTTACTTCTTCAGCTTCTGACACCTCCTCTTCCAAGTCTTCTCCCTATGATCATCGCCATCCCTCCACCACTCCCTGGGCTCTGAGCCTTCTTCCCTTGGGGGGCTCCTCTGTTGTTCCCTCCCACTGTCCCTCTGCATCCAACAAGTTCAGGACAGCATCTTTTTATAAACTTACCTTGCAAGGTGTCCCATTGTTGAATGGGGATCGCTTCTGATGGAGCAGAGCATAGGGGTGGGGAACTTCAGCCTCGCATGTCTTTATCTGGCCCTTGGGCCACACCCCTTTCACAAGCCACACCCCTCTCTCACCAGTTTCACTTCAAATCCTCCTTGAGTGTCTTCGCCTGGCTGGGAGGAATCCTTGGACTCTGATGGAGACTCTTGCTTGCCTGCATGGAGGATAGTGAGCAGAGAGGGGGTATGAGTGTGTTTAGAAACCTGCACCCTGCACAAAGGCAAACTTGTTATTCATTTCTCTGCCCACCTTTGTCTCTGGCCCCATCCACCTCAGGCATGCCCCCCCCACCTCAGAATGGGATACATCTCTCAAGGGCCCCCCTTTCCTGTGCCTAGGATTGCATTGCTAGCCTCAAATGGTCATCCTTGCAATGTTAGTGGGAAGAGTGGACTGCGTTAGCCGCAAACCTAAAACATCATCACCACCAACATTTTATTTGTATGCCGCCTTTCCACAGTCAAAACTATGCTCAAGGCGGCTTACAACATGACAAGATTTACATAATTACAAACATAACAGAAGCCATAAACAATAAATACAGCACATCAAAAAGTACACAACCTAAGGGAATCAATTTCCATATAAATCGTAAGATCTAAAACTAAAGATACAACAATAATATCAATAACGGCAACAGCTGTCTCAACCTCCCCCCCCCCAGAAACAAAATTCCAACCCAAGAATCTGTTCAACAGGCTCAGCTTTTGTAGCTGGAGTCAGTCCGCACTCCACTCTCCCGGGCCAGATGGGAAAGGGCCAGTCTTCCAGGGCTCACAGCCAAGATGGTCTGATTTGAAACAACACAGATAAAAATCAAAAACAATTGAAAAGAGGAGCCCTCGGCGCTAAGCAGCAGTCACAGTACTTGTGAAGTCTGTTGAGCCCCATCCCAAGCCAGGTGGGAAGAGGCAAGGGTGGGGCCCCTCAGCAGAGGGACCGAGGTGATGCTGAGCAATGTGTGGGCTGTCTATTGCGGAGGCAGCATTTTTAGTTGAGAACGGAAGCAAGGCAGAAATAGCTCCTCTCTGGCTGTTTCCCCTTTCTCTGGCATCCCTCACATGCTACCGCGCTCAAGTCATCTAAACGCCTCAATATGAGGGCAGGGCGAAGCCTTGCAGATGACTAATTACAGTGGATTTCCCCAGTCTGCGGTCACTCCAGATGTTGTCAGGCTCCAGCTTCCACCAGCTGTAGCCAGCGCAGCCAACAAGCCAGGGCTGATGATGATGGGAGGTGGTCCAGCAACATATGGAGGGCGACCCAGATGGCGGCTGTTTGGCGTCATTTGTAGTTGCAAGGATGGAGACAGGGCAGCATGTATGTGTGTGCGGAAATTCCACACAAAGAAAAGATGGATTCTGCAACCTGCATGAATTATCAGGCTAAGCAGATGGATGGAAAGTTTCACTGTAGTTTTAATTTGATTTTAAGGATTTATAGGCTACTCTTCAGCTGAAAAAGACACACACAACGGCCTACAAATAAATCAGAATTCTGTGCAAAGAAAACCTGGATCCTACAACCAGCATAAATTATGAAAATATGCAAATTTATTTATGTATGAATGCACAGATTATTTATATTATATATATATATATATATATATATATACACACACACACACATACCCTGTATATATATATGTGTGTGTGTGTGTGTGCGTGCGTGTGTTTTCAAGAATCTACCGTATATGCCACTCTTCAATTAAAAAGTACCCTACAAATAAATAAAAAAAGAAAAAGCTGGGGTATTTTTTTTTGGGGGGGGGCTTATAAGCCATGAGGTTAATTAGGAATGAATCTGTCAGTTTCTGTTTCTCATTTTTCCAAGCTGAAGCACAACAGTTCTCATTTCTCTTTCAATCCTCATGAAAATCCTGTGGCAATCTAGTGCAAATTTCTCTGCATAAACACCCCCCCCCCCATTTTAACTAACACACAACTTCCCTGCAAGCAATTTCCCCTGCTGCAATTTTGTACACCAATAATATATATCTTATAGATGCTTTCCCTAATGCACGCATTTCTGCAGTGGCCACCCTCAAGCCAGACCTGAGCTCTCCCTTCCTTTGATTTCCACTGACTGGTATTCAGAAACATTTCTGCCTCTGACCGTGGGGGCAGAGCATAGCCAACCACAAATTAATGTCCTGCTTTGCCCAATGCTTAAAAAAAGGTAAAGGACCCCTGACAGTTATGTCCAGTTGCAAACGACTCTGGGGTTGTGGCGCACATCTCGCTTTACAGGCCGAGGGAGCCGGCGTTTGTCCGCAGACAGTTTTTCTGGGTCATGCATGGCCAGCATGACTAAGCCACTTCTGGCGAACCAGAGCAGCGCATGGAAATGCCGTTTACCTTCCCACCGGAGCGGTACCTATTTATCTACTTGCACTGATGTGCTTTCGAACTGCTAGGTTGGCAGGAGCAGGGATGGAGCAACGGGAGATCACCCCATCACAGGGATTCGAACCGCCGACCTTCTGATTGGCAAGCCCAAGAGGCTCTGTGGTTTAGACCACAGCGCCACCCGCGTCCCTTCCCCAATACTTAGGGACCCTCAAAGTCCTCCGAAGCAGAAATCCTGCCATATCCAGGTCCTCCAAGCACTTCTCTGCCCTGGTATTTTTTGCATCGCCTGCAATGGTGAATGGGACATTGCTACAAGTTACCTGTGGTAAATATTTGACTAGAGCCACTCCTTGGTAACTATTGATTGGCAAACGTGCTAAAGTCACGCAGAGAAATAAGCTTGCACATCGCTTTCCCTCGTGTTTGAGATTGCAAACATTTGGCTGTCCGGCTTTGCCTAACAGGTAAGGACCTCCATTGTGCATGCTAGATTCTGGGATGGGGAGGTAGGTTACCGAGTAGACATCCATTTCCATTTCCATTTTTTATGGTTTTAAACTTCTTTCCAGTTGTTGCTTTTCTACTGTTTTGAAAAGCATTTTAGCTGCTTGCATGGGGTAACTGCAAATCGCCTTGAGAAATGTATGTACACGGCAATGTGAAATTAATTGATTAAAATAAAGGTTAGGCTGGGAACGTACAAAATTTGGGAACCGCTGCCTGATGGAAGTGTCTCACATTAGTCCTTCAGATGGACTGAACAATGCAATCTGCTGACCACAAGAAGAACATGAGGGCTTTGGGGCTGAGCTTAGCTTCTCCTTTGCCGCCCCTTACTTAAATCTGAAATTTACTTCTTCATTTTAGAGGGCGTGATTTGTCTGCCGGCCTGCCGGCCTCTCGGGCGCACATGAACTGCTGTGTCAGCTACCTAGGAATGTACAGTCTGCAAGCAGCTATTCTTCCTGACACAACTTTTATCGTTTTATGATTATTATTAATCAATCCTCTGGCACTTTTTGTGTCCCAACGCGCTTTGTAATTCTTATCTTGTTTATCCTTCCAATAACCCCCTGAGGTAGTTAAGCTGGAGAGATACAGGCCAGTCAAGGTCATCCAATGAGCTCCCCGGATGAAAAGGGATTTGAGCCAGAGGCGCCTGAAGCCCAGATGGCAGCAATTTCCTCTCTCCACCCCCCGCCCCGCCGACCCCGATGTTGTTTGTGGTGCTAGAATACAGAGGACGCTTCTTTCTGACAGCCTCCTCCATACCCTTTTAAAGGCTGTGTGCCGTTCAACAGGTGCCTCTTATCCACAGGCTTGGTTCACGTCCGCACCATACATGTAAATTACTCTTAAAAATATATATTCCGGCAACTGTAGTTTAAGGGTGCTGGGAATTGTAGCTCCGTGAGAGGTAAACTACAGCTCCTAGGACTCTTTGGGAGGAAATGGCTTTTATGTATGCAGCAAAGGACGCAGTGATGTTTGTGAGGGATAATAATAATAATAATAATAATAATAATAATAATAATAATAATAATAATAATTTATTATTTATACCCCGCCCATCTGGCTGGGTTTCCCTAGCCACTCTGGGCGGCTTCCAACAGAACATTAAAATACAATAATCTATTAAACATTAAAAGCCTCCCTAAACAGGGCTGCCTTCAGATGTCTTCTAAAAGTCTGGTAGTTGTTGTTCTCTTTGACATCTGAAGGGAGGGCGTTCCACAGGGCGGGTGCCACTACCGAGAAGGCCCTCTGCCTGGTTCCCTGTAACTTGGCTTCTCGTAGTGAGGGAACCGCCAGAAGGCCCTCGGCACTGGACCTCAGTGTCCGGGCTGAACGATGGGGGTGGAGACGCTCCTTCAGCGTCTGGGACTGCCCGCCTCTCAAACAACTATTACAGGTCAGGATTCCTTTCTGGGCAACGTTCCGAGGACCCGGAGGGCCAGTGTGTTAGGGCCAGAGGCAAAAGCAGGCAGATCAATTGATTCATGTTGTGAACAATAAGCTAGTTGATACACATACCAGCCAAGCAAGAGGCTTATAATCAGGGAAACATTTCAGCCACACTCAAGGGATGTATGGAGCAGGGGCAGTGAGGGGGTGTGGCCTAGTGAGAGGGGCGTGGCTTGCAAAGAGTTCTGAGGGCCAGGTAGAGAGGCCGGGGGGGGGGAATCAGACCCCAGGTCTGAGGTTCCCCACCCGTGGGGTACATCAATACAGCCTCTGTTGTGGGAGGAAGGAAAGGAAGAATGGCAAAATACCTATAATGGCTAGCAAGTAGGGTCATCTCCTTCTGCATGTACCTGTACCCAGACGTGAAGCTGCAAGGAATATTCGGTGTTATGTTGGAAGGGGATGACAGGAAACCGGGACTTATGTTCACATGTGGTGGGGGTGTAAATATGTACGGTGGGGGGGGAGGTGTTTAAGGAGGTAACAGAAATCACTGGGTTAAAGCTGACCAAAAGTCCAGAGGTAGCATTATTATCAATTTACGATGGGGTGGAAGGTTCGCAGGCTAGGAAGGACTTGCTCACCAATTTATTGACAGTTGCAATGATTATTATAACTAGGAAGTGGAAGAGGCAAGGCAAATATAAAATGGAAGAATGGTATAAAGAGGTGTGGGACATAGCTACTAATGATAAATTAACATGTGCTATTAAGGTAAGACGGGGAATATGCAGGAGAAATGATTCTGAACAGATACGGAAAGTGTTTGTAGAATTTGTACTGTTAAAACGGAACAGGGTCAAACCATCGCAAGAGGTGCTGAAATTTCGGGAAGTTGGATAGTTACGATGGAATGGTCTCAGGGGCGGGGTGCACATTTTTATTCTTATTTATTTATCATTATTACTTTGCCAAAATAAAATTAAACCGAAATAAAGAAGGTAAGCTGAATGATGAAAGTGCATGGTGAAAGTATGGAACTCACTGTCACAGGAAGTAATGATGGGCACCAACTTGGATGGCTCTGAAAGGGGATTAGACAATTTCAGGGACGACAAAGCTATTAATAGCTAGTAGCCGGGATGGCTGTGCTCTCCCTCGACTATCAGAGACAACGTGCCTCTGAATACCAGTTGCTGCAAACTGCAGGTACGTAGAGCCACTGTTGTGCTGAGGTCCGGCTTGCAAGTTTCCCATGGGCATCTGGGTGGCCCCTGCAAGGAGAGGATGCTAGACCAGAGGGGCCATTGGCCCTTTCCAAAAGGATTCTCCATCTTCTCTTATGCCCTATTGTGTTCAGTGGGGTTCGTTTTCCTGAACTGGAGCAAGGTAAAAGATGGCAGCCCTAGAAGGCATGACCAGGGCCGTCTTTAGCAGATGTGGCACCGGGCTGCAAATATCCACCCAGCGCCCCCAAATTACCACAGATAATGTTGGGGTGGCTGTAGCTGCGCACTGCCAGCCATCCGGGGGACGCAACTCTCCCCCATGCCTCTGTGGGAGAGCGATCCTCGCAGAGGCTTGGGAGGGAAGCTGTGCGCCCACCAGCCACATGGTTGCTAGGGCGTTGTACATTCAAAGTCAGAATAAGATGTAAGGGTAATGGCAGGAAGTCTGATCTTATCTTGTTTGGGTGGTGGTGGTTTATTGTGTGTGTGTGGGTGGGTGTTGTTGTTGTTTTTTTCCTTTTTTTTCTCTTTTCCTTATTTAGGTATGGAACAAAACAACAAAACAACAAAAACGAAAGTATTGTAAATTTTTTATTTAAGTGAAATTTATTGGTATGTATTTATGTAATTACAAAATCTTTAATAAAAATTCATTATATATAAAAAAAATGGTTGCCAGGGCGCAGCTTCCATCCTAAGCCTCTGTGGGGATCGCTCTCCTCCCGAGGAGGCTTGGGAGGGAAGCTGCACGCCAGCCAGCCAGCCAGCCAGTGGGGCACAGCTGGTGGGTGTGCAGGGAAAGGGGAGGCCGCTGGAAAAACCGCGCAGCTCCCCCACTTGCTGGGGCGCCCCTGAGAGGCCGGCACCCTGGCGCAACGCACCACTAAGCCCTATGGGAAAGACAGTTCTGGGCATGACCTCAACTCACTAATTTACAATAGATTCATATCACATTCTACACCCTCGCTGAACCTCTGGGCTTGATCACCCCTTATCGCTGACTCTGCCCAAATGAAAGGTCGAGTTCATAGCTTCCGTTATCTGCACCTACCTTTGAGAAATGAGATGATAAAGGAGAGCTATTTCCTGTTGCATTAACAGGTTGTGGCCCTTTCCCCCAACTTGAGCTGTAGCTGCTTATCTGGCCGCTGAAGAACTGGATCCGAGCCCAAAACGATTTCCCCTGGTCCCTGCTAACCCACCGGCATTTTAATCCAAACATAGTAGTAAGGAAGAGAGTTGTTTTCAAAGATGAGAGACGAGGAGATTCTACACTGTAATGCAAATGTTCCTGCTGTGTAAATTTGTTGCAGCAAAAGCACAACGGAGGGCCCTTTCAGATGACCTGTTTTATTGAGTAGCCATCCTGATCTGCTTGCATGAAGGTTACGCGGAGGTTAAATTACCTCTGGTGTTTATTGAAGAAGAGAAGAGTTTGGATTTGATATCCCGCTTTATCACTACCCGAAGGAGTCTCAAAGCGGCTAACATTCTCCTTTCCCTTCCTCCCCCACAACAAACACTCTGTGAGGTGGGTGGGGCTGAGAGACTTCAGAGAAGTGTGACTAGCCCAAGGTCACCCAGCAGCTGCAGGTGGAGGAGCGGAGACGCGAACCCGGTTCACCAGATTATGAGTCAACCGCTCTTAACCACTACACCACACTGGCTCCTATTGAGCATCCGTTCCAGTTTCTTTGCAGGCGGGTTGCATGACATGGAGCATTGGCCCTGCATTCCTCCTGATCTGCTTGCAAGGAATTTATTTATACAGTACATCTTCCCACTCATCATTCATTCATCCCAACTTTTTAAAGTGCAATTCCCCATTCGTCCTCCGTTGCTGCACCTTGGCGCCAATCTCCCCCTCTGCAATTTTGCCCCCATCTTTCTTGCCCTCTGCTTTACGGCTGCCTCTATCCTGCCACGCTTTCCTCAGGAATGGGAAGCTGTAGTCCTCCAGATGTCACTGAGCTGCAACTCCCTCCACCCTGGCTTGTGATGGCCATGCTGGCTGGGGTTGGGGCGAGTTGCAGTCCTACAGCATCTGCAGGGCCACAGATTCCTCATCCCCATCTTGGAAGAATATGCTTTCTGGCTTTAGTCACAGCTGATGCAAGGACACAATCAGTGAGGTGGAGAGGAGAGGGGATTGGTGTTCCATGATGTTGCAATGCAAACCCTCCAGTAGGTGGCAGCACAGCATGTTTGGGTGTGCTGCAAATGTGTCATTCCTATGGAGGCAGCAACAACTTTGCGATTGAGCCAGTAAGGTAAAGGTAAAGGGACCCGTGACCGTTAGGTCCAGTCGCGGACGTATCTGGGATTGCGGCACCCATCTCGCTTTACTGGCCGAGGGAGCTGGCATACAGTCATGTGGCCAGCATGACTAAGCCGCTTCTGGCAAACCAGAGCAGCGCACGGAAGGAGCTCACCCTGTCGCGGGAATTCGAACCAGTAGAAGCCAGCAGGTGGAAGCAAAAAGGCTCTGACACCAAACAGGGACAAAGCAGCCCCCTTCTCACCCCATAGTTCCTTCTGGCCTTTGCAGCTTTGGCCAAGCACCAGCAGCACCCCAGTTGCTGGTGCGGCTCACAAACCTCCTAATACTGTAGTGATTTCCATCAGAGAGGACAGGGCCACCTCATGGCTCAGTGGTGGAACATCTGCCTTGCATGCAGGAGGTTTGGGGTTCAATCCCTAGCATCTCCAGATAGGGTTGGGAGAGAACCCTGCCTGAAATCCTGGAGAGCTGCTGTCAGTCTGTGTACCAGGCATCCCCGAACTGCGGCCCTCCAGATGTTTTGGCCTCCAACTCCCATGATCCCTAGCTAACAGGACCAGTGGTCAGGGATGATGGGAATTGTAGTCCAAAACATCTGGGTTAAACTGCTTGTCTCTGTGAACGCTAAGAGTGAGCTGGCCTGGAGTTGCCCATCTGAGATAAGTTCGCGTATATGCGTGTTTAGACATGTAGGCAGATATGTAAAGGTTCTTTCTTTCCCTCCAATTATATTTCATTAAATTTCAGCTTTTTTAACATATACAATCAAAACAGTTTCATCTTTCCTCTTATTTTTGTCGACTTCCCAACCCGTTTCCCATGGAGTTGTAGTTTCTCCCCTTCTGCTGCCCCCTATCTATTAAATCATAACTACAATATTATAAACCGAATAACTTCTGTTGCTCATAGTTCGAATCCTGCTCGCGAGTTCATCATACTATAGCATTTCTGAAAAAAGGCGTCCATTCTTCCATTAAAACACTCACCATTAGGTGATCTTAATTTTGCTGTTGATTTCTTGCCAGTTCTGCAGAGTCCATTATCCATTCTTCTTTGGTAGGAACTTCTTCCTTCCATTTCTGCACATAAAGAATCTGAGCTGTTGTTGTTACAAATATTAACATTTTTTTGGGGGGGGGATTTCTGCCCCCTATCATCAGGGAACACTCTTCCAACCAAGCAACGAAATGGGATTGTCCTACTGCCCTCCTGTTCACCCTCTTCTTTCCCTCCCTGCAGATGGCTGCTCCCTTGGATTGCACTCGGCTCATCCAGGAGCACCGGGAGCTTCTCCTGCGCTGGCTGGAGCCCAACCCAGCTCCTCTGCTCCGCCTACTCCATGACAGCGGGCTCTTAACCCAGCCAGAGTACTTTTCCCTGCTGGAGACCAACCCCAAGAGCAACCAAGTCATTGCGCTTCTGGACAGGGTCTGCAGCAAGCCGGAGAAGAGCCGGAAGTTCTTGGACGCACTACGGGAATTGCAGGAGGCCTACTGTCCTGAGCTCCAGCACTGGCTGGAAAAGAGCTGTCCGGAGAAAGGAAAAGGAGAACCATCTCCAAGTCATCCAGGCACGGCAGTGACACAACTAGCCTCGAGGGCAGGAGTGAGGAGGGAAGGGCCACATTCCTTTCTTGGCAAGCTTCTGGGGGCCACGTTCCAGTGGTGGGTGGGGCCAGGTGTAAATGGATGCCCAGCAACATACTCAAATATTTGCCTCTGTATAGTGGGCTGGTTTCCCCACTCGGCACACGGCCATTCTGGTTCATAGACCTGCCGGCATCTGCTCTCGCACTGCTTTGCCTTAACAATCCTTCTCTTTCCTGTTTCAATCTAGAGCCTCCCCCCAAAACTCCCAAACGAGCTTTGCTGAAATTCTGGAATTCGAAGAAATACAAGCTCCCAGCAGTGCCTGCAGGCAAGTCACCCCTCCCACCTTGCTCCATAGGAGGGCTTGCTTCTCTGTATATATTTGTATCTTTGAGCGGACGGTGGGACAGTGGGGCTCACTTGGCGTCCAGCAGGTTGCTTTGCCGCTGCTTACCAAGTGGCAGAGGGGGAGGGACGAGACGGCGGTGTGTCAGCAAATGCCCCGCCTGGGGCAGTTTGTGAGACTGCCCCAATGCCAGAGCAAAGCCGTGTGCGCACATCCCCGGCTACAGAGAGTCCGGTGGTGCAGTCATATGTGATTGTTCCCAGCATGAAGAACAACACACACAAGCCATGATTTAGGCTAAACTATTTATTGTAGGAATAGTGCAGAGAGAAGACAAAGCTGCCATAAAGCCGTCTGTCCGGCATTGTAGCAAGCCAGGAGAGAGAGCACAAAGGCTAGGATTACAATAGTACAGTAAAACATAAACATTCCATGTAGGAAAAGATAAGGCAGCTTTCTCACGGCTTAGTGAGACAGGCAAAAGTCAGACCATCCAAGCTGCAGCTGTTTGCCGCTCGGCTTGGACAAAAATCATAAGTTAGTACAATGTAAACGTATCGGCAAAGCCAATCTGGCATTCCCACTGGTGCATCTGCACATAGCATGGACCTTGCTGCCATATTGCTCTTTGCTCCTTTACCTCCTTGTAAGCAGCAATGTTTCAACCAGGGGGTCAGGTGAGCATCATCGCACCACCAAGCTGTCCACTGGGGCTGGCGCCCCACCTTTTTTGGGCCACGATTTCAAAGCTGGTTATCTTTAACATGTGTAAAAGGTTCGGCGCCAAGGAGGCTCAACATAAGAACAGTTTCTGTTGTCCGATAGGTTGCTGGTTAATAGCCCAAGATGGGTAGTTGGTGCCTCTTAAGGAGTACTAGCATTTGGGATAGGGATAGCCCATGGAATGCCCCACAAATGTTGTTGGGACTACAACTCCCATTGCCCCCAGTCAATGTGGCTTATGATCAGGGATGATGGGAGTTGTAGTCCTGACCGTCTGGAAGGCACCACATTGGCTACCCCTGGTTTGAGAGACAGTTGGTCCGCCTCTCTAAGTATTTTGGAGTGGGAAAACCATCAGAGGATGATGGAGTTGGCAAATTCCCGCCCCTGTTAGAGGGAGGGGGCAGATGTAAGAGACGTTTGTGTGTGTGAGTTTGGAGTGTGAGTTGGGGCAAGAGGTTGAAGACGTGGTTTGGGTTGCAGGATGGGGTATCTCTCTCTCTCTCTCTCTCTCTCTCTCTCTCTCTCTCAGGATCTGGTGTGGTGAAGCCTACCTGTTGCTTAACAGGAGTATGCATTGCTTGCCTTTCCTGATGCTCTACTGAAATGAACATTGCAAAAAGCATATTTTTCCAACTCTTCAGTAGGGATCTTAAGGCGGCAGCAATTTTCATTCTGACCTGCCTTTGTCACAATCTGTGCCGTTTCCTTTCTGCTTCAGTTTGGTTTCTGCCAAATACAATGTTATCTGTTGGCTATCTGCCGTTTACCGTAATTTATGTACTTATTTATGTTAAGTTACAAATTTATCACAATTAATGACGTAATTATTCACACAATGTTCACTTCAGTGCAAAGGAAACACCACTGTAATGAGGGGGGAGTCTCCCTAATTGCATATCATTTGCATGCTGAAAACAGCAACATATTAAAAGGCGTGTCGGATTTACATGCCTGAATAGCTCTGCTTAGACAAAGTTAGTAGCAGGTTCCAAAAACAGTACAGTGAAGACGCCCGCCTATGATCAATGGGCAAGGAGTTCCAAAGTGCAGTTACTGCTACATGGAAGGATCAATACCTTGCATGTGTCGGATGAACATTATGTGGCACTTGTAACGATACTCAGATCTATTGACAGTATGGGGAAAGGGGCTGAACTGGGAGAAATGGTTCCAGTTTTATGCGCTCTTGGAAATGATTGCAGAAAGAGCAGCACATCAGTCAGCTGGTTTGTGTTGCTTTGTGACAGGCAGGGCTGGCACAGGTTTGGGACCTGCCCTAACGTTAGGCAGAGTGAGATGATTGCCTCAGGCAGCAAGTGATGGGAGCTAGGGAAAAAGTGGCTAAGAGCTGGACACCAGGCTGCCTGTGCCCCCGAATCTCCCCTGCTGCCCTCAGGAGGACACTGTCCAGTCCCCAGTGTCAAAATAAGATTCCCCTGCCAGTTCAATCAGCTTCCGTACGAGAAATGCGGGAGCCATCTTGTCCTTTGCCTCAGGCGGCAAAATCTCTTGGGTTTGCAGGTCTCTGCAGGGTGCCTGTTTCCTAGGCATTAAATGCTCTCTTGTCGTGGCAGATGAGGAAAAGAGCAACGACCTGACGTTTCGAAGAGCCCTGAGCCGACAACTCAAAGGTAACGGAGGAGGAGAAACAGCAATGAAAGGCTGTGCAAGCAGAATCCAGGACAAAGAGGGGCTTCAGTGCAGAAGAGGGTGGGGGAATTGTTTTCAGACTGAGGGCCACATTCCTTTGTGGGCAACCTTTTGGGGGCCAGAGGCAAAACTGGGCTGGGCAACAGATGCAACTCATAACGGCAGGTTACAGTCCAGTCTTACAGAGGTCAAAGATTTATCCACTCAGCTCCATGCCTTTCCATCCTCTGTCCAGGCAAGCAGGAGGCATTGGCATTCTCACATTTGATTAAGCGGTATCTAAATATTGTTAAATAAGCAGCGTAATATAATCTATATATATAAAAATGTTCCCATTGCGCATTTGTCCAAAACACCCTTGCTGCGTAACCGCTGGACCAAATCGCATCAAATTTGGACACAGTGTTCCATTACCATCTCAAAATAATCTGGCATAATAAAAATTCAGAAAACCCACACCTGTCATACCTAAAATAAAGTTTAAACGCAAAAAAACCCGTCGCAGCAATTACATGTCATCAGCAAAACAGCACCCTCTAGCGACGGCTATACTGGTACTACAGCTACAAAAGCAAAACAATGGCGCAGCTTTTAGACATCACAGCAAAACCTCAGAGCTCCGTCGGCCATTTGCAAGCTCGCAAACTGGTAATTGAAAAGGGGCAGGGGCCGAGAAGAGGGTACTTGAAAACGGGGGTGGGGACAGAGAAGGGGCAGACGGAAGTTGTTAGGCCGGCACTGTCACCACAGCCTGGGTCGTCGCCGTTAACGCCATCAAATGCAGGCCCAGTTCAACCGCCGCCCAGGCCCCTTAGCCACCCCGCCACCGTGAAAGGCAGGCCCCGGCCCTTCTCCACAGCCACTCACGACGACACCGTCAGAGCCAGCCTGGGCCGCCCACTGCCCACTTCCCCACCGCAGCTGCCATGAAAGGCAGGCCGGACACCATCCCCACAGCCACTGCCGGCCCTCTCCTCTCCTACCACCACCCACAGACGCAGCCATCAACACCACAGCATTCACACACATAGCCACAGCAAGGCGTGGCCGGGTCAGCTAGTTAATACATATATGAATGCTAAGGAAGGCAGCGAGGATAAAGATGGATTGCTCAGCACATGAATCTTGCAGCTGCCAAGGAAACTTTAGCTGCAAGTTTCCTACACTGAGCAGGGGTCCCTTCCAGTTTTAAAAATTCTATGTTTTTATGGCCACATACATCTAAAGCAGTATCACACCACTTTAAACTTCCCCCAAGGAATCCTCGGAAGTCTAGTTTGTTCAGGGGTGCGGAAAGTTGTTAGGAAACCGCTATTGCCCTCCCAGAGCTACAACTCCCACTGTGGTTTAACAGTCAATCCTTCTTCCCAGGGAACTCTGGGAATCGTAGCCCCGGGAGTGGGGAATAGGGGTCTCCCTCAGCACCCTTAGCGAACTACAGTTCCCAGGAGTCTTTAACTTGTATGGTGCCCAGGATTCCGACACAGACTCAAAGCAATCCTGCCCATTGCAACAACCTCTGCATCTCCAGCAAAGATCCCCAAAGTAATACGTCTGTGAAAACGCATGCAAAAGATGGGTTCACGTGGATGTGGGTCTAGAGAGATGTTTGTTCAAACGGGAGCTGCAAACTCAAGGGATGGATCTCCTTGCCCTACACTAGTCAGCCCTGTACGTTCCATCAGGATTATCTGCCATACTTTTCTGAGTCTTACTTTTTGCTCCAACTGCTACCCTCCTGCCAGCTGCTTTGCAGAACCACCGCCGCTCCCTGCTGACCCGCACAGAGAAGCTTTGCACCAACGTGGATGACACCGAATCCTGCGGCCACATCGAGATCCGCTACACCGACCTGCTGCTGTCTGACAGCCCTCACTCCGCTGCTAGCAGCCACGACTACTTGCACCTGGCCTCTCGCCGTGCCCGCCTCTACTCCCTCCACGCCCCCCGCCGCCTGGCTCTCGGCCAGCTTTTCTCGCCGCTCCCCGAGGAGAGCTCCCCACCTCGCCGGGTGATGCTGAGCGGGGCTGCCGGCATCGGCAAGAGCGTCGCGGCCCAGAAGATCGTCCACGACTGGGCGTTGGGCGCGGCCTTCCAAAAGGCCCTTTGCATGCTAGACTTCTCCTTCCGGGAGCTCAGCCTCATCAGGACACCCCAGAGCCTCGAGGACCTGATCCGCAGCAAGCATGTCCACCTGAGCGGGGTTCTCCCCGAGCTGCTAGATCGGCCTGGGGAACTTCTGGTGATTTTAGATGGCCTGGATGAGTTCCGGCACTCCCTCGAGAGCAAGAACCCCTGTTTCCAATCGGACCAGCCGGCTCACATCAAAGATCTGGTGCACGGCCTCCTCTATGGGACTTTGCTACCCGAGGCCACCATTGTGGTCACGTCGAGGCCTTCTGCCGCCCTTCCAGAAGACCTCTTTGACCGCCATGTCATTATCCTTGGCTTCCAAGAGCAGCAGGTAAAGGACTACTTCTTCCGCTTCTTCCGTAACCCGTCACGAGCTGAAGATGTGCTTGGTTACGTATCTGCCCACGAGGGCTTAGCCAGCCTCAGCTTCATCCCCCTCTACTGCTTCATCCTCTGCACAGCGCTGGGGGAATTCTTCCCACGGACAGGGGTGATGGAGGCCTCCCCGCCGAGCACCATCACCGAGGTCTACCGCCAGTATCTGAGCACCATCCTCCGGCTGCGACGAGCAGGGGGAGCCGGCGGCGCCTTGGAGAAAGCCAAAGACTTGGTGCTGCAGCTTGGCAAGCTGGCCTACGCTGGTCTGCTGAGGGGGAAGGTTGTCTTCTACGCAGACGAGCTGCGGGGTTTCGGCTTCGACCCGGAGAACCTGCCCGGCACTTTCTTGAACCGGATCTTCTTCAAGGAGAAGGACGAGGTCTATGGCTTCTTCCACTTGACCATACAGGAGTTCTTAGCTGCGTTGTACTCGGTGGCTATTTTGGACCCCAGCACTGAGGAGTTAACTTCTTGCCTGGATCTCTGGTGGGATGGAGAAGCTCCAGAAGGTGGGCAGGCTGAGAGACTTCTGCCCCCACCAGATGGACGTGCTGTGGCTGGACTTCTCGGCTACACTAGGGAGTTCCTGAGCAGAGGCCAACAGTGGGACAACCTGCAGATGTTCTCCAGGTTCTTCATGGGCCTCTTGAGCTCCAGGATGCAGGGGAAGCTGGAGAGCTTGGCCGATGGCCTAACAGGGGACCCCCTTGTGCCTTTGGCAGAGTGGCTGGGGAAGAAAGCTCAGTACGAATCAGACCGGAAGCTGCTCTCCTTGCTGCATTGCCTGGCAGAGCTCCACCAGGACTGGGTGACGCAGAAGGTAGCTTCCAACCTGGATGAAGTGGATCTGTTCAAGGTGACCTTGAACCCAGCTGACTGTGCAGCCCTGGCCTACGTCTTGGGCTGCTCGGAGCATAAGAGGCTACGGAACCTCAACTTGAGCTACAGCAACATGGGCATCGGGGGGCTGAGGCGACTCCGGGGGCTTCTCCATCGGTGTGAGACTCTCCAGTGAGTACCTGGTTGGCAGCATCCTAGGCCTTGGCCATATGCCGTGGGCAGTGGCTGCAGGATGCCAGCATCCTATGCCCTGCTATGAATAGGGGCAAGCAGTGGCGTTCAGGTCAGGCGTCCAGTGCAAAATTGCATCATTTTAATTGCAATGTCTCTCCCAGGAATTCTCAGAATTATAGTTTGGCAAGGGTACTGTGAATAGCCTGTAAGAGACCTTAAGGCCAAGCCACAAAACTTCAACTCCCACAGTGCTCTGTATGCAGAGGGAATAATGGTAATAACTAATAATAAGAACATATTTATATGCAACCCATCTGCATGGGTTGCCCCAGCCACTCTGCGTGGCTCCCAACAATTTTAAAAAAATAAAAACAGAATACAACATCAAATACTAAAGACTTCCCTGAACTGGGCTTGCCTCCAGATGTCTTTTAAAAATCCATTTTAAATCTGCAACATGCATATGCCCTTAGTGTTTAAAGGAGCAGGAACAGATTTGGATGCTGTTGAATTTAGTTATTTAGATAAATTCCGTGCACCGCTTGCAAACTCAAAGCGGTTTACAAGAGGAAGAAAACAGTAAAGTTAGTCTGTGCTACGTATTCAGACCTCTTTGGAGTGTTAGGGGAGGGGTAGTACTTCTGGTGGGGGACATGCCGTGCTCCTTATGGGATAGTTTGTCCACCTTTGGTCTGTAACATGTGCTCAGCTCTCACCTGCAATCTCCTGTTTTACAGGTTGCGGTACAATTCTCTGGACTGTGAGGCGGCAGCCATAGAAGCTGAAATACTCAGGTCCCCAAGATGCCAGGTGAAACGACTCCTGTGAGTCACATTGAATGTCTTTCTGTGTATGTGTGTGATGTAACCCGCAGAAGTCTTGCCATCACTCCCACCAGTGACACAATTACTGTCTTTTTCCGTGTATAAGACGCCCCCATGTATAAGACGACCCCTATTTTGGGGGACTCAAATTTAAGAAAACGGGGGCAGATGGCACAGAGTTGTTGAGCTTTTTTTTGCGGAGGATTGTCCAGAGTTGTCGCAAAATCCGCCTCTCGTCTGTCCCATCACCAGCAGAAGCTGTCAATCGCCCGCCCAATTGCCACAGCGTCGGCGAATCAACACCAGCCATTGATGCAGCAACCAATAGCACACACAATAGCCGCTGACAGCCGCGGAAGCAATCACTCAAATGCCCACCCTATGCACTATCTATGTATAAGAAGACCTCCACTTTTTACCACAATTTTAAAAGAAAAAAACCTAGTCTTATACATGGAAAAGTATGGTATTAATATTAATATTAATTATTATTATTATTATTATTATTATTATTATTATTATTATTATTAAAACTTAGGTGCTTTTTTTTTAAGTGACTCAAAGTGACTTATGATAGGGTTGCCATATTTCAAGAAGCGAAAATCTGGACACAAACAAATTGTTGACCCTCTTTTAAAAAAAATCCCAAAGCTGCTTTTTTGGGGAATTATCCCAAGGTGTTTTTTGGGGGTGGGGGGGGGTGGGACCACAAAATGTCTGTGACGTATGGCAACTCTACTTAAGAAGAATAATGCATCACACAGAAGGAAGGCCACAGATAATTAAAAGCCAAAGACCTGGTGGGAAATAAATGATTTTGCCTGGTACCTAAAGATAAGTAACAATGGTGCCGGGTGAGCTTTCCTTGGGAGAGCATTCCTCAAACAGGGAGCCACCACTGAAAAGGCCCATTGTAGTGTTGCCACCCTCTGGACCTGCCGTGGAGGAGGCATGTGAAGAAGGGCCTCAGATCACAATCACAGGGTCAGTTCATATGGGATGAGGTGGTCCTTGATTTATGGTCATATCCACATCATGCATTTAAAGGACATGGCCTTCCCCAAAGAGTCCTAGGAAGCGTAGTTTGTTTAAGGTGCTGGGAATTGCAGCTCCGTGAGGAGTAAGCCACAGTTCCCAGGATTCTTTGCAGAAAGCTGTGTGCTTCCAATGTATGGCAAGGGTTTCATCTATATCTCTTATCATTGTGGTTCCAGAAAATAGAATCCTATGTCCGTAAATTCAGACAGCTCACCTGCAGCATGTGGCTTGGTTTATTTGCTCGAGTTCTCTAAAGAACTAAAGCTTTAGTTCCCTAAAGCTCTTTGCTTTTGTATAATGTCCCTGCTTCCTCCTTGAGATGGTCCACTGCCTAGATTCCAGAGGATTCTGCCTTTAACTGGGAGTTCAGACCTCGTGACCCTCTAGCCAGTTTCATCTCTATGGAAGTAAAATCCTAATTCCCAGGAAGGGTGTGTTTTGCTTCATTCATTCTGATAATCTGGAACTGGGGATTTCCTATACAGGAATTCACAATGTGTTAGTTTGAAATCCACTGATTATGGGAGTTCCTTTTTGCTTTAAGTTAAACTACTTTCTCCTCACCCCCACCCCCAATTTCTTAAGGTTTTGTGGGAACTGCCTGGGCTCTGAAGGGGTGAGGGGTTTATGGGATGCCCTCCAGGAGAACACCACCCTCGAAGAGCTCTATCTGGATATCACAGGAATCACAGATAGCGGCTTGGATAATATTATGGATTCCTTGATGGGCAACAGAACGCTCAGGCTCTTGACGTAAGTATGCCCTGATGATATTGCATTATAATATTTTTTGCAAACTTCTGGAAATGAAATCACAAGCCTACCAGAATAGAATTTTGGCAGGAGGTATAATTGATTAGAGGTGATCACATTTTTGCAAAGATCCCAACACAGAGGAAATTCAACGCAGTGCTGTGCAAGAGGAATAAGGAATAATACTGCATACATCTAGGAATTTTCACACACACACACAGACAGATAATACCTTCATGAATTTCTACAATTTTTATTTTCTTAATCCAACAAGTGTTGCAGTTTCTATAGTGTGTTTTGCAGAATATGTAATCATGAGTATAGTTTTTCCCCTCCCAAAAATTTAAATATTTAAAGTGTGCATGCATAGATATACTTATCAGATTTGGTTTTCCTTTCCACTGTATTTGTAAATAAAATAACCATATAATTTTAAAGGTGGCGAATGAATTTCCTCTGTTGAGCTGCAGTGAGTAGGAAGGGAAAGCCATTAAGTCAGAGGTGGGTGGGACACTTGTGGCCTTCCAGATGTTTGCTGGACTGCGACTCAAATAATCCCTCACCATTGGCCATGCTCCCTGGGGGTTTGGATGGGAGTCGAGCTGTTGGAAGTGAAACAGCAGGGACCATTCAGTTTGAAGCTTAAGGGTTAATTCTGTTAAAGTCAACTATCCAAGAGGGAGACTGGTGGAGCTGTTGCTTTAGCAACCAGTCAGAATGGCAAGACCTTTGCTGAGGTAGTACAGGTACATATTCTGGCTGTGTAGTTCTGAGGGAGTGCTCCCCTTGTGTGTTTCGCCCTGAAACTCTCCTCACTTGTTTCTTGAGCGCGCGTGTGTGTGTGTGTGTGTGTGTGTGAGAGAGAGAGAGAGAGAGAGAGAAATCGATCTGCATGCTCTCCTATTACAAGGTCTATGTCTATCATGGGTTGCATCCTGGCTGAGTTAATTACACTAAATTAGTTGTTAGGAGACCCCAATGCCCTCACAGAGCTACTGTTCCCAGGACTGATTGTTAATCTATTATGGGAACTGTAGCTCTGTGGGAGGAAAGGGGGCTCCTAACAACTCTCAGCTCCCTCAACAAACTACAGTTCCCATGATTCTTTGGTGCAGGGGAGAGTCGTGACTGTTTAAAGCGGTATTGTAACGCTTTCTATGTATAGTGCGCATGTGGCCTAACTTAGCTTGGACCCAACCCCATGTCTATCCACATTTTTCCCCAGTGTACGTTTATAACACCTGTCTTCTTTTCTCAGCATTGTGGGGAACCGCTTAAGCAAAGCCGGGAGAGAAGTCCTCTCCGAGTTGAGTCGCAGGAAGCCGGAGCTCAAGATCATTAGCAGTTTCCTGTCCGACATGGGGCTGCTGCAGGCATATTTGGACTGGGTGGAAGAGATCAAAGCGGACCAGGAACAGATGGAGTCAGTCAAGAATGCTGACGCCTTGCGCTCTGTCCTGGAAGTTCTGGAGGAAACAGAAGATCCGGGAGCCAGCCTGGAAGCTCGGGAAAGAGCTGAGCTACTGAAGAAACAGATCACTGTCCTCCTGGGGGAGGAGAAAGCAAAAGAAAATGGGACCCCATGATGTCTACTTTGCTTCACCTGTCCTGCAAACTGAGGCATCTACTGGGAGGCCAAAGGACACCATCTCAACGGGTGTATTCTGCAACATGTTGTGGATACAATATTAGGGCATTAGTGGTAGATTTGTACTGGATCATCCGCACATCATTCTGCCTCAGTCGTTGTTCTGCGATGCCTCCTCAGTGTTACCGTGTTCTTGCTCTACAGCGCAACATTCCCCCCAGGGTTGTTAGGTATGAAAAGTTACTGAACTTCCAACAGGAATCTACTACAGGGCGTGTAAGCGAAATGAAGCCCTGAAATGTTTGCAGGTGCAAACAGTCCTGAGATCAGGATCATGTCTTAAGTGCCCCAACATTAGCAAAAATCCTTGTGGGTGCCTTCGTCTGCCCTACCTGCAATAGAACATGTCTCTCCCATATCTACAGCCACAGCAGGCGCTGCAATTCTCCAACGGCTTCACCCCTGAAGGCACAATCTTTCATTGTCTCCCGGAGACAGACGGATGATGCCAACTGAGCATCTGTGGACACACAATATAAAGGACCTCTGGATGGCCACCTCAGCCTACCCACAGCTTTTTCCTGCATGGGGAATATCCCTACCCTTCTCAGCCCCTCGGACACAGGAAGCTGTCTTTATACTAGGTCAATTTATTTGTTCGTGCTCTGTGCTAGCAGCTGCTCTTGGGAAGACGTCTCTCACGTCACCACAGACTGCAGAGCTGGAGGGCACATCCGGGCCCCTGCGGTCAGAGAGGGGGCCAAGGGCCACAGGGAGCCTGCACCCACTGCCTCCCAGGAATAACATTTAAGGCAAGGGGGAGACCTCATTGGTCCTATTGATCAACTGGAGAAGGGGCAGCTGCGAAAAAGGAGCTTGCTTCCAGAGAAAACACTGCAGAAGCAAAGGCGGAAGGACGCTGTGACCCCATCTTTCAGCCCAAACAGGGGCTGGGAGCTTCTTTCACCCTCAGAACCACATCCCCTTCTGATCAACCACCCAAGAGTCGCAGGGCAGTGGTGGGTGGAACTAGGGGCAAAGGTGGGTGGAGCAACACATGTAAATTCTACCTTTGTACTGTAGGCGAGGTAATACACGCACTCTCTTCCCTGTGCTCCATCCAGGCACAGTAGAGACATTATTAAAGTCCAATGTCACATTCCAGGCAGGCAAAAACACTCCAGGGACAAAGCAGGACCTGGGAAGGATGGGGCCCTTGGAACTTTCCAGAAAGAGAGGCCCAGAAAGCTGTAATGGGACTCTGGACCTAAGGTTGCCCACCCCTGAGCCAAAGGAACAAGGTCCGTCTACTTCCGTTCAAGCAAGGATGCCAGCAAAGGAAAACGAGCCTGGCCTGAAAGGGATATAAATGCTCACAGCTCAATGCCTCCTCTTCCTTTTCCCTCCCCTCCCCTTTTCCTTGCGTGTCTTGTCTCTTCCATCTGTGAGTCTGATGTCCAGGCCTCTCTCCCTCGTTTCATTCACATGAGCTGTTTGGGGGGAGACAATAATTGCCCAGAAAGTGGAATGAAAATATCGTTAAGTAAAGGAGTAAAATCACCTTGTCCTACTTGATCCTTTTTTACTTGAATGTGAGGTTTTATGCATGGAGGGCATGTGCTTGATAACTGAGTTAAGGTCGCACGTCTTAAATCAGGAGGATTCCAGGTGTGCTTTAAATCGGTTGGAATTTGCAGTTTGCCATTATCAGTGGAACACACACCCCAGATATGGGTATATCCGCACAAAGGTGCTAAGAGCTGTGGTAAATCACCTTCTCACTTTGTCAGAGTTCAGCTCTCATGACCCCTGGCCCATTGGCCATGTTTCCTGGGGCCGATGGGAGTCCAGTCGTTGGAAGTGCAAACAACAAGGACTATTCAGTTTGCAACTTAAGGAGGACTAATGAGCTACAAGAGTGTGCAATTGTTTTCCTCCACTAATCTCTCATTCAGGACATCGTATGTGAACTAAAGTCCTTGCATCTGAACAAACAAACACACCTCAGACATCAGATATATTATTGGGAGCCAAAACAGACACAATGTAGGAGTTCTGTGATCAGGTCCGCTGAATAACTTTTAAGCTAAAGCAAGTGCTCTGAAAGGGGTGTCTGCCTATGTGCCATGCTCCCTGCCCTCCCCGATTTAAATGACATGCTGATCCAAATTGCAAAGCTTTTATTAAACAGGCTGGCTAGTTACGCGTCACAGGGGAAAGGGGAATGAAAAGAGGTGCCAATTTGCATAAAGACAGAAACAGCTAATTCTAGGAAGCTGGTGGGCAGTGCCACCTCCTGGACTGGTTGATAAGTAACAAGGCAGGCGGGTGCCAGGTGGCTAAAGTGGGGCAGCAGAGGAGGATCACTGGTATTAACTTGGTACGGTAGAATACTTTACGCACGTCAAGCCTCCTCGCTGTGCAAACTGTGTCCGTGTTTGCTTGTGCAAATTACAGGATTTTCTCGAGTCTAATGCGCCATCGAATCTAATGCGCAGCTCAGTTTTCAGAAACTTGAAACCAAAAAAAGTATTTGCTGGCAAATGTAAACGTGCCATCGAATCTAATGCGCACCTTAATTTTCGCAACGTGATTTGGCAAAAAAGAAAAGCGAGCATTAGAATAGAGTAAGCACAGTAATTCCCTCCCCTCTCGTCAAAGGCATGAAGCAAACCCTCCCTACCCCAATGCAATCAATTAAAAGGATGATCACCTTCTCTCAATGCTCCTATGCCCTTTGTGGCAGAACTTCTGCCATTGAAACTCCCCACGCCCATCCCTGACTTTATGCAGGAGAAAAAGTCAGGGGGTGGAAGCTCTACCTGATGAACTTCAGCCTGCCATGCTGCTTTTAAACACACAGGAGCCTTGTTAGGAGGAATGTGGAAGCAGGGGCTAGAAGCTGGTCAACTGGAGGGGGGAGTATCCCTAAAAGATCCTGATATTTTCCTCCTATCTACCCACGTGTCCTTTATAATATTCCTACTAGCTGTGTTGCATTGGCATGAATACTACTACCGTACTAGTAGCATAGTAGTATTATTACTATAGTATTACCAGTACTTTTCCTTCCCCTGGGGGAATGCATACCCCTAAACATTTTTTGTACTTTTGTCCATTTACTGTATTTATTTTTACTGGTTTGAACTATAAAATGGTGATTTTCTTGAGCCAAAATAAGAGTGACCCTAAACATTATTATTTTTTTAAAAGCACTGAGTATTACGAATGTTAATACATTACTATGGGCTACTAGTACCGGTAGTACTATACAAGCAGTACTGCTAGTATATTATTAATGCTACTACATCCCTATACTAGTAGTAGCACTATCTTGGCAGCATTGTTAATACTAATGATAAACATTATTAGCACCACTAGAGTATCAATGATGATAATAATAAGTATGCTACCTACCCCCCTTTTCGCGCTCTTCCCGCGCTTTCGCGCTGTGCCTCTTGAAGCCCCGCCCCTTCTCCCAAGTTTCTAGGCCCCTCCCCCCGTAGGCTAATTCCAGCGCTCCAATAGGTCCTCCCCCTCTATGTATAGAAATGAAGTCTCTGGGCGCCACCCTTCAGCGAGAGCAACTGCGCATGCCCGGGCGTTCTTTTGCCCGGGTCCTCGTGCAGCAGGATCCGCTGTTGGGCTGGAGACAGCAAAGCGGGTTGCAGGTAAAGCGCGGGAACCGTTTGCAGCCGGGTGCATGGGAGGAAGGCGCCCTAGCTGGGTTTGTGTCCCCAAGCAGGGGCTCTTCGTGGGGAGGAAAACATCCGCTCTAAAAACCTTTTATCGAAATACGCAGAGCGACCTTTCTGTGCTCCTGTCTGACCCGGGCTCCTTTCCTTTGCAAGCCAGCAAATTTGATGCCTGCACGGCTCTTCCCAGACACTTTGCTGCAGCAGCCCAGCGGCTGCTTGCAAGGAAAGAAAGACAACGGTGCAAGGCTTTAGATGCATTTTGGGAATAGCCACAGGCGTGGGAATGCACTATAAGGAAGGTGGGGTGGGAATGCTGAGGTTCAAAGTAGCTTGCAAAGTTACTGTTCGATGGGACCCTCTCCTTCCCCAACCCCCTCTTCTGCGTGGGCTGCTTGCAAAGACAGACCCAAGAGGAAAGACGCTCAGTGCATGCCTAAAGGCGTTTTCTCTACTATTTATTGCATGCGTTGGTTTCTGTGTCACTAGTTCCAGCGGGATAAAAAATGATTTGTGCGCACACACGTGCGTCATATGCACGTGTGTGTCTCTTGCTACATACACCACTTGGAGACAACTGTGATTAAGCAGCATACAAATTGGTGAAATAAATAATACAATACAGTTTCTTAAAAATAACTTGGTGGTATCTGAATGTATTCCAAACAAAAATCCAAAGCTTTTCCATCTTTGCCAACTCAGCCTTTTGCCTCCTTCAAAACAGATATTGTGGAGTAGGAGAGCCTGGTGGTCTGCTTATTTTTGTTTTCTGCATGCAGGGGAATTAAACATGATTTCCCAGCAACCTGAGGTTCATATTGGGGTGAGTTGTCTTTGCAGGTAGAGCGATGTTTACACTGAACTCCTTGACATGTTTACTCAGGGGTAAGTCCCATTGAGCTCAGTGGGACTTACTCTCAAGTTGTCTTTGCAGGATGGGTGTCTAACCACTTTGGGGACTGAGAGGTTATCATCCTATTTCTGGTCAGTGTGATGACTGGCAGGACGAAGATTTGTTTCCCCATTAAGATGACAGGCTCCCGGTCCAGTACTACTTTACCCATTTTTTATTATCCCCCCACCGCCGAAACTATTCTCCCACCATCTTCAGCATGAGGTAGGCTGAAGAATTTGCTTAATGGCCTGAATCAGACCCCAATCTGGGGGTTAGCAACCTCTGTCTCATGGTCTCTGCCCTTCAGAGAATAGAGGGCAGAGAATTGGGATTCCTGCTATTATAATTATTTGCTCACAATTCAGTCCGACTGCTAAATGATTTGTTTGTGTTACCAGTTAAAGTTAAGCCTTCAGCATTGATCTACATCAGGTGTAAGTGGCTCCTGCCCAGCTTAGCTGCTTTAAAGCGAGTCGTGGAGGAGGGAAGGACGGGAGCCATGGCTCCCGCCTGTCCCTCCTCCGCGCAGCATTCGCTTCATAAGCCGCACAGACATTTCCCCTTTTTAGGAGGAAAAAAGTATGTCTTATGGAGCAAAAAATACGGTATCCTGAGAGCTCTCTGCCTAAAAGCCTGCTTCGCAACACACACAAGTGCTGCAGCTGCTGGGTTGCTAGTACCAAAACTGAGCAAAATATAGTAATAATAATAATAATAATAATATATTACTTACACCCCACCCATCTGGCTGGGTTTATTTATTTATATTTATTTGTATGTGTGCATGCAGACAATCATTATCCCATATTAAATTGCCGTGTTGGCACTTTGCGATAAATAAGTGGGCTTTGGTTGCAGTTTTGGCACCACTGCTCTAGCAAATAAGGGGAGATTCTTAAACTTGGCTTCTTGTTTCATCCTTTGCAGTTTCTACATACCTGCTACCAGCACTGGGATCACACAGGCAGACCTCATGGCTGACGACAGAGTGAATAGCCGCTCCCCAGAGAGAAGGCCAGTCCTGGTGTCATCTAGCTCATCCTCCAATGATCCCACCTCTTCCGGGCTCTCCAGCAGCCTCCAGCATTTCTCCCTGGGCCGCACATCCGCACCAAGCAACCTCTTTTCCCTCACGGTGCCCGTGCGCTTGGACGTCCTCTATGTCCTCATTAATGCTGCCAGGGGGGCACAGGGCGTCCTTCCTCCAGCACCCATTCATGATGGCGCTCAGGTCTCTTTCTCCACAAGTCACGAGCCACCTGCTCAGTGCGCCGTGAGCTGCTGCCGCCGGTCGGCTTGCTGTTGTGTGGCAGGCTGCGCCAGCGTGCAGCAACAGCCTAGTGGACCCCAGCAGTGTGGAGCGGCTCCTGGAGGATACAGCGGCCACAGAGGGCCAAGCAGCAGAGTCCTGGAGCAACAAAACGATGGGCGCCATTGGAACAGCGCTGCCCAAAGAAACGGTGGGAGCAGCAGGTCTGACTACAGCCAGCCACACGCAGCAGGGGGTTGGAAGAGAGCCCAGCCCCACACAGGCTGGAGGGGGGACCAAAGAGGAGGACATGGTGAGCATGGGAATGGGGCTCGTTGGCAAGACAAGCGGCAGGATTTTGACAGGGCTTGGGGCAACCGGAGGCAAGGCGCTGGCGAGTCAAGCTCTTGGAAGTCAGGGTCACAAGGGTGGAGAAGAGAAGGGTCTTCTTTTGGGTCCAGCGCTAGCAGCACGAAAAGGAACCAGGAAGGGAGCCATTGGCAGAATGTGCAGGATGCCCCAGAAGCGAAAAGATGTATGTTTGGCGCCCCTGAGAGTGAGTGGCAGAAGACCCAAGGCACGGGGGGTTCTGCTGGTTTCGTAGGCAAGGCTGTGGGTGCTGGAGCGGCCAAATCCGCAGCTCTGGAGGACGGGGAAGACTGGGAGGCTGAATATGAGAGTGAGCCAGCAGTCGCCGCTGCCACAGAGGTTGCTCCGGATGCTTCCCAGCAGGATGACAAGTCCGACTCTTGCAAAGTAAGCGATGATGCGGTAGGTGAATGCGTTACATCTGCCCATCCACCCCAGCCGGAGCTCTCGACGTCTCCCCTTCCAGGGTCTGATGTGAAGGACCAGGGAGCATCAGATGCCACGGGGAAGGAATGTGCTGCGGATCGGAGCAGCAAGGAAGACGGGTTTGTCAGCTACCTGAAGAACCTTTATTCCGATGTGCCAGAGAAGTCCAGCTCCGAAGGCGGTGCAGATCTCGCCGTGGGCATAGCTGTTGATCCACTGACACTGGATGAGGAGGAGCAGTCCCGAGAGAATGTAGCTGGCTCTCCTGGAGGGAGCTGAGCGAAGCACACAGTGCTCTGGGGAAAGGGGGCAGAGGAAGAGATGGAGAGCCAGAAATAGTGATTGACAGCATGGCGGTGGCCTTAATTCAGCTGGTGTTGCAAACTGGAAATTCCACACCCATCATGGGTGTTGTACTCAAACTTCTACTCAAAAGTAGACACACTGGAATTAATGGGTCTAAGGTGGCCACGCCTATTAATTTCGGTGAGTCCTCTGTTGGGTATGACGTGGGTTGGATGCATTGCTGAGATGAGCACACGCAATCCATTCCCTAGATCCATTATTGCCTGCTTTTAAGTTCAAGGGCAGCTGCCTGGAGTGGCAAAACCTCCTGGCAAGAACCCTGGGAAATCAGACTTTCGTATTTGTGCAGGGACCCTATTGGAGTGAGCCCCACTTCACACAATCACCCCCCCCCCGAAACTCCCAGAGAGCTGTTGGAGGTGGACAGACCCTAGTGAGCTTGTCCTCCTGCCCCATTTGTGGAATTCACAGGGCAAATGTGTCCAGCCATCCTAAACATTAACAGCTTGGGCAGGTCTGCACCATTGCATCTGAAGTACACCCAGTACACATTTAAAGCATATGGCTCCCCCATCCAAAGAATCCTGGGAATAGCAGTTTTCCCTTCACAGAGCTATAGTCCGCACCATCTTTAAACTATAGTTCCCATGATTCTTTGGGGGAAACTCATCTGTCTAAAACAGCGTTGGCCAAACTTGGGTCTCCAGCTGCTTTTGGACTACAACTCCCATCATCTCTTGCTTGTAGGACCCAGGGGTCAGGGATGATGGGAGCTGTAGTCCAAAAACAGCTGGAGACCCAAGTTTGGGAAACACTGACCTAAAACGTGTTGGGTGTGCATCAAATATATATGATGAGGATCTGCCCATTGCGTGGGTGTGACTTGCGGGAGAGGTACCATTTTGTGTCGCAGTTCCCATTGCAGTTGTAACGTGAACTGCAACTCTGACATTGTAGTCAGATTCTGTTAGGGAAAAAAAGCCCAGTAATGCAGCTAATGGACGGCACAATTTGCATCCCATTGAGGACTAAAGAATTGCAATGGGAGCCTCAGCGGTCCAGGGCAGAATTTTGCCACAACTTTACATTTTTGACTGGGTTGTGGCTGTTCAGTTAATCCTAACTATAAAGTATTAAGGTTTTGGTTCTGTTTGCATTTAAAATAAGAGCAAGCTACAAAGAAAGAAGAAAGCAAAGGGAACTTTGCTGATTTAATAACTGTTATATTGAAGAGAATCTGCTGTTCTGCAGACAATGAGCATTGAAAAGTTTTGATTTAGAATGGGAAAAATCACAGGGTGAGTCTGTGTGCAGATAAATCTCATGATCCTGAGATTGTGCCATTCCAGACTCCAGATAAGGGGATCCAATGCGCGAATAGCTTCCCTGTGTGAAAACTAAGATCCTTCCTGGCGGAAAACAAGTCCTGCATATTAAATAGAAGAGTCTAACCCAGTCTTCTCTCTAACGTACCAGTTTTTAACAGGTAGGGAGGTTTATTTAATGCAGAAGAAGCATTCAAACTTGCAGTTCCTCACCTGCCTTCTCAGTTAGCATCATCCCAAGAATTCTAAGTTGCCCAATTTCTCTGCACAAGTGTATCTGCTCTAAGATAGTGAAGGTAACTTAGCACCATGGCTAGGTGCATTAAACTAGCAGTTTGAAAACACTTAGGGTTTATGTTGGGGCTTTATAGGATGGTTTTGTTTTGAAAAATCCGTATATTTCTTGTATAGTGAACCTGGGTTACTTTGGGAAGCCTGAGATAAATGCCTCTGGCGAGTTTGTGATTTAGATCACATCATTGCTTCCAAATAGTTCAATTTCTGTGGGTTCAGCCTTCTCACCTTTTCAAGCTGCATAGAGCACCATTTGTTTCAGTTGCATGAGGTTTTTCCTGAATTCATTGCAATAAAGAGGAAGTTAACAGCACTTTAGCACAGCTTGGGCTGTTTTTTTTTTCAACAAAGAAGGTGTGGTTCTATCACTCTCCTCCCTCCGTAAGTGAGCTTGGCAAGGGATACCATTTTTAAAAAATTGGAATGGAAACTCATGAGTGAGAACACCAGGGCTATATTCGAATACAGACTGACTTAGGAGTTGAGCCCATTGAATTCTTGGATTTATTTCTGAGTAGTTGTTCAAACCAGTTGCTTTCTTAACGGGTTCTGAGGCATCTGGGAAGATTATCAGGGATTCCTCACTTGAGAAGATCAGGAGTGGAAGCCAAGTTTTTTTTAAAAAAAAAAAGAGAACCAGAGTTTAGATGGGGTCAGCCATGCTTTTTTATTCTGTACAATTCTCTCCAGGAGCAACATTATGTTGATTTATGTTTATACATGGCACACTCTTGACTTACGCTGTGAGTGGCTAGACAACACTTTCAAAAGGTTTTTGGGTTTTTAAAAAAAATAAAATTCTACTAAAGCTTTTTCATAATGCAATAAGATAAAAGAAACTGATCTTTAAAAAAAACAGGGGGAAAAAGAGAAAACACCAAAGGAAAACCACAAAAAGAGAAGAAAATGAAAATAAAAAGGACTTCGGATTTTCCACCAGTTACCTAAAATAAATTATTCAAAACATTCACTCTAGAACAGGGGTCAGCAACCTTTTTCAGCCGTGGGCCAGTCCACCGTCCCTCGGACCATGTAGTGGGCCGGACTATATTTTGGGGAGGAAAAAAAAGGAACGAATTCCTGTGCCCCACAAATAACCCAGAGATGCATTTTAAATAAAAGCACACATTCTACTCATGTAAAAACACGCTGATTCCCGGACCGTCCGCGGGCCAGATTGAGAAGGCGATTGGGCCGCATCTGGCCCACGGGCCTTAGGTTGCCTACCCCTGCTCTAGAATGACATCCAACTGAGCTGCTTTATGTTAGGCAAAATTTTTCCCAATCTTATGACTGAAATAGATGAATTCATTTTCCTTTTTTGTGCAAAAAGTTCTCTATTTTGTGTATCTTGACCTTTGTTTTAGGCAGACCCTCACATCACTTTAAGTTGGGTGCAACTTCCCACGTTTCTCTCACTTAAAACAAAAATGAGCCACCAAGTGTATAGTCATGAAAGTATCAGCAGTTGAGACAAGTTTGTTCTGCATCCCGGTAGAGTGCAATTAATCACTAAAACAATATGTTATTACAGTAATGTAACAGAATAGAAATTTTAAATACTTGCAGCAAAACGTTTTGGCTTCTGCCAAAACGAACGAAGCCCTTCTGAGCATTTCTGTTCTCAAAGCTCTGTGTTTGCCATGTTGGAAACAGCGTAATTTTTGTCAGAGCAACTACTGAAGGTGAAAATAATACAATTGTGGAGTTGGAAGGGACCCCGAGGGTCATCCAATCCAACCCCCTGCAACACAAGAATCACAACTGTTTTGCTGTAAGAATTTAAAAGTTTCTGTCTGCGTATGTATACATGCACACATGCCCCTCGTGGAATTCCTTGGAGGGAAGCTGGGATATAAATCAGGATTTTTAGAGTCCCAGGGTTATTTGGAGGCAGAGAAAGCCGCCCATGTTCAGTAACTTAATATTGCAACTACAAGCACTACCGCCTGATATATGAGTGCCTATTGAGCCTTTGCTTAAATATCTCCACTGAAAAGAGTCTACCACCTCCCAAGGCAGTTTGTTCCTGTTGGTGTTGGAGTTAAAACGCTGGCAAAAGCTGAACTGAATACTTGGTCTCTGCTGGAGAAACAGGCTTTAGCCATAGCTGTCAACTTTCGGATTTGAAAATAAGGGATTTTTTCTAACTTTCGGATTTGAAAATAAGAGATGCCGCGAGGGCAGTGCAATGGCACCAAGTAGCCTCGCCACCCTGCGCTCCAGAGGCTGCGCGCGAACGGGTGAGCGAAAGAGCGAGCGCGTAGACGGCAGGCAGGCTGGCTGTCTGGTTGGGCGTGAGGGTCTGGCTGCACAAGGCATGCAAGCTCCGCCCCCAGTCGGTCTCAGACTCCTTATTGGCAGCCGAGCAACGCAGCTGAGGAGCCTCCCTGGCCGGCAGGGAGGGGGAGGAGCTGCTTCCTTTGAAATCCGGGAAATTTAAGGGATATCAACAATCCGGGATAGCAGCGGGAAATGGCATTGGAATAAGGGAGTTTCCCGCAAAAAAAGGGAGGGTTGACAGCTATGGCTTTAGCATGGATACGAAAGCTTGCTGTTGGCTAGGCTTGCTGTTGCATCTCAGCGGGCAAGGGATCCAAAACAGCCGCCTCTCATGAGGAAGCCCTGGAGAAGAAGCAAGTAGGAATTGAGGCCTGCAGTCCTGAGAGTATCTAATCTGAAGGAAGGTCAGCACAGGTTAAAAGGCAGTCTAGGAAACGGGGAGGTTCCTCTCAATCTCTTCTTTCCCATGTAGACATATCAGCCTTTGATGCAAGCTGAGTCGCATCCTGACAGTTCCACAGTCGGGCAGCTCTGGTTTCTCGAAATGGGCCAAAATCTGCTTCACTATAATTTCCACACATACATTTTAACTGAACGGAATCTAATTTCTCCCCCATCCATACTCTATAAACGAGGGATGGAATGGAGAGAATGTTGGGTTAAAGGTAAAAAGGTAAAGGCCCCCTGGACGGTTAATTCCAGTCAGGCGACTATGGGGTTGTGGCGCTTATCTCGCTTTCGGGCCGAGGGAGCTGGCGTTTGTCCACAGACAGCTTTCCGGGTCATGTGGCCAGCATGATTAAACTGAATCTGGTGCAACGGAACACTGTGACAGAAACCAGAGCGCACGGAAACTCCGTTTACCTTCCCGCCGCAGCGGTACCTATTTATCTACTTGCTCTGGCATGCTTTCAAACTGCTAGGTTGGGACAGAGCAATGGGAGCTCACTCCGTCGCAGGGATTCGAACTGCCGACCTTCTGATCAGCAAGCCCAAGTGGTTCAGTGGTTTAGACCACAGCGTCACCTGCGTCCCATAATCCTGGGCTACGTACACATTAACAGTTTAAAGCACAGATCGCTCTGCGTTTCAAGTTGCATTTTCACACTGTTGCGCACACACACACACACACACACACACACACACACACACACACCCCAGAGCAGGTAGGGATGTCTTTACCAATGTGCATTACCTGCTTGACTTGCCCCTGTGCACACAGAGCACACAAAATACCAATGCAATGGCTGTTTCAAATACATGTCTATACTATTCAGCTTAAGTGTAAAGTGAATGTGGCTTAAGTTTTCCTTTTGGATTGAAGCTTCCTTTGAGGGAAAAGGCAGAACTTCTCAAGGACAGGATGGCTCTGCATCATAGGCAGTCACATGTACACAGGATTCAACAGGCAGCAGCCGGGAGCGCACAGGAGCCAGACTGAAAGGTAATGCATACGGTACTCTGCCCTGATTTGACAGGGTTTGTTTGCAGTGGATGTTTCTGTGAAATATAACCCTCTAGTTCCCCCTTGTGACCCATCGCAGCACCACATCTTGAAAAAATTAAGCATTGGTCTCACAGAATGATAGAATTGTGGAGATTCTGCAATGCAAGAATCTCAACTAAAGCATCCAACAAAATACTTTGTTTATATTCAGTTTTCATATGCTCCAGCAACCTAACCAAAGCTTAACATGGCCCTCCCATCGGATGTCAAGGAAATAAACAGCTGACTTTTAGAATATGTCTGAAGGCAGCCCCATGCAGAATAGTTTTTTTTAATGTCTGAGGTTGTTTTTGTGTGCATGCGTTTACTATTTTGTTGAAAGCCGCCCAGAATTGCTGGGGCAACCCAGTCAGATGGGCAGCCTATAAATAATAAAATTATCATCAAATTAAGCTGCTACAAAGCAAATTTTGAAATTCAATACACCCAAAAGGCAGTCTTAACAAAAAGTGTAAAAATAAAATAGCATCAGGAAACACATTAAAGATGATAGTTAACGTGCTAGCTGGAGGAGCGGGGGAATCAGTAAAATAACTAAAATTGATATTTTACATGGAAAATATATTCTATTTGGTGGACGTTCCTGTAGCCCATTTGGCACCTTGAATTCATGAGGGGAAAATGGGGGCCTACTACCTCACCCTATGATGCAGCTCTAGGGCTCGGCAGCACTTGTCAATTTCGTTTTCTCCTCTTTCCCAATCTTAATTTCAGCTTTTCATTCATCGGGACCATTGGTTGTAGCCAGCTAAGTTCTACTTGGAGCAAACCTGTTGAAATTAATGGACCCAAATGAACTGTGTTTATTCATTTCGATAGGTCTTCTCTGAGTGGGACTAGCACTGTCTTCCGCTCAGAAAAATGCCATGGACACTATACAGTCCTGATGCGAAAAGAAACTGCTAGCAGGCTGAAGGAAATAACGTGTTGCGCTGTGCAGTTCCTAAATGCAGGCTGGTGGCTTAAATCCCCTTTTATTTCCACTCCGCAAGGCAATCTGCACGGGGTCTCTGACCCTGAGGCCTTCCTGCAGCTCCGGCCCTGGTCCCAGAGCTGGAGAGTCAGCAGGTTTTACTGCATTCAGAGTGCCAGAAAGGAGTTTGCTGCCTGTGCACATTTCCCTTCTCGAACCAACAGCATCTCTCGTCATCTGTATCCTCCGCTCCCACCCCGGCTCCCCACCATTGGTCATTTCCAGTAAGGTGCTGGACGTTTGGGCTGAGTCAGCAACATGTAGCTGTCGGAGGTGCTTCGAAAAAAGGGGCTCGGCTCAGCCAAGACGAGAGAGACGAGCGGCGAGGAAAGAGGCTCCTGGGATCTGCAGGTAGGCAAGAGGGATGGATGCAGAGACCACCCTACAGGATACGTGTGGCTGGGGCAGAGGTGTGGGGTTGTTGAATATACAGAACGCCAAACTGGGGACTTTGCAACCCCATGGCCAATGGGAGTTGTAGTCTGTCTTCTGCAGCATGGCCAGAGGGCAGGGGCGATGAGAGATGCTGACACAAGCTTGGGACAGGCTGTCTTAAGGGAATCTGATGCAAGCTGTTGTGCTCAGCCCCTGCTTTTGGTGTCCTCTCCCCATAGGCATCTGGTTGGCCACTGCGGGAGCAGGGGGTTGGACTGGGTGGGCCACTTGCCTGATTCTTATGTTCTTATTGAACTGCGACCATCTGGTGCTTCCCAGTTGTGTTGATGCTGTGATTGTCAACCCCTCAAGTCAACCTGAGTCGTCGTTTAGTCATTTAGTCGTGTCCGACTCTTTGTGACCCCATGGACCAGAGCACGCCATGCGTCAACAGTGTGATGCAGCAGCAAAGAAAGCTAAGTGTGGTGTAGTGGTTAAGAGTGGTAGACTCGTAATCTGGTGAACTGAGTTCGCGTCTCCGCTCCTCCACATGCAGCTGCTGGGTGACCTTGGGCTAGTCACACTTCTTTGAAGTCTCTCAGCCCCACTCACCTCACAGAGTGTTTGTTGTGGGGGAGGAAGGGAAAGGAGATTGTATCCGCTTTGAGACTCCTTCGGGTAGTGATAAAGCGGAATATCAAATCCAAATTCCTCCTCCTCCTCCTCCTCCTCCTCCTTCTAATGCTATTCTAGGCTGCATCAATAGAAGTATAGTGTCCTGTTCAAGGGAAGTAAGAGTCCCACTCAATTCTGCCTTGGTCAGACCACACCTGGGGTACTGTGTCCAATTCTGGGCACCAGAATTTAAGAAAGGATGTTGACAAACTGGATCACATGCAGAGGAGGGCAACCAAGATGATCAAGAGGAGACTGGGAGGAGATTTGAGATCCATCTTCAAATATCTCAAGGGCTGTCACATAGAAGAGGGAACACGCTTGTTTTCTGTTGCTCTGGAAGGTAGGACTGGAACCGATGGCTTCAAGTTACAAGAAAGGAGATTCCAACTAAACATCAGAAAAAACTTCCTGACAATAAGAGCTGTTCGACAGTAGAAAAATCTCCCTCTAGAGGTGGTTGACTTTCATTTCCTGGAGGTTTTAAAGCAGAAGTTGGATGGCCATCGGTCATGGATGCTTTAGCTGAGAGACTTGTTCCCCAGAAGGCAGCCCTGTTTAGGGAAGTTTTTAACCTGTGATATTTTGATGTATTTTAATATCTGTTGGAGGCCGCCCAGAGTGTCTGGGGAGACCCAGCCAGATGGGTGGGGTACAAATAAAAAAATATTATTATTATTATTGCATTGGGGGGGATTGGACTAGATATCCCTTGGGGTCCCTTCCAATGCTACAATTTACCTCTTCCACCTCCCCCCCTCCTCAGAACATATCTTGCATCATTCCTAGCTGCAATTTCTCACCCCTGCCTCCTTGCTTATATATTTTCTGCATTTCTATCTCAACTTTCCCAAGAGTTCGTGGCTGAGCTGTGATTTGAACCCTGGTCTCCCAGGTCCTAGCCCAGCACTCTAACCCAGGCATCCCCAAACTCGGCCCTCCAGATGTTTTGGGACTACAACTCCCATCACCCCTAGCTAACAGGACCAGTGGTCAGGGATGTTGGGAATTGTAGTCCCAAAACATCTGGAGGGCCGAGTTTGGGGGTGCCTGTTCTAACCGCTACACTACGCTGGCCTATGCTAGTGAACAAGGCTGCATACCCAAATATAGATGGGCATTTACTCTTGCTAGATTTAATGTATTACCATCTGCCCTATTGCAGGGAAGATTTGCAGGTAAATCATATGCGGAACGAGTCTGCCCCTGTGGCCTGCCGGAGGTAGAATCTGTCTCACGTTTTACTACGTTGTCATTTTTACAATGACATACGTCGGGTTTTCATCTCTCCGGTTATACAAAATTCTTCAAATGAATTCCTATGTCTCAAACGCCTTGTAGAAGACACGGATCCTGAGATTACGCTGAAAGTAGCCAAATACTGTGCAGCAGCCATAAAGCTCAGAGAACAAGCGGTGTTACCGATATGAATAGACCCCAAATGGCAATTTTTAGGCCATATTTTAGTGCCACAATTTTAATTCATATATTTTAAACGTTGCTGTATACGTATACATATGTGTACTATTGCTGTTATGTAAATTTTAATGTATTATTTTTGTATTATTGATTTAATAAGCTGGTCTGAGACTGTAAGAATAAATTCATTCATTCACTACGCTGGCCTTTCCAACAGCAACCCAGACCTTGCCTTCTAATCGCTAAGCCACACTCTTATTCCTTCTAGCCGCTGCTCTCAGAATTGGACGAGGATGTACAGCTTCATGGGTGGGGGCTTGTTCTGTGCCTCTCTGGGGAACATCCTCCTGGTGGTGTCGACGGTGACCGACTACTGGATGCAGTACCGATTGGCAGGCGCCTTTGCTCACCAGGGACTCTGGAGATATTGCTTCCCTGGCAAGTGCTACATGCAGCTGGAGAGCATTGGTAAGAGGCAGCTTGGAGCCTGTGTGTGCGTGTGGAGCTCCATCACACATTGAAGAAGCTCAGTGGCGATGATCTGACGATTTCACAAGCTAAGCTCTGCTCAGGGTTGGACCTACGTTAACCAGGCAGCGCATAGTTAAACTGTGGAACTCACCGCCACAGGACGCAGTGATGGCCCCCCAATTTGGACGGTTTTGAAAGAGGATTAGACAAATTAGACACCAAATGCCCTGGATGAACAGGAACGTGTTCAAATTCCTCCTGAAAGTTGATGGGAAGGAATGCTAGGGAGGGCATTCCACAACTGGGGAGCTGGCAGGGGAAAAGGCAGCCCCAGAAGGTGGCACCCCCTCTCCTAGTACTTGGGGTGTAAAACCTGTACTTGAGGGGTCCAGCCATGGCCATTCAGTGCACCATAACCTCTAGGCTCGATTGCTGCAATGCGTGGGCTGCCTCTGAAGACAGTTTGGAATCCTCAGCTGCAGAATTCAGCAGGCAGGGGGCTCCCTGGGGCAAGATGGTTTGAGCATATAATGCGGATCCTGACCCAACTGCACTGGCTGCCTATTAGTTTCCGGGCCCAGTTCAAAGCGGTGTCTTTGACCTATAAAGCCATAAATGGCTCAGGACTGCAATAACACAAGGACTGGCTCTCTCCGTATAAACCTACCCGGACCCTGCAATCATAAATGGAGGCACTTCTCTGGGTGCCTTCTCCACGACAGGTGTGGAGGGTGACAATGCAAGAATGGGCCTATTCTGCGGTGACTCCCCATTTGTGGTATGGGCTCCCCAGGGAGGCTCACCTGATGCCTTCTTTACGTATATTTAGATGCCAGGCAACAACAGCATTCCTCTTCTCCCGGGCCTTTGGCTAATTGAACAAACTATGGCCATTTCTGGGACCCAGGTGGTGCTGTGGGTTAAACCACAGAGCCTAGGGCTTGCTGATCAGAAGGTCGGCGGTTCGAATCCCTGCGACGGGGTGAGCTCCCGTTGCTTGGTCCCAGCTCCTGCCAACCTAGCAGTTCAAAAGCATGTCAAAGTGCAAGTAGATAAATAGAAGTTAGAAGTTAGAATAGGTACCGCTCTGGCGGGAAGGTAAACGCCGTTTCCGGGCGCTGCTCTGGTTCGCCAGAAGCGGCTTTGTCATGCTGGCCACATGACCCGGAAGCTGTATGCCGGCTCCCTCGGCCAATAATGTGAGATGAGCGCGCAACCCCAGAGTCGGACACGACTGGACCTAATGGTCAGGGGTCCCTTTACCTTTACCTTTATGGCCATTTAAACTCACTCTGTGTGTTGGGTTTCTGTTTGCTTATTACTATGTAATGTATTTGTGTGTTTTTCTATTATAAACCGCCCTGTGATCCTCAAATGAAAGGATGGTATAGAAATTAAATAATCATTCATAATATTATTGTGGGCCATTCCTACTCTGCTCACCCTAACTCAGCAAGCATTTAGCTAGGAATAGTATTAGCAGCTCTCACCTGCTTCTCTCAGTCTTATTCCCTGCAGCCTACTGGAATGCCACCCGGGCCCTCATGATCCTCTCTGCCCTCTCCTGCTTTGCCGGCATCATCACCGGCATCTTTTCCTTCGCCCAGTTCTCCACTTTCCAGCGCTTCAACAGATCCTTTGCGGCCAGCGTCCTGTTCTTCGTTTCCAGTAAGTACCTCTTCTCTCGCACAGGTTGACCGCTTTCTCAGAACTGCACAACTCGAAGCAGCGCAGATGCCTAGAGGCAGGTGCTGTGATTTCAGATGGAAAAACACAGGAGGACTCAGGTGAGGGCCCACGTGCCACACCTGGGCCCCCAAGATGGGGTGGGGGTGGGGGTGGAGGCAAGGGGGGTGGATTTCATCATCATCATTCTTTTATTCGACCGTCAGTCAGAAGAATACATTTGTACAGAATTAAAAGCATCTGAGAGAACTTTGAAAAAAAGGAAACATAATCCACAATAGAATGGAACTAAACAAATAGCCCCATATCGATACAATCAATTAAAATCTTGCGACGCTTAGAAGCTAAAAAAAGAAATTTAGCCACCAGGGAGGCTGTATTTCTAGTAATATTATTCAATAAATATAAAACCTGTCTTTCTCTGGGTAGAAAGCTAGATTGACGTAAAAGTGGAGTTATAAGATTTTGCCCAAGTTCTACATAGAGAGGACAAGACAGAAGGATATGTAGACACCATAGTACAGTGACAGGTTCTCTGGGTGTATGGAACTCCCTTGTACCTTCCCCACAATACCGCGGAATCAAGGGCGTTTAGTCTAGCCGCTATAAGAAGTCTGCGGTATTCCACATAGTGGATTTCCGCGAGATAGGGGGCTGGTGTCATTTGATATATCTGGCCCCCTAGGAACATCCCTGGTTTCACTTGAGCTATGTCCTCTTCTCTGGCAATATCGCTCACTCTCCGGGAGATTGCAGTTCTAGCTTGATTATACGTCATGGACTCCAGGTAGAGGTGTGACAATAGGGGGGGATTTCAAACAAAGATATATACACACACACATATGCACACACGTCATGTATGTAGATGTGTACACACACACACACACAGCACTTTTTTTTATCCTAAAAAAATGTTTATGGGTACTCTCATTTTCCTACTCATGTTGAAATACTGCCCCTAAATGAGGCCAAACTTAGATTCACATAATGTTTAGGGGTAAGCGTACCCCTACGTACCTCCCAGAACCCCAGAATAAAGCACTGTGTGTGTGTGTGTGTGTGTGTGTGTGTGAATGAAAGTATTTCAATTAAACAACATTAAGTGAAAAAATAAAAATACAAAAGACAGGAAACAGAAATGCAAAAGGAAATAAAATGCATAAAAAATACAAAAGAAAAAGATTTAAAAACAGCCACCATAATTCCATACATGCTTGCCTATATAAGTGAAATATATATTCTAAATATATATACATTTCTTTATAACCTATTATGCTTTAAAAATAAATGCATTGCAATTGGTCAATGTAAATGGATTCTTTGTGCCCAAACTACAGCTGAAAGACTCGTATTGATCCACGGGAAAGATAAGTCTATGCCCTGCCCCCCTTTAATCAATGGATAGAAGATATGGCAACTCTTGCAACACGTGAACAGATAGCTCGTATAGGCATACATTGCCTATGGACGTACATGTCTAATATTCATAGGACCCGAGACAGGAGATGCCTCTTTAAGAGCCAACGTAGTGTTATGTTTGGAGTGTGCTGGGCCTGGGAAGACCAGGGTGCCAATCCCCACTCAGCCATGAAGCTCAGTGGGTGAACTTGGGACAGTCACTCGCTCTCACCTTAACCCATCTCGCAGGGTCGTTGTGAGGATAAAATTGAGGGAGGGGAGGAGAAGTATGTTATGTCACCTTGAGTTCCTTGGAAGAAAGCTGGGGTATGAATGGATGGATGGATGCCAGCCACTGGGAACTGCAAGTTGGAAGAGAGCCCTGTTCCACTCAGATCCTGCTTATGAAATTCCATTGAGTATCTGGTTGGCCCCTCTGTGGACTAGA